>OZ026501.1:1730000-2930000 GCA_964019985.1 Aurelia sp. 4 Dawson et al 2005 | reverse complement strand
CTTCTTATACCGGGTGAGTAATATGCCGGGTGAATTAAAAATGTTTACATGTTAGGCAGGCTGTGGAATAAGAAGTACGTGGCCAATGTTTAAAACTGAAATTTTAATCAATCAGTGAAAGGCTAATTCAATATGTTGTATGGTCAAATCATTCATCTTTTAGATCTGGAAACCAGGAAAAAGGCCTGTAAGGGGCTTGTATGGGACGACAATCCTTCGTTCCATACCGGTCCATGATTTGCCATTGAAATTTAAATTCAATGCAATTGTTAGTATTAGAAATAGAAGTTAACAATTTCAGTAACGAGTAAAACATGGACCATAAGTGAATGCAGAATTCTCGATCCCACACAAACCTCCTACAAGCATTTTGCTAATTTATTTGTCTAAAAGATGAGTGATTTTACCAAAATGAATTCTCACCTCTTCTTGACTGATAGATTAAAATGTTTCTGTTTTGAATTTCAGCTGCATACTCAAACTCTTAAACTTGACACACCCGGTGTCGGGGCGCTGACAGATTTGTGATATTTTTAGGTAGACGCTGCCTTTTCATATGGAATGCGTCAGATTCTAGGACCGCACTGAACTTGATAAATTCAAAACCATTAGAATATTTCCGTCTTACGAACTGTTTAGTTCTTTACTTCTTTTATGTATTTATGAAAATATGAAAGACTCGAAAACAATTTTGATATTGCAATAAAACTCATTTTTTTCATTTGTTCACGATTTATAAGAAAGTGAATAATCAGGCATGCTTTTTATGTTTTAGAAAAGAGAAAGTATTCCGATGCTGGCAAGCTGCACTTTTTAATGTCATTCTGTTATTTGCGGGACTTACTGTGGTGTAACCAAGGAGCTTTATTATAATGGGTTGGCACGCAGAGTTTTAGTTTAAATAGAGTAAACAGAATCGGGGAAGGCAGCAAACCCGTAGGTAATCCACTGTACCGGGAGTAAATTTGGACTATAAACACAATTTTTGTATATAACTGGATATATTTGAATTTTAACGCACTTTAGAATTACTGAATAGTCGATATCTTACGAAATGGAACTATGTATAAATTTTTTAAATCATATGGGCACGATGTTTCGAGAAATTTCATCACAGATTACAAATTACATGTATTTTAGGGTATAACTGTGTATGCCGTTTTTCTTTTGCACTTCTCTTTGCCTATCGAAGCATTTTGGAGTTTGTTTTTATAGAGCAGCTAAAAAGTTTGGAAATTCGATATAGAATTAAACTGTAAAGCCAAGGTTTAGTTTTAATTTGCAAATATAGAAAAGAAGCTGCAAAACCCGGTTGAGTTTGAGGGCTTTTGCGGATAGAGGCTGTCAACTCGACTTCTTTTGACAGAGGGAAGACACATCAAACATTTTCGAACATCTTACTTGAATCACGAGGTTGCTGGACTTGCCCAAGTCGTCAAGTCGTCCTGGAAGAAAGGAATTTTCTTTCCTACGTTGTAGCCTCTGCGGGGGAAAATAGTTGTGGTCGTAACCTCGTAACCTCGTGGCGACAAGAGTGTGGAGGGTGGGCGTAAGCAAAAGTTGCACAGTTGCACAGCCAAGTTGTGGATTTGCAAACGGAAAACCAAGTATTGTAAGTTGATTATCAGTTTGATATAATGGTACCTATCGATTTTAGGTGCATTGGATTTCATCCTGCGCATGACAAGACCAACGAAGTTTCACCGTTGTTTGCTGGCTTAAAATGGCCTAAGGACGCAAATGATAACAAGGGGCATGTCTAGCCAAGGGCGTTTCCTGGCACACAGGAAATTTTGAACTTTGAAAAAGGATTAAAATGGAATTGACACTTATGTGGGCATTTTTTTTCATACATATTAAAAAGATATGAAGATTCACCAAGTTCTCTCTAAATTCCTACAAGATAGCAATTTCTCTAGAAAAACCCCAAAAACTTACAGCAAATTTATCAAGGCTTAAACATTTTCTAAGTTCACCCAATGCTGTGCAATTGTTTTCTCTTAGACCAAATGGCCAACGCTCAGACAGCTCTAACAGCCAGCATAGAGAAAAGTCAGGGACCAGATCCCTCTGTAGTACAAGACTTCTTAGAATTCACAAACGAGCATGAAGATGAAGGGGGTCTTGTAGCTGGTGACACAATCATTCTACCTGATATTAAAGAGAAACCTGGCTTTAGTTTCATTGAAGCAAAAGCAGAACAGATGCCACCATATGATGAACGAGATGAGGATTTGTATGAGGACTTTGAAACAAAACTTTGTGTCACAGTTCATGTAGATTCCAGCAAACATAATGCTGATGGGAAGTTGAAAGCAAAGGTAAAAAACTGGGTCTTCAGAGAGAGTATCCGTGAAAGCATGAAAGTTGTAAATGAAGAAGTTATCCCTGCACAGGAGGGGAATCATGTTGTCAAAATCACTGTGTTGGTAGATACATGGTTTTTCTGTGATGATGGGAACATCAATTTTGTTGGATCAACCTTCTACGATGACTTTTGGAACAAGTATATGAATGGTTTAATCAAGGAGGGAGTGTGCTATGTGAAGAAGAAGGTACCACAGACACTACAGACCAATCTGCGAAAGAATCTAGATGAATTGGCCAGGAAAACAGCAGTTGATTATCATCCAAATTCAAATGATGTTGTCAGAGATTTGGTTCATCCAGCTTTGTACCCATTTATCAAGGGTGTCAGCAAAGTAAAGAAAAGTAACAAGCAAACACCAAAAGAGGAAGAGCCAAGAGACTTTTGGGGACGAAAATATGAGAATTCTAAATTTCAGTGGTTACCAGCACCATTCAGAATCACTGAAGATGGAACTTGCTTAATTCAGGAATACATAAACAACCTTGATCGAAACATGTTCTCGGAGCTGTATGAAGATTTGCAGTCATTGTTTGAAGTGTTTCTGCCTTACTTTGAGGAAGTATGGTCCTATGCCAAAGCCATGGAATTTTTTCAGGGTGATGATGGTGATGTTCCAGACATCAATGTGATACCCCCAATAGAGAAAAAGCCAGTGTCATTCAAAGGTCAAGAATTACAAGTTATCACCAAGATCGTTGAATACACCTTGCAACCAGGGCAGACATATGAAGGAGTTTGGCATGCTGAGGGAATGTCCCATGAAAACATTGTTATGACTGGTGAGATCTGGAAATAAGGTTGCCTTTGAGTTCATAAGCATTGCTTGTCTCTTTGTCATCAAACCAAAAACATTTGTTTTATTTGTGGCAACTGTATCCTTGCCCACCTATTGCCTGCCACTGGCTTCAACAATGAGAAGATTTGTAGCATCAACTCCTTTCCTTTGAGGAGGAGCTTAGTCTGTGTTCAGGGTTTTCATTCTGCTGTTTTAATCTATTTGGGGTCATGATCTTATTATCATATGAAGTAATTGGCCCATTCTCACAGGAGATTTGCAAAATTGCTTTTAGCTGTGTCAATCTGGAATTCACATGGACCCAGAAATGTTTGAAGTGCAATTCTGCCACCATTGCGAAAAATTCCCTGTCTGCACTGAAGTGCTGTGACTGAAGTGCTGACACTCAAATGCGAGGGAACATGATCGCCAGAAAGATCTACAAGTGTTTGGCCAGAATGGTGTCTTTTCAGAAAAGAGGTGATCTGATTTTTCAAATAAATGGGCTCTTTTGTGCCTCCCCCAGCTTACTGTCAATTGCCTTAATTTTTCTTCTTTCAGGCATCTATTTCTTGGATAGAGATCCTAGTATTGTTGGTGGTGATTTAAGGTTCAAGCGAGCATTTACTGTCAACGAGCGAAGCAAAGTGCTCTTCAGCGTGCCTCAGACACGTCCAGTGGTAGTCAATGTATTTGCTTCTGAAGGATTTGTGCCACTTGGCTACTTTCCTACAGAACAAGACTATCTCCTGGTCTTCCCAAACTGCCACATTCACAAAATTGCCAAGATGATCAATACTTCACAAAATGAGAAAGCAAGTCGACGAATTGTTGTTTTCTTTTTTGTCAACCCAGAGAAGAAGATAATATCAACTCGAGAAGTTCCACCACAGGAAGATGTTATCTCGCTCAGTGCAGCTAAAAACTATCGTTTGGAGCTCATGGCTGAAAGGAAGTACGACAAGGAGTCACTTAATGTTAGAGATATTGAGCTGTGTGAACATTAAACCACAGTATGTCAACTCTAGGGGTCAAAGTGTAACCATGCATGTCTGAGGAATCTCTGAGAAAGGGGTAAGAATATCCTATGAATCTAGGATAGAGAAACCAAGAAAAAAGCTAGGTAATTGTGTGTTCCTTACAGTGTGGACTTTACGTACAGTGACACCACTATCTTCTTCGCTAACAATTCTTTTATCAAAATCTGCTTTCAAAACGCAGAGAGGCACTCAGCACATGTGTATACCGGACTGGTCAGTTCCAGAAATTTTCAGGCAACCCAAAAAATGTCATTTTAGCGTTACTGAAACCCAAAAATATTTGTTTCCGTTGGTTCATTTCATACTTTGGCAACTGTAAATGAACTTGAAATGTTCTTAATTGATGCAAATAGGAGCATAATTCCCTCTAAAGAACAGAAGAAATCATTTTTGATTAGATTTGATAGCAGAGATATAGCTGCCATAATTTCGGTTTTATTTGGACCAAAATTTCACTTTGGGCCATATTCTCACGACAAAAATATCGGACTTACCTCTGAGTATGTGTATATGCTGAGTACTTCACTTGGCTTTCAAAACCTGAAAAAGTCTTTAATTTCATACCTCTGAGGAAGTAGGACTGCAGAGAAAGAGTATTAAGGCCTATTAAGTAGGTCTTTAAATGTTCACCCGGGTATTCTGTTCGATAAGCTCCATCATGTATACTTATCAGACAAATCCTGAGAGAAGAGGGCATTATTTCTCATCACTTGTGAAAGAAAGACTGTAAAATGGGTTATTTTTGCAAAAAAAAAATACTAGGAGAAAAGGAGGAAAGGGTCAGCTTGAAAAGTTCCTAGACAAGCATGACTACACGTGGACCCCAAGAGTTGACCCATCGGACACTGAACCTTTTACGGGATGTTTTATGACGCGATACAAACAAAGTAGCGAGCAAGAATTTACCGAGTGTCTCAAAAAAGTACACGCTAGATATGAGAATTTATCTTTATTTTGAAAATATCCAAAATCTGTATTGCAAGTGGTTACAAATTCCAACTAATTTTTCCAACTTAAATATAGAATCATCCTTGCCCAATATTCCATTTATCACTGCACATTTTCGATTCATCATCAATGCAATTAATGTGTCAGCTCGAAGGTCATGCCATGGCCCTATAGTGGATTTTTAGCAAACCTTTTCAGTACTTTTTTTGTAGAGAAGTAATATCGGTCTTCATATTTTGCAACGCAGGTAACTGTTAAACCTGAAATTTCTATCACATTTACAGTTTAGTAACATCAGTCGTATGACCGTATAGTATTAATACCGTTAATACCGAACTAGAATTAGATCTGAAGCCTAACATATTGTTGTTTCTTTTCAAAAAGGAAATCTTGCAATCTTTTCATATATTTAGATCATTTTTATAAATTTTTACAAAAAGTGTCGCTTGGTTACAACAGCCTGCGCTTCAGTTTAGGTTACGTTACCTACATAGATCAGGATGGGTTACAATTACTTTTGTACATATGCTTCATACAGCGGGGAAGGGGATGGAGGCATTTCAAAACTTTGTGTAAAAAGCTTTTTAGATATTTGCTTGCATCCTATGCCTTTAACATTTCAGACTGTGTCGAATTTCTGTTAAGCAGCGACGTGTCCTTTTGACGTTTCATCAGAACCTTCTTCATTGATTTCAGAAATCGCGGGCAGGAAAACCAGTACATATAGTCCTTTCTGTTTGCTTTTTATCTTTTGGACGCTGTGTACCAAAGGCAAACCTTTGGTAAGGATCTCCTGTAGAATATCTACTGCCAGAATGATTTTTCCCTGTGCTACAAAGCAGTTTATTGTATGTAAATGATGTTTGTGGCAAGCGAAATGAATGCACAAGAATTATAGAAACCTGGTTTTTCGCCGATAAACCCACTTTCTAGATCGAGAAACCAGGTGGTTTATCGGCGAAAAACCATTTTTCGCGAATTCTTGTGCATTTCGCTTGCCATAGATGTTATGTTCCTAATTTCTAATTGTTTGATTTGGTATTTTTGGCCCTGCATCAATACGAGTTTTTGTGTCCCTTCACCTTTGCTGTTTTGTATGACGTCCGCCGTCCACACCTTGCTGTTAACCAACCAGAGTCCATGATTTGATCACGTGGTTGATATCTGTTGATGACGCATAGTGTTTGTTGTCTTCCTTTTTCGACGCAAGATATTAGGCCAAGTCTTCCAAGCCTAAGAAGCAATTTTCATCCGTCTGATTATCGACGATCCTGCGAAGTTTTAAGAGACAAATTGATCTGGAACATTAAACATATATGTCGGTCCAAGACGCTATCCAAAATTTGCAGACCTTCGGTAAGTTCTGTTTGTTATCTCAATGTAAAGATGTGGTTGTTAGGCTTGATGATTTCAAGATGGCCGTTGCTCATAGTTTCAGGAAGCTCATTCATGACAGAATGTTTTCATCTTGTAGATGCATTTGCCGATGCTGCCGATGCTGCTGCAGGAGGGAGTTTGAAGCCAATCCATATTAGGATACAACAAAGAAACGGACGTAAGACATTGACAACAGTTCAAGGAATCCCGAGTGATTACGATCAGAAGAAAATTGTCCGGGCTTTCAAGAAGGTAGGGCCTAATTAAATCTAACAGTGCTGCTTAAGAATTTGGGTCAGTATAGTACTGACAATTTCTTAAAGTTATCAGATTTTCAGTTATTGGCGTTTCTTTTTTCAAGTTTCGTAAAGTTTTCATAGCGGTATTTGCGTTGCAGTTCCTTTTCCCTTACAAAGAACATTTCAAAACCTGACCAATGTTTTTCTGAAGCGTTCCCTGCCTGATTATAGAATGCAGGTCCCACTGTGATATTTGCCGTTCATTTTATGATATCTACCCTGCAAGGCCCTACATTCTATAATCGCTCCCTGACCAAGCATAGAAATGGTACAGAAAAGTTTGAAAAGATGACAGAAAATCACGGACAAAATCATGTGTTTAAAGTGACTAAAGAACCATCTGATGTATTATGTTGAGAAGTGAATTTTCCATGTAGGTTGATTGTTATGATATTTATCAGATTCTTTTATTTTTTCAGGAATTCAATTGCAATGGAACTGTAATTGAGCATCCAGAGCATGGTGAAGTCATTCAGTTACAAGGGGACCAAAGAACAAACATCAAGGACTTTCTGCTCCAAGTTGGACTTGCCAAAAAGGAACAATTGAAGGTTCATGGTTTCTGAGAATGGAACATGCTGGGACTAATTTTATTTCAAAGATATTGGACTGCTTTTTAATGAAAATTGATTCAAATATTCACTTCTTTTGGAGGACTTCTGGAATACGATCACTGCCTGCTGTAATCTAACTTTGTGTTTATAGTTGATGCTTTCTTGTAACAGAAATTGTAATGCTGCATTGTAGGATCTTTACTTCACATTGAGAGTATGATTTGGTTTTTTTACACTGCCTATTTTGTGCAGGAGTTATACCTTTACTAGCCTGATAACCAGACCCAATTTGGGTCTGGTTATCAGGCTGTACCTTTACAATATTCAACTCAAATTGATTTTGAACGTACCAATGAATCAACAAAATGAAGCAATGTCCACATGAAATAACATTCAAGGAAATGGCACTGTCTACAAATATAACTGCACAGCATCAGTTCCAATATATCATGCATCAGACATGAAAAACGGGAACGTATGCTGAAATCTCGGTTGGAACTGATACCCCCATTATAGAATAGCATCCAACCATTTTTGGATTGACATTGATAAACGAAATTTGAAAATAACGATAGCTTAGAATTTTAAGGGGATTTTGCACCAGCATACTGTGTAAATACACCCTTTGTTGTTGCCGTTGTCATAGCCCTCAAATGAAAAGCGAGAATGGGCAAGGGCAAGGGATATTGGTTGGAGAGGCGCAAGGCATCTCAATTCCAGTAGAATTTTTCCATTTTGATAAGAAATTTGGGAACAGTTGCGGGCAAGAAATTTTAGGGACTATGACAAGTTTGTTTTCTTTGAAAGTTGCGAGCCGAGAATCGGTATCGGCTCGGCAAAGAAAATTTTCGAATGACAACCTCCTTTCAGAACTTTTGGAGTGGATATGAGGCTAAATGGCCTAGTCTCATTCCCGCAAAGCAGAAAGAAGATGGAACCAACCGCTGCAAGACCTGCAAAGAAATAAGTAACCAGATTGAAAGTGCTCTGTGCGAGATAAACGTGTGTTTCAGATTCATTTGAAGAAGCAGACCAAACAAATTTGAGATTTTGTCACAAGCGGAAGTAAATAATAAAGATGGCAGAATTTGGCGCGAATCTGAACCAGGCGAACCAAACGACCGGCAGACCATCAATATTTGATTTACTTGCACAAGATTCACTGATGTCTTCATTGCGACCAGCATTTGAATTTTCAATTCGAACTTTTGCGAATTCATATCCTGAAAAATTTGGTTCAATTTTCAAATACTCCGACGAGATATTTTATTGCCTCGTAGCTGCTGTTGAGAAACACTTTCTATGGACGCACTGTGCTTCCTTTTCAGAGAATTTTTATGGACTGAAAAGAATTCCTATCAGTAGAAAGATAGCAGATCACAACGTTATTTCCTCCGTGCAAAAAGTTGCATCACTCATTTCATTAACAGCGATTCCGTATCTCAAAGTAAAATTAGAAAAATATTATGCTGTCATCAAAGAGGACATGATGTCAGAACAATCTCAAGCTAGAGAATTCAGCCGACTAAATAAAACTTTGCTAAGATGGTTTCCCTTACTTCACACCATTTTAGAGGGGACAAAATTAGCCATGATTATTTCATATGTAATAAATTTGATTGACGTTCATTCTCCTGTTCATGCCTTCCTTAGGGTAGCACTGGCCTATTCAGAACCAAGTAATGAAGACTCCATGAGTAAGCATTCTCCAGGCACTAATGGCTCTTCCAGCTTACTGAAAAGACTCATTGGTATCACTAGCAGTGGATACTCATTTGCAATTGAATATGCTTTGCCAATGGCAGTTTTCTTCCTGAAATTTGTAGAGTGGTGGTATTCTAGTGACAGCAGTCCTCATAATACAATGAATTCTACACCCATTCCTCCACCACCAAAAGAATTGCAGGTAAATATCAATTGATTCTGTGTAAACGTTGTTTATGAAACATAGAATTCATACTGCTTATTCTAAAAGTAAAAAGATACTCTTCCCAGAGATGAATACATGAAATAAAATTAGGACTTGTTTTCATTTCCAGAGAATTACCACATTTTGTGATGATTGTCCATACAGGAACAAAATGAGGTAAATGGTGACACTATTTGTGCCACAAGTGCAACAAAGGGTCAGGCATACCTAAATTCTTCTGTTTGGCAATTTGACAGCAAAGCTTCATGGCATGACAGATGTTTGATCAAGAATAGGGCCTCCAAATTTTGGTCACTCTCTGGTACTATGCTCAGAAAAAACTTAAAGTTTCTAAGCCATTATGAAAGGGATGTCATTGAACTCTCATCCTCTTGTAACAGTAATTGCAGTTTTATGTTAATTCTAGTGCAAAAGAAAAATCTTCCTTATGTTATTCTTCCAGGAAGTGCCAAATGGAGAAATTCTGCCCCCTCATCCATCACAATGTCCAATATGCAGCAATGTCCATAAAAATCCAACAACGCTGTCAAGGTCTGGATATGTCTTCTGTTATTCCTGTATATACAAATACATTGAAGAAAATAAATGCTGCCCAATCACAAGGTTAGACAGTGATCTAGATGACCTGGTTAGACTGTATGTCTGAATTATAATATTTTGTTTAAGATCTGATTTCATAACTTATCCAATCTTACCACTGGGTGTCCTTAAAAGTAATTTTTCTTTGAAAAATCACCATGATTTGATTACATGGTGGATCGTTCAATTTCTTTTTAGGGCTTTCAGATCATAAATATCAAATTGTTATCAGAAAGCTACTTATACATTGTAACGGGAATGTTGTATACTAAATGTGTATACACCGTTTCCGTTACTGCATGATGAGCAAGATCTTCCTTCTCGAAAAAAGTTGTAAACTTCCTATTTTCTTTTCGAAAGCCTCCTCACGTCAACGGGAACGGTGTATGTTATATGTGTATACAATTTATTTTAAATTTGACTGCATTATAAGCAAATTACCCTTAACCTCTAAAAAATTGTTAAAGTTGCTTTCCATTCTTTGATCGACAACTCATTAAAGTTGTACGAGGAAGTTTCCCTTAACCTCTAAAAAAGTTCCACTTTTCCGAAACAAGAACGGTAGGTGTAGTGGATTGGTAAAGTGCGAGTTACGAGTTGTGAGTTACGAGTTGCTCCTTCAATTCGCAACTCGCATTTGCACCTCGCAACTCGCACTTTACCATATCACAAGCCGGTGTACCCGTATGCTGAATGTGTATGCACCGTTCCTGTTACTGTAGATGGATAGATGAGCAAAGTCTTCCATTCCCTCTACCTCGATAAGAAAAGTTACAAATTTTCCACATTTTATTCGAAAACTTACTCATATTGTTATGAAAACTGTGTATTTTAAATTGGGTATACACCTTTCCAGTTATTGCATTGAACGAATTTTCTCTCTGCCTTGAAAAAAGGTCCACTCTTTCCCTTTTCTGCGCGGCGAACGGTGTACACTAAATGTTATGAAGAGAACACAGGCTTTAAAATTTTCTGGTATGCAAGTTGTGACTTGCATGTGAATCTGTTTTTGGTTAGTTATGATAGAAACGAGATGCAAGAAAATATAAAGAAAGATCGGACCTGTTGCAAAGTGCTCACCTCTTCCCCCTCCAACTGGGAAGTCTGCTGGTAATGCCCCCCCAACCATTGATTTGCGATTGAAGTTTTCAATGATCAATGATTTCGTCATCATTTGCAATCGCGATCATGGAATTGTTTATTGTTTACTCCTTTTGTCCAAAATGTGTTGTCCTCCTATTGGCTGTTCATCTTCTTGAGTGACCAATCAGAGACGTTATCGTAACAGTTCCCAGACCTCTTTCCATGAATTTCGCCGCGGAAAGTGAAAGCAAAGTTCAACCTCATGTTGGGCCTAGCAAAGCAAGGTGGTGGTGTCATTGAACGGTGAAGCACGGATGTAGACAGAATTAACAGGCAATCTACAGAGACAAGAAGCTGCTTTCTATCAACTGAAAAGGCTTTCATACACTTCCAATTCATCAAGGAAGAAATGGGCAACAAAAGCCTCTGCATCACATATTTTCTTTGGTTGTTTTTCGGTGCATTGGGCCTGCATCACTTCTACTTGGGCCGTGATCGCCAAGTCTTTGTGTGGTGGTCAACTTTCGGGGGAATGTTTCTTCTTGGATGGATAAGAGATTTATGGCGAATACCGACGTACGTTGATGATGCAAATGAAGAACCAGACTTTATTGAAACACTGACACGACAAATGAATCTACGAAAAGAACCGCCTTTCAATGTAACGCGATTTGCGGGCGAAATGATGGTGGGATATTTCTATGGCTTACTTGTCAGAATGGCGATACCAGAAGCAGCGCCCAAGTCAGTGGTGGCACTTCTGGTACCCCTTGGCATAGCTGTTGGTATTCATCTGGTTGGCAATATAGGCCGAGAAATGGGACGTTTCAGATATCCATTTGTTGCATGCTTTCTGTCATATCTGGTGTTATATACGCTGTCAGGTGAAGATGTCAGTTATATGTACTGTGCTCTATTTGGAGCAATGGCATTCAATTATTTCCGAGAATACCGCAAGAAAGTCAAACCAAGAAAAACGAAATGCAAGAGAATAACAGTTCTTGCCCTCAGTGGACTTGTGATTTGTTCATTGTGGTGCTCATTCTTGTATTTCAATGCACATATCACAACTGAGGATGGAGAGAAAATCAGGCTCAGAGACTCTATTAATCACTTCTTCAAGTCCCCAGCCTGGCTAGAGTTCAAAGAAACATTTTGGGGTCTATATGCAGAGGCACAAAAACAGGGCTGGCGAAATGTCTATGATGAACTAATCAAGGCAATTGATCCAAAGGGAGAGGCAAATGCACTTAAAGTCTTAGGACTTAATGAAAATGCAACAGAAGCAGAAATAAAAAGAAGATATAGAAGTTTAGTAAGACAGTGGCATCCAGATAAAAATACAGCTGACGAGGCTCACAAGAAGTTTATGGAAATCCAGCAGGCTTATGAAATATTGTCTAAATCCATGAATGAAAGAAAAGCTCGTAGTGAAAGGACACAGGCTAATGACAGAACTGAATTTTAGCACCATAAGGATTTTTAAGACCTGATGAGGGATGTCTCTCCTGTGTCAAATTTGATTGTTGATGTTACCACATTACACAATTGTCTGTTGAAATTCAGTTCTTAATATGAAAATCAACATTGTTGATACTATTGTACATACAGGATGTCACATACAGTTACTGAAAGAACTAATCTTTAATCTTTTGTCGATGAAAAAGGAGAATTGTACTGAAATATGCTTAGTAGTTTCTAGGAGGCTGATTTGAAGTCAAGTCATCTGGACTCTCTGAAATCAGGTAATCAAATAAAAGATTATAAAGGTGGAATAGTTCTGTTGCAACAAGCAGATATATATACTCTTAAAAAGTGTTATTAGCCACTCCTTATGCCCCAACATTTGAATTTTCAAAAATGGTTAAAGATGAAAACTTTTTGTTGCAATTTTTCTGATTTACTTTACTAGAATATGTCTTTTATGCCAAGAATATGCTGCACAAAGGTGCATTGATTTTGAATTTCTTTTTCATACATTGGACAATCACATGGGACACTTGAGTGTGGATTCACCAGCTGACCATTTGAGCAAACAAGATATTTTATTTCACAAAACCAAAGCACAAATGTTTGAATTCGTGTGCACAGTCCCCTCCATCTCCTTGAGGCACTAGTATTGTGGCTTTTAAAGTTTAGTGCCCGGAAATGCTCTTTGAATGATTAAATCTTGTTAAGTAATAAGGCACATGTTTTGAGAAATGGTTGAGATGATATCATTGTAAAGCAGCCAGATTTAATTCAGTTTGGGCAATATCATCACCTATACAAACCTTTGCAGTTTTACTTGCAGTTGTAAGATGTTGTATCTGTGACTCCAAAAAGTACCATTCAACAGTTTGTCTAGGAGTTTGGAAAAAATTGGAAAATCAAGGATACAATTTCATTAAATGTTGCTGGCAGTCACTCTGCTCAGGAAATGATGGAAGATTGCAATTTTTCCAGATTGAAATTGTAGCCCAAAAACAAAGTTGAATAGGGCTTAAGCCATGTCCATGTTTATGGTGCATAGGCCCTAAAAGACAGCTTCCTGGAAGTGAAGGTCAATCAAAAGTTGTGTTTTCAATCCGATATTAAAAAGGCACCCTCAGAAAGGCAATTTTTATTTTGTAGCAAACCCCAGGGGGTTATTGAGCACATGCGCAAGCAGAGAGGTAAGTCCAACATTTTTGGGCTAGATATTGCTAAAAGTGATATTTTTGGTTCAAATCCTGACCATATGTCCTGACCTCAAGTTCTGTTTGCATCACTTCAGGATATTTTATGTTCATATTTGCAGGTTTCCAAGTATAAAACACTGAACTGATATTTTTGGGTTGCAATGAAGCTGAAGAAGTGATACTTTTGGTTTGGCTGAAAATTTCTTGGATTGACCCCCCCCTACTTTTTTCAACGGTGACCCCCCTACTTTTTTCAACAGAAGTGGAAAGACGATAGAAGTTGTAATGTCTTGCGTAACCTCGTTTTCAGAAAAATTTAACCCAGATGGAGACAAGGGGCGTGACGTTCATTGAAATGCCATTTGTTTCTCTCATTCTCCTCCATCCTTTCTTGTCCGCATTTGAAGCTCAGCCAGAAGGGAACAGTACCAGTTCTCCAGGTAAATTAATCGTTTTTTATTTGGTTCAGCTCTACAAAATATAAAAAAGAAGGCAAGCAATGTTTTCATGGCAACATCCCATCATAAGACTTCTTTCACAGAATTGTGAATTAATTACCTCAAGAAGGTTGTCAGCTGTTTTCGACAGTAAACTAATGCATTTGAAGAACTTTTGACAGCTATGATAGCTTTCACTGCGAACGCAAATGCAACTTTTAGGATTTTAAGGGCTGCAAGCCACGCATTCGCTATATTATCATTATTTTAAGCAAAAGGTCCTGCAATAGATTGCGTGCTCTTTGTGACGAGGGTCCCGAGCACAGATCGGTGGTCCCGAGAGTCTAGGCCCAGATGTCTCCTCGCACAGAGTCCAATTATGTACGGGGGTCGCAAGTTTGATAAGTGGAAGCGGTCCAGTGGGCATTGAACGAATGAATGCTGGAAGAATGTGTTTGGCTATTTAAATTTCTGCTGACTGTAAGAACTTCGTAGCTGCCCTAAAACTTAGCCTTCCCAATGCTGAAGACCGTGGGATTTTCATAACAGCAGTGCAAAAAAAAACTCGAAATTTGTAATCTGCAGTTAAGCATGACTCTGCAGATTTTGGAATTTCAAAGAGGGCTAAAAGTATAAAAAGCCCTTGGGATTCCATGCTGACGGGATGCTGACCTGAATTTCACTTGCTGTGGTTCTGCCAAAGGAGAGATCTGCTGTTGTAAGTAATTATGTATTTAATGTTGTAGCATATGCTTGATGCCCTTTGTAATTTACATTTGTGTGTATTTGTTGGTCCAAATTTTGAGCACATTTTTGCAATGCACATTTGGGCTTTTCTTCAAGAAACTCAACTCACAGCCATGAAGGTGTGAAAACGAGAAACTGGAAGCTAATAACTTTGTTTTGCATATTCAAGGCAAGGTTTGTGGATGGTAACATACCTCAAAGGCCCTTTGGTAATACACCTTTTCAACTAAGCGACCTCGTTTTGAAAATTTTCATAATTATTTCAGCTTGCCTCATATGAAATTTCAGACCCGATATTCACATTCAGCACCCTAATTTTAGTCTAATTGCAAATTTTCATGATCTTAGTGCTAGTGAATTTAATTTTATGAGGATAACAAATTTGAAAATCTATAAGGGATTTGACCGTGAATAATGACTGAGGGTGTAAAGTTTCACCCGGAACGATTTTGACGGTCAAATCCCTTATAAATTCTCAAAGTTATTATCGCCATAAAATCGAAATCACATACTCTAGGAATATGAAAATTTGGAATCAAACTAAACTTGGGGTGCTGAATCAAAATTCATGGTCAGAAATTTAGTATATATCGAGAAAGTTTCAAAAATTTCCAAAATGAGGTCGTTAGTTGAAAAGGTGTATTTATGTATGCCTTAATTTTGTTATTAAAGAAGTTTAAGCGGAAAAGTTATTCTCTTAAGCATGACATATTTTTTAATGCATTCTGTAATTCTTTCAATCAAGTATGAATTTAGCCAGATAAAATGAAATGAAGGTTAGAAAAACAGCAAACCCTGATAGCTGACCCAGACAAAAGTTTCTAATTTTAAGAACCAAAAGATTACAGAAGAAATGAAAGCTTATCAAAACCCAAAATGACATAAATCAGAAACCCAAAAAGTGAATGAATTGTAGAAGTAAAGAAAAAGGTAAAACAAGTTGCAAGGTAAAACATCTTGATCAAAATGTTTCCATTGGACCTCCAAAGGCTCCAGTTCTAAGATATGAATCATCTCCTGTCTGCTCTTTGTAGGAAAGAAAAATCATAAAGAAGCAAAACATGACTGAGTACACTTTACACTATTTCAGTGCAAGGGGACGTGGTGAGCTTATTCGCTTGATATTCAAACAAGCAGGGAAGGAGTTCACCGACCACAGGATACCTGACTTCAGTGCTTGGCCAGAGGAGCAGAAGAATGGTGCGATTTATCATGAATTTATTTTTTATCAATACTATAGCCATCATTTCTGCCTCAACCACCTTACCTCGGGACAGGTAGCAGTAGGGTTATTTATTCAAGTTTTTCATGAGTGAAATAGTTCAAGAGTGAAACATCTTCTTATTCTGAGAATAGTATTTCCGAAAAGGCCATTGTAGAGAAGTAAATGTGGTGATTTAAAAAGTTTGCGCGTTTGCCGGGGTATGGAATAAAAAGCATATATACACACATGACTGATATTCAAAATTAAGATGTCACCAACTTTGATGGAAAATATTTGTTTCGTAAAATCACACATCTTTAAGATCCAACAATGGACAAATGCCTTATATTTGGTTTTTATGGGAATCAAAAGTTCCACATTCCATTTTGTTCCATGATTTATGTGGCATTGAAGTATACTTTTTCGTTGTCAGAAGTTTAGTTTTAATTTTGATAGCAAGTAAATTATGGAGCAGAATGGAATGTGGAACCCTTGTTCAGAAATATGCCCCTTACCAGGATTTGCCTTTGATTTCTTGGTCTAAATGATATCTGATTTTACCTTGCAAAATTTTCCCAACTAATTCCTCCTTTGAGTGATGGATTCACATTTAAGTTTTGAATAAAAGCTTCATCCTTTTTATTTCACACCCTGTCAAATGCATATAAACTATTTTTGACTCACCTGCTATAGCAAAGAAGGTAAAATTTCTTTTGAGCAATATCGTTCAAAGAATTGCTTTTGTTCAGATCTGATTTTAAAGTTTCGTCCTGCTCAAAAGACTGACAGCAGTTTTCTTATTCTACAGTTCAGCGTTATCCATTTGGTACAGCCCCAACGCTGGAGGTGAATGGAAAAATCATGCCAGAGTCAATACCCATTGCTAGATATCTTGCTCGTGAATTTGGTAAGAAGTAATAATGTTTCTTTGCACAGCAACATCTTAGCACCTGACAACAGAAACTTGTTAGTCCTGGACACACTTATCCTAAGGGAGCTTATTGGTGGACATTTAGAGAGAGGAAAGTGATTTGATGACCTCCCCTTCTCCAGTGTCAGTTAGAAAAAGATTTCTTGTGCGAAAGAAATAAGATGCTTTTGAACTGAAAAACAACACCTATCGTCAGTCAACAAAGTGTCCACTCCAAGCAAGGGTTTTGCCATGCTTAAAAGGCTTGCTTCAAATGAGGAGGGAAGAGTTAGGTCCTTGAAGTTTTATACGACAATTTTTATTAGGATTTGCTAGTATGCTGTCTTTTGAAAATATTTTTTGTCAAAGGTTTTTTGTGATGTTCTGAACGAAAATGTCACCGAAACTCTCAAGGGAACTCCTGTTTAGTTATTCTGTCCAAATTTGAAAGTTTAAAGGTGCTTGTGCAACATAGGGCCTTTGCGCACCAATGTTTGACTTTCTGATTATCAGAAAGTAATATGGGTGTCACACAGCACACAGTAGCAAGTTTCATGGTTTGAGTGTTAGCAAGTTTCATGTCTTGCATACACACCCACAAAGGCTCTATCTTGCACAGGCCCCTTTAATGCAACAGTAATTTAAATAAAGTTTTCTACAGACCCTCACAACAAACCATCTAACAATGAATATTGATTTGTCCTCGGGCGTTTGGAAAACTAAGACCTCGACAACGAGACCCAAGACCTTGAAAACGAAGACCTCAAAAACGAAGCTTTCGAAAACTAAGCTGTCGAAAACTAAGACCTAGAAACCAATATGAAGACAATAACGATTACGTATATACTATAAGGGTTTTGGAACTTTCTCAAGATATGCCAAAGAGACTGCAGCTGACCTCTTAGGATTGCATCGTCTTTGGAAATGCCTGCTTTTAACTGTTTTACTGTGCAAAACAAAGGACATCCCTCAATCGGTTGGCTATTTTAAAACCCACTTTCGTCGTTTTCTAAGAACCTGGTTCTAGATTGGAGGAGATTCTTGATCATGTTTCACATTGGCGCTTTGCGCCAAAAATGCAATGAGTTGGCACTTTCTGGACAGAAATTGTCAAATTTTGACCTTTCCTTGACAAAAATTTCTCAAAAGTAAACGCTTGGCCAGGACCAGGAGTCCGAAAAGTATACCCTTGAGAGCGGCACATCCCCAGAACTTAGTTTTCGTGGTCTTAGTTTTCAAGGTCTTTGTTTTCGAGTTCTTAGGTTTTCGTTTTCGAAGTCGTAGTTTTCCAAACACCCATTTGCCCTCCACTCTTTCAGGGGAAGTTTGTTTCAGCCTGATTTTTGGCTAATTGTATGATAATTTATAAATACATGTCTCATAAGTGGGTTCTTGCCATTCTTGCTTCCCTAGGACTTGCTGGTAAGGACAATTGTGAAAGTGCATGGTGTGATATCTTTGTTGAAACATTACAAGAACTGAGATTGGAGGGCTATAAATTCTATTTTAGCAAGGAAACTGATCAAGCTGTAAAGGTATTGCCTTTTATATTGCTTAACACTAGTGATGAATTCCCTTCGCAGCCGTACATGACATGAATTGTGGATGGACAGGGGTCTTCAACCTGGTTTTCAAAAAGCTACCCTCTTCTAACTGCCAAAAGTTGCTTTTGTACCTAATTACAAATGTTTGTGGAAAACTACCCATTTCTAACAATTTTTAGTAAATTTTTATCAGGCCAACACGTGTTTAAGGAAAATGTGCCAAAGATAGACCCTTGTTCAGAGAATTTTGGGTTGAGAAAGCCACCCATATTGGTGGCACATACCTGTATCCTCAACATTTTATTGTACATATGTCCCCCAGGATGACTAATGATAATGATTCATGAAAAATATTAACATAAATAAGATGGAGTTTATTTCATCAATAAGATGATATATCTAATACCATTTTCATGTGTTCGTTTTTGTAAAGAGTGTGTAATGAGAGGAATTTTTGGTCAATCAATATTGTTCGCTATTTAAGTTACTACTCGTTTCTTTTCTTTCAGTGTTAAGACTCTATTCGTTATTCGTTATGAAGGATTCAACAGCTTTGTCTCTAGTTACCGAGCTATATTGTTCTTTTACAGGATATAACATCGTTCTTCTATCGATTACCATGTTTTCTGCATTTATGGGCTTAGCACGATGACTCATCGTCGATGAGTATGTTATTCTAGGCTACTTTGCACTTTTTGTAGGATCAAATGAGGAAGGATCTTGAAGCCAAAATTTTGAAGAAACTTGCTGTGTTAGAAGGCTTCTTTAAATCAAACAATGATGGAAAAGGATTTCTTGTTGGGGATGGGGTAAGATCTACTGAATTTTGGTGAGCCAAAAATGCTTTTTGTTTCAATGGTTATAATTTCGTTGTCATTAACTTATTAGTCCCCAATTTCCTTGGCATAGACGGAACAAACACTGCACACGCATCGGGTCTGCATGAGCGAACATTTGTAACTTGAAGCCCACATGGCTCTTTACGACAGATTCTGAAATCAGGCAACGCTTGGTATTTTCTTCGTTGGCTCTCAAACTCTAGATTTTTCATTTAAGAAATATTGTATTTAAAACGAAACACTTCCTTGTATCAGATTGCTTGATGAGGTCATTTTAGTCAGCTTCTGCCTGCTTAGCACAAGCTTTATTAAATTGCTAACTGCTCCTTTCATAGATGGGCTGGTTCTACAAAGTCCCACGGGAGTGGGGCAAATGGTACCCTATGTGTTATCATGCTTGTTCAAAAAATTGCGAGAATAAAGGGTGCCTCTTTTCAAAGTAGGTACGGCCCCTTTGCAAGTGGTATGGCCAAGTTCAGATGCAGTGTTTCAAAATCTTGCAGGGTCTACCCACGTGGGTTCGACATAAGCGCACAAGGCGGGGGGGGGCAGGAGCCCCCCAACTTTGGAGAAATTTAAAAAAATCAGCCCCTTTCGGGCAAATTCTTGCCCTTAGTCGGGCAAAAATGCTGGCAGACAATGGGCTTTGTGTCGGGCCGCCCCCTAGATTTTTTCTTCCCTTACGCTTATGGTGTTCGAATCCCGTTGCTGCTACTTCACATACCACAAGCAAAAAGCCAATTCAGCTGTCCATCTTTCCAAGGTCAGTAAATAGGTAGGAGCATCTTTGAGAGCTCAAGCCATAGTGTCACAGGCCCACATCAGGTGCATAGCTCCCAGAACGTAGCATGCATTAAACATTTCATCTTTCATTTCATTTTTCATTTATTTACCTGATAACAAATAAACGTTGCTTGCTTCCCCCATGGATTCACGTTTTGAGATTTCAAATTTATTTTTTAGGTCACATGGGCCGATTTGACGTTGGTGGATTATGCTGATTTGACATCCTCTTTGTTCCCCACATTCTTGGACAACACTCCTTTGCTGAAAGCCCTGAATCAAAGAGTGAGAGAATTGCCAAATATAAAAGCTCACCTGGAATCAAGACCAGTTACCTCGGTTTAAACACGGACCTTTTGAAAGGAAACAATTTTGTTTTAATCTACATCTTGCTTAGGGGAGAAGGTGAAATTGTATTTGTATGTAATTAGTGCATTATCCTTCATAGTCATAGCATTTTCGCATCAGCGTCATCTTTCACAGTCATTGCACTAAAGGCATCAGCGCATTATCTTACACAGCGCATCATCAGTCATAATCGAAGCATCGAACACAAGCACAGTGGAGTATATTACTGATATATTTTACAATGATGTGATGAATAATTTTTTGTATTACGAATACATTGCGGAGAGCACATTTGAAAAGCAGCAATGACTTTGTGTTTTTTCACTTGCCTGAATCTGTGTATGTACGGAAAGTCATAGCCTATGTATCTGAGGGTCGTTTAGGGGGGGTACATGTTCCCTTGTTCCCTGTTAAATTCCCGCTTGTTCCCCTGTTCCCTTGAGAAAATTCCCATGTTCCCTGGAGTTTCGTGGACATATTATTTGTAGCTACTTATTGAAATGTTGGAGCCAAAGTCATTTGGGGGTTTCTTAGTACGTACGGGGAACTATTAGGGGTACTTTCTTTTAAGAATTGCGTTCAGATATTTTTGCTGAATTTGGGGTCTGGTTCTGTAGAAAGATTGGCAAATGTATAGAAGTGGAATGTTTCGTTAGTCGCATAATCGTGGCCAATATTTCCATCACATTTGAACATCAAGCGGCATAAGAAAATGAAGAAATTGAATTTGAATATCAAGATTTCCATCATATCAGAATTGTGAACATAAAATTCTTGAAAATTTGTGGGATTAAGGAGAAACAAAATGGCACTTTCCCATCAGATGACAGGTCAAATAGCCCTTCTCAAAGCATTTACAAAACATCATGTACCGGGTGCGCCAAAATAAAACTATGCACTTTTGACAGGCCACGATAAGTCGTATACCGTATACTTGTCTGATTTCGAAGATTTATAATCTATCTTTGGCTAAGACCCTCAATTAGATGGTAGTATTTATTATATATTTTCTAATCTTCTATTTATTGGGCAAGAAGCGAGTATAAAGTACTGGGTTACTGTGTCAAATGGGGTTAAAAGTATAAAGTACTGGGTTACTGTGTCAAATGGGGTTAAAAGACAAACAGTAGTGAAGCAACGTTATTAGGTCAAGCAAGCATGGAGTTTTGATAAATCACTACGAAAATGTGTTCCCTTTGTCCATTCATGTTGAGTCTGTAGACAATTTGATCAACGTTTTTTATACAAAAATACCAGCATCTAATCGAGGATCTTAGCTGAATATGAAAAAAACGGTCCAGTATACAATTAATCGTGGCCTTTCAAAAGTGCATTGTTTACTTTGGCGCATCCGATAGGTGGAGACAAATCGCTCAAAATGTGCCATGTCATTCTGATCCCTCGTCATCATATAGAAAATCCTGGTAAACTCTTTTGCGTTTTCTAAATGAGCGCCTAATCATCCATTGCGTGTCTCGTTCCTCTTCTTCCTCTTGCAATTCATCTTTACTTCTTTGATCTGTATGCTCCAAGATATGAGCTAGGAGACTGTAGTACGCCTCTTCTTCGATGGTCAGTCCTGATTGATCTTTTGAATACGATGTTTCCTCAACACGACAGATAATATTTTCAGTGTGAATGGTCGTCTCGTCTCCTCTGTAAAATGTGTTTGAATGAAATGGTTCTCTCTTGAAATTAATCACCTTTACCTTCTTTGGTGATCGAGTGCCACACTCGTTAAGCATTACGCTTTCCAGTAGTTTACAAATCTTTAGTCTCTTCGCTTTAACGCAGACAACGTTTTGAGCCTCATAAATAGCTGACAATTGGACAGGTATTCGCTGCTCCTTTCGGTGTCCATCATTTGCCTGGTTGGAAGTAACAGAAAACTTTTACCAAGAAGAGATCAAATTTGATGTACTGCCTCTTTGATTGATTCTAATTGTACACCTTGAATTACTTGATGCCACGTTTCATTTAGAATGCTTGGAAAAGTAACAATCTAGCCGATGTAGCCTACAAATGTTTCATCGTTTGGAGATGGGGAGCAAAGAATAAAGGGCTGGACTGTCGCAATTGGCTTAATGTCTTTCTATCACTTCGTTCATGTATAGGAGCGATGAAGTAAAGTTACAGAGAGTACGGCAAAGAGATGATTGCAAGCACTGGTAAAATCAACAAGCTCAATAGACGAAGCAAACAAGCATGATATATTCTAGAATACCGGTTTATTCCGAAGTCTATGAACTATCATCATGTCCTACCTGTTTTAAAGCGCTCTAGTTTAGATCGTTGCCTATCATCTCTTTGGACATGTTTTCCTTCTGGGTCATTTTCAAGGTCAGAAAAAAGCTGCTTGTCACTGGATTTATGACTTATTCTTTGCCTCTTCACTCCAGTTTGCGGCTCTTGTTGGATCTTGACTTTAGTAAATGCAGGCACTGGTATTGTTTCGTAACACTTTACTGAAAATTGACGATAAACCACAGTGAAAACTTTACGCTTTAACATTGCAAAAACATAATCTTTCAGAAATAAAAAGAAATACCTGGAACAATCGGGGGAGGAGGAGGCTGGAAAGATAGTGGAAAAATAGTCGTTTCTTGGTTAGACACACATCTTTTTACATTTATTCATTCAAAAAAATGTTGTTCACTATTATACCTTTTTCAAGAATCAATAAAAGGGGAGTTCGAATACAAGCAAGGGGTTGGAAAATTTATCAAAAATTATCATATCAAGAGCGGTTATTCAGTATTGGAAAGTACTTCATTGGTAAGAAAGAATTTTTGACCATAAAGAATTAATTTCCTCCACTGTTCGGAAAGGGGCCGAACCGACAACTTCACAACTGTATGATTCTAATGCCTACCCTCAATAAAATTGCCAAAATAACTGTTTCCAAATAATCTTGTGAAAGGGAAATATGATGTTAATTTTCAATGGCTAGTTATGGGGAGGGGTTGGGGGTATTTTGAAACTGTCCTACAGACGCTAGGTGTGAAAGAATGAAAGATTCCCAGAGTATTTACAAATTTACATACAAATATATCTTACACGAAACAAAGAACTTGAAACAGTACTGAAAGGTTTTAAAAATCATCAGGTATGGATTACTCGGAGTTTCGTACGAGTTTCTAAAGGTTTCGTAACAATCTTCGTGCTCACTACCGAACTACCTGTTTACCTAACGAGTAATACGATACAGGAAACAAGCGAAACCATGTGTAGGATTTCGTTTGTCAAAATAAATAGTTTCTAAAGCTATGATCTCCCACTACTGGAGTTTCTTGATTTTTTAGCGATCTGAGAGTTGAGTTTCTTATAAGCAGTTTCATAATAGATACGCGTATTTGAAATACTTACCTACTAACTCTCTTTCAAGCTTTACGAGTTTATCAAGGACGTCTTTCCACTGTTCTTGCGAGTCGATTGAAAACATTCTCTCCCGTTCTCGCGATGCATCTGGGATACCTTGATGCTTGATATTCTGCAACTTTATCACAAAATTCTCTATTTGCAATTCTAAACACCTTTCTCGTATGCCATAAGATTCATGTAAGCGTTTCTTATGGACTGACAGAGATTTCAAAACTCCACTTCACATCAGCCTTTTCTTTACCATTCTTGTATATTGCTGCAGTCACAGGCACGATCGAAGAAAACAAATTTGCAGCAAATTCTGTCGAATCCATTTTCAAACATCAGAAGGTTTACTTTCTCGACACATGTGGACTCGTGAAGAACTGTATCAAGCGGAATTGCGAACAAAAGAAGCATGCAATTCCGTGACACATGTGGTCTTGGTGAAATGTTGTTTCAAGCGGAAGTACGCACAAAAGAAGCATACACTTCCGCTTTACGCTGCTGCAGCAACATAGGCCTTGATTCACTTTAAAATTGCACAAGAAAAATCCAAAATCCTTGAAAAACTTTCCATGCCAACAATTTCCCTGATCCCTGGATAAGACCCCAAGTTCCCTTGTTCCTTTTTAATTTTGGCCATGTTCCCCTGTTCCCTGGATACATTATGCATGTTCCCCTGTTCCCTGGAACCCCTAAACGACCCTCGTATCTGGGCAACAGAAAATACAAAGTCACTAGTAATGACACCCAATATTCCTGGTGAGTTGGGCAAATTCCACAATCGATTCTGGTGCATGGTGAAATTAAAATCCATTTCTTTGTGAAACTGATTATTTTATTGGGTTTGATTTTAAAACGGTTTGGTTTCAGTCATAAAATAAATCTTCAAATGCACCACTATGCACCTTCAAATGCGTGACTTTGAACAAACGTGGAATTCGTTTGTTGATTACTTTGAACTTGTTTCCATTCGCATCTTTATTTCGGCGCCTCGGAGCACCTGCAGGGAAGCGAGGCTGAGCTTGCAGGTTGAAAATTTAGTTATGGCCGCCGCCAAACGGCTTGTTTATAGTTGTTATTTGGTTTCCATGCACTGAAGTTTCCCAAGATGTCGTTATTTCAAGCAAGAGATTGGTGGTCGACATATGCTGGAAGTGACGAAGAATTCGACCATGGCAGTCTTTGCATTTCTAACATCGATAACAGTGTACAAGGCCATGGTAAGGAAAATAAGAAAATGCGAACATGGGGCTCTCAGTTTTTTTTAGGCCCATCATAAAAAGAAATCGCAGCAAGCAAATCACCTCGTTCTTCTTGCACATTCTTGCTTTTGTTGTTGTAAAGAGTTTCCCGTTGAAAATACCCCTTTTTAAGTTTTTATAAATGTGCACATTTGTGTGTTTCATGTTTCAAAATCAATTCAAATTGATAAATGTTAATTTTCAAAAAGTGTTTCCATCCACACAACACACACAAGTAAGTATGTACAACATGCAATGATTACAAGTCAGTTAAAGGCTGTCTTTTCTTTTCTGGGCAAAAATTATCTCCTGTAATGCCTATAAAACTTGTATTCACTTGCAGCTCTAAGTCTAAAGCTGTGTTCACTGGCTACTTACAGCTACTATAAAAGGTTCTAAGATGTGAGAGAAAAAGATCCATCATTAATTTAGAATCTCTTCAAGCTTTTCAAAGTCTAGTTGCAACCTACATTTTTACTTTGTTTCATTCAGTTTTCCATTGCAATATTTTCTGATATGCATCTCAAAATGAATCCTTATTGTATTGTTAGCCATTCCTTGTTGGAACACCATGCATCTTGGTAGAAGTTTCTTGGCACATAATTGTCCTTAGAATAGTTCATTTAAATTGTCTTTGTTCCATGTTTTCAGACAAAATTATCATTGGAAGCTTCCATGGAGTTCTTCGGATCTTCCACCCAAAATCAAGTGGTTTCAAGCCAGAGGACCTGATGGTTGAAACGCAAATGCAACAACCTATCCTTCAAGTTTCAGCTGGAAAGTTTCTATCGTATGTTTCTCTTATCGGTGAAATGATTTGTGGTTTTTATGCCTTTGTTTCATTAGTCATTCAGTTGTTGCACCTCTTTTGATCACTTATCGTTTTTAGACTTGTATGGCATGTTGATTCAATTATGGACCAGATGAAAACCACACTAAAGATCTTCTATGCACACTTTTAAAGGATTGTGAATTATAGTAATAAAAGGAAAATAGACTTTGCTCTATGTGTTTTCAAAGATTCCAGTATGGCTTTTTAGCATTTGCTTGATTTAAAGTCTTTACCATTATATCAGTCATAACACATACCATAAAAGATGTGGCCTTCCAAAAAAATATATTTCCTTATCTTTTTGTGTGAATCATACGGTATTTTTTCAAGAAATCAAAAGCATTTTTGCAGACTTTTGTCTTTCCATTAACTTGAAAAAAATTTAATTCTTATCTTTAGTGGATCAGAAAATCTACATTTGGCAATTTTGCATCCAAGGAAATTATCAGTTTATTCAGTTACAGGTAAGAACTGCACACTTAATCTTTTAAAGAATTTGTACAAGTAAGGAAAAGGAAGATACCAATTGATGCTTCCAAGATAAAAATCTTGATACTTCCAACATTCATGAATGTAGGGGAGAAACTAGATTTGAAGGAAGTTTTGCTAGGAGATAATGATGAATTTACAGTAGATGCATGTCAACCAATTCAAAGTGTGAGTGTGCAAAGCTGTATGTGGGCTATTACCCAAGCCCAAATCAAAGTTGTTTGCCTCATTTGAAGGGGCATGGCAGCCCTATCAGGCTCTTTGTTCCACATGGAAAACCAATGTTTCTAACAATTGTTTTACTTTTAGCTGTTGCTGGCTCAGTAGAGCATGGCACATATTATGCTGTCAAGATGATGTATGAGCACATATTAGAGAGGACATCACATAGCATGACTCATGGGCCCTTTGGTGGTGTTAAAAGTAAGTTTAAGAGCTGTCATATTTGTGCATATTCATGCAGTTGGGCCATAATTCATGATGGTACTTTTTGATAAATTCCAATATTTTTGGTTACCTAGGTACTTTATGTAAGAAAATTATGAAATTTGTAAGCATACATACAGTAGGAGCAGATCTTGAAAAAGCTGTTGTAACATTCTGTTGATGTGCAAACAATCTGTTAGTATGCATGTTTACAATATTTCACTTCAAACAAGCGTGTGTAACAGAGCATGTTTTATGACATTTCAAGCCAGGTCCAGTATCAAGTGATTTTGCTTGAAATGTTGTAGAAAACATGCTCTGTTCAATTTGAAATTTATCTTTTGCCTCAATTTATTTCAAATTCTGTTACATTTTCTTTAAATTAAGATGGTTGAAAAGAACTTGAGTTACTTTGCTGTAAATTTGCCATGCAGCTCTTTGGATATCTAGATTATTTTCAAAATGGTGCCATTCTTCTTTGGTATATTGAAAGACTTCATGGTCAGGTTTAACACAATTGAAATGGTCCTAATCCTTAACTGATAATGGGACAGCAATACCATATTCATGAATATAATCAAGATATCAGGAGGTACGGAACTTTGTGCCGCTTCTTTTTAGGAAAGTGAGCCTTTTGCTAAAAAGTAGAAATTTGATATGGGCCAAAGAAGAAACCCATGGTCAAACCATAAAGAATTTTCCCACTTGAAACAAAATCCATCCCCTTCAAGTGTAAATAGATCTTTGAAGCATTGCAAGATCATAAACCCAAATGGCACTTATTTGATTTGCTTTCAAAATTCATTGAGGTGTCACTTTTCTTGAAATATTTATTGTTATTTATCTTTTTAGGTAAAGATTTCATTTGCGTACAGTCAATGGATGGGATCTTGTCATTCTTCGAACAAGAGACATTTACATTCAGCCGTTTCCTGCCAAACTTCCTTCTGCCAGGCCCAATTGCATATGTGCCCACAAATGACTCTTTTGTGATATGTTCTTCTTCACGTAATATTGAAAGTTACAAGTAAGTTGAGATGAGATTTTGACTGCTTTTTAGTTTTTAGGATCATAAAGAAGAATCAGATTTTTATACAGTGGGTGAGTCAAAAAAAGCCTCCCCGTTTAGTGGGCTATGGAGTAAACAACATGTGACCATCGTTCAAAGCTAAGGTGTTCATGTATCAGTCAAAGGCTAACTTTGATGGGAAAATTTTGTTTAGTAAGATCACACATTTTAAGACCCAACAGTAAGCTAAATGCCTGAAAAGACTTTGTATTGGAGTTAAAAATTCCATGTATGTATTAACTAAGGGGGCCTTTACATGAGCAAACTCAGACCGGTCTGAGTTTCAGATCGGCTTGAAATTTTGCTATGTCTACTATTTTGCATTGCGTTTACATGGAGTTTCAAACTGGTCTGAAATTATACTAGCGTGACATTACGCATGCGTTTAATGCGACTGAGGCAAGTGTGACCATGGTTTTCTTTTCTTCTATTTTGGATATAGGCCTATTTCAATCGAGGCGCCACGTTATCAACAACATAAGATGCCATTAAAATGGATAATCAACGATAATAAACTTTATGTTTGTACTGCATCACAGATCTACTTCGGTTTCATGGTTCAAATACTCCTTCAGAACCTGAATGTAAAACAAGAGGCTGATCTGCCTCAGATTTTTATGCTTAGTTTAGTTAGTTTCTTAGTTTTAGCACAGTAAATTACTCTGGTTTAAGGTTTTGCAACTACACACCACAGGAGAAAAACAAACAAACGACCAAACAATAAGACTGGCTCCCAGTGGTGCAATATCACTTCCGCAATTGCATTCACAACTTTCATTTCGCCCCGACCTGAAAAAAATTCTGTTTACATGAGAATTTCAGGTCGACCTGACTTTTCAGATCGGTCTGAAAGACCGAAACGAACCCAGACCGGCACGAGTTTCATTTCGCCTGTTCTCATGTAAACACTGACCAGACAGGGCTTTGACCAGACACCGAAATGAAACTCATGCCGATCTGAAACTCAGGCCGGTCTGACTTTGCTCATGTAAAGGGCCTCTAAGCATAATAACCATTAAGAACAAAACAAAAGACATATAAGAAAGACAAAAAACAAGAAGAAAATAAGCAAAAGATTGTTGCAAAGAAAAGGTACTGTAGATGTTGGTTTTGTGGCTTGTAACAAAAATTTTTAATGGGCTTCTTTGTAAAAGAAATTATACTTAAAAGCATTATGCTTGCTAACTTTCAGTGTCAAATGCTTTTACGGGAGAGCAAGAGAGTTTAATGGGAGAGAGTGCACTTTTTTGAAAAAATTTCTTCACCTTACTCCCAACTGAAAAACCAGCTGATGAAACGGCTTAAATACAGACACTTGGTTGATAAATATTTTGCCAGTTTTTACCAAAATATGAAAGGCCAAATGCCTCGTTTTAACATACAGAGAAATCAGATCTTTTTAGCGTATATTCAGATGTTCCTCACTGAACAACAGATTCACTCGCTAAATAACTGATTTCCAAAATTGCAGTATCTGAAT
Source organism: Aurelia sp. 4 Dawson et al 2005 (assembly GCA_964019985.1). Classification (NCBI taxonomy): domain Eukaryota; kingdom Metazoa; phylum Cnidaria; class Scyphozoa; order Semaeostomeae; family Ulmaridae; genus Aurelia; species Aurelia sp. 4 Dawson et al 2005. The sequence continues at coordinate 2,900,669 of OZ026501.1, read as the reverse complement.
TCTTAACTTGCTGATGAATGTTACCTTCGATAAATACCTTTTCTAACGCTGGTGACAGCAAATTGTCTGATAAAATTTGGAGTTGAATGCAACAAAATCTAAGTAAAGTGCACTATGTTTAAATTAGCCAATCAAAGAGCAGAGAGCCCACAAGTTTTCTTTTGAAAAAGCATGCTGTTTCAATTTTAGGTATCAGTCTTTAGCTGTATCATCTGACAAATTAACACCCAAATCATTATCAGGGAAAAAAGTAGCGGTAAGTGAATGCATGGAAATATGTGAAACTTGAAATAAAAAATAGTCTTACGCTTTGAAAATATTGATTTTATCTTAGTTAGAAAATCCTCTGGCCATTTGCGAGCCAGTTGTAATTTGTCATCTAGACTTACTCCAAGTCTATTCCGAGATATATCAGCACTAAGGAACATATGGGCGTAAACCTTGAAGAGGAAGGTTTACGCCCCCGCAGAAGTAACTATGTTCCTTAGTGCTGATATATCTCGGAATAGACTTAGAGCAAGTCTATTTGTCATCAGACTCCAACAGAATCAAATGATGTTCTATGTTTTCCCAAAGTTTATATAAGCTTAAATGGGCAGGGTCACGTAACCGTAAGCAAACATGTTATCTCTAGAATCTATATTGTTGCCCACACGTGGCCATTGTGTTCTGTACAGATTTTGGTGGATGGGATGAATTCACGCTAAAGTTATCTCTAAAAATCCATCAATATCTCTGCAATCTTAAAAATATGAGTGTTCCATCTTCAAAATAAGACTATCATTTTGGGAAAAGTTGTGGAAAATCGCTGTGATATGGTCTATCAAAAATACTGCGAAATTATCGTCTCGAAAGAAGTTTGTTTACATTACGTGACCCTGCCCCTTTAATCCGATAATTAGTTGGTCAACAGTCGATCTTTTGTATGTTTCCTAGCATAAAAGGAAGATCGGTCGAATAAATCTTGCCAAGCATTTGGTATGGACGTATCAAACTACACAGTTTTTGTTATCTTTTTCAGCCTGATTGGACAGCAAATATTGGGGAATATGCTTTGAGCATAAGATTTGTCGCTTTTCAAGGCTGCACTCCATCCATCATGGTCCTAGGTAAATGCTCTGTAGACGCCGCGTCATAATTAATTCAAAGTACAATTTCGTTGCAGTGACGCTATTTGATAATTTTGGTAACTATTACAAAATGTATATTGCAAATAGAATTGTTGTAGTAACACCAGTCTCTCTTTGGTGCCTAATGTTATCCTTTTTAGTTTAAGGGAGGTATAGAGTATTTGCACTAGTAAGGCAGTATTTCCTACTGGAGCAAAGTCCCGCCTTTAAGAAACCCACTTTTTGGCCTCAGCCTATTGTTCTCCCTTACTTGCTTTGTTTCCCAATTGTTCTTGGAAAAATTCAGGGCCTGAGTTTCTTATAAAGAAGCTTCTTAGAGGCAGGATTTTACTGTGCCGTAAATCCTCGATTAAGCCGCCTACTTTGAATAAGACCTTCCCTTCGAGTAAACCCCCCTCCGTGACTGATTTTAACAAATAAATCCCCTTCTGATAAGCAGAATATGGAAAAATATTTTCCTTCATGTGACCGGACAAAGCTCACACTTAATTTTCTGAATGAAGAACCTGATGCTTCTAGAATGTATCTGGCTTCGCCCCGCACTCCTTACCTTCCGAAGCATAACCATCAATACACTTGGATGCTGGATGCAGAGCTACTGATCTTTTTTGGTATTGACATAGTGATATATTGCAGCTATAGCTTTTCAACACCCCTATGTATCCATCAGATGCCGACTATTAGGTACCGATAAAGCTGGAACTCGATGCAAGAAACAGTATGAGTTGGGAATGAAGGCAACAGGGATTATCAAGTTATTTAGTGATTTAATGAATTGTTTCATTATAGAAAATATGATTTACATGAAATACTAGATATGGTACTTCTGCTTGATTTAGAGATGTTTTGAAAATTTCCTGCAGGATATGACAAATAGGCAATGACTTTCCGGTGAATGCCCGGTCACATGGTCAGGTGGGTTTTCATGTCCTGCTGATAATCCCCCATTTAGTAAGTGAATTCCTTAAATGGGCTAATTCTACATAAACTTGTACCTTCCTTATCTTGATATCTTGTTTACTGTCGTTATGATACGATGTTACATATTCATGAATCCTTTTTCAAAGTTGACTTTTTCACTTTTCTTCACACCTTTATCAGCTAGAGGCATAGTATGCCATCAAACTTTTACCTTATTATTCAATAAGCCTGCCCCCTCGAGTAAGCTCTCTTTGAATAAGCCCTCCTTAAGCAGGCACCCATCCAAAAGTTCTCTTTTACAAATTAATCCCTTGGTGCTTATTCGAGACTGCATTAATGGATGAAATAATACCATCATTAAATGTGTTACAATCTCTTGCAGGAGAAAGGTCATTCTTCTCTCTTCTCGAAAATGGAAATATTCATTTCATGAAAAAGTTCGAGTTCAATCCTAGCTGTTTCTTGCCATATGGAACATGTAAGATTATTTCGAATTAATCTGCCTTTGTTTACTTTACTATCAATGCAATACGACAGGCAGAATCATTTGCATACTTTTGATACAATGATCTTCTTATATAACATAATTTGCTTCAATATGCACCAAAGTCTTGAATTCCAAACGCTAAGTGAAGCCTTTTCTTTTCAAAAGTAACAAAAGCAAGACAAAGTGGGGTCGAAGCTTCTCTGCAGAAACTTTACAAATGAGACACCAGTTTATAAGAACATCCTGTAGGTTTCGATAAGACTGTAGATCAATAATTAAAAGTGAAACTTGTTTCTTTCAGATAAAGATGGGAAAGTCAACACTTTGATTGGAACACATACAAATTCTTTGCTCGTTTATCAAGATGTATCTTTGGTTTGGGCTGCACAGCTTCCGCATGTTCCAGTGGCTGTTCAGATTGCCAATTTTCAGTAAGTACACATGCTAGCATTCTCAAGTTGTAAAATTTGTTTTCATCTAAAACTGTCACTCTCTCTACTAGATTTATTAGAAGGCAAGAAACATTTTGTCACGGAACGACTGAAACTCAAATATTTTCTTGGATCCATAAATTACGTTAAATAAGCACAGAGCTCAAATCTTTTAAAAAGGTGGGTGTAAAATTCTATTACATTTTTCTTTGAATTAAATTGCTTGAAAGGAACTTCAGGTAATTCGCAATAAATTTACCGTGGCAATTTCTTGATACCTTGACTACTTTCAAAATGATGGCATTTATTAATTTTGAGGCTGTGACGTCATCAAATTTCTAAATCCTTAATCAGAAGAGCAACAGATTTCTGCTTGCAACCATGTTGTAGACCTCCATAAACTATGGTTTTCTTGAAGATTGTATCAATTTCTCTCAATCAAGTTAAAAATTACGATGATTTTAATTTCTTCAAAATTTTCGATGAATTTTTGCAAAGTAAGTCAAAATGCCGCCATTTTGAAAATAATCAATATATCAAAAAATTGCCACGGTAGATTTACAGCAAATTACCCAAAGTTTCTTTCAAGCACATGAATTCAAAGAAAAATGTGATACAATTTTACACCCACCTTTTTAAAGATTTGAAAGATTTGAGCCGTATGCTCGTTAAATATAGTATACAGCCTTGGGCTTTAAATACTAAACGTTTCGGGCTTGACCTTTCGCCAGTAATGTATTTCTGAAGCAAGAATATATCAGAAACATTCAAATTTCCCCAGGACTTTTATGGGGGGAAAATCATTTGTCTGATCAATTTGAGAGAGAATTAGCACAGTTTTGAACTGCTCGCAAAAAGTTGTCGAGAGATAATCAGGGACGATGATTTTGAAGAATGAATGCTAATCTTGGGCCTTTTTTGAAACGAAGTACATATTTGAAAAAATTACTATTCAAAAATATTATAACGCTAATATTAATGTTATTGTCTTAATAGCTAACGTCGAATATCAAAACACCCTGTTTTCAGAAGCGTTTTACGATACTGTAGCAGTGTCATGATCAGATATTTAATGTTGATGGTTTAAATCCTTTTCAGGGATGTGAATTCAGCGATTGTCTCCTTGGATGAATATGGTCACATTTACTGCTCATATTTAGGGACTGATCCATCACTATTTGTCGCACCTCATGTAGAATCAAGGGAACTCAATTATGAAGTATGTTGAAAATCTCGTCTACTACGAAGCTCTTAACAGAATTCTCTTGGGAGGCCTACATTAGCCTCCTGTTAATACTGGCCAATGATCAGCTAAAACCGTCTCACTGCTTGATTGCTGGCTCAGTTTTTCAGTCCTTTACAGCCGACAAAATGATCTAATAATGTTAACGAGAGAAAACGAATGACCCCCAAGTCTTCTCTCCTCAGACAGTCTTTGAAGTTCGAGAGCCTTGCTCGTTATTTCTTTGACTGTGTCGAAACAATTTTAAGATAGAACAGCATTTACATTGATTTTAGTTTTAATTTTAGATACCAGCCACATAAACAGAATTATAGTCTTCAGAATTCATAATAACACTGCAAAGTCGTATAGATGAAAAACTGCCAATTTTTTCTACGTTTTCGTACTTTTACGATTTATAGTGCATCTTCGATAGCTTTTCTCTCTCATTAAAATGGAAACAAACTGTGCTTCAGAATTTGTCAAAATTACATCATTTGGTAAATTTATTGACACTTTTTCAAGCTCACCTTTACGATTTTCTATGTTTATTCAGGAGCTCGATCGGGAGATGAAAGTACTGCAAAGAGCTATCAAAGAGTCTACTTCAAGTAAGTGCAGATGAAAACATTCCCCACTTTCAATTAACAAGGCTTAGATTCGTGTATCAAACAAGGAGAGACTAAACTTAAGGTTATGAGAGTTTATTTTATGGAATGGCTGTATGTTTTGCGCTTATTGAAATGAATATAGAACTATAACTGTTGAGGCTGGACATTATGAAATAGTTGAACAGTTCTAAGTCTTTATGCACACAACCACGCCAGGAAAAAGCGTGGTTTTTTCAGCGTGGTTAAGGCTTTTTCATTTTCTGTGATTGGCAGGAAAAATTACCATCCAAAACTTGCTGTTCACGCTGATAGTGGGAGCTTTGGACACTGGTTTTAAGCCTGCTGTTCCGTGTGAATTCTGAAAATTGTCTTAATGAGCCAGAGTTTAGAAGAAGGTTCACTTGCTGGTCAAATGCCATATATGAAAGCTATCAGTATCAGCCTGAGTGAAAAGTTTCTCAAATTATTTCTTCTTCTCAATTAGCTCGGTTTCCAGTCATTCTTACTGCGAACGTCATATTCCACAGTTGAAATGAAATGAGGAACGAGAGCTTTTATACGAATGATCGTTTATTTTTTGCAGCACAAGCCGTGATTACCCAAAATAAAGAGGATCTTCTCATAAGTGCAGAGGTTCCTGAGCACCTTGATGAAGTATCGGTAAGATTTTAAAGAGCTACCTTGTCAGCATTGGATGTTGCAGATTGTGATAGAATTTTTCTCCAGAGCATTCACCCAGCGAATCATTCACCTGGCAGTTGCAGTTTGCAATGTTTAACGGGATAGAAATGCAATATATCTTATAGCTATTTTGAAAAAAAGGTTTTTGTATTGTTCGTTACAGAGCCACCTTAGATTCTACCTTTTTTTGCTACAGTATTGAAATTCTAAGTGTGATCCAAAGTAAGGACCAGATGACGTTGTGTCGTTTCCTGCTTTGGATGGCACTGTAGAATGTAACAAATTTTTTTATACTTATAAAAAATGATCTGAATCGAACGACTGTTGCAAATAAATTTTGACCAAGTGAGAACACAAAATCTTTATGACACTGCCTAAACTCTGTCGACTGACTTTTATGTTACAAATTCCAAGACCCTGAAAATTATAAACATGTTGCCAGCATAGCAGTTTTAGTTTATGTTTATTTGTTTTTTTGACCACTGTTCGCAGGAAACGAAGTGATAGTTAAAAATGTAAATGCAAACATACCTGTGTCTTCATCGTGGCTTCTTCTGCCTTTCTTGGCCTTCCCTTGCTTGGCTGCCACAGCTCAATTCACTGATTCAAGTTTGTACTGGCCTAATTCAGTTTCTCTGCAAAAGCGAGGCTGCCCGTGGCAGCGAAGCAAAGGAAGGCCAAGAAAGGCAGAAGGAGCCATGATAAAGACACAGGTATGTTTGCATTTACATTTCTAACTATCACTTCGTTTCCTGCGACCCATGTTTTGACGGTAGCTTTACGATTCTTTCACAGCAAGCGGCTGATGTTGAGCGAGAAGATGATGAAGTTCCTCCCTCGATAACAGTCAAGGTATCTAATGGTTTTACAACAGTTTTCTATTTTTCAGCGTTAAAGGCACCGGGTTGTTTAATATATTTGGTTCGATGCATAGCAGTTATATTGTTTAGTTTGCAGTAAAACATGCAGTAGTCAAACTTCATCAATTTCTGTTGTAGGATTTCTTTCCCCTGGCGAGCCACACGCATTTTAGCAAGTTTTGCCACTAAGAAATAAGGGTACAGTCATAGGAATGATTGAAATGCTGTAACATAAAACCCTTTCATTGGATTGTTTAGTTTCTCAGCATAGCCTAGCCTAGCTCTTGATTCGTAAGTTTGAAACAGGCCGTGAAGAAGGTTCGCGCTACACAGTAAAGCATTTGTATTCTAATCTTTGATATTCTAATGTGTTAGTTTTTAATATAAATTTTGATTAAATCCTGGTCAAGTCTGCTTTTCTTGTCCTTCAGATAACATTGACGTGCGTATCAGATTCACAAGTGGAAAATATTGCATTAAACTTCAATGCACCATTCCCAATTGCATGCAACAAACAAACGATTGACGTTCCTATCATTGGTAAGATCTTTAGTACATTTCTGTATCTTGTTGATTAATTGATTTATTAATTGATTGGTTGATTGTTTGGAGAAGCAATCAGACTCTTAGAATCAGCGCCCAACCTCTTGGAACTTCGCTTTGATAAACTACATCTACTAGTTGGGTTATAAAGATGTGTGGATGTTTGCAAGCTTATAGCTTTGATATACTTTGGTGACATAAACAGAGCAGGCAACAGTTTAGAAAAATTGATAATGCAATGAAAAATTCAGAGGAAAAGAGAAGGGAAAGACCTCCGGCAAAGTGGTTTACAACATCGAGACACTCACAAACAGAGATGTCTACCTTCCAAACAAAGAAACTACAGACGGAGCTGAATGGAGATTGCAAGTTCATGACATCACTAGGGGTCGAATGACCTGAAGGACAGTAACAACAGCAAAGCTTTTGGCTCTCAGACCATTTATCAGATTCCTATAAACTGATAACAACTCTGTAGCTAATGTATCAACGTAGATAAGAAAATTTAGTTCACGAAAGTCGGTCGTATCGTTCTGAAATTAAAGGTGATTTTATAAATATTCTTCATCTCAAAAGCCCTCTATATAGGTCTTAAAATCTTTAATAGAACTTGCTGGCAATCATAACTGACAAGCTTATTTTCAATAAAAGCTCCCGTGGTTTCTACAGCACCCTTATTTCTTCGAGAACTTTCGAGATTAACTTATTACCATTATACTCCTTTTGCGCAGGTGATCGAGCCCCTACAATGGATTTTCAAGTTTCATTTTACACTCTCGGTGGATCTATACCATCATCATTACAAACAACTGCAACTGCTACATATTTCACTAGCTCAGGTATGCTACCTCCTCTTCATACTGGGCTGTTTTTGCAAGAAGACGCGAGTCAAGAAGACGCCAGCATGATTCTTTTGTTCGAGGCTGTAAATTACAAAGAGAAATCAATTTCAAAACTTTTTTGTAAGTCTCGAGAGACTTACTGTACGTTCTATTCTGAAACTGGCAACCTGAAAAGTAAACTTTTGAAGGCCGCACTGCCAAAAATAGGACTTTGAGAAGGGAAGCAAAATGCAGTATGAACACACTCACAAATGATGGAAATGCGAGAATGCAAACTGTTCTTTGGGAATCTGTCTGTCTGTGAGCAGCTGTCCGGGAGGGAAAAGGCTGGAAATTGAAATACTCAAAAAACATGAAAAAGTAGCTAGGTTTTCAAAGACGTCCGCGTCTTGCTGCTAAAAGTGCCTACTAGCAGGTACGATATACCGGTGGCTGCAAACTGATATATAGCTCTATAATTGTTAAGCATACATTGAGTTGCAAATGAGAATGTTTCTGGTTAGAACTGTTTTTACTGAGAGCGATGATATATTGCAGAGATCCTCACTCATTGTGTAGAAAATGAGCCGCTTCTTTATAATTACAGTAGCGTGGCTCATGTTCGATAATTGCTGTTATATTTTGAACATTTTCCTAAATCAGCAGGCTTCTCAAGTGATACTTGGCCATATTTAACCGATTTGAATAACATCTGAAGTTATCTTAGTATCTGGCGCAATTTTTATAAGATAGTTGTCATGGTAGCTCCCTAGACGTCAGTTTCAAGAAGGCCTCCCTAGACGTCATCCACAATTATCTAACTAATAGAAAACAGAGGGTGAAAGTGAATGGTTCGTTTAGCACTTATAGTAATGTCAGACAAGGTGTACCGCAAGGATCAGTCTTGGGACCCCTTTTATTCAATATCTACATTAATGATATGTTTATGGGGCTGACTGACACTGAGGTATGTAACTACGCCGACGACACGACTCTGTATGCATGTAATAAATCATTACAAAATGTAGTTAATAGCTTAGATAGGGACACACAGAGAATAATTACTTGGTTTCCAGACAATTACATGAAATTAAATGAAGAAAAATGTCATTTAATGACATTCAGCGCATCTAGCACTGATACCTCCATACATGTTGGCAAAGCTCAAATAAAGGAAAGTTTTGAGGAAAAATTGTTGGGAGTAACTCTTGACAAACACCTTACCTTCAAACCCCATGTGAGCACTCTTTGTAAGAAGGCCAATCAGAAAATTCATGGGCTAGCTAGGATTTCAAAATACATGGAAACGGAAAAAATAGTCTTATTGATGAAAACCTTTATTATGTCCCAGTTTAACTATTGCCCTCTAGTGTGGATGTTTCACGATAGGAACTTGAACAATAAGATAAATAAGATGCACTTGAGAGCACTGCGAATTGCATACAGAGACTACGAGTCTGATTTTGAAACATTGCTGAAAAGGGACAACTCAGTGACAGTCCATCAACGAAACCTACAGTTGCTAATGGTCGAAATTTATAAGACAAAAGTAAATTTAAACCCTGAATTTATGAAGGACATATTTGTAACTAATGATGTGCCTTACAGCCTAAGAAGTGGCAATGGTCTTCTGCAGCCAAGTGCGAGGACCACAAATTTTGGGATTGAAACCACACCTTTTATTGGACATAAACTTTGGCAGACGTTACCAAATGAAATAAAAACTGCTAGCTCTTTGGCTGTTTTTAAAAACCGAATAAAATCGTGGAAAGGGGAGAGATGCAACTGCAGGCTTTGTCGAATCTTTATTCCAAATTTAGGGTTTTTAATTTGAAATTGTAAATAGCATTCTTTCTTATTGTAAAATTATTCTTTCAGATTATTTTTTGTTAGTAGGCTTTAATTAGCTCTAAATTAGCTATTGTACATTAGCCTACTTTAAATAAAGAATTAATAATAATAATAATAATAATCCCATAATTGTTATAGTGCTAAAAATTTGTAATACGATATTGATGAATTAAAGGTGAAGTTGGCCGTGCCTCAAGATGCATAGACGAAATGTTTTTGTTAGATCCGAAAAGAAGTGTTTTCATCAGCTGTGGAAAGAAGATCAAATAAACAATTTATCTTTTCGATATTTTAGAGGCTCCTAGAATCGTCCAGTGCAACTTTGACTTACCGTTAGCATTGATCTGCCAAGGATGTGCTCCTGTAAAGCAAGCTGAACACAAGGTGCGTCAACTGAAATGATTCAAATCCTTTTTTACGATAGACAACTGCCCTGCTTGAGTCTATCTCTTCGTTATTTTTGGGATATCATATGTTGCAAAGTAATTGAAACAACGAGGATCAAAATCTTGTCCAAGTCGTTAACGTCAAGCAATGCTTTTAGCAACTGACAGCAACGTGAGGCAAGGAATTGTATCAGACCACTTCAACGTAGACTTTGACAACTCAGAATCTAATGTGAAGTTCACGCATTGAATCATGAATTCGTAAAGAAGTAATTCCAAAGTTGAAATATATGATTATTTTTGTATATCAGTAGCTGATGTCAATGGACATTGCTTATGGACTTATCATTGTCCCGTTTTCGGTTAATCTAGTGTATTCTTTGCCGTTGTAGCTGACTAGAGTGATAAGATTCTTCTATAGTGTTACAATATTCTTCAGCTTCATTAGACTCCATTCTGATCCTATCTGCGGTGTTTTTAAAGATAATCTAATAATTCTCTTCTTTCATTTCAGCTCACAGTTGATACAAATAAGGATCCTGTCAGCTTGTCTGAGTTATTTCCAGGTACATGTGAATGTTTCATTAAATTTTCATGAAAATGGATCTTGCATGATTCTTTTGGTAAAGGTGTCTACCTTTTAAGCGTCATGAAACTCTATTATGAAACTCTGTTTAGACATAATTGATTGAAACGAAGAAAGATCCTAGAGGAAGGATCATTCACCGAAGGGTTATTCAAGGTTTAGGATTAAGATTCTCGAAGAAACATCGTGCCAAAGCACACCTTTTCGAGTGATGCCTCTGCTTGCAGAAATCTGATGATTTTCTCCTTACTTTCTTTTAGAGATGGTCAGTGATACAGTAATTCCCGTTGCTGCCCTTGGATTTCAATATTACAAAGGACCAATCGTAACCCTGCTTTCATCAAAATCCTCAAGTAAGTAAACAACTGTTCCTACGTTGTCCAGTCAATGGTCTGAATTTCTCATGTGCAGATGCCTTTTAGCTTACTGATCAAGCTCCATTGAGCACTTTTGAGTGTTTGCTGTCACATGGCTGGCTCCTAAAAGCAATGATATCCATTGTTGTACAAACAGAAGGTTTTTTGTCTCTCAGGAAGTAGCATTGAGCTGTTGTACAACAAGCGGATTTCATTGTTTTTTCTTAGTTTCAGAGACGAGTTAGAAATCAAAGAGGAAGATGTAAATTGGAAAGACAATGAATGATAGTAGTTGATAATAGTCAAGACTATGAATGATAATAATTTATGACTTTTGATTCATAACCAGCACAATGAAACATTGCGAGTAAGTTACAGAACGAGATACGTCGAATACAAGTGCTGATCCTCTTTCACAAAGGAATGAGCACTTGAGCAGTTGCGTTGAAGTAAGTAAACAACTGCTAGCAATTGATAATGTCTGGGCAGTCAATTAGAAGAGGGAGCTGCCTATAGAAATGGAGCTAACGGTCATTGATGTGAAGTTTACTTTCCTTTTAGATCGTTACAGGTTGCAATGTGATTTGTTCGAAGGTCTTTGGCCAATCGTCAATGAACACACCAAGCGTTTAAAAGCACATTATGCAAAGAAAAAGGTAAATTTTGTTTCTCTAACTTTTTATCGATCGATATCCTTTGTCCCACATAGAGTTGTGCATGAGCACTGCCACTATTTGGAAGTTTTCACAGTATCTGGCAAACTGGAATCCTTCTGTAAAGAGCTGCCTTTTGAGTGCCAGACTTGTTCGAAGGTGCTGTTGCGCAGTGGTGTAATAATCCTCTAACTTTGCAACCAGAACAGTCAGGCGGAGTGGGTTTGATACCCAGTAGGACCCAACCCCTTGAGCGCCATGACAAGGGGTCTCGGACTCGATCCTCGGACTCGGACTAGGTCTACTCTATTTCTGCGATCCCAGCGCTTGGCACTGAGAAACGCAACCTCATTTTCACCTTCATCATCTTGTTACATCATGCAGAGTAGTGAGTTAAAAGTTTACGCTGCATAGAGTTCACTAGCAGTAAGACTACAAAAATTCTGTACTTTCACTAGCAAAGACTTTGTTATTTCTTGAGAGAACCAGAGTTTAATAGTACGAGACGGACATGTTTTGTGGCCAGAGATAAACAAGTAGATATGATAAAATGCACTTTGATGCGACTTGAAATTCGAGCATAGGGCCTTTGGCTTGACAATGGGCAATGCTTGACATGTCATACTTACTTCAATTTACATCAAACTGCTTGTATCTTACTTAATTTTCTTGTTTATCGTCATGCAATTGCACTGCACGCATCAAGAAGATTTTTTGATCTTCTGTTACCATTTATTACAAATATGCAATGTTAGGGTTATTGTTCATGTAAGGTCAATGGATAGAAATTTCTTCGTACCGTCGTGTCTTGAGTTTAACGATCTAGTTATCATGATTACATAAGGATGAAGATGATTCTAATTTTGCAGGAAGGATCTACTTTCAGAGCATCATTTGTTGGACCACTTCCTTTGAATGAATACTACGAGCTCATTGATGCTCATTTCGAGGTTAGTTCAGCTACCGTTTGGATTCGATTGCACCCCTATGCCTAAATGCTGAATCTATTTTAATCGCTCTGTGAGCAAGAGGGGCGGCAAAACCTCATTGTCAGATGCACCGAAGACAAGAAATCTATTCGCCACAACTTCAAATCGCTATGTGAACTGAGATAGATAACTGTTTCGTTTTACAAACTTCACCCTTGCTTGTAGTGTGTTGATGTGTAAATTTTGAAATGGCACTACATTTTTGTGTAAGGGTCTGCCGTTAGTCAAGCAATCAGTCTATCTGTAGTCAAGCTATATTGCCTGTTATCGACGCTATTTGCCTTATGATCACTGAATTTTAGTTCACAGTAAAATATTTGCGACGACAAGAATTAATTGTTGCTGAACGTATGCCTATGTTTTGTCAGGTTGACTGCTGATTAATTGTTACGATCATTACTACAGCAAAACTGTAGCATATTTCAGCATCTTAAACCAAGGCTGTTAGAACACCCATGGCTTTATTTGATATTCATTTACGTGTCTTGATTTTTCCTGCTTGTTTTGTCTCAATTTGCGGCTTCAGTTGGCCTAATCGTTTTGTTGTTTGGTCTTTCAAATCTAGCCCCTTGTATTATCGTGTGATGGTGCATCATCGCTGAATATTTTTTCAAACAGACTAACAGGTAGCTTGTTTGAAACAAAAGTGAGTGTCCTAACACCCTTGCTTATACTTGTTCTCATCGTCGAAGTTTCTTGCAAAGTCAACTTTTAAACATTTATCTTGAGAATTTCGTTGAATGATTTTGGAACGATTTGCTTCATCATTCAGTGCAAATTTACAGTTCTGCACTATTCAAAACTTGTTGAACGAGCTAAGGTATGCCTGTAGGCAGATTTTCCAATTTCCATTTTTGCTCCATCTGAATGGACTGTTTTTCGTTTAATTACAGCAAAGACAAAACAGAGTTCGCTTCAAAGAATTATTGGCACAAAGAGCCCATCAATTCAGAGTAATACAACGTCGACTTTTGACAAGATTTAAAGACAAAACTCCTGCACCATTGGCTAATCTAGATGTGCTGCTGGAGGGTACTTACAGACAGGTAATCCTCATCACTTTGAGCCACAGCTGCTAACTTCTCATAACGCTACACAAGGTGTATCAAGCAAGGCTGCCGATCAAAAATAAAATTGTATATTTTTCAGGAACGAATGGCATGACATGAGTGAGATAATATTTTGCAATGATCACTAAGGTGTTGCGGCTTAATGGTGTTATCCTCTGACTCTGCAGCCAGAACAGTCAGATGGAGTGGGCTCGATACCTGGTAGAGCCCGACCACTTGAGTATCCTGGCAAGGGGTCGCGCACTCGATTAGCCCTTAGCTATTTCTGTAATCTCAACGCTTGGCGGTAAGCATTGCAGCCCCACCCCACTCAGCGGGGTGAGTGCCGAGTGGCTTAAACAGTCTTCGTCAGGTGACTGAAATTAAGCTTGGTCGAGTGAGGTCAGATTTCGAATGGGTGACCACTGAGGCCTGACCTCGCAACTCACCTCGCCGTCCTTCGGAAGGGACGTTAAACTAGGGGTCCCGTGCCTGGATGCGGCATGCACAGTGGGCCTAAATTAGCTTTCAGTAGCTAGAAATCCTGACAAGCCCACTCAAAACAAATTGAAAACAAACAAACAAACAAAACACCCCTCCAAAGTCAATCCAGTCCCTCGTCAATCAAGCATAATTTAATTCATTCCAGTCTTTCAAACACTCTTATTAGTATGAATTTTTAAAATTAGGAATTTTTTCTGGCTCACCCCGTATGTAGTATCTTTCTTGCTCTTTCAGCTCTTGGCACTTGGTGAGGCAGCGGAAGATGTGCAAAGACAGTGCATGTTATTTGGGAATGCTTTATCATGTGGAACTAAGTTGATCAATCTTCTTATCAGGTAATAAAAATTCGGCCTAACATGCCATCTTTACGTGCTTCGGTACAGGTCGTTAATTCTACCGGGGGAGGGAGTGGAAGAATTCTGGAAGGACCAAGATTTACGTCTGTAAGAGAGGGAGGATGAAATGTAAAGAACACTGAATGAGGGATTATCTGAATGAGGGTACTGTGTGAAATTTGAGCGTGTCAGCGCAAAAGATCTTGAGTGAAAATGTCTCTTTAACTCCATTCCCTAATGCGTCTTATTTAACTTTCAGGTTATGGACTGGCATGAATGATAAACAGTTTGAACTTCTTCAATCCTGTCTCTCCTCTGTTGTTTCCGACTCAGACGAACAGGTATTGGATTCTAATGTATCAATACGTTTTGAAATTAATAATGAAAGATGAATCCAAATAACGAAACGGCTGATTCAGCTCAAAATTCGCCAACTTGCCATTGTTTATTATCGTAAACCCGCGATTAAACCCCTAGCTTCGAATCTGTCCCCCCTAGAAAGGCCCCATCTGATAACTAAGCTTGACAAATTAGCCCCCCTCTAATTCACCCCCATGGGAAGAATACAAAGAATTCTAATTCATTTTCTGAATATTTCATTTGCTTTGAATTCTAGTCCAAAGTTGACGTTCTCACTTTCGCCCTACCTTTTTCAGTTAGAATTGCAAGATGCCATCAAATGCCTACCTGATTATTTGTCAAGTCACCCTCGAATAAACTCTCTTCAAAAACTTCATTTTTGCAAGTATCTCCCCCCTCTCCTCCTAGGCTACTTCGAGTATTTACGGTATGTTTCAAAAACATTTTTTCACCAAAAGTTACATCAAATAGCTTGAAAACTTTTAAGGTTGATGGCAAAAATATTCAATGGGCTTCTTGTGCCTTTGTATGTTTTGCAATTCAGTCCCCTTTTCTAACCATATGCTTCTTTTCTTTACAGGGTTGGGAAGAGATCACGGATGCGGCCATCACTCATTTATTGAAAACCTGTCTTGCAAAGTCTTCTAAAGATCAAAATGGTAAGTTTTACCTTGAAAAAATGTGTCAATGTATTTTATCATCTCACTCTACTCTAGGTATTAATTTCAATTTTGTTTTGACACGTTATGGACAAGAATATTTACCGAGTGGATTAATCAGAATGTCACATGTTTGAAAATTTGTTGTGCGGTTAATACTTGTTGTCCGTTAACGTAAATGTCCTTTCGCTTTGTAAATTCTGTTTCACATCAGATGCCAGGCATTTAAAATTACTTTAAATCACAGCTCATTCCAACGTAATGAATTGTGCACTTAAACTTATCGCAACCCTGACCTTACATCCGATGTGGGACCGACTCTAGTATAGTATAGTATCCATTAGATATTAATTGTCCGTAGTGTTTGTTGTATTTAGGTTATCATTGCGTGTCTTTTAATATTGGTCATGGGGTAGTCATTGTCTTTCGCTCCCCATGGTATCGTCCCTGTAGTATTGTACAGTAATTAGAACTGTATAGTAGAATGTAAGATTTGTTGTAATACTTTCAGTGAATAAAAAGAAATACTTGATTATTTGCATGGATAAAGTTTGCTTGATAGCCAAAATATTTAAATATTTTTCGTTCGTTTGTTCTATTTTTCTAGCCATTAGAAGTATAAGTGAGATTGGTTTACAAAAAATCTTTAAATTTGCAGTGCATAATAAAGAGGTCCAAGACCCTAGATCAAAATGGCAAACAATGCTCTCACTCAAGAATATCTAAAGTCCTTTAGAAAATTAATATGAAATCTTTGTAAAATCAGTGATGCATATGATCTGATACTTTTGGAAAAATCATTTTTAACGCATGTCGCCAGAAATGAAGAGATTACCTATCCCTTTTTAATAAGCATTTTCCAGAAAAATAATTTGATAGATCCTATTTTATCTATGTTACAAAGAAAATTGGAAGAATCGAAAAAATATTTGAGCCTTTCGGCTATCACAGCGCTTGATGTATTTACATAAACCAAATTTGGATGGTATGGTAGGCTATCACCCAAATTTGATTCGTGTAAATACGTCAAGTGTTCTCCGAATAACAATTTTTAAAACATTTAAACTTTCAAGTTAGTTTTGATCTACCGGGTATTAAACTGCTTTTTGATTTAAGATTTAGCGTGCTTTTTAAACAGTTTTAAGATACACAATATGCCTCTTAAAGTTGCAGAAAAGAGGTGATTTACCTTCAACTATTTAGCTTAAAGGTATTCTCGTCCAGGGCTGGTATGATTCGTAATAAAGTATCAAGATTACGGTGTGTCGTACTTTTACTCACCACTTTTCGTATTTTCCCTTCGAAATGTCGTATGCAAATTCCTGAGCGAAAAGATGTCATGAATTCGCACAGAATCTGTCTCTTCCGACGGTGCTTTCAACACAAACGAGGCTATCCTCGTCTCTTAATCGTTGTCAGCCTCTTTATCGTGTCATCATGCAAAGAAAATGGTGACTTAGCACTAGATTAGGCCTAAAGTATCAGGATTATTATTGAATGTACACTTGTTATGAACTTCAAGAATTGGTTAAGAATTCGTAGCAGCAGTTGGTAAGCTAGCAACCTGGCATTTATCATAACAACCAGGGACTTGTCTTTTAAGACTGCGTTCACACGATGCGGGCACATTTTGAAAACGGTGAAAAATGTGACAGATAGGCCTCCCGTTCACACGAAAACGGCACATTTTTTGCCAGCAGATTCGAAAGCGGTAGATTTTGAAAACGGAACCCTAACCGGCATAAATTTGAAACAGCATCATGTGAACACTCGACAATGATGTAAAGAGAACATTTTTCGACCATTTTGGATCGAGACTGGTTGAGTCTTAGGGTGTAGGTACGTTTCTTTGGCATCAAAATCCTGCAACGACTTTTTACCATCAAATTTCCTACCGTTTTCAAATTGTGCCGGTATCGTGTGAACACTAGTTCAAATTTTGCTACCATCACGTTTTTCACCGTTTTCAAAATGTGCCGACATCTTGTGAACGCAGTCTAAAATGAAAAGTAAAATGAACATAATTATGTCTTGAAATTACAACAAAGATTAATGATCTTGGTGATGTTTGTTTTCTTTCAGTCACAATTCAACCTCTGTCGATGCCAAAAGACACAGCCAAGCTGAAGAAACATATTGCATTGATGTGTGAGCGTTTGAATAAAGGTGCGAAACTGGACTTAAGTGGCCAGATGCAAAGTGATCTCAATTACAAACCTGAAAATCGAAAACAACTTGAAACTCTCGATGAATCGCAAGAAGATATGGAAGATGCAACTGGTTTGTTTCTATTTTTATCATTAAGTTTCTTATAAGGGTGCTCGAAAATGTTTCCCTTCAAAATCGTGATATGTTATAATGACTAAGGGTGAGATTACATGAGTATGGCTGTATCTGAGATAGATGATGTTAGGTGAGTCCCTATCCAGTGACAGACATGTTTAATAAACTTCAAAAAGAAATTAAGCTTTATTGAATTTCTCAAACTCAAGAATTGTTCAGTGTATCTGAGCACCCTCCCCCCCCCACTTGTCCTTTGAGATTGTCTCCGTATACATAGTTCCACTCTCTGCCTTACGTCTACGGTGCTTGCAGATATTTATGATATTAACCTAAGTTGTTGTATTGAAACATTATCTTGATGTTTCTTAACCCGGAAATAATGCCTTTCTGACGACGATTTGTGGCGGTTTTCATTTAAAGCCATCCAAGAGTTTTTAAAGAAAACGAAGGCCCTTCTCGTAATATTTAGTTGACTAGCTCCAAGCGATATTTTGAGTGTAAAGTTTTCTCATGTTGCCTTCAACTCTTGTGTGAGAAGAGAACTGTTGATTACAAAATCTTGTTTTTCCATCTAGATGGAGTACCAGAAGAAGTGACTGTCAATCCTTCATCATCGTTAAGGCAAAATGGAGAGTTACAGCCTTTAAATGATGTGGACAGGGGTAAGAAGTTACCAAAACTGAAAAACAAATTAGATGAACGTGTATTGATAAATAAGGACTCGCAGGAAGCCGCGTTAATAGCGCAGGCAGCTGCCAGAGCGGGTACATCACGGGCAGAGGTTAATGGGGAGTAGATATAGATATTATTGTTGCTCTCAAATAGCTTCGATAGATATTCAACGTCATAGTTTATTGTGTAAAAGAACGAGAAGGACGACTTTAGTGTAGCCTTGACTGATCGCCAGACTCCCTTGACTCCCTGTGCTCTTTGACTTGATGATGTCGCTTGGCTGTACAGCGACTCTAGATTTATGGCGATGAGTCCCTTGTATTCCTGCGGTAAACCTTGCTCGAGAGGGACTCATAATGAAGCAGTGAAAAGCCTGGCCCTATCTCCTGCATTCGATCGATCGAATCATGATCGAAAGACTGCCGTAGTTTTGTTCAACGGTTACTCCTCGGAAGGAAAATGCGATAAAAGCCACGTTAAGCAGCCACTTAATCAAGGAAACTTGGTATAAATCTGAAGAGAGAAGTTAACTTTACCGGGTGAGTGCAGAATAAGACTTTTAACGCTACATTTTCCATGCTTTTAAGACCAAAACATACCAGAGAAAGCTTCAGTCATGTGCCTTTGCAACTTCGTTCAAAATCTAGCCAACTGCATCATTTGAATCGAAAATTCGAAATCATTGTTCTCTGATTGGTACTGTAAGAATCGTGAAGTTTGGCCCTAAATAAGGCCAGGTTTTTCGACTTATATTATGAGTCTCTGTTGACTGTTGTTGATCATCATAAAGGTAACAAGAAATTTCAACCAAAGAACAAGTCCCCATTGAAGGAAAGATAGTAGGCTGTCAGAGTAAGGACAGGAGGTTTACGGCAAATATCTTCAGGAAATGTGGAATAACAAGTCTCCGTAAGAAAATACAAGTCAAATCCCCCCTACCCTGTACCATCTTCCCGCATTCCTATTGCCTATCACACTCCTTCCAGTTGCCGGGACAGAGCAATAGATGATGGGGAGGTCCAATAAATACACTTCTTGGTGAATTGCTGCATAAATAGCGGCTGTAATGAATACACTTCCCATTGATCATATTTCTTCATAACATTGCTACAAATTGATATCTTTCGTTGGGGCAAGTCAATTACAGGCCCTCCTTTTAAAGTCAGTATTTAGCAACTAACAGAATGCTTTGTAAATTTATTGATAGTGTATGCATAGAGTGGATGATAGAACAAAATCGTTGAAAACACATGCTTGTAAAGAATATTTGAAGACATTTGAAACACTGCAATATTGTTATTTTTCTCATAATACTACGGCATCTGGGA
Source organism: Aurelia sp. 4 Dawson et al 2005 (assembly GCA_964019985.1). Classification (NCBI taxonomy): domain Eukaryota; kingdom Metazoa; phylum Cnidaria; class Scyphozoa; order Semaeostomeae; family Ulmaridae; genus Aurelia; species Aurelia sp. 4 Dawson et al 2005. Next base: position 2,880,951 of record OZ026501.1, on the reverse strand, counting down.
AAAGCAGATATTTGCTGACATTGGTCAAAATTAGGCTGTTCAAAATCGGCCTATTGTACCGACAAAGCAAAGCGGAAAGCCTTACTTTTTGGCCAAAAAGAAAAATTTTCAAGATCGGCCTATTTTACTAAAAAAGCAAAGCCTGTAGCCTTACTTTTTGGGCCAAAATAAAGATTCTCAAGATCAGCCTATTTTACAAAAAAGCAAAGCCTGTAGCCTTACTTTTTGGGCTAAAATAGAGATTTTCAAAATCGGCCTATTTTACCGAAAAAGCAAAGCCTATAGCCTTACTTTTTGGCCCAAAATAAATATTTTTCAAGATCGGCCTTATTTGCCGAAAAAGCAAAGCCTATAGCCTTACTTTTTGGGCCAAAATGAATATTCTCAAAATCGGCCCATTTTACTGAAAAAGCAAGCCTATAGCCATAGTTTTCGGCCCGAAATAAAGGTTCTCAAAATTGGCCCATTTTATGGAAAAAGCAAATCCTATAGCCTTACTCTTTGGCCCTAAATAAAGATGATCAAAATTGGCCTGTTTTACTGAAAAAGTAAAGCCTATAGCCTTACTTTTTGGGCCAAAATAAATATTTTCATGATCGGCCTATTTTGCCGAAAAAGCAAAGCCTATATATAGCCTTACTTTTTGGCCCAAAATAAAGATTCTCAAAATGGGCCTATTTTACCGAAAAAGAATAGCCTATAGCCTTACTTTTTGGCCAAAAAGAAAAATTTTCAAGATCGGCCTATTTTACAAAAAAGCAAAGCCTGTAGCCTTACTTTTTGGGCTAAAATAGATATTCTCAAAATCAGCCTATTTTGCCGAAAAAGCAAAGCCTATAGCCTTACTTTTTGGCCCAAAATATATATTCTCAAAATTAGCCTATTTTGCCGAAAAAGCAAAGCCTATAGCCTTACTTTTTGGCCCAAAATAAATATTCTCAAAATTGGCCTATTTTGCCGAACAAGCAAAGCCTATAGCCTTACTTTTTGGCCCAAAATAAATATTCTCAAAATTGGCCTGTTTTGCTGAAAAAGCAAAGCCTATAGCCTTACTTTTTGGCCCAAAATAAATATTCTCAAAATTGGCCTATTTTGCTGAAAAAGCAAAGCCTATAGCCTTACTTTTTTGGCCCAAAATAAAGATTTTCATGATCGGCTTACTTTGCCGAAAAAGCAAAGCCTATAGCCTTACTTTTTGGGCCAAATGAATATTTTCATGATCGGCCTATTTTGCCGAAAAAGCAAAGTCTACAGACTTACATTTTGGCCCAAAATAGATATTCTCAAAATTAGCCTATTTTACCGAAAAAGCAAAGCCTATAGCCTTACTTTTTGGCCCAAATGAATATTTTCAAGATCGGCCTATTTTACCGAAAAAGCAAAGTCTATAGCCTTACTTTTTGGCCCAAAATAAATATTCTCAAAATTGGCCTATTTTGCCGAAAAAGCAAAGCCTATAGCCTTACTTTTTGGCCCAAATGAATATTTTCAAGATCGGCCTATTTTGCCGAAAAAGCAAAGTCTATAGACTTACTTTTTGGCCCAAAATAAATATTCTCAAAATTGGCCTATTTTGCCGAAAAAGCAAAGCCTATAGCCTTACTTTTTGGCCCAAAATATATATTCTCAAAATTAGCCTAATTTGCCGAAAAAGCAAAGCCTATAGCCTTACTTTTTGGCCCAAAATAAATATTCTCAAAATTGAACTATTTTGCCGAAAAAGCAAAGCCTATAGCCTTACTTTTTGGCCCAAAATAAATATTCTCAAAATTGGCCTATTTTGCTGAAAAAGCAAAGCCTATAGCCTTACTTTTTGGCCCAAAATAAATATTCTCAAAATTGGCCTATTTTGCTGAAAAAGCAAAGCCTATAGCCTTACTTTTTGGCCCAAAATAAATATTCTCAAAATTAGCCTATTTTGCCGAAAAAGCAAAGCCTATAGCCTTACTTTTTGGCCCAAAATGAATATTTTCAAGATCGGCCTATTTTGCCGAAAAAGCAAAGCCTATAGCCTTACTTTTTGGCCCAAAATAAATATTCTCAAAATTAGCCTATTTTGCCGAAAAAGCAAAGCCTATAGCCTTACTTTTTGGCCCAAAATAAATATTTTCAAGATCGGCCTATTTTGCCAAAAAAGCAAAGCCTATAGCCTTACTTTTTGGCCCAAAATAAATATTTTCTAGTTCGGCCTATTTTGCCGAAAAAGCAAAGCCTATAGCCTTACTTTTTAGCCCAAAATAAGTGTTTTTTATGACCGGCCTATTTTGCCGAAAAAGCAAAGCCTATAGCCTTACTTTTTGGCCCAAAATAAATATTCTCAAAATTGGCCTATTTTACTGAAAAAGCAAAGCCTATAGCCTTACTTTTTGGGCCAAAATAAATATTCTGAAAATGGGCCTATTTTACCGAAAAAGCAAAGCCTATAGCCTTACTTTTTGGGCAAAAATAAATATTCTCAAGATTGGCCTATTTTACTGAAAAGGCAAAGCCTATAGCCTTACTTTTTGGCCCAAAATGAATATTTTCAAGATCGGCCTATTTTGCCGAAAAAGCAAAGCCTATAGGCTTACTTTTTTGGCCCAAAATAAAGATTTTCATGGTCGGCTTACTTTGCCGGAAAAGCAAAGCCTATAGCCTTACTTTTTGGCCCAAAATAAGTTTTTTCATGATCGGCCTATTTTGCCGAAAATGCAAAGCCTCTAGCCTTACTTTTTGGGCCAAAATAAAGATTCTCAAAATGGGTCTATTTTACAAAAAAGCGAAGCCTGTAGCCTTACTTTTTGGGCTAAAATAGAGATTCTCAAAATCTGCCTATTTCAGCGAAAAAGCAAAGCCTATAGCCTTACTTTTTTTGCCCAAAATAAATATTCTCAAGGTTGGTCTATTTTAACGAAGATGCAAAGCCTTACTTTTGGACAAATAGTAAGATTTTCAAAACCGGCCTATTTTCACTGCAAAAGCAAAGCCTATGGAGCCTTAATTTTGGACATAAAAATGGACGAGGATTGAACACAAACAGAGAAATGGTATGGAAAAACTGTTACTATTTGTATAACAAGAAAACATCTGTCTATCACAAAAATCATACTTAAGATTACGCTTAAAAATTAATTGATCTCCATACCCAGTCAGAAATGTTCCTATCGATTTATCAGAATAAATAAGCATAATTTAAATACATGACTATTCACAAACTTTATGTAAAACGATACAAATTTGTAATAAGGTCTAACATATCAAGTCTTCCTCAAACAACAGTAAATCCCCGCATATAAGAAAGTACCAAAATAAGAACCTAGAGGCTGCTTTTCTTAAATAATGTACCTTGCGATTAAAAACCTGTTTCACTTGCATGAAAGATAGGTTTTTATTGCAGGGGTTGCAAAGTTGACTCTTAGTTGTTGTTTTTAAGTTCATTTTGGCTTCAGTTTGCTGTTAAAGTTTGATTCTCCTCCCCAATTAGTTATTAGGATAAAAACACTTATAAAAAATTATGCGGCTGAACATCTTTTTTAAGGCTCTAAAAGGGCCTACAAAATGCACCTTTCAAATAAGAACCTCCATACCTTGAAATTACTGTTAGTACCTTTGAAATGAGAACCTGTTTCAGCTTAACTCTCAAAAAGTTAGGTTCTTATATGCGGGCATTTACTGTATAAATCGCAAATGCAAAAACATAGATAAAAGGTAATAAAACGTACAAGAATATCCTGAAATGCTCTAACAGTAGAAAAATATCAAAGGCATCGACAAGGGATCAATGTCGACGGGGATGACGAATCAAATGGTTCTTACAAATACGGGAATTGTCCTACCAACTAGAACTGTCGAAAACGAGCACTATAGCAAAAGAATTGTTAGGATATGCAATCAAACAACTTCTATCTAATACCCAGTGAAACAAATAAATTTACCCCGCTGATATTGATTCTAAAAACTTGAATATTAAGATGACATTTTCGCAGATGCCCAGGCATCGATATCTATGAAAAAATTATCGAGTTTCAAGCAGTCACTTTCGAGAGAGGAAATATCCTAAATCGAGGAAATTTCTTTAAAAAAACACCTTATTTGATCCAGACGAAACTATTATATGTAACATAGAATGTAACAGATCTGCTTCATGAGCCTCTGGTCTTGATTGCACTCAAATGAATACACTACTTTTGTCAATGCATGGCTATCTGTTTCTATCTAATCGCAGACGTTTTTCAGGCAAACATGCAGCCTATGATCTTATAATTACCTAAGAGAAAATTTAACAAATGCTAAATTATGAACTGACATACATAGATGGCAATAAATGAATCTACCAATTAATTAGTTCCACTATTCAAAAGCAATACTGATTGAAAATGTGTGTTTGTCTCTATATCATAACTTCTCGTGTACCTGTCAAGATATTGCTCAGTTCCCCAACGATGTATGCACTGAACACTACTGCTTCGTGGAAGTCAATGCTGTTTACCATAAGTTAATACCATTGGCGTTCTTCGCACACAGAAGAAGCGAAGAATCAAACATTCAAGCGGGCTACAGGCGTTCTGCCACCTCCGGGCAATTTCCCTTCGTCTTGTTTGCCTTCTTTTGACCATCGCTGCAGATTCTATCAATCAATCAATAAGAAATGCAGCGAACTTACTTGTTGCGATGGCAACAGCAAAATCGTTCAGGTATGACTGCAGCTGAAGCTGGATTCTATATTGCAACTGCAGCCTTCACAATCCAGGGTCTTCTGCATATACTTTCCGCAGTGTTTGGACTTCGACTTTCTTGCATCCCTTTCGCAGTTTGCTCTATGTTTGTTTACTTCCTGGGACACATTTGCGGTAGAATACATCGATTTCTATGCCATACATAGCCAGCATTACAGTGGCATCCTTGTATACAGGGTTTATAACATTTTTGTTGCTTTCGGTATGTTTTACATGTCGGTTTACAGGCAGGTCCGCAGTAACTGAATCTGCTGCCACCAGAACATTGTGCATCTGAATAATAGATAGGACATTCATTCATCAATTTGCAACAAAACAATTGCTGCAGCCCATTTTATTGGCACTTAATTCTGCGTTGCATGAAAATAAATATGCACTGTTATGAATCTTGGCTCCTTTTGGTCATGAAAATTGTTCCACGTACCGAGACCATACTTTCAGTGTCTAAGATATGCCAACTACTAAAATGTGCCAAAAACACTTTTCAAAACGCAACATCACTAGCGGACTAAAAAGCACGGCTTTAGTTAGATTTTGAATGAGTCGATTTTAACTGTCATTTCATTAATACTTTCACTAGAACAGTCATATTAAGAACAAATTAAATATCTGAAGATCGCAAGCTTTTACTCGTATGAGAAGAAAATGTAATTCTATATAAGGCAGGATCTTGTTTTGAACAGTTTTTGGTTCCACAAGGATCCATTTCCAAAATAAAAAGTTATTGCTGAAATTCATAAAAAAGATTGATTCTTACATGATAATGGAGCTTCGTCAAGGAAGGAAGCAACCAAAGTAAAGTCTGTTAGTAGAATAAAAGTTAGATTTGGTAATCATCCCTTCCAGTTCTGTAATATACTGTAAAGTCAGTTAGCTCTTGAAAATGCAAGTAATGAAAATTATGCAAAATCATTCTACTACTTGGTGCGCCAAAGAAACTTATAATTTTTGAAAGTCAAATGCTAGAAATCTACGTGAATCATTTCCAACTTCTGTCAGTTCCAAAATCATTTGAAATTTTTTGTCAGCTTTTTTTCCTCTCGTTTTTTCTTAGGCAAACAAAGTTCTTTTTGGCACACCTGTATATGCAAATTTTCACACCAATGCAAACAAAAACAAGAAAAATTAAAACAAAATAAAGAACAACTTTAAGGGTGTGTTTGATTGGTGCCAATCCTGAAAACGGTGGACATGGAAGACTCGGAATTTGCGTTTGATGGACTACCAAATTCCGAAAACAGCAGGTTTGGTAGGTTTCGTAGGCCTGCCAAACCTTCTGTTCCAACAGGTGGAAGGTTTGGCAGACTTTGGAGAGATTCTCGTTTTCATTTGTGCAATCTGAAACCGAGGCGAATTGGCTCGTGCTGCCATGGTAATTGAGTCACTTCAGTCTTTGTTGCCAAGAACCGGACTCGTCTTCGTGTGTTGCAACAGGAAACCTCGTTTTCAGCAGGATGAATCTGAAACCTGCTGTTTTGAAGAACTTTGTATTTGTTTGGGCACTGTGTTTCCGTCTTTGCGAAGTCTACCGTTTTCAGAATTTGGTAGGTTTGGAAATACCAATCAAGCACACCCTTTATGAAAATTTAAAAAATCTTTGATGGAAATATATTTGAAGAAAATTTTAAGAATTGTTGGTTGGGGATAATATATTTCCATTGGTAGTTAGACACCGAAGTTGTGCTTCATTGCCATGCCGCTTTGTTCTTTTGCGCAGGATTAGACTTTTTGCTACCACGAACGTTTCTTCAATTTCAAAATCTTAAACCTCCTCAGCAGGAACATATAAAAGTTCCTCCGCAGCAGCATATGCACTGACAAAATAACTGCAGTGTCTATCTACCCACGCGGTTTCTACAGCATTTGGCTTAAAGTTGTGTATAATTTCCAAAGCTAAGCTTGACATTATCATTGTGCATGTGAAAGTAGGCAGAATGCAATAGATTTGAAATACCATCATAGCTTGGTTTGAATGCTCTCTAGCATATCGAATGTGATCACTAGGTTTCAAAATTATGACGACTTACTATGAAGCTCTAGCTAAATTCATCTCAATACAAAGTGATGCCTATTAGCAAATTTTCTTCCAACCCCACCGGGATGTGCTAGCTTCATCATTAAGCTGTAAATCAATTTCGTAATTATGCTCGAGACAGCTTCCAATGAATAGAGGCGTTCAGTGTAAATCAGGAATCAACAACAATTACCCTTAGAGTATGCACTCATTAGTGAGTTAGAATTAGTGAGTTAGAGCTAAGTAACATACAGATACAGATACAGAAGCATAAAAAGCTTCATGGGCATTAAGAAATGTGTTGTTTCTGCAGCAGCTGGTTCCTCCTCGTATCTCTGTGTCCTGCAAATGAACATTTTAGCTGTTCTAAAATATACTTGGAATCGAATGATGTTCTGATACATTTTTTTGTAAAATTTTCGAATTTGAACAATGAATATAGAGACTCTAACGCCACTCAATCATCCTTTCGTATGAAAATGTGATAAAGAAATCCCTCGATTCAGGCTCTTTTGTAGGATAGCTAAAACGTCTAATCCGCTTGTGTACAGAAATATGACTTACCGCAAATATCTTCACTCCACCATCTGACCTTGCCCTTAACACGTTGTTTACATTCAGTCATGTAAGCCCTGATCGCAGCACATTCGCATCTTCTATTGAACGGGCATTCACAAACATCAAATACACAAGATTTATGATATACTGATGGGTTGACTTTAGAGTGACATTTCCTTAACTTTCGATCTCTAAAGACTCGGCAAATTTTATGAGCATGAAGCAATTTAAATCCTCTGCAACGACTGATCGGCAGAAATGCTGCCTTATACATTTTATGACAGCTTGGATCTTTACCAACAAGCCACTGCGCAGCAAATGCTTTCGGGCTCCCATGCAGGCCATTCTTTAGATTCAAATCGTCTTTCGAGTTACCGTTGAAATTACCACATAGGCCATTTACCCGGTTCTTATAAACCTCTGGAAGGGTGACTGACAAGTAGCTATCTCCGTCCCAGGTTAGAGATAAACCAATATTTGTATATACATTGACATATCTCTTGTTTTCTCTGATATCCAGAACAGGGTAATCAAGGAAAGGAGTCCGGATCCGTTGTCCATTAACCCGGACTTTGAGCTTCTGTTGTAGGCTGATTGAATATTTTCCAAACTTCAAAAGTACAGCTTTAGTCCATGAAAATCTGCCAGTATATCTTTCACTATTTCTAACTTGAACCGTGAAAGTGTTATTTGATTCTTTCGTAAAATAATATTTACATGTTCCTTGAAAGGAGTAGAATTTCCCATCAAATGTTCGGTAATGAGGATCTCCGTAAGTGAGGCAGTGTTGTTGTTCTGTTGAAAATAAAATATCTTGTTATTCATTAGGATATTGCATGGAAATGACTTTTCTCCGCTGCAAAGTTAAGGGTTATTTTCACATGGTAAAAGGCCATAATCGTGCATTGTTATAATGGTATATATAATTCATTTCATTACATTTTTCACATAAATATGCCTTTATAACATAAGAACATGAATATGTCTTTCAGCCTGACCTGTTTTAACAAAGATCAAATTAAGCACTAAGACGAAGAACAAATCAATTTACATGCCAAAAAAATTATCTGAATACCTTTTCACTTGTTCGATCAAAAAGTATTCTTGTTGCGTATAGCGCAATAAACGATTACGCTAAAGATAGTGGCAAGAAACTTTTCACCAAGATGCATTGCGTTTGAATTAGGAATCGTTAACGAATTTATAGGAATTCGATTATTTAGAACGAACGCAATGCATCTTGTAAAAACTTCCTCGCCGCCATCTTTAGCGTAATCGTGAAATAAGCTAAGCAGGACCTTTCAAACATGGCCTGTTATCGAGAAAGGGTAACGCAGTCGAATAAACGATTGTGCTAAAGTTGGCTGCAAGGAACTTTTTACCAAGATGCACTGCGTTCTCTATTCGAGCCCTCATAGAATCGTTAACGATTCTTAATTGGAATGCAATGCATCCTGGTAAAAATTTCCTTGCTGCAATCTTTAACATTATCTTCTAATGGCTTGACAACGAGGTATGCTTGAAACGACGTGCTTATTTCAGTTTTGATTAATCATCAAAGTAATCGTGTTTTACTCCATTTACTCGTTTGCTTGCTCACTTACTTTCAACGCATATCCTACAACAAGATCCAACTTTGTATCCAAGAGTTTTACCCTATAAAGAACAAGTCAATCATTCTTCATTGCAAAGTACGAGGAGTTGCAAACATAAAAATTAATAGGCCATTTCGCAGTCGAATGCAACGGCACTGTTCATGTTGCACTTCGGGACCGCATACACAGTATGGTTGTTGACTTCGACTTCGTAAACCCTAAGCGATACCAAGATGCAACACGAACATCGCCTTCACATTCAGCTGCGTAGTGGTCTTTAGAAAAAGGACTGTAGAAAGGCTTGATGGTATGACAGAACAGAATACGGCACTGTTACCTACGGAGATTCTCCTCTTGTTTTTTAACATTTATTTCGGAATTAACAAGTCACAAACTGGTTTCATCCAATACTGATTTGTCTCTTTTTGGATTCAGTTGCTTGCAACAAGATCGTTTATCAAATCTGAGGCAGAAAGTACAAAAGGGGCTGGTACTCTTTAGCTAAAATTGGACGGATGTCCCTCGTCAAACATTTTAATAGGTTTGTGGACTAGTACAGGGCTCGAATCTTTTTAAAACTTTAAAACTGAATTTGTAAAATTTTATTGCTCTAACTCTTTCAACTGAATAGATCCCTGGGAACTTTAGATCGTTCACCAGAATTCCAGAAAGCATGTCTTTGCTGTTGTCTGTGACGTCTTTGATGAAAACCTGTGTATTTCTTGCATTGGCTATTCGGCTTTCCTCAATCATTAAATAATTTATGGTATTTTTAAACTTTGTCAAAACTTCTGATACTTCTCCTCGTACATCCTTTCATAAAGCTTAGAAACACTGTGATTCTCTAAAAACCAATGATATCAAAAATGCTCTTTCTGAAATTTGGCGAACAACCCAAAGTTCTCTTAAAACTATTCAGTTGAAATAATTAGGAAATAAAAATTCAAACATTTCATTGCAAGTTTTAAAATTTTCCAAACATTCGAGCCTGATGCTCTGTAGAATGCGTTAAGACGCCATTCAATGAGTCTGGAGGCTTGTTAAATAAAATTCACTTGAAATTTGGCTGAAATCGCCTGAAGGAATTCAATGCAACTAAGACTTAATAAGGGTATCTAATCTTTGTTATGGTCTAAATTGTGATAATATGCAAATGATACTTCTTCGTCTTACCCTTGGGCATCTTCTTGGCTCTTCCTTGCACAACTGTCTTCTGCAATAATTCTTTCCACCTCTGCAGCTACATTCGACACAGCCTTTTAGGTACCATTTGTCACCATTCTAAATCAAAATTAAAAGAAAATATTGAATTGATTAAAATCAAGTGGAAGAGAGACGCTTCTATTTTTTAATAGATGTTCATCCGAGGTGCTTTGAAGTAGCAGTTTCCAAGTAAATCTGCCAAAACTGAGCATAGGGGGGGGGCCATAGGACTCGATTCTTTTTAAATCTTTAACAAGGTGGGTGTAAAATTGTATCATATCTTTCCATGAATTGAATGGTTTGAAGGCAAATTTGGGTAATTTGCATTAAATTTGTCGTGGCAAGTTTATGATATCTTGATTATTTTGAAAATGGCGGCATTTTGATTACTTTTATAAACCTTCATCAAAAATTTTGCAAAATTTAAAATCATCGAAAATCTGACATTACGGGGGGAAAAATTGAAACAATCTTCTAAAAAAACCATAGCTGATGAAGGTCTACAATATCATCTGGTTTAGGACTTAGAAATTTGATGATGTCACAACCTCAAAGTTAATAACTGCCGCCATTTTGAAACAAATCAAGTTACAAGAAAGTTGCCACGTCAGATTTACAGCACAATACTCTAATTTCCGTTCAAGCACTTTAATTCAAAGAAAAATGTAATAGAATCTCCCATCTACCCTTTTAAAGATTTTAAGCCTGTGCCCCCGAAACTGTAAAATAGTTTTAACGCATCGTATAAAAAAGCATGGTACGGTAAAATAGCTGAAAACAGTAGTGAGTTGTTTGCTTTCTGGCTCTCTGTCTCTCTCGTATGACTTTCGCTGGAATAGTTTATTGTTGGAGTGTAAGTGTCATACAAATTGGGAACACACTGACAATAGGTCCTTTCCCGCAATCAATGGCACATAGTTTGTCAGAAACTTTTCATCAAGGATATGGTATAATGAAACAAATAAAAATAATGTTTATATCTATCCTAAAGAAATCTTTGACAGTTTGTTGATACAGTTTTTAACCTTATTGATGATATCATGGAAATGATAGCGACCTTAAGCAGCCAGAGCGGCGAATGCAACTACAACACAATGTTACCTTTATGTCGTAGCTTTGGCTTTAACAGTTCTTCTGTTTTTTGCGAAGTGACTACCGTTGCGAGAACATGAAGTTGTCCCTTTCAATTGCAAAACTTGGAAATCCACTTTCAGGTGTGCTGTTCTTCTCATAAGTGAAACTCACTCATGTTAAATGCTAATTTTCAAGGTAAAACGATATTCTCATGGTATTTAATTGAAGGTAAGGTTCACCATGCATTTTAGTCAATAGGAGAAGGTAACGAAAAAGATGTATAATACATGACGACGTTCTGGTTGGCATTGCCGTCCTGGCTGCACTCAATTAAAGTAAGAGAATAGGGCTTACCAAATATTTCTTACCCATGAAAATGCAAACTGATGTATCTGTAGATTAAAATATTTACCTGACGTTAAATAAAGAAAGTCGACAAAGAGGGAAAATCATTTAAAGCGAGTCGGTGAACACAATTTCTCAATATGATACTCACGAAGGTTTGTAAGTATGATTTTCAAAATTTTAGCAACTAACTCTTTTAAGCCATGGAAGTATACGAAGCCTGTGGCATATAGATTGCTATGGACGTTTTCAAGATTTTATGGATTCTGTACGACTCAAGAGGAACAAAACATCATTCGTAAAGCAACTTGGTATATGATGATGTAAGAGAAGGATAAAAGGCATTGGTATTGCAATGGATGCTTGGAACAACAGAAGTTGATAGCTAACATAAACTGTTTTGGAGTTTGAAGCATTTCAAGAACAAAGGAAGATTGCATTGGATTGCGCAAAGGGTGAAATAAAGTGCTAAATATCGAAAAACTTATCACTGGATTATATCATAGGATAAGTTTCCAACTTATAACTCTCCATGCTCGATGAGCCAACTTTTGAACCAATCCAAGCCCAAACCCTAAATTCTGCAAAGGTAACACCAAAAGATGAAGACTTACCTCGGCACTTTGGGCAACAAGCATTTCCAGAGTAAACATGATTTTCCGGTTCACAATTTAACTTTGGACATGTTGTGATCTGGCAAAGAGCAGTTCCATTCTAAAAAGGAAGAAAATATGCGGGTTTCTACTTAACTCTCGACTACTCTTTTGCCAATTTTTATTACCAAAGCAAGCAAAGCATCAATGAAGAAAAAACAAGTAAAAAAGTATCTCATACCACGCATTGGCACTGTTGACAGCCGCTGATTCGAAACCATTTGCCATCTTCAACTTGCTTGCCCCTAATTAAGCACCATTTTTCAGGTACAAACGTTGGAACGTACGACGACTCTGAAACGTAAGAACGGGAATTTACATCTACTGTCCAGATTAGGCCCCGTTTACACGAGGTCGGATCCAAATGGATCCGTACCCAAACTATAACGGATAGGCCTTGCGCTTACACAGGACTCGATGGATCCGAACCCAATTGGATCTGCTATCCGTACCCAAACGGGATCACTTTCGAAAGTGATCCAGTTTGGATCCGATCCCAAAAAGGTCTCGTGTAAACGGGTGGGATCGGATCCAAACTGGTTAGGATAGGAAGTGAGACGATAAAGCTGAAAATCCTTTGTTGACATTTCAAAGAGGGGAATCAAAGACAAGACAGAGTCTATTTAGAGTGCAGAATTTCAGAGGATCTGATTGAAATAAAAGAAAAGGTTTACTAGAGCTGCTAAGAGTTCATAAAATCCAGATGGATCCTATCCCGTGTAAACGCCAACAGTTCTGGATCCGATCCCGTGTAAACGGGGCCTTAGACTATTCATTCATTCATTCATTCATTCATTCATTCATTCATTCATTCATTCATTCATTCATTCGTTCATTCATTCATTCATTCATTTTCATTTTAACTCACTTAATCACGGTGGCCCCATCAACCAAGAGTGGCTGCTTTTCAGGGGGCCGTGATTCACTTTACAGGGAGAATTTTATGCCTTACTGTCTTATTTGCAAGAGAGAAATGGAATTTATACAGCCTTTTCATGAGTAAAAGTAAGATGGGAGTTTCATCAGAATATTTAGAGTCAGATACCCTCAACTAACGTATTTCAGAGACTCTATAAGACATGAGTAAAGACAAATCTTATTATTCGCACTTCACCACACAAGTCACAGTATGCCTGTTACACCTTTCAGGTTTTAAGATTGACTCGTTTTTATCTTGCAGGATTCAACAGCTTTTTCTCCAGTTGCAGGTTTATTTTGGTTGTTGTACTAATACGTTATCTAACAGTCTCCTTTCTACAGAATACTGTGTTTTTGTAACTTTTATGATGAGTCTGTTATTTAGGGCTATTTTTAAAGGGGCATAGAGAATCTTTAAAAAGGTGGATATAAGATCCCATTACATTGCGGGGTGAGTGGCCGAGTGGCTTATACAGTCTTCGTCAGTTGACTGAAGTTAAGCTTGGTCGAGTGAGGTCAGATTTCGGATGGGTGACCACTGAGGCCTGACCTCGCAACTCACCTCGCCGTCCTTCGGAAGGGACGTTAAACTAGGGGTCCCGTGCCTGGATGCGGCATGCACAGTGGGCCTAAATTAGCTTTCAGTAGCTAGAAATCCTGACAAGCCCACTCAAAACAAATTGAAAAAAAAATTGTCTTTGAATTAAAGTGCTTGAAAGGAACTTTGTGTGATCTGCTGTAAATCTGTCTTGGCAACATTTTGATATCTTGATTAGTTTCAAAATGTTGGCATTTATCAACTTTGAGGTTGTGACATCATTAAGTTTCGAAATCCATAACCAGTAGAGCTACAGATTTCTGTTCGCAACCATGCTGTAGAACTTCATGAACTGTGGTCTTTTGAACATTGTATCAATTGTCCTCGAGTAATTTAAAATTTATGATGATTTCAAGTTCTTCAAAATTTTCAATGAATTTTTACAAAAATAATGAAAATACTGCCATTTGAAAATAATCGGCATATGAAAAAATTGCCTATGCAGATTTACAGCAAATTACCTTAAGTTTCTTTAAGCACTTCGATTCAAAGCATAATGTGATACAACTTTCCACCCACCATTTCCAAGACTTGAGCCCCATGCTAGGCTGAGCCCTATGAGCCCTTAGACTTATGACGATGAGTCCCTTGTATTCCTGCGGTAAACCTTGCTCAAGAGGGACTCATAATGAAACAGTGAAAAACTCGGCCCTGTTTTCTTCAATCATCAGTGGAATTATGAAAGAATCACGGCTTCGAATCTCCATCCCGTGGGAGTGTTTTCTTCTTCAAACGAATCGAAAATTCTATCATATGTACACCTTAACAATAGTAATTCACAACTCTAGCAATCTGATTGGTACTGGAGGAATTGCGAAGTTTGGGCCTAAATATGGCCAAGTTTTTCACTACGAGTCTCTATTGCCCGAAGCGCCACCATCAAGTCAAAGAGCACAGTGCAACAAGAGACTCATTGACATCAGTCTAATGAGCCCTAGGCACAAAAAAAATTTATATCTAAAAGCTATTTCGAACCAGTTAGATCCACGCCGAAACGAAGTTTTAACGTTTTCGCATTTTCTAGGTCTAAAATCGGGAAATAGTCATGACTAGAAAAGATATTCTAAGTCCACTTTCAAAGACGACTCACACATTCCTAAATTTTCCACAGAGAAACTTGAGCTTTGAAACACTTGCATCTGACAAAAGTTCCATCTGATGTACGGGGAAGTAATATCTAACTTTTCAAACACATCATTGAAAATTTGCACAAAACAAATCCATTCTTCCTCTTTGGTAAATGATATCGAGATGATTAATCTGAAACTCCGTTAAGCTTCTTCCCTGTAGGGATGTATCTTTTTGAGGCATTGGCGATCGGCCAACGGTTTTGCTATGATATGCCTGCAACCCATCAAACTCACCTAATATCATAATCTCTTTGATATATGGGACGGTATGGTTTCATATGCCAAACACTCTATTGAAAATTTACAGAGCACAAATCGTCAAATCTTTGGTCAACACTTGGTGCGGAGTGTTACAGAAATGATCAAAGGTATTTTATGGAAGACCAGCCAATATTCGACGAAATTTTGAAGTTAACGCTGGCATCGCATTACGAGCAATCTAACTCATCACGTTATGGGTGGTTGATTCCGACGTCGCAGCTGTGCTTGATTGCAGCAGATGTATGTTTAT
Organism: Aurelia sp. 4 Dawson et al 2005; assembly: GCA_964019985.1. NCBI lineage: Eukaryota > Metazoa > Cnidaria > Scyphozoa > Semaeostomeae > Ulmaridae > Aurelia > Aurelia sp. 4 Dawson et al 2005. The sequence continues at coordinate 2,865,637 of OZ026501.1, read as the reverse complement.
GCGGATGAGAGTTTTACACTGCTACGGAGGAGGGAGAAAAACCTCCTCAGTAGAGAGATACAAATTTTCCTCCACAGAAACATACACGCTGAAGCATAACTGCTGTGTCTAACCATCCATGGTCATATGTTGGGACTTGACGAAGCAGTGTATCATTGCGTCAAAAGTGGTATTTCTAAACCAGCAGTGGATGTTGTGGCGCACAGGGAGGGCTCAGAGCTGCTCCATCTTAACCTGTTAATAGGCCCTTGCAGGCTCTAACTCCATAAATTCACTGAATTGCTATAAGAAGTATCCAGCACGAGTGGCTGTTGCTCTTTCTTCTTTCTGAACCATAAATTTCAAACTTTAGATTACCGGGCCACTTTTCCTCCAGCAGCCATTTGCATTCTGATGTTAACAATTTAGAAAATAAGGTCGAAGATCCGCACAGTGAACTTGCACTGGAGTAACCTAACGTTTTTTCAAGCCAGTCAATCCGAAGAATGAGCTAGACTTTACTTCCAAGGCCAAATTCACATGGTGCCACCACATAATATGAGCCTTTTGCACCAGATAATCACATTGTAATCAGGTTGCCAAAATAAAGCTTTTAAATGCTCACTGAATTCATCATTTCTCCTGGTTCAATTTGATAATTCATAAACCATTTTATCACAATCTGTTTGTAATTATTTGCCGACCAATTCATGTCCTTGGATTGATCAATTCTTGAACAACCGATGAGAAAATGGCCACGAGCTCCAAACTGCTGTCAGGAACGTTTCAATCTTTCAATTCATCTGTCGGCATGACGTCAGATAAATAATGGAAACACGATGTCATTTCGTGATGGGGAAAATACCATAGGATTTTTCAAAGATGGTGAAGTCTTGAAATTAGAGACTTTTCGGTTGACATTAAAAACAACTTCCAACTTAAATAGTGGTACGATAATGGTCGCTTCTGCAGGGAAGTGTGAGGGGAAATCGGTCAGTGTGACAAAAAGTGTGTCACTTGATGCATTGGCTCTAAAGCTGAGACAAAGTTTCCTTGGCTGGAGACTTGCAGCTTTTCTAAAAGTTCTTCAAAGAAGCAAAGGCAAAAGTCATGCATTTGCCAAAGACCTGTCACTCATCATTCTCCACTTTGACCCTCTAGTCTTTCTTGATCGTCATTAACGTACGTTGGAAAGTTGAGATTGATTCTACTTTGAAAATGATACATCAAAAATCTATCAGGATCGATCCATTCTATCTGTTCGACTTGAATTTATAAGACCATATTTTGAATTTTCGAACTGAATTTAACTGAGTCACATGACACCCTCGATTGCCTTTTGAAACGAGGTTGCTAAACAAGCGGTCCATAGCAGTTTCTACTAACTATCAGTTAGATCTTGTCAACAGTAAGGACCCCTGTAAGAGAGCCTGTGATTTTTTGTAAGAAGCTGAAATAGCCACAACACATCTATACAGTGATCCTCATAAAGAAGGCCATTCATTGACCAAAAATAAGCCTGGTGCCCCTCAATCTGTAATTAATCCTATGCGGGCTTTTAATGTACTGAACCCTAAAAATATACATGACACAAAAGAGCGCTTACCATGGCATTCTTGGCAACACTTTGTAGGATCTTTGGGCTTCAAAGAGGCGCAAGGAAGTACTGGACAAGTTTTGATTCGGCATATACTGGTGCCATTCTGAAATGAAGAAAATGCAAAAATATATTTTTGAGCAACAATAACTTCAACAGATCTTCAAGAACGATATTTTAATAAATCCCAAATCAGTAAATTATTCATTTGAGACAAAGAGGATAAACTTTGCTGTAAGGCACAAAGAGAGATTGATAGGATAAAGAACAAACCTAAACCAGTAATTGTTTTTTGCTTTGATTTGATACTGCATGCGTCGATGATCAAATACAATAGGCAATCATAGGGCGTGTTTGATTGGTAATTCCAAACCTACCCAATTCTGAAAACGGTAGACTTCGCAGAGACGGAAACACAGTTCCCAATCAAACACAAAGTTCTTCAAAGCAGCAGGTTTCCGATTAATCCTGGCGAAGACGAGGTTTCCAATTGAAAAACATGAAAATGAGTCCGCTACTTGGCAACAAAAACTGAATTGACTCAATTACCATGGCAGCACGAGCAAATTCGCCTTGTTTTCAAAGTTTCGCAAATGAAAACGAGAATTTCTCCAAAGTCTGCCAAACCTTCCGATTGTTGGAGCAGAAGGTTCGGCAGGCCTTCCAAACCTGCCAAGCCTACCGTTTTCGGAATTTGGTAGTCAATCAAACACAAAGTCCGAATCTTCCAAGTCTACCGTTTTCAGAATTAGCACCAATCAAACACACCCATAAATCTACGAGATTTCATCTTCTATACCCAGTTATTCACTGTAACAAAGGAGATCACGATAAAGTAAATACTTACTATATTCCGGCAGAATGCGCATGGATCATTGCTGGATTGCTGCTCTTCAGGTGGTCGCAGTGATGTTGATGCGTTTGCATTTGAAACTGTTGATAACACTGGAAGAAGTATAACAATTTCAGTCAGATACTATCTTGATAGATTCAATCGGTTAAGGTTTGTTTTGCCCATTTCAAGTCATGTGACCGTACTCTTGGGAAGTTGATAACATTATGCTACTTTTTGCATTCATTACACAACTTCGCATGGCCCAAAGCATGCTGGAGAAATCAAAAGATGTTTCATCAAGAGATTGATCACGCGACCTCCAATTGGTGTAAACAAGCCTTAGCCACTTTTGTCTATTATACCAACAAGAGAAATTTGCAAGCAATAGCCTGACTCACAGACCAAACGAAAAACTCGTCTGATCTCACCAAACTTTTCACTCATTTAATAAAACAAGGGATTCACTTTTGTTCAAGACGGAACGATTTTGCAACCTTAAGAATAGACTTCATGCCTTCTATGCAGCCAACCAGAATGTCTTGCCCTCTTCTCTGTTTATTTTGATTTGGTCCAGTTCACTCAGGTGTGAAATCTGTTCTTCAGAGACAAAATCACTTTGTCTTTTCAGAAACTTTAATCATTTGTTTTACAAATTTGTCCTTGCTAATTTCATCACATGTAGCTATAAACAGACTTTTAACTCTTCTTCAATGGGTTCAAAATTGGTGTAATCGATTCAAAATTCATCAACAAAGTCAAAATTTACGAGCTCAACAACCTTTTTGCCTTGAGAGCACGTTAAGAGGTACCGTAGTTAACCTGATCGCCTTTCGGGGTCAGGAAAGAGAAGAAAGTCTTGAAAGCAAATTAAAATTTCTAACCCTGGAAAAATATACGGTATGTTGATCCAATGTTTTCAAGGGTAGAGTATTGTTTCTAAAGCTGCATCCAAATTGAGTTATCTAAGAAATAATCAATCTGTTTTCTCTTGTCCTTGCAAAATTTTGTGAGAGTTATCCCATGCGTTACTCACATGGACTTTTCATTAAAGTTTTCTTGTCGCCTATGCCTGAAAAATTTGGAGAGATGCAAACATCAATAACTGACTGCGAAAGCAGAGGCGAAACACAACTGATAGCTGTTTTCATACATACCATTGCTAGGGAAGCAGCATGATTGGCTAACTTTTGCACCAATGACTTTGGACGTTGAATTCGTTGAATTTGAATAGCACCTTTCCAAATATTGCGATACGATACCTTGCTAGAAATGACAAAAGAACACGGTTTAAGGCACACTGCGAACAATGATCATTCGTGGCTCAAAGTCGATTTTCTAATTATCCGGAAACGGTTTCTGGATGGATACTCTTCGTCTTGTCTTCCATTCAGTGATCCAGGATCATGGTTGACAAAGGATCTTCAAACTTTTGCATAAAGATACGAAAAAATTGCATTTACAAGGTTACTCAGTATAAGGTTCTAAAAACCAAGACAAAACTGATTTCGTCTTCACAAAATGCACCCATAATATATTCAAAACTTCAAGCTTCCCGCAAAAGATTCAATAAAATGTCATCTGCTTACTCTGCAAATAAATTTTTGACATGGTTGCTTTGGGTCTGACCAGATATCACCATCCTTGTAGCTTGTGCCATTATAAAAGCAAGCTGGAAAAGACAGGATATGCATTATTTATCAAACACAAAATTTCTAAGGGCCTGTTCATATGGAGAAAGTTCCTCCGGCATTTTCCCCTTTCACCGGCAAAATCGTTCAGCCGAGGTAATATTCTTTCACCTTTCATATGAGAAAAGTTTCCCCAGGAGGCCGAGATAAAGGACAATAGCGCTTTGTCTCTGGCGCCAAACCATTAACCATAAACGAAAGACTTTTCCCCGCCTAGCTGGGAAAATGTGGTCATATGGAAAAATATTTCCTCGGCAAGGCGGGATCCCGGTAGAATTCAAGCGAGGTCTCGGCTAGCCGGGGAAATGTTTTCTCATGTGAACGCTTGTGCTATTTTATATGGTATATATCGCTATATGAGGCGGGATCTCGGTTGAACGATTTCCCCGGTGAAACGGGAAAATGCCGGGGAAACTTTCTTCATATCAACAGGCCCTAAATTTTCAAACAAGACTTTACTTAAATGGTTTGGCAAGATCAGAATCATCCATGACAGACCTTAAGTGTACCACATTTATGATTTATACTGGGTGAGTCAAAAAAGTTTACGCGGTTGGTGGGCTATCGAAGAAAAAGTATTTGAGCAATATTCAAAACGAATATGTTAATCTATCAGTCAGACGCCCGACAACACCAAGTCTAAAATCTGACGTCACTTCCGGCCTCTTTTGCAAGAAAGCTGTGGCGCGAACGTAAAATTTGGTTTAAATGTTTCTTAGATAAATGCACTATCTTTTAGAATTGAATTGACACGGAAAAGTAACATCTCGTTCCCGCAAGAAACGTTCAAAGTCGTCAAACATATTCACTTCCGGTCATTTTCCTATACATTTGTATAGGGGCATCAAAACGAGGCAAAACTCCTCGAGAAAGGTGTTGTCGGGCGTGAGTCAAAGGCTAACTTGGATGAGCAAATTTTGCTTGGTGAAATCACACATCTTTAAGATCCAAAAATCAGAGAAATGCCTGTAAGGCAATAGAGAATTCCATGTTCCATTCTCTTTGCCGTGTTCCCATTTTTACATTCATGTTTTTCATTCTAGCAATACTTAAACACGATACTTCGTTTCCTCTAATCTAAAAGCAATTTGTGTTTAAGAAACAGGAAAGCTGATGCAATGAACAGCTTTGCAAAGGAGCCGTGCTTAAGTCCTTCTAAAGATGCTCCCCAAAACCTATTTTAAAATGCAGTTGATTCTTTTTCTCAAATTTTGTCAGGGATTCGATTTTAGTTTTGACACCAAAGGAGCAGAAACTTTGCTCTACATTTTCCAACCTTGCCGATCTCCAAAACTTCTCGTTCTGGTTCAGCGAGTGAGATCCTCTGCTCCAAAAACACATTTTTCCACAATAAAAAAGATGAATTCAAATTCGATGCCTTCAAGATGCTAACTTACATTTACATACTCTGCAACATTTTGAATACTTTGAGTCAAACACGACGCATTTCTTTGAGGGGCATTGTGTTCTCCTAACTTGACATTTCTCTGAATCATTCTTGAAGAAAACAGAAACAAAGTTAGTACTATGGTATTTTAAAATATTTTTCTACAGCAGATATCGTTCCATAGATTTGAACTCAACAGCACAGGGCTGAAACCTTTCAAATCTTTAAAAAAGGAGGTGCAAATTCTGCTACATTTTCTCCTTTGATTAAATGGCTTCAAAGGAACGTCGGGTAGCTGCTTTGCTTCAAGTCTGTTTTGGAACAAGTGCCGTAGAAAGCATCTCAAACTTGGGGCATGAAATTTCAAGGGCACATTTTTCCCTAAGTTAAAGGGACATTTCCTGAAAATAAACGGGCACTTCTTTGTTTATTTCAAAATATTTGGGGCACATACCCCCAGTGCCCCCTTTTCCATGGAAATCTTTTATGTCTTGATCTTTTTAAATGGCAACATTTTAATCATTTTCCAAAGAATTCATCGAAAATTTTGAAAAAATTAATTAACATAAATCCTAAATCAATAAAGGAAAAATGTTGCAATCTTCGAGAGAACAATAGTTTATAAAGGTCCGAAATTTTGTGGCAAGCAGAATTCTGCAGCTCCTCTAGTTAGGATTCAGAAATTTGATGACGTCACAGCCCTAAGTGTGATAAATGTAGCCTCACTACCATAAGGACCCTCAAGTTATGCTCATCTCATTGAGTTGAATTGTTGTTGTTGTTATCGCTCCACTGAGGGCCTTATATAGACTTATTACGTTGAGTCCTAGTAATCACTACCACCCACCCATGAGCGGAGGGTGGGTGGGGGGTAGCGATTACTAAGGACTCAACGTAATAAGTCTAGGCCTTATAGACATAGAGCTGTAAAAACGGCAAAAGATTTCAATCGGCGACAGGATTCTGTTCTCCCGTCGTCTACCGATCAGCATGTGGCTTAGAGCAAGACGGTTTTTGCTTTTGTGACAAGAATGATTCTTTACCGAAGTACTGATGGTACAGCAGCTCTAGAAAACTGATTTTTAAGGCATTTTAGACCCAGTGGTTGTGAGGAAAAAGAAGCAGATGATTTAGGCCCACAGCTACATTCTAAAAAAGAATACGAATCGAACGAAAGATTGATATATTGCGTAGAATGTTCGAATGTACACAATAGTGATAGAGACTCCAACACTGGTCAGTCGAATTTTTTGTGGAGCAGCGGAAAGGTTTCACATAGAATCAGTACGAAACTTTACCGTTTCCGCAAGCGTATGTATGAGAATGAGTCGTAGTTGTAGCGATATCAGTTCAGGCAAAGAGCGAAACTACGACATGTAATTGAGTCAATGATAAGTACTGACACTTTGAAACCAATAAGGATATCAAACAATTTCAATGGCAGATTTACCGCAAAGTATTCCGCAGTTCCTTCAAAGTCATTTCATTCACAGAAAATTGTAATGGAATTTTACACTCACCTTTTAAATATTTATGCTACATGCTGAAATCCGCTTGATAAAAGAAATAGCTGGCGAAACATAGTTTCATGTAAGTGCCTTAGACTAGAAAAGCATTGCTTTTTCTTGGGCGTACAAATCATTAAATATTCAGTTTTAACTGACAAATATCATCATCATCATCATCATCATCATCATCATCATCATCATCATCATCAGCATCATCATCATCATCATCATCATCATCATCATCATCATCATCATCATCATCATCATCATCATCATCATCATCATCATCATCAACATCAACAACATCAACAACATCAACAACATCAACAACATCAACAACATCAACAACATCTACATTCAACACAGGGTAGCAAGAAAGAAAGCACATGTTTGAATCAAACCTACAGTATCAGCTATACTAAGGCAGGTCCGTAGGAAGCGGGAGGGCGGCAGGTAGGGCTCAAGCCCCCCAATAATTTTGAAAACAATGGTGTTACGTCACAAGAATTAATTAGATGTATTGTTCTCTTTTGTTTTAAGAACAATTGCCTCCCCAATCAGCAGCTGCTTCCTACGACCCGTTAACTAATGTTTTGAGTTGCTTACCTCGATGAAGCAAACGCATTCTAAACATGGAATCTTGTACCAAGGTGGAAAGAGAGCACCGAACTTGTCAGAGTCTCCAGATACGCACTTCGAGAAATCTGAAATTCAAATATAGCAAAGTGTCATAAAATTGTTCGTCGTAGAAAACTTGAGAACAGGATGTTCACTGTGTAAAAAAGATACTAGTGATTGTGTGACCATATACAGGCTAAACTTTTTGGAAAGAAATTTACCATCTCATGACCATCACGTCATTATCATGATCCTTAATCTTTCTTTTTGTGTATTTATATAAAGGAAGAATATGTTTAGCAGGCGATTGCTATTTAATTCTTTCTGGGGAAGTTGATGAAAGAAAGACACAAATGACCACATTTTGGGCAACAGTGTGCACTCTACAAAATATCTTATTCCAACAGAAAAGCTATTTCTTATCACTTCATATGAATGTTCAAGTCGTACATGATATTTCAACTTTAGCAAGGGCATAAGCAACTAACTAAAGTGATATTAAGACATTAAGACATCAATAACCATTAAGAGATCACAATATTGGTTAAAATGAATTTGGTCCTTGAAAATTTGTACAACTGAGACCGCATACCCTCTCTCCCACTCGATTCGGTATCATTCAAATCCATTAAGGTACACATTAGCTATATCTTTGACATCTTCAAGAATTTTCATTTCTCCCGTGAAAAAATTTCTTTTATCGAAACCTCCGGAGAGACCGTTCTGAAAACAAGGTCGCACTGACCTTTTAATGCTATCCTTGCCATTTACTGTGGGTGTTTTTAGATCAAATTTTCAAGTTTCATAGTTAATATCACACGCCTGCAATAAGACTTCTTTCCTCTTACAGAACTTTCTTTGATTTAACCTTATTTTTGGCATAAAATGTGCATACATACACACACGAATAAAAAATGGAGAGATGTTTATGACCGGTAACGTAAGCCGCAGTTAGACTGACGAAAATCGTCATAGTTTCGCTCCCTGATAGCCTGATAATTGCCACAACCACTTGAAGCGGAGTGCCATCATCATCATCCAATTCAATAAATAAAGCGAAAACTGGGACTGAAGTAGTTATTCTAGGCTGCGGTGCTTCATGCCGTTGTTTCCTTTTGAAAGTGAGTGACCGCTCATCCTGTTTGCATGCAACACTGTAACAACGCTTCGTTCCTTGTGCGAGTCTTAAAAACTATGGTATTCATACAACGAGACAAACAACGTGCCGACCAAATTACAGTATTGTTTAAACAAAATTAACCAATCCTGATTTACTAACGTAATCACGTGACGATTAATTTCGCGCCAAAAAATTCGCCACAGCACAGGCAGCTTTCCAAAAGACGGGACAGGCACAGTGTGACCGGGTCTCTTTGTATCGATATGATGCCGTACCGTCCGACGTCAAAGATTTATTTCAAGAAAGTGAAACAATTCAGATTAGAACGGGATTAGATTCTAGTGTACCGCAGCCATAATCAAATTTTGATGATTTTTCAAACTTTCACTTTTTAAATCACAATTGCTAATGCAAAGCAACGGGAACATGAATTTCGAGAATCGTAGCGAAGACCTGAATGAGAAACACTGTATGCACAGATAAGGATAAGTGCATTTTAAAATGAAACGATCTACAATCCGTCTACAACACTTTTTAATCACAGTTTTGCGTGCGGAAACTGGTCAAGGCAACTAACTGACCTTGCTTCTTTGCACAAGAAGTGTGATATCTCGCTTGGAGGCATACAATGAGGTATGAAGCGTGCAGCATCAAGAACAAAACTCGTTATCATCTGTTGGCTTAAAACCAGCAACGGTGAGTTTAAAGGGTCAACGGATGACGGCTCCTTCCCACTGGAACGGAACGGGAATAAATTGAACAAATGTGCTGTAATACTTCGGCAGGCTACTCTTTGTAGCCAAAATCTGTTTCGTCTGATTTTTAGCTCAGCTTAACTATTCTTTGATATGTTTTTCAGGTCGCGCAAACTTTAAAAATTCCCGTTCGAGATGCTTTAGTGAATCTGCCCACTCAAATGAAGGCTAACACGACTTTGTTTGACACTCAGATCTTCTTAACAGTTAGCCTGTTCTGTTTGACGCAGAAGAAGCGGACCAAAACATGATTCGTGGGGAGCCTCAACATTATTTTGGCAGCGTTGGTATTGACCCCACAATCCTGAACAATGCTTCCCATTTGAAGGAAAACAATGGAACCAACAATGTCATATACGACACATTTAAGAAGTTATGAAGGTTTTCCTTCCAATTTTCAGGTGCTTGTGTCTGGGAGTCGTACGGAATGACTTTCATCATACAAGTTTTACCAACTATCTGGGTATCAATTTCAAAGCCCCCCCCCCCCACAGTTTTGACTACTCTATCTGAATTGAAGATTGACTTTTCCGTTTGACAAGGCTCGACGATACCCCCGGGCATTGCTGATCTGAGCAATAAATCTGTCTCAAATATTCCAAATGACCAATGGCACATGTGGCTTCCTTCCAAGGCATTAAATATGTCTACTATAATCAGCATTGATGAGGAATCAACCTTTCAATATTCATTAACAAAAGTGTTGATTGCTGTAGTATGGCCATGGGTATCCGGCTGCAATGAGTGTGCGACTTGAGCTGTTCTGCGAGCGGGAGGACATGATACTCTTTGCGTTGTAGTAAAAGTTCTCGAATACTAGAGACTTGCCTAGTTTTGCGTCCTTGAAACCAGTTAGAAAACTTAGGCCTTTTTGCCGCTGGGGTGTTATTTTGCTCGCAAATCTTTATTTCACCGAGATAGTTTCATGATGAACCTGCCTTATAAAAACGTGTGGTTGTAGCAAACAACCACGTGAATGGTTATCAGAATAACTATATGCCATATACAGACCCGTCAGAAGCGGGGGGGGGGGGGCTCGGGGGGGGGGGCTTCAGAAAAAGGCTGTAAAAGCCAAGGTCGTAAGAAAGAAGATTCAAATTTGTATATAGTCGAGGAAGCTACCAGAATCTATCAAAAATGCAATATCTTTTGATGTCATACAAGTCAAAAATTCAAAATTTTCATGGAAAGACTCTAATTAGTCGTGATCCTTTGCTTCCATCAATAGCACATTTTCCGTAAATGGGGCGTTTTCCAACGATCTCAAGGGCGTGGTCACGAAAGATTTTCCCGGGGGCAAGCCCCCGGACCCCCATTTCTCCTTGCTTCTCGCTTCAGCTTTATTAATGGATCTATCCAAAGCCTTCGACTGCATAGACCATGAACTGTTAGTAGCGAAATTGCATGCCTACGGTTTTGGTAGATGTGCCCTACTCATGATTCACAGCTATTTGTCACAAAGGAGACAACGAGTTAAGATTAATGGGTCGTTTAGCACTTGGAAAGAAGTTCAAAAAGGAGTCCCACAAGGATCAGTGTTAGGGCCTCTCTTATTTAACGTGTATATTAATGACCTTTTTCTTCTGATGAATAGAGCCGAAATATGCAACTATGCAGACGATACCACTATCTACATATGCGGCTCTGAGGTCGAAAATGTCATTGACGGACTAGAACAAGATGCCATCCAACTATCAACCTGGTATCCTGAAAACTATATGAAATTAAATGCGGACAAATGTCATTTTATGATATTTGGCGAGAAAAAAGACAAGATGAAATTACATGTAGGAATGGCAGTATTAGAAGAAAGTGACGAAGAAACATTATTGGGAGTTACACTAGATACAAAACTTAACTTCAAAACTCATGTGCGGACTCTTTGTAAAAAGGCCAGCCAGAAACTGCATGCTTTATCTCGCATTTCAATTTTCATGGAATCCAAAAAAATAAAATTGATGATGAACACTTTTATAATGTCACAATTCAGCTACTGCCCACTAATCTGGATGTTCCATGACAGAAATGTCAATAACAAGATAAACAGGATACAGGAAAGGGCCCTTCGAATCGCATACAAAGACAACACTTCTCCTTACGAGAAATTGTTAGAAAATGATAATTCGGTATCTATACATCAGAAGAACCTACAGTTGCTTATGGTTGAAATTTACAAAACAAGGAATCATTTGAATCCTTCGTTTATGATGGAAATTTTTGAGGAAAAGGCAATGCCGTATCAACTAAGAAGTTCGAGCAATTTAAACCTACCAAAAGTGAGAACCACATGCTATGGTACAGATACCGTAAGGTTCATGGGTCAAAGAACATGGGCAAAATTACCCATAGAAGTGAAAACTTCAGTCTCTTTGACTGTTTTTAAAAAACATCTTAAAACAACAAAATGCAAACATTGCAACTGTAGGATTTGCAAAACTTTTATATATGGTTTAGGTTTTTTGTAATCATTAAGTATTTCTTTTGTATACACCTTTTGTAAATAGTTGGCCTTAATTAGCTTTTATCTTTAGCTATTTCGAACAGCCAACTTTAAATCAAAGAAGTAATAATAATAAAATAATAATAATAATAATAATAATAATAATAATAATAATAATAATAATAATAATCAGCTCCCCCAAAATGAATTTCGTTCCGACGGGCCTGCATATACATTAATTCTGCGAGCTTGGCTCCAATCTATGGTTTTAAGAATTCTAAGTGTGCTGCAAGATAACATCGTTATATTAAGAAAGCTGCAGTGCCTCTGCATTTACACCTATTAAAACTTGACACTTCATTACATTCCCTATCCCCGTCGCTCCTTTCCACCTCATGTGCTTCCTGGTCAGAGGTCTGGGAAGAGCGGATAATATGATGTCACTGCTTGTCTAGATCTTATTGTGTCATACATCGAGGTACTACCACAGTATGGTTTCACCATCCGGTTGTTCGAGATTTGGTCATTCATTCGAGGATACGACATGTACATAGGAAGGGAGAGAGCCTAAAGAGAGGTTTAAGAATGACAAGGCTTTCTAGCCTGGAAGAAAGAAAGCCATATGATAATTAATTTAACAGCATGCTGGCGCCTTTTTATAGGGTTAAGGAAACGTTAATAGACAGGGTCTAAGGTCGTAGTATGCAAATGATCTCTATTATTCTGCGAAGACGTACCACGTCTACGATCCCCGTTGTTTTTAGATCCCTGGTCGAGACTGACTCTAAAAAAGTGAGAGTGAAGCGTAGGCCGTGCTGAAAGATTGAGCTGTAACTGAACTGTGTCTACGTGAATTCCAAATACAGACCACACATTAAGATTAAAAATATGTTCCGCCCCTTAAGCGGAAAGAAATCTAGCAGATTGGTACTCTAGAGGTTGTCTGAGAGTTTCTGGCGAGTGTTTCCAGCAATGTTTCAAACCGTACCTTTTCGAGATATCAGTCATTAAAGAGCAACCAGATTTCCCTTCATTATTTCCATCAGTCTGATCGCAGGCAAAGGAAAAACTGAGGTTTTTACAGGACGCTTTTGCTCAGAGAATAAGCCAATCATAGCCCCTTCTCCAAATAAGAAGTCCTTAAACAATGCTGAACTCACACTAAGTTACAAGTGGATTTGAAGTGCAGAAATGAAGATCGATGACGAAGTTTGATGTTTCCTGTTCTCTCACAAAGAATTTAAAGGTACTCTCTGGGCTTTGGAGAGGACGTAGCCCACGGAAAATTATAAGCGACCACGCTCTTTGGACTTTCGGCAAAAGCTGGCAAAGCCCTTTTAGCTAAATATACAGTAGCTGTTAGGAGAGAATATTTATTTGCTCGTCTGATTACATGATAAGAATGCATGATCTGGCTCACTCTTCCAAAGAGATAAATTTATTGCATTTTTGGTGCGAATCCAAGGAACAAGCTTTTGGACACATGAGGGGTCTGGACCCCATTTCCCCCGTGGCTCGGCCATTGGTTGAGGGACACGAGCTTACTATTTTTCGTTGCCTCCTTGAATTTCTCATTTGTTCCTCGACATTATTGGTGGTCAAATTAGAACTTAATTCATACCGATACCCAACTAAGATGGTAAATATTTTCTATCTTTACACTCGCAAAATGTTGTGAATGATGTCAGTTCCTCGAAAAACAAATTCGCAGGGAAAATTCCAAAGGTATCCTGCCCCATGTCATGATGTAAATCAACTGCTATTGACAGCATGAAAAACATATGTTAGAGATCGCAAATTGACGACATCATCGCCTGACAGTGTGAGGTCCGGAACGGAAAATATAAAGAGAACGCCGCCTAATAAATATCAAATAAAGAGCACGGTTTTAAACATTATTTGAAAGTGAAACACAAACTCATTGGCAGATCAATATTCATTATGACATCCATATGAAAATTTCCTTTTAGGGCTGTGCAGGGCAAATTTGACAGCTCCAAACAAACAACATTCATGACACTGTGAAACCATGGGGCTCTGCAGGCATAGAACATGATTTTCTGGCTCAGAAAAGGCCCCATTCATTGTGTGTATAAATAGCATGCGCAACCAGTGAAACTGAAATTCAACAGCCAGCATCCTTTTAATATTAAAGTTAATTCTCTGCTATTGTTCTTGTTACTATTATATTTTTTGTGGGTGTTTCTTTTATCCATAGGGTGTCCCAAAAAATAGTGCCCCGTTTGTATGGCTTCTGGGGACAAGCCCGCCGAGAGGGGGGCAGGGGGCACTTTGCCCAAGGGCCTCAGGGTCTAAGGGGCCTCATAATTGGAGAATTTTGACATTTTGACTACAGGAAATGATCTGAAATGCATTTTAAGCCAATCTAAAGGGGGCGATCGAAAAATTTTCTGCTCGCTTCGCTCGCAGGGGGCCTCAATTTACAGTTTTGCCCATGGACCTCGAAAACCTCTCGGTGGCCCTGTCTGGGGAGGAGCTGTAGCTAGACTTTTCTCAACTTTTAAACAGTTGCATAGGTCAGGCTTCAATTTAGGGTTTGAGAGCTAGTTTTAGTCGATCCGACGAGTGGTTGCTTATTTATAGCGTAAGAGAGGCCAAATAATTGGTTCCTTCAAAAACAGCACTTCTGTTGTTCTCCAGCAATGTAAACAAAAGCAAGTTTTCAAAGAAAGGGTTCTAGCGTCATACTAAAATTCTTGCTGAACCTTTTAAAGGGCTAGCAATATTTTCTATTCATAGGAGAGCACTTTCAACCTTTTGAATAGTTCAGTGACAATTTCAATAACATGCCGGAACCCTTTCTTTGAAAACTTACTTTAGTTTGACATTGCTGGAGAACAAAAGCAGTGCTGTTTTTGATGCAACCACTCATTTTGCCTTTTCTCTGCTATAAATCAGCAACCACAGGTCAGATTGACTCATACAAGGTATCAAACTCTAAATTGAAGCTTGACCTTTGCAACAGTGCAAAATTCGAGATAATTGAATCTACAGCTCCTCCACAGTAGCCACACAAACGGCGCACAATTTTTTGGGATGCCCTGTAAATTTCGTGATGAATTATAGGTTAGTTTTGTTAAGTTAGCTGATGTACATTACTTTAGCATCACCATATGCCTTGCAATAGATAGAGCAATTGACATATGTAAAAGTATGATTGCATTTTTGGTATACTCTCAAGTACCGAATAATCGTCCCCCCCCCCGCTTATTAATTTTTGAAAAATTTTCGAACCCCCCCGCTCTTATTCCAACCCCCCCCCTTTTATTAATTTTTGGAAAAATGAAATGATATTAGACATAATTTCTGAATAAACGCAAGAAAAAGTCTCAAGAAGTGCATTCAACAGAACCAGAGTTCAAAAGTAAATGTATCAGTAACATCACTGTTCACATAAATATATAACAGATAGGTGTTTACCTAAGAAAAGGGCTGTTTTCTATTTCTCCAAGCAGCCCCCCGATTATTCCAACCCCCCGATTATTGTTATCTCGAACCATTTCCAACCCCCCCCCCCCCCGATTATTCCCACCCCCCCCGTTTATTCGGTACTTGAGAGTAGTAAGTTTTGAAGGCATTCTTATTGGCTATATGTGAACATACATCTATGGAAATGCAAGAAATTTGACATGAAATTTGTAGCAAAGATAAGCTCTTTTCAAATGATCCAAAAGCTCTTACAAGAATAATGAGAGAGGTCAAAAGATTTTGTAAATAGTGTTGAGATGTGTTAGGTTCAGTCATTTAGTATTTGCTCTTTGTTTAGTTTGCTTAGTTTTTATTGTTTTTTACCAGTGTTACTAGTTATTTAAACTTTGCAGCTGCTTTGAAATGGAGATTTGGTAGTTTGATGTTATTATATTATACAGTTCACCATAAATAGAGCTTGATACTTCAAATTGATCAATTGCTCTGGAGATGGCTTTGTGGGCAAAACTACAAATAAAACAAAGAAAAACACAAAAGACCAAATTGATGACTTATTTCTTTGAGTGGTTAGGTCCTCTTCAACCATACACTGTATATGAAATTCTGTCTGCATGTTAGCACAAATTGTACAGTGGAGAATGCCCAAAAAAATCTGTTTCTCATATTCTATATGGTAGGATTCACGTCAACAGGAATAGAATTTTTACAGTGGAAATGCACTTGCACCCTAATACTTCTTTCAACTCTAAGAACAGTTTCTTTCAAGCATCAGGGAGCCATTCCAAAACTTCAAGTAATCCTTTCAATCATTAAGGTAAGATGTGGTCATACGGTTTAATTTGTTTACTATACAAGCAGTTGGATTTTCTGTTGTTCAATGAACATGTCAGAAATAGACAAAGACATATATTTTCAAGTAAGCCATCATTCAGGGTCAGAATGATCCCTAATAGTCCTTTTGTTTAAAGAAAAATCACAAGCCTTGTGAAAAAGCAATTTGCCAATATCAGGATGGAGTATATGTATCTTCTTGAAAGTGTATAATAAAAGGGAGGTCTCCAGTAGTGTGGTGACTTCCTGAGGTGGTAACTTCAATTTGTAGAGCAACAGGTACATGCCACCCATAAGGATGAGCTTGGGAAATTAAAAACCCTTAAGAATTTAAATTTTCCATGGGAATTGATAGCTTTTTGACTTACAATAAAAAGTTGTGGAGTGTTGTGTTTGAAGCGTTGGATTTCTGCTGTTTTAGCTCTGAAATTTGGTTGGTATAAACTTTATTTTCATATTGTATACGTAACATGAAGTAAAACTTGATTTCTGGGAAGTTCAACAGGCTTTTTCACCCAAAAATCCTCAAAAATGAGTATGAAAATTGACAGAAGGTCCTTGAATGTGGGTCTTTCCCCTTAACATTGGATGGCACATCACCATAATCCAAAGACTCTTGCTACCCCCAGGGGTCACTTGGCCAATGGTGCTTCACCACACTCCAGGGTGCATTCCATGCACTTAGGCCTGAACATCTTTGGCGCAGACCCAACTTTTTTGTTGGCGTAATGGCATCATTTCTTCAGTAAAATCGGTTCTTGGTGTGACAGCGTTTGAAACTCTGCCTACCTTGGCGTGAATATGAAGTTGTCCTCAATCTTTTAGCAGTTTCTTTTGATAAGAAACTAAGAATTTCAGCCAGTACTGAATATTTCTTAAAACCGGAAGATTTTGGTTTTTTAGCGCTTCTCTCTCCCTGAAAGTACCTGGTGTACGAAAGCTCAGGGCTCTGCTTACCATCGGCATAAGTTTTACATGGAAAGGCCTGGACTACACTCAAATAACATTAGGGTAGCCACTGTTTCATAGAAAAATGAAGATTGATCTCCTTTTACAAAGTGGAAGAAATATCTAACTGATTTTGTATTGAAACATTTCAAAATCTTTGAAAACACAACTTCTTACAACTTAGACAATTACATCTGCATCTGCATACTAGCTGCATTTTGAAAAGGAGACAATCTCTGGATGATGATCTTTCCAATCCAGATGTAAATTTTGTGCATCAGTCTTTAATGCCTATGTTTACACCTGGGCTGTGTAAAGTTGCAATTATTGACAAACTTGTAAACAAACAAGTCCCAAGGCTAGGCCTATCTGTCATCTGTTAATGTGACTTGTATTCTTGATTGGGCAAATTATTTGGGAATTTGAATAAAAGAAGAACTACGAATCCCCAGCTCACTTTTCGGGAACTTTCGTTTACTTCAATTTATCAGGTCATCAAAGTTTGGTTTTATGTCTTTGAACGTGATTTGTTGAGTCATCTATTGCTTTTTTATGTTTTTGGCCGAAAGAAAGGCGGTCTGACTGAGCCTATCTAGCCCGGCCTTGTTTTCGGCCTGAATTTGAGACATCACAGCGTCAGAACTCATACAGTACTTTGAATGTAAAAGCAAAATGGTTACTGATATCTACCTCATGTTCTAAAATGATGAAAGTAGTGCATTTTCATTACCACAACCATTTCTTCCGGCGAAGCTGAACGAAACGAATGACCATCCATGGAAAATGGCCCAAGGTCAATTTCACTGCTGAGATGGGGGATCTGGTAACTAATGTACTTTTCGCGCCCTTTCACAAAGGGGCTCGTTGGACTGGCTCACGGATCGTGGTATCAATAGTTAGTAATTTTACAAAGAATACTTTGAAAAAGAACCTGACCAAACTACCCATGACGAACGCCAAAAAAGTATGCAATAAGAATTTACACATAAACGTGGTGGGAAATAAAATTCAGGAGGGCTACCCAATACAAGATCCACTGTTTACGAAAATTTTGCTTGACTGTAGGCCGATTTTCTACCCGATTGTGGCTGATTTTTGCAAATTTTCCCAAAGTTTGGAGGGCTGCAGCCCCCAGCCCCCTGTCTCCTATACCTACGAATTTACACGAATCTAGAAAACCTTCGAGAGACAAGAAACTGAACAGTTTACCCCCACAAATAGCTTACATCAAACAGGACATCAAAAAGAAGTTGTGCAAATCCTAAAATTATTCCTCAATATCTTTTCCCTCCAGGAAAGGATTCGAAAAGAGAAGAAGTCTTTCAAAGCTTGTAGAACGAGGGGCAAATCATTGATTTTGATTCGTACACCTTCCTTGAAATCACAAAAAAAATCACATACAAAAATCACAAGATTGCAACAAAATCACATACAGAAAGCAACAAAAATCACAAATCACTGAAAACTTTCTGAAAAATCACACGAAAAAATCACTAGAAAGTACTAAAATTGCAAAAAAATCACAGACAAAAGTCACGTGATTTCAAAATCACGAAAATCACGTACGCTATTTTGAGAAGCGATTTGCCCCTCGTTGTAGAATATCATTAATACATAAAGCTTAACAGAGACATTACATTTTGAAGTTCAATGCTGGGAAAAGATAACTATCTGGCAAATGTTTTATGAATTAACAAGAACAGAATATGTAACAGGCAATTCAATTTTCCTTTGAAGGCAGCGTGAATATCTGGTTCCTATATCTACAACTAATATAACACATTGCCACTCAATAAGCTCTAAAGTCAAATACTTTGCCAAATAGAAGAACCGAATCATCACTCTCTGCATAACAAACACAGTCGCCACTGTAATTTATGGGATGGATTTGAAAATGGTTATGGGTGGAAATTGTCTTGTGAAATTCAACCTGGTGTTGGTTTACAGCCATGTTGAAGTTTCCTTTTAGAGCAGTAATTGAAGCATTGCACATGTAGGCTTGAAAATTCCTGCAAATGGCCAAGCTTCGCGGCTGCACACAACAAGCTTCGGAACTCACATATCACTTGTAATTGGCACGTAACGAAGGGTACTTGCGCAAGGGAATCAGTTCTTGCCATTTCCTCACCTCTCTGTATTCGCATGAAAAATAGCCTGTGTCCCTGACCTCAGTTCCTGCAGGTAAGGTGGGTCCATTTGCTTTCGGATGGTCTGGGACACAGGACAATGAAAGAGAGAAATGGGGAGGAGAGCACTTTCGTAGATTTTCTCCATATTTTCGCTAAAAGTACTTAGCACTTGCATTAGTTAAGACAGAGAATTTCTATACCATTCGAGATAGGAAAGCACTTGCCTTCAGCAGAAGTTCCTAGCTCTTTGTTTTTTGCTCAAATTTTACGAATGAGAAGGCTCAAAAATACAATGAAGGGAAGGACCATATTGTGTTCGTACTTTGGTGTACGATGAGGGTAGCAAAGTTGCGAACTAGCAGTGTTGTGTAGCAGAAATTAAATTGAGGATGGCATTGAAAAGTCCTGCCAGTTACCTCCTCTGCCTCAAGTGTAATCAATTTTGGGTTGGAATTCCCTAAAGGAAGGAGCTATCGAGGGAAGAAGCCTTTGTGAGTTCGAAAAAATGTCAATTTTTTTGCAGTAACTTTCGCGAATGGACGAAAATGGGAAATTTCAAGAGAATAACTTTGATGAATTCGGTTTCTTATCAAACTTCCACAATGTTTCAAATGTTCCTCGATTCTTCAGTGACCCTTCCTAATAGTCCATAAATGTGCTTGCAGTAGCATAGCTCAAGAGTAGGGCCACTGAGAAGGGGAGCTGAATGGGCAACTTTCCCCAGGGCCTCGAGGTTAAGGGGGCCCCATAAAGTAAGATAATCTCCTGTCTTCTGCCTGCATCGCTTCATTTCGCAGTTTTACCCCTGGGCCTTCGAAACCTCTCGGCGGGCCTGCTCCAAAAGGGTTGATATTTAAGAAGAGAATTGCCAGTGTTTGATCACATAGATATTCAATTCTATATCTTGGGAAATTTTTACTGGAGTAAAGCTTAACGAATTTGGAGTGCCGATAGTGAGTGAAGCGAGAAGATTTTTCCTGACCTTGCCTTTCAGATAGGTGTCAAATGCAACCTCTCTAAAAGCATGACACACAAGTTATCGAAGTATCGAATGCGGGTAGAAA
Organism: Aurelia sp. 4 Dawson et al 2005; assembly: GCA_964019985.1. Classification (NCBI taxonomy): domain Eukaryota; kingdom Metazoa; phylum Cnidaria; class Scyphozoa; order Semaeostomeae; family Ulmaridae; genus Aurelia; species Aurelia sp. 4 Dawson et al 2005. The sequence goes on along the minus strand of OZ026501.1, from coordinate 2,845,288 downwards.
TTCTCATAAATTCAAGTCCCGGTAATGGAGGGCTCAATGCAATTGCAGGGGGCTCCTGCCCCCAGGCACCCCTGTAGGCACTATCCCTGTCTGATTAGTCGACCGCGTCTTCCTAACGAATATCTAGACTATAACTTGCTGTTAGATTCCGTGAATACTTTGTCAGACAATGATAGATGTGAGCACCACTGGTAAAATCTTTCCGTTCAAGTTCAATATTTATCATAGAGACGTCTATCAAGGTTACACGACTGTATTAATGTTTAAACTGTTGGCCACACATGCTATATGTGGAACGAATCAGATTTTCTATCCAGGAACTTTTATTAGAACAGAAATGAGTTTGATTACTCTTACTATTAAAACATTTGTATCATATTTTGTTTTGTTTGAGCTGGAAACTCTCCTTCTAGAAGTTTCTCGTGTTCCTTTCTGGCACGGTGAATCTTGAAAGATCTGATCAATTGAGAACATAATGAAGGCCAGTGGCAGTGGTATTGCTTAGTGGTTCTAATTTCTTATCTATCAGTTACTGACAAGGATTCCCATCTCTATTTTCCTCAAAACGGTTTTCGGGGAAAGGTGTACCTTAGACCAGGGTGTCTAGCATCTAAAAGTAAAATGAGTTTAGGCACATTGCCTGCCCTGCTTTGGTGACAAATATATGTCTACGAAGGTTAAATTTATGAGCTATTCAAAGGGCCTTTTTGTCACTTTCTGAAAGTTTATTTCACCTTCAGTATCGAATCTTCACTCACGCCCTGTCAATGCAAAGCAGTTACACTCTTTGATAAAAGTTATTCACATGAACTGCATTTGTAGTTCATGGAGTTGGAAAAGCCTCGCATTACGAAAGAAAATTCATCAGAAGTTTTAATCTAACAGCAATGGTTACAAAATCTCTATCTTTGCGGCATAGAACTTTTCCTTCGGGGGTATCTGCGGCGAAGATCTCTTGGCACCAAAAATGACAGTGATGAGGGCAGTAAACAAAACTACGAGAAATTACGCAGACAAGGGTACGTTGATATGAGAAAAGTCACCCACCTTTCAATTGACAAATAACATTGCATATTATTTGAAACTTCGTTAGAAAGTCCATCGAGAAGAAATCAAAGTGCCTCTCTTGCGAATCTTAGCCTTTAGGTCTTATAGTATGTCGGTCTTTTGAGTAAAGCCTCAACTGCAGAAAGATATTATATGTAGAATCCTTCGCCTGGACTGTAGTTCTTCAGGACAATCGACGGAAGCGATTTGCTTTAAATAGAATCAAGTACCAGCACACAACCAAACTCTGGCTGGTTTCCGATCCTAACTCTCAAGCTCTAAATTGTAGATCTTTCATAGAAAGTTCCAAGACTGTCGCTCTCGTGCAAAATCGAAGATAAAAGTACCATAACAAAGCCGAATTATTCAACCCTTTAAAACTATACTCTTGTCTGTTAACCTTGGAATCAAGTACCCACACAAAGCCTAGTTGATGTGTACCCCTAGACCAGGTGGATTTATTATAAGCTGAAAAACTAACGTTTGAAAAGTAACAGTTACACGATTTGAGGGACAAAACAAATTGGATAAAGTTGTTTAAATAGTGGACTTACCTTGCTGTATTTGCGGGCTGGCCATTACAATAACTAATCTCAAGGAGAGATTGACCAGCAACAGATCCACGACTGGGGAAGTCATTCTGAAAACAAAAGACATCTCTTTATGGAAGGATCTCCGATCTCTTTAAACCACTTGTCGATAAGAAGCATTTACAGCAGGCCACTGATATTGTGACCACGAATTAAAAATAAACACACACACCAGCTATTAACAGCCAGTAAAATAACTCACTTGAATATGTGAAATTATGTTCTACCCTCGTGTGCTATTTTTAGTCATATTAAGAGCCTATGATTCGCAAATACTCAAATAGAAAAACAATTAGTTCGCAAATAACTGAAGTCTTCTAACTCCTGGCATCTCACGACATCTCTTGAGCAAACACAATATGACAAAGCGAGGGGATGAAAGGACGTGATAAACAAGACAAGTGCAATAACTTCCATCATCACCCCCCTCGTCAAATAGCTCGCATTCCGACGCGGCAAAAAGTTTTGTAGCACCTTGTCAATCGCAAGGGCAAAGTAACTTATGGTATTGACCTGGAAGAAGGACTCGTGGTTTAAACTTATTACAATCGTCGTAGTTATCATTGTTGAATTGAGTACTTGCAGCTTGAATCACGACTCTTGCGCCTACCAAACAGGGCAAACTTCTAGTCATTCTTATGTTGCATGGTCTAAGACAACCAGTATCTAAAACCTGGCAAGAAAGAATTTCTCATGTTTCAAGCACCAGAAAACAATATCGGAGTGGTGAGATCAAGGTTTCTTTGGTTCATGGATGGAAAAGTAACATTTTCTTCATACTGTGTGTAGGAGCCAGAAATTTGTTAATCTGTCAATCAGAGTTTCAGATATTCAGGAAAATGATTTAATTTGACTGAAGTGACAAAAAGTTGCCCCAGCTCGCGAGTTCTGTCACACGTTGGTGTGATGTTATTGGTGCTAGTTTTAGAATTAATTAACTTGAATTATGGAAGCAGTGATCACTGGAGTGACAGTAGTAAGTCTAATGGCTGCATCTCGCCTCTGGACATGTACCTTTTTTGCATAGTGCTGAACAATCACAAATCAAAACCAAACATTTATAAAGTAAGATTAGCTCTCTTTAAATAATCACTTTGTCCAAGGACACCACAGTGAAATCAGCTAAGATATGGTTCCTTAGATCGTTGCCCTTTGATCCAGACAGGCCCTGCCAGAATCCAAATAAGATCGTGGACGTTGTATTGAAAAGACAAGTTTGAACTCTTCTCCAGATACATCTACACTAAATCTTAGTCACTTTCTGTACACACACTTTGTAATGAAAAGCCCAAAAGAGCTTATCTCCAGTCAAAGGCTTCACATGTTGTTGACCCTTCAAGAATCTTACAAAATATCATACCAGCTGGCCTCGATGTATAGATTGCCAGCCCCAGGGTGGGCCACTACCCAGTAACACAGAGATTCACCATTTTTGAGGATGATTTTGGCACAAAATTCTGGGAATGGGATGTACTTTTTGAAGAAATATTTCAGGACTGAGATATGACTTTTAGTAGAAAGTATGGATCTGTTCCAGTTTAGGATAAACATCCACTTGCAGTTGTTTTATAGCGAAGACACTTATCGGAAACCTCATGGCTACATTCTTGGGTTTCAAAATCCCGCCCGTATTCTGGGATACCATCATAACAGAAGTTCTTGTAGCGCATATCTCATTGTACCTAATGGTGAAATGCCCTCTCCTCAAGTTGTCAGCCCAATAGCACATATTTTGGCCGTCAGGTCAAAAGGCACAGAAAACAGGTCGTGCAAAAAGGTATCGATTTTGAAGCAAAACAAAAATCAAAACAACAGTACGGCTATTGAGGCAGAGTGTATAACATTTATCTGGACTTCTCACATTCTTCGACAACCCGATTTTTCAGGGAAATTTAACTCCCTCCGCTCTTTGTCAAAGCATGAGAAATTATCTACTTGACGCATAGACTGATCTAAAAACTGACGTAACTCGTGCCCAGGCCACCAATCAAGACCGAAATTAATGGCTCTCTCAGATAACTGTACTAAAGAACAGCCATATTTACACTATCTGAGGGTAATTCAACACTATAATTAAATGCTTGTTTTCCACTATTTCCACCACTGGTCAGGCTCACTCTACTAACATGAGTCATCCCTCTGATGCATGCTTTAGAGAAGAGAAAGCAAAGCCAATATCAAGGCCTACAGGCAAACCGTACTGTATCATGGCTTCAACACCTTGCTTCGCTCTTGTTACAATATTCAACTAGCCAGGCAAAACAAATATGCATCCCATACAATATTTCTCGCAGGAAAAAAAATTAAAAATCGCTTTGAAAAGCAAGGCGATAATGAAACACACTGGGTGATAGGTCTGATAGCATTTCGTCTCATACCGTTAATTGCCGTTTTTTCTTAATTGAAAGGTACCTTGGCATAGGCAGTCTAATTCAACCTATCATTAGGGCATGAGCTCAAGCGTAAACAGACAAATAAAACCGCAGACTGCTCAGATTAGTTGAATCAAAAAGCACCCATAAATTCAACTTACAAGTTTCTCCAATTCGGCATTCTGGCAGCGTTCCGTTGTCTTTCTTCCTATCATCATAGATTGTTCAAAGAGTACATTGAGTTGTTATCTGCAATGAAAAATTAACAATTTGAAGTTTCTGGAAAATTTTTAGTTTCCTTTTTCTGCTTTTGATCCTAACAAGAGTGTATTGGAAGCCAACAAATTAGTAGAATCTAAAATGAATAAGATAAAAGATATTAAGATGAATTCAACCAACAAGCGATTTTTGATGTCAACGATTTTACGTCTAGGAGAAGTTAGCTAGAAGAGGTAAAATGGTTTCATTTACACCAAAACTTAACAGCTCTGCTTCAATGCATTTCAATTTTGGAAGGCTGTCCATTCTCTCCTTTCTAAGCCATGACTTTTTTAGAAATGCGCGAGGTTCCAGGTCTGTTTTTAGCTGTTTTGGATTGTTTACACCGAACAGAAATATTTGCATTGCCCCGTTTGAAAGATTTTTAAGCTATGAAGATCATCTACCCTGTTTCTAAGCTCCAACTTGCTTAAATTGGCTTGTCAGTAAGTTCGAAAGCTTCCTATTTGGTTTGTTTACACCGAACCTCAATGTCCTCGTTGAAAATGTTCTAAGTTTGAAGATCATCCGCCATCTCCTAAGCTCTGACTCGCTTCGAAGGTTCAGAAAGCCTTTCAAACAACTGGTAGAAGCAGTTTACCGTTGAACGCTCATTACTTTAAACATGGAGATGGATGATCTGAGCTAAAAGAAAGCCTCTGATCTTGTTAAATTTGAATACAGGAAGCGGCCGAAAAGCAGATCTACTTCACAACTGAAAAATTGAATATGAATGGGATGAAGGTCTGTGCAGAAATAGTTTTCAGTTGAAAGTATGGTCAATATGCACTTTACAATTGCAGGAAAGTTACCACACATATGATGATGATGATGATGATGATGATGATGATGATGATGATGATGATGATGATGATGATGATGATGATGATGATGATGATGATGATGATGATGATGATGATGATGATGATGATGATGATGATGATGATGATGATGATGATAATGATGATGATGATGATGATGATGATGATGATGATGATGATGATGACGACCTGGCGCATCTCATAATTCTCGAAAAAACCACTTTCTACACTGCATCGGTACAGTTTCGATGCGATACAAAGTTGCTATGTGTTACGGTTAAAAGGTTTTAACGGTACAGTGTAAGCGGGATTTAAATTCGTTACAACCAGTTCCGTTCTGCATTCATCTCTCCTTGCAGAGAAGCTGAAACCTCAAATGCTGAAAATGTGACCTTAAAAAATCAGTTCGACTTCAAAAGAATATCATATAATGGCACATACCGCAAACCATACAAAAAGTACAGAGGTGCTCCCTGGGAAAATATACTGTGTCTTGCCTTTAAGAAAGGTTGGTGTCTTACCACGCCCCTTACGAGAAACGCTCTCCACTTTACATCCTACTGCGAAATGCCTGAATCGCTTTATCAGGCTGCGTTGCTAACCTCAAGTTAAACTGTTTCAGGTTCGGACGTTTCTCACAATGCTTCCCAAAAAGATCTTTGGTGGCAAATCTATATTATTTATCACCCAAAAGAAAGTTTAAAACCTTTGGTCGAGTCCTGCCAGTCGCCCTCCTTCTGTGAATTACCCTCTTTCAAATTAATAAACTCCACCACTGACCTCTAATCAAACCATATCAATAAAATACCGCGACCCCCAAAAGATTAACTCTAGTCCCTTGGAGGAGACGAAGATTTACGATTGATATCTAGCAGGAAATCGCGAAGCATAGTCTGCCTCGATTACAAATGAGGTGGTCGACTTTTTTGCTAAGCTGTGTAGGTCCTGAATCGGGTATAGAAGGATAAAAGCGGCGTGAGACGTGCAGCGTTCAGCCGTTAGATATTATCAAGCAATGTGGAAGCTAAGAGCTTCAAATCTGGTGTTCGCTCTGTTAATGACGCTCTATAGACTATTTCGACAATTAAAAAAGGAGACTGGGGAGAGCGGTTTGTTCTGATAAATAGCTGCCACAGAAATCCTTGCAGCTACCTTTTTGGGGACTTGTTTCTCAAAGATTCGTAATTTCAAGCATGAGTTTACAACGTCAAGTTTTTGTGGAGGGAAATCTATCATTCGCAGAAACTCCGTGGCAGCCATTTACCAGAATGAACCGCTCTCCCTAGCCTCCTTCTTCTCCTGAAGAGTGACTAGTGCAAGGATTTTCATTTAATTCTGGGTGTTAGCATAAAGTACAGATGTGGAAATCCTTTGGAGAGGTTCCAGAAGGTCATACAGCCAGCCGATATGGTAACAAGACTATTTCGAAAGAGTAGCCAAGTTCTGACCAGTTCTGATACACATTTCAACAAGTTCATCCAATTTAATGATTAAAATAAACTTCTTCAAGTTCTTCTATTTCAAAACAACAAAAGAAATAGCAACAACAACAACAACAGCCATACAACAACAACAGCAACAAACACACAGATAAGCGCTAACAGCAGCAACAACAAACGCACAAACAGCAACAACAAACGCACAAATAAGCACTAAAATGATATTTCGACCGACCAGCTAAGTTCTGATTAGTTCTTATACATATTTCAAAGACTTCATCCAATTTAATGATTAATATAAACTTTCTTTATGCGCTTTCGATTTCAATACAACCACGTAAATGCAATTTCGTGGCAAGTGTATTGTAAGCGTTGCATGCGATAATCTTATATATCAAGAGCTTTTGCGGGGCCTGTTTCATATTCTGCATTTCATATCTTGTGGTTACGTGGGAACGGCTGCCTTTGTGCGCAAGCTCAAACTGGCTTACTACTTGCAAAACATAAGGGCAACAACCTCGAACCAAAGGGATAGCAGTGCATCACTAATACATAGCACTGGTCGACAGTGAACGCTGATTTGAAATCTTCTTTTAATCTGGCTTTTCAAACAATAATAATTGCTTAAAGTGACCATGTAGAATCTCCATGGATAGCTAAGCCTTCTAACTCAACGGCGAAAAAGCATTTATCAATAGCTCTTGATTGCAGAGAATTTCTCTGACCATGTATTGGCCCGGTGTCCCTAAAAAAGTACTTCTGTTTGAGACATCACCGAAATTTTATTATAAAGGCGACCTTCATATTTCTTTCTTAGCCATGCAGATCAAGGAGCGAATTATTTTCCAGGCATAGCTGATCTTGTGTTTGGCTTTAGATGGTGATGGTTTATGCATGTTATTATGAAAAGGGTGTTTTCTGGCAATCCAATGAGCTTGATCCTAAAAAATCTGTTCCATGGGCTGCGCCCTCATACCCCCAAATTACACTCTCTTGGTGCTCGCTGCCTAGCCCATCCACTTTTTGGATCCCTCCGCGGTTTTTCGACAGGTACGGGTTGTGCCAATTTTTTGGAGTGCATTTTTTACGGCCAGAAAATAAATTTTGGGGTGTTTTGTGGTAAGAGCACAAATGGACATATATTTTAGAGTTTCATTTTGGAAAAGTAACTCTTTGGGGTATAGAATTTGATTCAACTATTAAACTTTTAGATTTTACTCCCCCCCCCCGGGTCACTCTGTAATGACAAGCTTCTTCCTGAAGTTATATGGCATGATACGTGCGCCACTGTGATGCAAGTATAAGAGATCTATACACAACAAGCCAACTCAAGCAAGTTCATCTCATTTTGAATGTTATCTTTTCCCTGTAGCTTATCCTGAAGACCCTCCAGTAACTCCTTAATCTTGTCAATCGAACTGTCTTTAAACCATTTAGCAATTTACTTTCAAAAACAATTTTTAAGTAGAAATAAAACAACGAAGAAGTAAACTGGCAGAGCGAAAGGATAAGGCATTCTTGTCCAGTTAGCTTAGTTTGAAGACCTTCCAGTAACTCCTTAATCTTGTCAACCCAACTGTCTTTGCACAATTTAGCAAATTTGCTTTAATGACAATCTTTATGAGAAGAAATATAACGCCATAAAAGTGCACTGGCAGGGAGAAAGGATAAAACATCCTTTCCATTTAGCCTAGCTTTCAAATATGCCAGTAGCTCCTAAATATTGTTAACCTAACTTTCATTAAACCACCCAGCAACTTTACTTCAAACGACTGTTTTCATAAGCACCAATGGACAGCAAAAATGTGAGCTTGTAGAGCTTAAGGGGAAAAACATCCTCTTCAGTTAACTTAGTCTGAAGACTTTCCAGTAACTCCTTGATTTTGTCAACCTAACTGTCTCGAAACCAGTAAGCCAGTCTACTTCAAGTAACTTTTCTTGTGCGGCATGTCATTCGAAATCATCGTTATCTTTCCCCTTTCCTGACAATCATACCACGTTATTCAAGCCGCCGGCACATATACGAAATGGAGATGGCATGGTGAAGATTTGAGCGTAAGGGGCTGGGTCTGAAATTTGCTCAAGCTTCTAGTTTCCTTTTCGCTCGGGAGTACGAAATTTCGAAAAGAATAACATGAGTCCATCCAGCCCAACTAGCCCTCGCTTCCTTTCCCTTGCAATTATAGCCTGTTAACCAGACCCGAAGGCTACTACAATCATTCATAACTTAGCTTTTCATTTTGCTTTAGCACTGCGACACCCAAAGCAGAAAGATGTCCTCCCAAACTGTCTGAAATTCCTTCCTCTCCAGCGATATGGGAGCTGGGATATGAGACACAAGCTCTTGGCACTCTACGTTTTGCAAAAGGGTCCTATCAAAACTTCTAGTTTCCTCTCAGTTGTGAAAGCCTACCTTCCTTTGATGCCTTAAAGGCTGTTTCAAAGCGTCTCCCTTGTTTTGAAGAGTATCCCCGTGAGACTTCAACTAAACCAAGTGAAGACTGCCCATAGGTTACCCAGCGCCATTCCATTTAGCTTCCCATTATCCAGCATCTCATCGACATATCTTTCTCTATACTGTATCAGTAAGCTTGCGAATTTTGATTTCAAGTGATTGCCTTTTAAGTACGATAACAAAAATATGAAATGTTAGAACGTTGGGAGACTAACTAGAGACAAACAGGTCTCAAAGGCTCCAAAAAACTGGCTGTTGATTTTCCAGTGAAATTTCTAAGCATCATAATGCCAAAGCAAGTCATCGCATTCTAGACTATTCTCTTAAGCGTGAACTGGGCATGATTCTCGCATGGTTCTCTGAAACACAACATTGTGGTCAAGAGAATGAATTGTCTACCTACGCTAAGAATCCCATTACATACAATGAAATGATACTGTAAAAGTTGATTGAGATTACCTTTTGTGTTACTTGAGCAGCTCATGACCAAGTTGCTTAACTCTCAAACTTCAAATTCTATTAATTTTCGTCATTCATCGATTCAAATCTATATACTCACGATTCCCCGTGATTTCAGCCTTCCTTACGACGCTCTGTTTTGTCTTCATCACATCCTGCTTTCCACTCCTTTCTCAGCTAAGCTGCAATACTTTGCCTCTGCATCCAAAGAATTCAACGACAAAGATTTGTTCTAATTCCGATTATCCAGAACCACATCAATGGAGCATGCTGCCAAGCCCCCCTTAATCTTCTCAGAATTTGGGTATTTGATATGTTTTTCGAGACGAGCTTGTTGCTCGAGATATTGAATCTTACTCAGGATAAATTTCTGGTATCTTGCAATATCTTTCATACTGTTTAGGGAGGGGCTGTTACATTTCGGACAGTTTCACATCTCTCTTCCATAAAATAGACACAGTTACTTATTCAAACGTTGTGGCTTCCTTCGATGCAGGTCTCAGTATCAGAGACAAAGTGTTGCTTTTTTCTGCAACATTTAGTACCAGGTGATGCAAAAAAATGAAAACAAGATTGTCAACGAAAAAGAAAAATCGATCGAAGTTAGTTTCTCAATCGATCTTTGGTAGCTAAATCGCTTGCCAGGAAATATCCTTGCTATATTTTGCTAAAAAGAAAAAGGAGCTGAGGAGCTGTCATCTTTTACGATGAGTATTGGGGTGGAAAAAATTTTTGACGGTTATCAAATTATTGAGGAAGAAAGCTTTTTGGTACCTAGAGTAACTTTCTGGCAAAATTGCAAAATATATGATGGCCTGTGAACTTTCTGGAATATATTTCAAACTGAAATAAAAGTTGCCTATTTCTACAAAAGTTACATATGTTACTACTGTGTTCGTCTTGCAGGGAAGAAGTTACTTGAAAAAATAGTTAATGATGATTCTTTGCTTTGATTACTCTATTAATAGTTCCACTTTGATTCATCTTATGTCCAAATTTCATTCGTTGGTGTTTAAATTTCATTGGTAAATCCAAGATAAAACAACTCAATAGGGGGTATGGAATTTTTCACTGTCTTGAAAAGTGGTGTCAAATCTTATTGAACTTGGTAAATGATGTATGAGAATTTTACTATTTGTCTGAAAGATTCTCCCACCCCTTTCCCCAGCATTAAAAATGATAGCTCCCTCTTGGGCGTGTAGTAGACTTATGACGATGAGTCTCTTGTTTCCCTGTGCTCTTTGACTTGATGATGGCGCTTCAGTAAAGAGAGACTCATAACATTACTCTTTAAAACCAGGCCCTACTTAGGTCCAAACTTTGTAATTCCCAACGTGCCAATTAGACTGCGAGATTTGGCAAAGAGCAATGCTGTCGCATTTTCCATTCGAATGATGCACTTGACTAGATTTTGAACGAAGTTGCTGCGTCAGGTAGTTAAAGATTTCTCTGGTTTGTTTTGGTCTTAAAAACAAGGAAAATGTAGCGTTGAAAGACAAATTTTGCACTTACCAGGTAAACTGAAGATCTTTCGTCAGATTCATACCAAGTTTCGCTGATTAAATGTCTGCTTAACTCGGTTTTCATCGCATGAGCTACGGCAGTCGTTCTATCATGATTCGATCGATCGAATGCAGGAGATAGGCCCGGGTTCTTCACTGTTTCATTATGAGTCCGTCTTGAGCAAGGTTTACCGTAGGGATACAAGGGACTCATCTTCATAAGTCTAGGCGTGTAGCTTAGGCTCAAAAGCTTTAAAAATGTAGTTGAAACAACTATAATCTTTTCCTTTTGAGCTGAATGGTTTAAAAGGAGCATACTTTGTTGTAATTTTAGCGTGAGAATCTTTGATATTTCCATCATTTTGAGAGTGGAAGTGTTCAACGTTTCAACTAATTTAGGGTTGTGACGTCATCAAACTTCTGAATCGATTATCAGATAGATTTTGCTAACCTAAATCTTTGTGACTGAAGATTTTCTTGTAAAAATCCTACCGGTTTCCTCCATTGATTTTTTGAAGCTACAAAGATGTAACTGTTTTCTTTGAGTTAAAGGCAATGAGTCCTATATTTGGAAATAAAGAATGAAAAATGCTGTACTTTCGAAAACAAACTGGATATCTGAACAGTCGACGGTGAAAAGGTCTCTTGAGTGTTTTTCAAGTCAACAAACAATAGAGAGATGTACACACCATCTTCATAGGTGCAAGAGACATGGGGCTGGGGGCTGCAGCCCCGCCAGCGCTTGAAAAATTTGCAAAAATAGGCCATTATCTGGCAGAAAATCGGCCTAAAGTCAGGCAAAATTTTCGTAAACAACGGATTTGTTATCAGGCAGCCCCTTAAATTTTATCTCCCTTATGTTGATGGCTATCTTATTGAAGATTGGAGGCCTACTCAATAAACAATAATATTATACAACTCACCAGAAATTTGTCTGAAACAGTAAACAGTCTTGTGCCTGATTAAATCTCATTTCATGGACTCTATCTGCAGAATATGTTCCAAGGTCACAATCGACGAGTCCCCAGTTCCTTTTACTTCGACTGAGGTCTTCACCGATTCTTTCTCACGCTTTTCTACAATTAGATAGGAGAGCCTTTATATTCAATTGGCTGCAGCTCCAATGATTAAGCGGGGCCTTACCTCAACAGCTTACTCATTAATACCATATTAACTATCAATTAAGGAAAGCGAAATGTGATTAGCAAGCGTTCAGACTAATTATTCTGAAGAGATTGTGGAAAAAGCAAAGATGCGATGGTTTAAGAAAGCATAAGTCAAATTTAATGCATGAAACAGATACACGAAATGACCTCGAGGTCGGGCTCGAGGTGACGTAATACATACACAAGAATATTTAGCGACGATAAAGTTGCTTGCAAGAAAGTGAACATATGATCAAGACAAAAAATTTCAAAGATAAATAACATAAAAGCTCGATCTTAACTGATCTTTCATAAAAATGTGCCCCTTTTCGTAACATCATGGGAGCGATTGCCCCCTATTTCATAATGTGCCCTATTTCAAGGCCGTACATAGTGGGGGAGAGGGTTCTCTGATTCGTTAGCTTTCTGGCTTACGTTCGATTGCTTTTTAAGAACATGTATGACTCGTCGTGGGTACGAGATGGATGGGATAGGCTCGTCAGTATCTGTAATAAAGTGCTTTTCAATGATGTAAAGGGCATGGTCCCAGAATTTCCCCCGTACCCTGTTTCCTTTCTGCTTCACTATCTACTGTCCCCTGCTGAAAATCTTTAATGTACGGCCTTGCCCTAATTGACTAAGACGCCTTGCATCGCAGCCCACCATGCTGCATTGCCCCACATAGTGTCTAGTCAAATCTGAATTCAGCTGAAACGAATTTGGAGACGCGGCGAAGTCACCGTCAGCGGACTTGGTAATACACGATCGTAAAATAAAAATTTCAACATGATAATGGACGTGATTGGATGCTTCAAATATTATCTCGAACGTCAGGTTTAATCCAATTTCAGCAATTTCAAGAAATAAGCAGAGCTAAGAATTGTAAAATGTAAACTACTTGTTACACCAGACTTATCGGGATATCTAAAAACCATATATTTGAAAATGCCAGCTACCATTTCAAGAAGTGAGTAGAATCAGTGGTGTCTAAATCGTAAAATAGAAAATATAAAAACTAAAATTGACGTAATGGGATATTTAAAGATTATATATTCATTGTCAGTATTAGTTTCAAGAAGAGACAAGCAGCCATTTCAGGAACTGAGTTGATTTAGCAGCGCATAAATCGTTAAACAGAAACCACAAAATTACAAAAATCCTGTCTGGATGTTTCGAATGGTATCATCCATCATTAGTTTCATTCTTACGAGGAAAACATCTGCAGTTTCAAGGATGAGATAAATTTTGCAATGAATGAATTGTGAAATGGAAATATGAATATTAGGATAGAAATGATGAGGTTTCAAATTGAATCTTCATCATTGGTTTCATTTTTATGAAAAAGAGCTGCCATAGCTACTAAAGATATATTCATCATCATCATCATCATCATCATCATCATCATCATCATCATCATCATCATCATCATCATCATCATCATCATCATCATCATCATCATCATCATCATCATCATCATCATCATCATCATCATCATCATTGTAGTTCGCTAACTTAAGTAGAGACATAAATTCAGTTTTATTTTGCATCATCTGTTTTTTTGAAAATTTACTCGTTGTTAAATATGCAAACAAACATTTAGTTTAAATATCATTGTTTTCTGAATTATCTCGAAGTTGGAAAATATGTTTTTATGAAAAATTTTCATTTAATTCCGACATAGGAGGTCTTCCGTTTAATTTTACATATCTAACAACAACTAGGTCAGCTCTCAAGTTTAGCCTTTGCTAAAAAGCTTGAGAATCATTTGATCATCACATTTACGAATTGGAAAGCATTCGTACTTCTGAGCCGTCGAATTTCTAAAACTCACAGCACCGTACAAGATTTCTCACTATAAATTTCATACTTGTGGAACACAAAAACTCGCCACGAACGCCAATTTATTGATAATTTGTCTTCCAGAAAAACAGAGTTTCCATTCAATACCTTCTTCGTGCATGACTAAAAGATGTGATTTGAAATCCCAATGAGCTGCTAAAATCAATACATTCCTGAACTGCTCATTAGTTTTTAAAATTGATTCAAAAGAGAACAAAAACTGAGCTCTCTGAGTTTAGACTTTTTGTGATAGAGCCAGGGGGATATGACAATACTGCTAGCCATTTTAGAAATTTCGAATTACGAGCGTCATTAGGAAGCTTGATTTCTAAAGGATTGATAACAGCATAGAGCTCAAATCTTTAACCCTTTCCTGCATGAATTTTCAAAGTTGGATGAAAAAATTATTCCCAACATGAAAACTAGTTGTTGCTGCTAGATGTATGATTCTGCAAAAAATTTTTGGAAATTGACGTCATCCTGACGTCATAGCAATATGTTGTTCCTGAACAACATCATGCGGCAAGGGTATATGGAGAGAGATTTCTTTGTTCATCAAATCAAAATACTTTCATATGATTATTGCTTTACAGTTCATACAGACTCATAATTAACCCAAGGGGGTCTCAGAGAAGGATGCTCAGGCTACTATAATGGCTCCAAATTTTGGCGAAAATAACAATCTTCGGCAGAAAGTCACCTAAATTCTGGATTATCATTTTTTGATTTCAAATGTGCGTAAATTTGCAATAACAGAGCAAAGCATGAGTTGTATGTAACTAAAATCAAAACAAATCAACATTATCAAAATAAACACTGCCTACATGATATCCAAATTTTTGCATGATATCTATGAATTAGAGCACTTTTCCTTAGATTTCATATACTGTGGGTAAAAACATCATTTTTTAGGTTTACTCTATGCCCTACATTTGGATTGACTTTTGCATCCTCTGCTGGAGCATCCTTATTCTAATTATTTGAAAGTTATCCACCTTGGGGATAATTTACTGATGAAAGTCCTTGAAACAGTTTCTTCCCTTTGTGAGACATAGTTGAATATTGCATTTCTCACATGAAACAAATGAATATCCTTTTGGGCAAAAGCGGCATCTTTGCTGCTTTTCTGTAAAAAATGGCATGTGCCCAACACCATCAAATCTTACATCATCATTGGGAAGTGGAGTCATAGCTTTTCCTTTCTTTTTTGTTGGAGGAGTGACTTCAGCAGCTGCAGATGGCCTTCCACGTCGGCGCTTTGTAGATGAAGGCAGCTTTCCTGAGCAAAGCAGTGCATTTGCAACCTCTGATTGAAATTTGAGCAAGGTTTTCTGCTCCTTGGAGGGCATGCTTTTCTGATTACAGTGACGCCGGTAAAGTAACCAGCCATTTACAACAGCTACTCCAATGCAGTAGAAGACAATGCGCATGTAATATTTTGTGGATCTTAGACGAATACGGTACAACGAAAGCAACATATCACAAAGGTCTACCCCTCCCATGTGTATGTTGTACTCTTCAACCATAAGTGGGCGTGGGATATCAATGAACTTTTTCTCCTTTGCTGACCAATGTCTTGCAAGACTTCCAGCTTCCTCACCAATATGATTTGAAACCAGCTGTACAATGCCATTATCAAACCATCTTACAACTGTGATATTCCTATTTGCATCAACGCACCAGTCCATTGAGCCTCTGCCTTTCTTCTGGAGGTCCTTCTTGGACTTGAGCAGCTTTTCTGCACCTTTAAGTCTGTCAGCTCTAATTGTGCCCACTGCCCATATTTGCTTTTGCCTTAGAAACTGCAGCAAATCTATTGATGAGAAATAATTGTCAAAATAAACTTTGTTCCCAACCTTTTCAGGCAGAGTTGAACAGAGGTTGGCAACCACATTTCCACCAACTCCCAAAGAGTGGTTCTCTGCATCCTTGTTATTTGCGCCTTTGTAGACATCAAAGTCGTAAACAATCCCGCTAACTCCACACCTGGCCCACACCTTTATACCCCATTTGTGAGGTTTCTTAGGGATGTACTGTCTGAGTCCTGAGCGGCATTTGGTGGGGATGATTTGCTCATCTATTGAGTGTTTCTCTTCTTGTGGAATACTTCTACAAGCTGCAAGAACAGAATCTACCACGGGGCGGACCTTGAAGAGCTTGTCATAATCTGGGTGTTCTCTAGGTAATACGTTACTATTATCATTGCAGTGCAAGAATCTCTTGATTTTGTCAAATCTGTTAACACTCATTGAATCAGCTATTACTGGTATTCTTGTTTCACTGGACCAGTACATCCTATACTGAGGCATTTTGATAATTCCTGTCATGAGAAGAATACCCAGATATTGCTCCATTTCATCTGGTGTTGTATTCACAGATGTGCCACTCTTTTGAACAGAGTAGATATTTGTTTGGTGACTTAGGTGAGCTATCAAGTCATCGTCAAAAAACATCTTGAAGTATTCTAAGGGGGATATCTCATCAATTGGAGGAGCTGGGAATCGCTCTCCATGGAATTGTGTGTTCATTTTTGCATTCTTTATTTTCCTCCATCTGTAAACAGGCTTGCAAGACTTATCCTTTCCTTTATCAACTGCAGCATCGTGGCTTCCCCTTCCCATTGTCCTACTACCTTGTAAGTGGACCTCATCATTATCATCACTATCATCAGCTCCCTCATGATTAGTAATCTCATCATTACTATCTACAATTTCTTCTTCGTATTCATCTCTGAGTGGGTTATAATCACCATCATCTGGATCATGCAAATCTATGTCATCATCTTCTTCGTCCTCACTATCAAAACCATCTGGTATTTCCACAGCTGTGAACCTCTTTGTTTCCACAACACCTCTATTTGTTATACGAATTTCTGTTGATTTACTGCCATAAAATGAAGTTGTAGGTATTGGTTTCTGAGCCATGACTAGAAAAAGAAAACATCTTTGCAGTGCCGGCAATAAGCAACATGTTTTTAGAGTTTAGCTTATCTGAAACAGCCTTTCCAAGCACTTATTACTTCAAACACATCAAAATTGTTTTATTTGCTTGTTGTTGGGCTCAGATTCATGAAAAAAGTACATAAAACTACAAATGATCTAATCAGCTGATCAAGTAAATCATCTGATTTTGCTGTAAAACTTAGGCCTATTCTGAGCCCTTGCTGCATGATGTTGTTGTAGAACAACATATCAAAAGTTGAGAAAATGAAGAGAGTGACTTGCAGAATTCATTTGAAACATTTATAGCAGCATTAGACTGATATCAAACTATGCTAAATAATTTTTTCAGTAAATAATTACAATTACCTGATGTGTAGTGTCATGCCAAACTGGCAGTCCTCTGTGCTTCACAATCAGCCATATTGTATGTAAACCTGATGCTTCATGTATGCATTCATGAAAAGAACAGGGTCATTTTAACTTTGGACACCCTGTGGACTTCCCAATAATCCATTGTTGAAATCCAAAAAGCTTCACAGTGGTGACAACGGAGTCCATATCTTGATGTTGTTGAGGAACAACATCTTTAAAGGGTGGATGAAAATTTCTACTACATTTTTCTTTGAATTAAATTTCTTGAAAGGAACTTCGAGCAATTTGCTGTAAATCTGCAGTGGCAATTTTTCTTATTTTGATTAACTTCAAAATGGCAGCATCAATAAATGTTTAGGCTGTGACGTCAAATTTATGAATCCTTAACCAGTAGAGCTACAGATTCCTGCTTGCCGCCATATCTTAGTCCTTCATAAATATTTCAAATCGTCATAGAAATTTCAATCGTCACAGCTGCTAAAAAAAATGAATTTTGTTAGGAATTACAGGATTCATATCAAACATTTTGCATGTCCCCTGGAATTCACTTGATTTTGGTTCCCCCTCTCTTTTACTAGGTAAAATTTTGCTACCCCCTCTACGATGTCTTCTATCCCCTCCCCGTTGATAAATAATCACCGTTCCCTTACTTAGCATAATTTTACCGTTGGACTACTTTTAGAAACCTTGAAATTTTCAGAACTAGATACCTTGAGAGTTTCTCCTTTTCAAGAATTCAAGAAAGTCCTGAAGAAAGATCTGAAACTACCGTAATTTTTAAACTTTTGGAAGAAGCAAAGAACAATGTTATACTGAATCATCTGTTAAAGTTCAGGTATCAATTAAAATTGGGAAATAATCAAATTCACAAATCTTTCAATGTACAAACGAGTTTTATGGCGGCAAGTCTAACTGAAAATGTGGAACTTTTTTGTCATGAAATTGTCAGCGATTTTGCAAGGAGATGCTTGCAAGAGTGCCAGAAATATCTCTCGTATTTCGTGCAGGCTTTATTTATCCTTGTAAACACTACTTGTGCTTCATACCATTAGAAGCTAAATAGCCCATCCTTATATTTCTTAACAAACGAGGGATAAACATTTGTTATTCTTTTCTCTTAGGTAATGGACTTGCTTATTAGCAGTATTCTGAATCGACCAATTCGATCGACATTTAAAGATCTGTTTCAAAAACAGCCACATAAATTAATAAAATATCGTACAGGTGAAAGAATCAAAGAAGAATTGTAAATACTATGCATTAAAAGTAGTCAGAAGACATTAGCACACAGAACTGATATTCATAACACATTACTAATGCTTGTTCTTGACAGATGGCATGTTCTTAAATACCGACTTTGCAATGAATACAGATTTTGCAATGAATGTTTTCTCCCAGTTTGATTACAATGTGTTCGTACCCCCGGTGCTGAGGGACAATTTCAAATCTACTTCAAAGAGAAAACGAACCGCCTAATCTTTGCAAAATTTTTCATTATTTGAAAATGCTCTATCTAATCATCGCCGTATTAGAAAATTACGTTCCAAGTGACGTATTGATTGCTGAATGGAATGTCCACTCAAACAAATTAAGCGAAAATAACGCCCTGTGGAGATAAAAATGGCCTAAAGTAAACAAGAATCGAATTTAGATAGCAGATGTTTCTGACTGGTGAATTTTTCAAATTTTACGTAAGAAGGAGGGCAGGCTATCAACAGTTCACAAAGAAACGGAAAAGGAAGCCAGCAAATGAACGAAATCGCACATTATCAATGTGAGAATCTCTCAAAATTAGCCAATCAGCATATCTGCACTGCACGACGTTAGAGCGATTAAAACAGCCGGGGTAGTGTGGTGAAAAACAGAACGTCTATGTTATCGGCGAAAGAGGGCAGAAGACTGTTACGTTTTGCTAGCAGTGAATTGAATGAACATCATCTCGGCAAAGCATTGATGCATGTTGACATAAAAAGGTGAGTTGCTGGTTTTTAATTCCTGGAATGAATTTAAACGAGAGTATCTGGCTTCCAGTTTCTGCAATAGATCTAAACGAGAGCTGCTGGGTTCCAGTTTTTGCAATGAATCTAAATGATTGATATCATCTACCAGATGACGGTAAAAGATGCAAATAGTCTTTTGCTACTTTCTTGAAATTTAGTAAAGAAGAACCCCTTAATTCTCAAAATTTTGAAGATTTCAGAAAAATCCAAGCGAATTTTCAAACGCTAAAAGTTCTTCTTGGTACACAAGATACACACAACTAAATGATATGGAAGGCTTGGACGTTTGACCTTACCGCTCACTCCTTATTATATATGATAGTAATAAAGCCAGAACAAACAGTCATACACGAAGCGCGGCTCATATTCACGACAACGCTCGTTCTTTCAAAACTTTGACTTTTGAATTTTAACAAAATCACCATCTTGGGATTAATTTCCATTGTATAAAATTCCCTTTTGATTTTATGGTTTTAGCAATCTTTAGAAGACCTTCCCATGACATACATGCTTTTGTCTTTGGAACACTTCAGAACAGTGCAGAATAATTTCGCAACGTCTATGTAGCCTTGGAGACAAACAAAGAGGTAGGTTAGTGCATGAGAAATACAAGTCACGAATTTGGCCTCACTAAAGCATTTTGTTAGAGTAAGTAGATGATGTGGACTTGACTTTTCGCAGAAAACATCAAAAAGAATGGACAGAAAATTTGTTTACACATGAGTTTTAAAGTGAAGGTCAGGAAAATCGGAAAACAAGAACAACGACAGCAAATATTGTATGATTAATGGTAACGAATATATACATATTGCCAATAAGCAATGAACCATCCTTAAAGAGAATCTAGGCAAATATAAGTCCTTGGTAAAAATAGAATAGACAATAATAAATAGACAATAGGTAAAAATAGACAATAGGCTGTGACACATGCTGAACCATATTTGGGTAACTGATCTTCGCCCATCGGAAATACTGACACATGATTGGTTAGAATTTGACCAAAAGTAGCTTAAGCCATTTCACATGCTTCGATTCCCTTGAAACGCCACAAATATCACTCATATGTCACTCAAAGTCCTTGACTGAATATCTGTATGAGCAAAAGAGCAGCTTTTGTATCAATAGCATAAGCTTCCATTGACTGACACACTAAAGTAATTAGCAATCGCAGACAAAAAGGAAACCTCTCAAGCAGCAAACAAAAAAGAAGGAAGCTGAAAAAGAACCTTAAAACAAGAGTGTGGCGAAATGGCGCGTAGTGCAAGCAAATAGGAGTTGCAAGCAGCAAATGAAAACAAAGTAAGGTGCAAGATATGTGCAAGCGTAAAGAGGATATTACGAGAAGATATATGGGTACATATGAAAGAATAAGGTTACATCTAGAACTCTGTCTCAGGCGTTTTATGTATCTCTTGGTTCTAGCTGCCAACTGACTAATAATTGAAAACTTATTTGTTGACACGAAAGGTTGTTTCGAAGCAGTTTGCTCATAATCAGTATTTTCAATTGAATTGATTCACATATTTCGTGATAAATGCTCGATAATGATGTCTATTGACAAGTATTATTTCATTTTCTTGTTTTATTGTATTGTGAATTAAAATCATGTCTTCGTTGGGAAGACTATTTTCAAAATAACTCCTTTCACCAAGAATGCCAGACCAGCTATGATACACAGAGCGCTTTGAGTGTTCCGAAACTTAAGTATACTACCTGCAATCTTTTGTCTGTAAACTGAATCAACTTTAATGCACAAACATATGACCTGTCTAATTGTGTATCTTAATTTCAGGTTACAAAGGCAGTCTTGATAAGGAAAAGGTGAGTTATAAAACAGACGACGTCTGAAGACTGGTATGGAAAGCAAGTTTAACGAAACTTGAAAAAAGTTCAGCTGCAAAGCTTTAAAGTGAGTTGAATTTCGAATACTGTAAGCACTCGTTACTTGAAGGCATCCACTATCCAATCTAGGTATGATAACAAATATCAAAGTAGTCTACCTGGTTTTCTAACCAGGGACGTAGGAAGCATCTCAAATTTGGGGGTGCGACACATCGAGGGCACTATTTCCGAAAAGGGGAAATTTTACTTTCTATAAATAAAAGGGCACCTCTTTTTTTCTAACAATTGTAAGTTATGTTTTCGTTAAGATTAGGTAGTCAATAGGCCCGAGCTAGCTGCAATGTAGCTGCATTATTGGTAAGCCTAAAAGGCTGCATCAAATTAAATGTCATCTGAGACTTGCTGTGACGCAGAATTCATTCGTGTTGAGCACTTCAATCGTTGTTATGCGGATGATGATGATGATGATGATGATGATGATGATGATGATGATGATGATGATGATGATGATGATGATTGATGATGATGATGACGATGATGATGACGACGACGATTACAATGATGATTATGACTGATTCATTAAAGTTTGGTCTTAAAGTTAGCTGACGGAGATAAACAGTTAAGTCAAGAGCTGCACATGCATGTCTAGAATTAGCCTATCATATTCATTATTTTGATGTGTGCGGAGACATGGTTTGGCTTGCAGAACAATAGAATGTGTTGGCATTTCTTTGGCCTATTTGTAAATCACCTCAACTTCAGGTCCATCAACCTCTAAGGGCAGCCTCTACTGTCTCTGCGGAGGGAGACAGAGAGGAGGAGAAACGAGCAGATCATCCTCCTCTCCGACTTCCTCCACAGAGACAGTAGGGGCTGCACGAAGGCTACATCAACCAACTTAAACGCAAGGCAAATGATTGATTTGAGCGTCTAGTTCAAGATAGAGCAAAAGAAAGCTATGTGTCTTTATCCATATCCAATTGTTTCGATAATCTCTCGAGATGCTCAAATACAATGGAATATAATAGGCTACATTTAGATTACCCAGGGTCTTAACTCAAGTTGCCTTGTTTCTCCGTCATTTGTCTTTGAACCTTCGTTCGTTTTTATTTAACAGGCTTTGGAAGATAGCAGCAAAAATGGGAAACCTACTTAATAAGACAGATCAATCTCAAGCATTCTACTGGAGTTTGATAGGAATAGATACGTTAACAGCACTGGTGAATTTCTTAATTTTTGCCATGTTCATTTACTTTCGAAAGACACTATTGACGAGCAATCACAATCGTATATTATGCTCATTGTCCCTTGCTGATGCCTTGGTTGGATGTTTTGGCAATAACCTCGGCATAATTCTTCTGTTAGAGGGAAAACCAATCTTCTATAAGATCTTTGGAAATATACCTATGTTCAGCAGCATGTTTACATCCGTTTTATCCCTTATGATATTGACAGCAGATCGGCTTGTAGCGATAAAGAAGCCATTTATATACACCGCAAACTTTTACCAGCGATGGATCCTCAAGCTGATTATTGTGTCATGGGTTATCCAAGCTTTCATCACGCTGCAGCAATCCCTAATCTTCGTTCTGCGATCCAAAACTCAAGAACTTGTATACAGGAGCTGTTTATTTACTACGTTCTTCACAAGTGGCGCTATAATCTTATTGATTGCAAATGTCTCACTTTTTATCAGTCTAAGGAAATTTGCAAGAAACCTTGATAACGATACAAGTTCAAAGCGAAGTAGCGGCTTGTCAAATTACGCGATAGAACGCAGTTTCAGTGCTGATCCCGATGAAGCGATCACCCCTGATGCAACTGCTAACAAGCAAGTGATTGGCCTATCGGGAAGAGAGAACACCAATCAGATAATTGAATTCAGTGCTATCCATGTCAGCTCTATAATGGACGTAGAGCGTGAGCGTAAACACACAAGAAATGAGTCGACAAAAAGACGCCGAGTCAAAGTTTCGAAGAGACGAGAGTTGAAACAAACATCTATTGTTTGCCTTCTCGTTGTTGCTTTGTTTATTGTCCTTTGGTCACCACTGGCATGGTACAGGTTTTGTTATGCTGTTGGGATTGTCCAACAAATAGCCTGGTTTCGTCGACTAGCTCTTTGCCTAACTGTGGTTAACAGTCTTCTCAATCCGTTCGTATATTTGCTGGTGAAGAAAGAATTTCGCAAATATATGAAGAAGATGCTGTGTGCTTTGTTCTGTTGTCGCAAACCGACCATTTTTTAACACGAGCTGCACTCATGTAACTTATTTAGCATGCTAACTGGGTAAGCAACGGGCCTTCAATCATTTCTTTAGTATTTTATCTTCACCGTTTTAAACAATTGTCTTTTCGTCATTTCTAATGATGGAAGCAATAGAGTGCTAACCAGCTATGGTCTCTTAAAAGAGGCTCTGGCCGCAAGTGAGGCTTTTTAAACATGATGAAATTGCATAGTTTTTCCTATTCAAAAAGTATAACAATAGGAAGGGGGAAATATTGTGTGCGCACTTTATAAACGCCCCCTTGTAACGATATGTAAAGTATTCAAAGTTGCTTGATTGTATTTGAATAAAATATTAGCTGGTTGTGACCGTAAAGTGAAAAAGATACCCGAAAAGAAGTAGTTTTGAATGTTAAGTTAAAATTTAGAATGGTGTTGGTTTATGCTCTACGCATTATATAATTGAACATTGTTATGTTTTCTCTGAGTCTCCTGCATGGTCTCAGCTCTGCCGGGCCTAAAGGTAAGGTAAACAACCAACGTCGTTAAATTGTTCAAATGCTTTACTTTATTGCAAATAGCAAGGTGTCAGAATCTAAGTTGGGCATTGCAAATGAGAACCTTCTTCAATTCCTGAAATCCCAAATTAGCTGTTTCTGGGATGAAATGTATTTGACGCTTTTTTGTGTTATCACAGATCTCACGCGCAATCTAACTTTAGACAGGCTTTTAATGTTATTGATACTAGGAAATCTAAGAAATGCAGAAATCAAAGATGTCTCAATTTGTTCCGCTAATTTTTTACTTTTTGGTACAGCTTTTCCGTCTGTCAAGTTTTTCCACAATTTTGAATATTTGGAACTTTATTTTTTCTATTTCCAGCAAGTGCAAATCATTAGAGGATTATAAAAACTCGAATTTCATGACCATACTATCATGTGAAATGCATTTATGGTTGGCAACTCTTTTTCTTCCGAAACTTAGCTTATATTTAGAATTTTGAAACTGATACAAGGCAAAAATGTTTTGCGCACGGGTTGTTGCAAAATTGTGACTATTCAATTGACTGTTGCGGAGCTCATATTACATTAACAAGTGATTTGCTTCAACTTGGAGTTGGAGAGAATGTTTCGGCCAATCGGACATGAGGTTACAGATTTATGGCACAGGAAAGGCAAAAAAGTGCCTCAAAAACGGCTCTTTGTTTGTTCTCCAAAAACGTTAACTTCAAGTAAATCGTAAAAGGAAGAGTCCTAATGTTGTATTTGCATTTCTTCTAAATTACAAATTGCTTAATGTTATTGTGTTATCAGAAACAATACAAAACACCCTTTTTGAATATATAAACAATTTAAAGCAGAATATCTTTGGCTGTACACAGTTAGCATTTGTTGCCATCAGAGTGGAAAGGCCAGCATTCAGCGACGAAGAAAACCAGTTGGCAAAGACCTCCAAACACATTGTTGTTGTTGTTGCTATTGTTGTTGTTGTTAATTCATCGTCACTATAATTCGATATTGTACATAGCTAACTATATATGCAATATATACAAAGTTAACTAATTTAGATTGAATGAAATTGAAATCTATATACAATATATGGTTGAATGAAATTAAAACTACTGCAGGCACTACATTTACACTCTGGGTCATTCAATTGCTTTATCAAGAGTTTGAAGCTTTCTGTTTTTAAACTTCTCTGGTTTGTTCGATAATAAAGATCAAATGATCTTACTCAGATTCACAACAGAAATCTTTGCTAAGATATCTATGTAGCTGATTTAAAACTTTAGAAACAACTGCAGATAAATGTATGCCTAATAATGGAACAAATCATTGCAGAGAAACAAAATTTAATTCTGTATTGGCCACATAAATATCTAATGATCTATCTAGGAAATAACTTTTTAGTACTTTCATTGAAACTTTTAACTGCAAAGACGTGCGGCGGAAAGATTTTCCACGTTCGAAGCAGGAAGCGCGTTCTGATCTATTTTGCTTCACTGAAATCATGTTTACTACTAAATCCATTATGGCTGTTAAGATATCTGAAAATATACCAAATCTACAAATAGTAATTGTGCTGCCCTAACGATTACAGTTGAAAAGAGGAAGACGATTTATATCGAAGCCATTAAGAGAGAGAATGGGGTTCAGGAATAACACCTCTGAAACGAATATTTCCAGAGTGATCTGAATGACAGCCCCATCTGCTACTTGATAAAGTAAATAAGAGTTTGGGTGTGACTAATGAGCAATTACAGGGTCTGTAAAATAGATTGATACTTCAAAACATGCATTTTCGTGCACTTCTTCCAGCAACTTTATATTGGGAAGACGATCAAAACAATTCTCTGAAAACAGATGATGGAAACGAGACTATTATGACAATTTTGCGCGCAACTCGCAACTCGTACTTTACCAGACCACAAACGAGAGATACCTGAAAAGCCTTTCCCAACTGATAGCCACCTAAAAGATCTCCAAAATTATTGTACTGAGTATTTGTGTACTTGTTAATATCAACATTCGCAGTACAAGGTAAAGACAGTAACAGTACTTACTAAGTAGGGGCACCAGGAACGAGTCGCCTACTCGCTGTACTGCCAGGCATCACGAGAAGTTGACAGGAATGAACAGAATATTGCTCTCAAGGCTTTTGGATACTAGCAGAGAAAAGGAACTACAAAACAAAAATGCATCTAACTGATGCGTGTGATGTGGCACCATTGTTTCAAGATTGGGGTGGCTTGAGGCCTACCTGCCCCCGCTTCCTACGGGCCTGGCCAAAAGACATGAATTATGCAAAGACCCAGCACAGAAAGGCTTTCGCTCGGTCTTGGATACTCCGTGGCTATGCTCTTTGCTTTGCAAAGTTTTAAGGTGTTTCCTGTTACTTCTGTGACTGGCAGTACTTCAGGTCGAACCAATTACTGTCTCCGAAACCTCTAACAAAATACATATTAGGTCATCAACATCACAGATTTCATTTGTGGCCTTTCAAACGCTCATTAGAAGCATAATTAAAATGACCAATGAATGTGATTCAGACTTATGACACAGTCCTTAAATCTGTTTTGCTTTACATAAACACGCTGCTAACCATCTTAGCTGCACCTCAGTATCTTGAACTGCGAGTATGAGATTTGAACATGTGAAAAATAGAATTCCAACCTAGTCGCATCCAGTTGGTCATCAAAAAGAGATGAAACGTGAAATTGAATACAATAGGAAGGAATATCAACTCACCACATTGCTCCACAACCAAGATAAGGAAAATATCACACATTTTTTACTTACCAAGAGACGCGTGCTCGAAGATAACCTCTCTCTTAGAAAATGATTTAGTGGTGAAGCTGTATACAGTGGGCTAGAGTTCATGGACATTTCAAATCCCTTTAATGCTATCCCGTTGCAGCTTCCAATCAAAGCAGCAAAACTGTTAGAACAGCGACTTTCAAGGCAGCACCTCTGCCTGCTATCTCCTGTTCTCCCAGTCCCCAGGGTATTTGCGGGTGTTCGTGTTATATACGTAGGCGTTACCGCCTTTCTCCGAGATAAAAAGTTATAAAGACCGATTTGAATGAAATGATCTGCTTACTTCCGCTTGCCTTTACGCAATAAAATTTGCTTCAGTTTTTCTGATTTTACAGATAGAACTTAACAGTTTACCTAGTGAAAAACCAAAATTTTGACTCACCCGGTACTTGTGTTCACGTTGTCAGATTGATATACGCTTCTTTTTGCAATTACATAACAAAGGACTAATACTGTGACAAAGAATAGGCTCTTTTAGTAGCAGGATGCGGACGTCTTTGAAAACGCAGTTACTTTTTTTATGCTTTTAGAGGATTCTAATTTCCAGCCGTTTCCGTGCTAGAAAGCTGCTCACAGACAGACAGATTCCCTAAGAACAGTTTGCATTCTCGCATTTCGATCATTTGTGAATATGTTCTCATTGTATTTTGCTCCCTCGAACAACAGAATGATGCTGGCGTCTTCTTGACTTGCACCTTCTTGCTAAAACAGCCTAATGCTTGTTTTGCGTCCGGCCTGTTATTGTGTTGCTATTCCGCCTCGCTTCACAATTCCAATAACACTGAATAACATACAGAGCGACTTACCTAAGACCAAAGGTAGACAACCTCTTCTTCAAAAAACTACTGCAATCTTATTTCTTTTCAGTGATGTCACTGTAGTGTTCTTTTCCTTTACTTTCTTATCCTTGGTTGGTTGTCCAAATTTGTCTTCTTTTTTCTAATCCTACCAAAGTTTATGTATGTCTTCTTCTATCAAAAACAGGATTTACAGTAAGGACAGCAGCAATTTTTCTTCAACTGAAGTGAAGTCGCCGCAGTGGTCTTCTTCCTGGCCTGCCGATGTTCTCCTTGTTTACCCTTCCCTTCGAACTGTGAGGATGTTCGGAACAAAATCAGAACTGTAGCAGCAATCTTCTTTTCTTTAGTGAAGTCGCCGCCGCATTCTTTTCTTGGCGTTCAATATTCTCGAATCTATTCTGTTGCAATTAATGTTTCCTGAAGTTTTAAGAGATTCTCTTTTTTCTGAGACAGAGTCTGAAGTATCGACTGACCACTGCAATTTGTCCTTCTCTTCACTGAAGTAAATGCAATGTTCTTGTTCTTTGCTTTCTGATATCACCCTCTTTCGTCTGTCCCGAAGATTCTTCTGACACGATCCGAAATAATTTCGTAAACTAATCCTGTGACTTTTAACGAGCGTTTACCGTCATGTCATGAAATGAAATGACAAAGACAAACAACTCGGTTACAACTATATTGCTTTTATTCAAAAAGACAATCGCAAGGTCCTATTTAAATACGTTAGACAGTGATAAATTGCATTATGAACGGGCTGTAAAGCACTCAAGTTAAAATCACCATACAAACGGGATGGATCTCTTTGATCGCGGTATTGAAAGGTCTAAACCCACAAACCAATAACGTCTCGTTAAATCGATAACGCATGATTTTAGGATAGAATTTGTAAATGAATTGACCTTGTAATAACACTGTACTATGTCATCAAACTGCGAAATATTGCAATTTCGGAAGAAATCGAAATGAGTTAAAGCAAAGAAAACTCATAAAATTGACAATGATTACGACCAAGACGGCAGCAAGGAACTTTTCAATGAAAGTTTTTCATGGAACCTGTTAATGGCACTTATTACTGAAATGCATTGCGCTCCAGTTATAACTCTTCAACGATTTGATAGGAACTCGAGTAAAGATTCCAATGCCTCTTGGTAAAGAGTACCCCGTCAACCTTTTTATAGGGGAATCGATATAGCTAAAGGCTAGCCGATGCCAAGTTTAAATTATTGTCTATTGTATTTGGAAACAGGGACGTTCCATTTCATTGAGTAGCTAAAGAAACGATGGGTGTGTGCGCAGTTCTTTAAGGCCAATTTCCAGTCAGTGGAATATCCCGAGCGGGCGGAATTTTAGACAATGAAATGTTGCTCAGCCGTAACAATCTAGTCAATGTCAGAGCGACATTTTCTCTCGTAAACAAAAGAATTTCCGCCCGCTCGGAAAATTCCACTGACTGGAAATTAGCCTTTAGCCTATTTATAGCGGCTTGTTGATATATAGCTACGTCGACTCCCTTCAACGTTTGATCATCTATGCAATCAGCATCTGCATTTCTGCAACTAATTTGGTAGTAGATCATTTCACTTATAAATTTGGGCATCAAAGGCACATGATCGCAAAAGCAGACGACTTTTAAGCTCTTATGAAGTGGCTCTGTTACTTAAAGCCCCTTGCAGTCCTATCCGTGAAGGAGGCATTATGCCATGCTGCTTGATAAAAAGTTTCGCTGCAGCTCCAGAATCCAGATGTCGTCATATTGTTCCTTATGTGTGGTGAAGATTGGACTTGAATTAAGTCCATAAAATCCATGAAAAAAATCGCAAAGCATGCCGGTTGCCCAAGAACATTACACGGGATGCTCAGAGTATCTGCGAAATTTGATCATGGTCAAGAAACTTCTTTAAGTCATCTTGGACAATCTGACGTGACTGCAAAGTTTGGAGGGGATGTAGTGCCTACACTTTTAAAACATTCATTGTCTTTGTAAACAATGCTATAAGCTATGGAAGGAAAAGCACAACATTCTGTTTTGTAAAGATCAAAAATCAATGGTCAACCAACCCGGCCAATAACCAGGCCAAGTAATGGGGCAAAGTCGCTAAAGTGGACAATGCCCAGAAACAGAGGAGAAGGCCGTTTTCTAATATAATCCTGCATTCAAAAATACCGGTAACCACAAAAAATATATGTATTGTGCATATTTAAAGGCCCCAACGGTTTATGGAAAGCAAAAGTTGATTGCTCGCACGGAAACGGAACGATTGTCTATCATTTTTTTTTCTGCTCACACGAGAACACAGTCGTTACGTTCCAAAGTTGTTCCTTCGGTTCATTCTATTCATTCGAGCAACAACAACACCCACGCGTGCGCATAGGACAAAAATCTTATCGTTCCGTTTTTGGACCAGTTGTACACTTCATTACATGTTAATAAAAGGACGGAACGGAACGATTGCCAGCGGTCCCATTATTTGTATCTGTTTTTATCATTCAATTTTTTAGAACGGAACGATGTTATTGAACCGGCCCGTGTTAACACAATCGCAGAGCGTTCGAAACCGAGCGATATAGAACGGAAAGACTGCTTTCCCGTCCGATCAGAAACAAATACCGGTACGCAGTCGTTCTGTTCTCGTGTGAACAGTATAATTTTGCGTTCCAGAAACCGGAACGTAGAAGAAACGGAAAGATTGCGTTCCCGTGTGAACGGGGCATAAGAGGAGAGCGGTTGAGATGCCGTCAGCTTCATTTTAAACATCTTATAAATCAAAATAGTCTGCGATGCCTCAAAATAAAATAGGACATCGGTTTCGACATTAAAAACAGATTAATCGTTTTAAGCTTGTAATAACTTTGCTGATGACAGTCTTAAGTCATCTTGCTTAATTCGGAAAAGATAGGTTTTAAATTAAAAGGGAGGAGACAAGATTAGAACATCGACTGACTCCTGTATCAATAAAACTAACAATCTTTCGTGGGGTAGTATGTAGGCCCCTTCTTTGCCGCTCGTGGGATGAGCCATATTTTCTCCGATCGAAATTGTATTAAGATTAAGATTGAAATCATCTAGAAAGAACTTGCCGCACAAAGCCCGCTATAGATTAAAGACTTGCGGAATAGTTAAATGAATGTTTACGCATTTTTGTGTCTCGAATGCTTGCCAACTGCTTGGTGATCATTTTTCATAACTTCAACTCTACCTTGCTTGTTATGAAGTTGAAAAAGAAGTTAAAAAACAGCGCCTTGCAAACGCATTTTCCAACGAAGAATGCACACAGTTCTCTTCACAGCTTACTTCTTCAAGGAGCGTACTTGTTCTGGTATGAACAAATGGTGGGCGAAATTTTCTATAATCTTCAGTTTAATAAACAAATGTGTCAGATGTTTAGATTCTCTGTTGAATCTCACATCGTTGGTTCGGGAACTTATGATTCAATTTATCATTGTCTTTACAGCAATATACAAATATGATTAAGACACTGATAGCATAACTAAAACAAGTTTAAACAAATATTATTGGTTCTTTTACTTAGCTAGCTATGACTAGGAACTGCAAAATCGTCGTTTCGAAAGAAGTTTGTTTACATTACGTGACCCTGCCCCTTTAATAAATATTTACTGGATTTCGTCTGACATTGTTTTGTCAATATGTACTTCTTGGACTTGTCTCTGTCGTGGATTTTTTACATTACTAGGATTCGTCGAATAATTTGTTACTCCTTGCACCGTCTATTTATCGTGTCATCCTGAGGTAAAAATGAAACTGTTCGTCGTGACACTTGCAATTAAGGCCCCGTCCACACGTATACGTTTACGTCTGTAAACGCATACATTCTTACACGTTTACACCTTCCGTCCACACGTAAACGGCGTTTCAAGTTATCCTAAACGCATACATTCGAAAACGCTTTCCAAAGTGGATACTATTGAAAACGCTGTTTTCACGTCTCCGTGTGGACGGTCGTACACGCATACTTTCGTAAACGGTGACGTCACAGACTTCATATTCACCAATCATTTGCAGTTTTTTTTAAACACTGTTTTTGCGTTTTCATGTGGACGGTCGTAAACGCATACTTTTGTAAACGATGACGTCATAGATTTCATGCTTATCATTCATACTCCATTGTTTTGGCGTTTACGTATTGACAGGCTAAAACGCTCATTGGATCAGTGTGGACGGAAAACATTCTATGCGTTTACAAAACGTAAACGTATACGTGTGGACGGGGCCCAAAAGTATCCACTTTGGAAAGCGTTTTCGAATGTATGCGTTTAGGATAACTTAAAACGCCGTTTACGTGTGGACGCAAGGTGTAAACGTATAAGAATGGATGCGTTTACAGACGGAAACGTATACGTGTGGACGGGGCCTAAATTTATATTCTGGCTGCGATTTCCTAAGCATATTCCAATAAAGCTAGAAATAAATCAGAGAGGAAAATCTAGGTGGCGTCACATACCCAATGGATTAAGTCATTTGATGGAGTAGATTTGCGATCAACTTCGACTTGTCTAGTGCTGGGCGCCAGTGGCTCAACTGCAATATATAACCCTTCTGAGTCAGTCACAAGAAGAATGTTTTCGAAACATTAATCAAATTGTAATAACCATAACTTGATAGATAACGGAATAAAGTAAAACTTTGTTGTCGCTAAACAAAGTTATCTTCGCTAATAAATCTGCCGCCAGTAATTCTGGTCAACCAGCAAATTTTAGCCTAAGATTTGGACCAGCAATGCCAAGGATTCCTTTTAAATGTCCTTAATGACAAATGGCTAACCTAGGGTACCCACCATGAATAACAGCTGTGTGCATGAGGCAAAGGAAATTGTGCGGCATTAGAAGCCTTGAAAACATCTCAGCTTTGACAAAATCTTATAGAATTTTGCAGAAAGCTGGCGTTTAATAGATTTATACTTACATCACGGAAAGTTTAGCTTAGCTTTTGGCAAGTCTTACTTTCATCACTTCTTTCTGAAAACTCTCCAAATTATTAACTAGAATAATGAGATATTACAAAGGCTTGAACTATCAATGGGTCTTCAAATCCCAGTGAGTTAGGTGCATCAGTTTCCACTGAGTAGGAAGACCGGTTTTAGCATCAAATTGTTCCCTTTCAGATCAATCTGATTAGACAAATATTGAGCTTTTTGTAAGCAGTTATAACAGTTTTGTAAACAGAATAAAGAACAAATTTACTGAATAAAGATTTGTTGCCGTTTCTAAGTTTAGACGTGCGACATCATTCGGGACACAAGATGGGAAGGAAGAAATTCGGTATTGCAAGAAGGCTCCGGAGATCAGACTTCTGGGCGAGTCAATGAAAAGGCCCGGCGTTTAAAAAAATGCTGCTCCCTGAATTTCAAAACAATGATGCTGAAAACTATCTTCTTTTATTCCAGATATGTCTAATTAGGTTCACTAATGTAGCTGATTATAATGGGCCATTCCTTGCGTCGAAATGGGAGATTTCTGAAGAAAACCCCTGTCGAAAACCTGCAAAATCGAATGAAAACAACGAGCAAGACTTCCCTTTGTTCTCCTTCCTAGCAATAATGACACTTGGATGCATTCATGTATTTTGTCCTCTTGGGAGATTGGGATGCCCCTGAATAAGTTATTCCTACTAGGAAGGAGACTCTGTCAATCCGATCCCTCGAGGGGAATGCACGTGCTAAAACGTACTGAAGTCTTCCCTACATACTCCCTTATCTCCTTATATTATTATTATTATTATTTTAAATACGACATGGCCTAATGCCAGAACCATACATGCCAAATGTCAAACTCTAACAAAGAGTCTTAGACAGCAAGCACTTTCCTCAAGATATGAGCTGTTTCGAGTAATGCTGATTTTTGAAATACTTTGATGTTATGCTTGACGTCGAGCTCCTTTAGATTCTCTTCAAGTTTCTTTGTGATCGAACCTAACGCACCAATAACAATAGGGATGACTTTAGTCTTTGTTTTCCACATTCGTTCCAGTTCCACCTTCAGTTCCGCGTAATTCATTATCTTCTCCACCTCCTTCAACGCTATGCGGTGATCACCTGGTATAGCAACATCTACGATCAGGCATGTATTTTTGGTTTATTATTATTATTATTGAAGCAAAATAGCTACAGTTAAATAGCCTACAATAAGGACCATCAAATATTGTTGGTCCTAAAAAAGAGCAACACCTTCCATACAAAAAAAAAACAGTCAATATCTAATCTTAGTGTTGGACGAGTCCTGAAAGTACTTTTCGAACCATGCTTTCACTGTCCATTAATACGGTTTTCTGCATCTCTGCTACTGCTTTCTCAGCTAATTTCTTTCGTTCTAAGCGTTCGCTAAATACTCTTTCAACATCACGCAATACTTCTTTCATACCGCCACCAAGAGCACCAATGACAACAGGAATTATAGCTATATCATATCCTGGTCTTCTCTCTCTTAATTCAAATGCAAGTTGTCGATATTTTGTCACTTTCTCATTTCTTTTAGCTGCTATATTTGCCTGCTGCGGACATGCCATATCGCATATCCAAATCTTATTTCTTTCCTTGTCCTCCAATACCAGATCTGGTCTCCTGGATGTTGTTGTTTTACGTAAGTTGAACTCAAAATCCCAGATTATTATTATTATTATTATTATTATTATTATTATTATTATTATTATTATTATTATTATTATTATTATTATTATTATTATTGAAAGATAACGCACATTGTTCTAGTCAATGGATTGTTCTTCTTGGGGTTTGATGTCAACAAGACTCATCAAACCTCAAGGACCTTTCTAAGGATCCTTGCTGTATGCAGGATAACAGTTTTCTGCAATTCACCGATTCTGGTCTCAATGCCAATGTCCTTCATTCTTTTCTGCAATGTCTTTGGGGTAGTTCCAAGTGCCCCCAATACTATAGGAATGACCACCACCTTCATGTCCCACAGCCTCTTTAGTTCTCGTACGAGATCATGGTACTTCTCAATTTTCTCCATCTCTTTACTGTCCACCCTGCTGTCATATGGGATAGCAAAGTCTATTACCTGCGCCTTGTTTGTCTCTTTATCAATGACTATCATATCTGGACGCCTTGCTTGGATGATATGGTCTCTCTGCACTGTAAAATCCCATAAAATCTTACATTTGTCGTTCTCTATCACTGAAACTGGCTCGTGTTGATACCATTTATCATTTACTTCGATGCCATACTTTTTACAAACATCCCAGTGCACCCTTCTACCAACCCAATCGTGTCTTCTCTTGTACTCTCTCTGTGCCATCTTACTACACTCACTTATTAAGTGGTTCACCGTCTCGTCCTTTTCTCCGCACATTCTGCACTTACTTTGTGCATTATTATTATTATTATTATTATTATTATTATTATTATTATTATTATTATTATTATTATTATTATTATTATCAACATTATTATTATTATTATTATTATTATTATTATTATTATTATTATTATTATTATTATTATTATCGCTATGAGGAAAACATGTAAGGGAAGCTTGCTTGCAAGCTTAGCACCTTTTTAAAGGTTTCTCGAAGGGATTTTTTTTAGAAAATCTCTTGTAAAATCTGAACGAAGTGACCAATTTCAGCTAGAAAAACTCTGAAAATGATTAAATTTGTTAGCTATTCAATTAGATATCGCAAAATCTTAATTCTCACGGAGCTGTAGCCTTTCAAGCGCCTGGCCTTTTTTGACTCACCCGGTACATAGCCTATGAAAGAAATGGCAGATAGTGAAAATCATGAAATGGATACTTTGGAAAACGAGACAACTTAAATCATATGAAGTCATAAAACACCTAACAAATCTTCTGCACGTAGTATGTAGATATGGACAATTCGTAAATGATGATGTATCTAAAATTACTTTCTAAATATCTTTCTTGGCTTTTTAACTAACTTCTTTCTTAAATTAATCATCTTCAAATATCAACATCTCATCTTCAAAAGTCGGTATAATTCAATGACAAAATGACATGTAATGTGAGCGAGGAAAAGTACAAACATTTGAGAAATTTGCCAAGGGATCGGTTTGCATCGAATTGTCAGATGCAACTAGACTTATTACGATGAGTCCTAGTAATTGCTATTCAAAACGAGACTACTACACTAAACCGAGGCTGCTCATGCTTGAGCGTCCGGCAGCCTTTCAATAGCCATAACGATAGGCAACGGGCCTTTCAAGTGTTATACGACGTAGATTTTTAAACAAACAATAAGGGTTATTAATCCCATGGCAATCAATGTATAGAGCTCTGACCTATGAGAAATTGCATTTTCTTTATTGTTCTGTGCCAGGAGTCCTTTATGATTTAATCAATAATTTAGGCCCCTTTTGAATCATTTGCAACTGTGAAATTTTTTAAGTTAAATTTACCAATATTTGTAGTGCTCATAAGACAGCAAGAAAAATCAGAAAAACACTTTGATCTTTCGGCTTTTAACTAGAATTTGAATCATTCAAGATCTGTGAAGTGCTCTTGATTGAATCTATGAATTTTCAAAAGTGGGAACTTTTTTCTGGCTCACCCGGTAGTTTATTTGATTGAACTAATTTAAAATTCGCCGTCTGTCAAACAATTCGTAAATTTACTTTTTTAAGGTAGTTGTGTATATGTTTCACATTTCGTTGTTTCATGACATGACTACTGTAAAGCCCCGGTCAAACAGATCAAACATTTCACCTAACATTTCAAAAACAAATATTTGGTGAAATGTTGGGCTTGTTTGGCCACCTTGTTTGGTCTCATAACATTTGTTTGGCAGTGTTGGGCAAAGTTTGATCTAGGTCAAAAACAAATTTTGTTTTTCGTTGTTGTGTGAAATGTTGGATATGTTTGACCACTCCAACAAACATTTCGCCAAACATTGTCTTTTGTTTTCATCAATATGCCTTTGTGCATGCTCCGCAGTGTCTCGTTGACTGCACAGGCACCTTCTGATCACAGGCTTCAAATCAAATGTTAGGTGAAATGTTTGGTGACAAGTTAGTTCTGTATGACCACCAACCCACAACATGAAGCAAAATAAAAATATAAAGTTTGGTACATGTTTTGTGAAATGTTTGATCAGTTTGACCGGGGCTTAAGGAATAGATGCAACACTTCGACCTCGTGATCTCGTTTTTGAAATTTGTAAAGCATTTTGCGGGTAACGTTGTAAGCATTACCTCTATCTCTAATGGAAGAGGGCATGAAGATGTACCACATTTCATGATTACGAATCTTTGGTGGAAAAAGACACAGTCAAACAGATATATATATATATATATATATATATATATATATATATATATATATATATATATATATATATATATATATATATATATATATATATATATATATATATATATATATATATATATATATATATATATATATATATATATATATATATATATATATATATATATATATATATATATACATATATATATATATATATATATATGAAGGTTGTTGATGATTGTAAAAAGATCCCTCGCAAAAATTTTGTACATTTTCTGACTCAACTATTAGGCACTTTGTAATACATAGCTAACTTTTTGCTAATCAAAATGAATAACATAAAACAGAATATACCGGGATGAGCTAGTAAAATGTTCCCACTTTTGAAAATTCAAAGAACCAAGTACTTCACAGATTTGAATGATTCAGCTTCTAGTTAGACGACATAAGATTGAGGTATTTTTGTGATTCTTCTCGCTGTCTTGCCAGCACTAGAAGTATTGGCAAATTCAAATTTATAAACAATTTCATGGTTGCAAAATGACTGAAAAAGGGCCTAAAACATTGATCAAACTGTATGGGCTTAGCCTTGTCAGACTAGCAACGACTCTCCTTACACAGAACAATGCACAACGGGCGTTTCATCTCTCTCAAGAGTTATAAGACATCAATTTTAAAACAAATGACCCAATATTTTCAGTCTCATGGCAATACGTGTGCAGTGGATATCTCTCATCCATGAACAATTGCTTTTTCTTTATTGATCTGTACGAGGAGTCCATGGTGATTTGATCGATGTTTTACGCCCGTTTTCAGTCATTTTGCAACCATAAAATTTTTCTACAGTTGAATTTACCTATATTTCTAGTCCTAGCGAGACAGCAAGAAAAATCACCAAAATACTTAGATCTTATGGCTTTTAGCTAGAAATTGAATCATTCAAATATATGAAGTAATCTTGATGCTATGAATTTTCAAAAGTGGGACATTTTTTCTGGCTCACTCGGTACATGCTATAAATGTTCTGCATTTGCTTAAATAGAAATTTGGACAATACTTAAACACTTTGATACGAATTTTATCAACGAACAAACTACACTAAAGTTCTTGTTAAACTATTCACTGAACTGATATAGATAATGTTCACTGCCTCCAGAAATGGAAGCTCTTTTAAGGAAGATCAAATTCATTTTCAGTTCTTTGGAAAATCGGATTGTAGGAATGACGACATGAGGATCAGTTGAGTTTATTCCAGATTCCGGAGTGTGAAGAAAGTATGAGGCCGATATTGAAAACTTAAGTGTTAATCTATCAGTCAAAGGCCAACTTAGATGAAAAAATTTTGTTTTGTAAACAAAGTTGTTATTTAGACCCAGAAATTAGGAAAATACTGGTGATGGGCATGTTTGGGAGCAAGGATTCCACATTCCATTCTGGTCCATAATTTCCTTGCCATCAAAATTAAAATTATATATCTGGAACTGACAATGTAAACTTCAATACTACATAAATCATTGACCAGAATGATACAAGGAATTTTCGATTCCCAAACAAATCACTTTCAGCCATTTTCTACTTTTTGCGTCTTAAAGAAACGTGATTTTACCAAACAAAATTTTCTCATCTAAATTAACCTTTGACTGATTGAATAACATTTTCGTTTCGACAATCGGTCACATGCTTTTTACCCCATAGCCCACTAAACGCGTAGACATTTTTTGACTCACCTAATACTTTTAATGAACTTGTACTCTTTGTTGTATTTAGATATCTTTGCTGTATTTAGATATCTTTGTTGTATTTACGATAAATCATAAGCTCTTTTCTGTTGACTATATAAATGTAATAA
This sequence comes from Aurelia sp. 4 Dawson et al 2005, assembly GCA_964019985.1. Lineage (NCBI taxonomy): Eukaryota > Metazoa > Cnidaria > Scyphozoa > Semaeostomeae > Ulmaridae > Aurelia > Aurelia sp. 4 Dawson et al 2005. The sequence goes on along the minus strand of OZ026501.1, from coordinate 2,806,769 downwards.
AGAATTTCAAAAATATAGAATGCTCATATGAGTTGTGAATAAGTTTTGAGCGAAACGTCATGTGAGCATTCTATATTTTTGAAATTCTTTGTTGTATTTAGATATCTTTGTTGTATCTAGATATCTTTGTTGACGAAAAGTGAAGCTGAAATTGAACTGAGCTAAGAAACTGCAAATATGCTACATCCTCAAACATTTCATTTCTGCTGATGATTTTCAATCAAAATCCAGACAATCAAATAGAAGATCACGATCGGATCAAAACTTAATCAAAATTTGATGTTTACCATGGAAATAAGAAGATTATTCAGGAGAAGCACTGACGAGGATTCTCTCATATCAGGAAAGTCAATATTTTGAGAATTATGAAATAAAAATTTCATGTGATTGAAAATACTCCTAGAAAGTTTTGCAGCCTTGGTTACTTTATATAATTTGTGTTTAAACTATCTACATAATAAGTAAAAACCTGCCGCTGCAATATTTCATAGCTAGCTACGAATAAAATTGAGCTGCTAAACTTGAACATGTGTATAATCAGTTTCAGAATTATATCGTCTTTTTGAATTTCTTGATGAATTGGATTTATCCAGTTTATCTCCCTTAAAAAGGACCCTTCTTGCATGTTACTTGCTTCAGTTAGATCAAAAGATTTCAACCCATCCTATGAAGCCTGACGTAATTGCATTTGAGGCTTGAAAACGGTTGACAGAATGGAACTGATGTCGCATTCAAGGGCTATTTCAGGAAGTTAGAATGATCGTAGCTCTCCCTTGCAAACTTGTGATAGCTGAAATAAAGGAATTACCTCCAAGCACTTTCTTGATTTTGGAAACATTTCTGAAGCTGTGTGTTCTTTGAGACATATCTGACGAACAATGCTCATAATGAGCCACCCATTCAATTCAACGAAATGCTGCAGAACTCAAGTAACATGTCTAATAATAAGGAATTACCTCTGATCACCTTCTCGCTTTTATGATAACATTTCTGAAGCTGTGAGCTCTTCTTTCAGACATCTCTGACAAATCTTTTTCATAAGCACTAATTAACGCGGCTTTGATATGAGATCGATTTCTTTTTCTCATAGCTGAATTCATGATACCTGCAATTACTGCAATGGCAATCATGCTGCCGACGATGATGCCAATCACCAAACCAGATGGTAATAAACTATCTAGAAATTAAGATAGCATAGAATTAATTCGTTTGTTTCAAGCAGTTGATATTAAAGGTGCAAACTCTTTAATAGCAAAATAGCAAGCTATCTAGAAATTAAGATGGCAGCAAATGAATTTGTTTATGATTGTGTTACCATTGAAAGCAAGTCAGTGTTTTATCAGCCTTCGTGCAGACTCTGCTGATTCCCTGCAGAGAACTGAGGTTCCTCGACCAATATGAGAAAACATCTCTGAAAAGAAACCAATTGAGTCAACAAGGGCTAGATTCGATTACATGTCGTAGTTTCGCTGTTTACCTGCACTGATAACGCTACAGCTACGATTCATTCCCCTACGCTTGCAGAAACGGTTAAATGGTAAAGCTCCAGAATGATTCTTTATGAAACCTATCAGTAGACTGATGACGATGAGTCTCTTGTTGCCCTGTACTCTTTGACTTGATGATGGCGCTTCAGGCAATAGAGACTCATAGTATTACTTTGAAAAACTTGGCCCTATTTAGGCCCAAACTTCGCAATTACTAACGTGCCAATAAGATTGCGAAATTCGGCAGAGAACAATGATGTCGAATTCTCGATTCGAATGATGCAGTTGACTAGATTTTGAACAAAGTTGCTATGGCAGGTGGCTGAAGTTTTCTCTGGTTTGTTTTGGTCTTAAAAACATGGAAAATGTAGCGTTGAAAAACTCATTTTGGACTTACCACGTAAAGTAAACATCCTTCTTCAGATTTATACCAAGTTTCTTTGATTAAACGCCTGCTTAACGTGGTTTTTATTGCATTTTTGTTCCGTTGAGTGACCGTTGAACAGAGCTACGGCAATCGTTCGATCCTGATTCGATCGATCGAATCATGATCGAATGCAGGAGATAGGGCCGGGTTTTTCACTGTTTCATTATGAGTCCCTCTTGAGCAAGGTTTACCGCAGGGATACAAGGGACTCATCGTCATAAGTCTAACCTATCAGCTGCTTACGAAAAGTTCGATTAACTGGTGTTGGAGCTTCCATACTATTGTGTACATTAGAACATTCTACAAAATGTATCAATCTGCCGTTCGATTCGCATTCTTTTTCAGAATGTAGCTCAAAGATCTATTGGGCATAAATCATCTGCTTCTTTTTTCTCACAACCACTATGTCTAGAATGCCTTGAAAATCAGTTGTCTAGAACAGCTGTACCATGAAATCAGGTGCCAGTACTTCAGCAAAGGATCATCCTTGCCACAAAAGCAAAAACCACCATGCTCTAAAGGAAATGCTGATCGGTAGCCGACGGGACGTTAGAATCCTGTCGCCGATTGAAATTTTTTGTCGTTTTTACAGCTACAGATCGCGAAGAGGAATAACCGTAACCTGTCCAAGACTTTGTGAACCAACATCTTATGAAGGAAGAAATATATTTAACGAACTTCATAAAATATAATGGACACAAAATATATCACTAATTGGATTCAACAAAGTCCATAAATCTGTAAGAAATGTAATTATTCAGATTTTTCTCAGTTATTGAATCGCATAAGTATTCAAAAGGTAGGCTATCATTGTAACAAATACATTTTAGATTAAAGAGGGGTGTAGTTTCCGTTCTGGACAACAAATCTTGATCATCTCTTCCTATCTAATCATCATCCGTTCTACAACTACGCCTCTCATTGCAATCAATATTTGAAAAATATTGACTTTGCATCAAATATCAAAACATAATAGAGAAAAACATTAGGGATACATACTTGAGGTGAACGGCCCCTGCCTTGTCTCTGGCTGGTACAATTTTGACCATCATGCGTTACCAGCAGATCAGATTGTTAGGAAAATGATTAGTAAACTTCCTTCAAAGCCCAGATAAATCCTGAAATAGCTCTTTGGATCGTCAGCTTGAAATGATATCTTCACGGGGATCTCGGACTTTCGTGCATTGTCCTCAGATTGTCAAATCTAGCCACCTCATCGCATTTTGGCTTGGATTTTGGATATGCACGGATTCCAAGTAGCTTTGAACAATTTAAGCAGATTTAATCTTGTGGAGGATTGTCAGATTTCAAATCTTCTTTCAGAACGATTACTTCACAAAAAAGTTGTATCAAAAGTTTCATAACTATCGAAATGAAACTCTTAGGTTGGCAATTTAGCAAACAGGATTTAAAGACTATTTTGTTAAAAAACGCTAATTTTGAATAGTCTCACAGGCAAAATTACTTCTTGGAACAAGAGAGTTGATTTTTTTATCATAACATTTCAAGGAAATCTTTAAGAGTTTGCAAAAGAAATGGCTTTGCTTTGGTCTTGACAGGCTGCCTTAACACTAGTAATTCTCTTAGAAACTGGTGCATTAGCCTATGAATCAAGAAGATACCAAACAAACCAAGAGGAGATGACCAACACTTCGGTCTTTATAACCACCGAATTATTGAAACTTAGTTATTCAGATTACATCTGATCTCACCTCTTATCTTTTCACAAACATACGGCTTTTTACTGGCACAATCAACATCATACCAAAGTGACTTAGACTGCCATTCTTTAAGTAACACACAGTCTTCACCATCACATTTAGCAGCACCATATCGCTTTGAGAAGACCATGTCATTTGGCTCGTTTGCATCCCAGTTCGTATATGGAGGTTTCTGTGGGTTGTATGTGACTTGGTTCCATACAAATGCTCCTGTATTGCGAGAAACACATTTTTTGATTTAGAACAGAAAAAGGGGCCTCTTGCTAAACATTTTCGCTATCTATTCATAACCATAGCTTTAAAGTTTATATTTTCATCATATAAACAAAACAATAACATACATTGCAGAGTATCCACTCTCCAATATTTCGTTTTGCAGACAGCATCTCAGAAGAAGATTGTTCAAAAAGGCAAACTCGTTCCCAGGGTGTTCTTACGTCATACGCTGATCAGAAAGCTGAATGAACACCCTGGTACACTTCGATCGCTCAATTGAACCTTTCGAATAGAAAAGTAAACAAATATCGCTCAATCCAGACTCTTCCATAGACTACGGGGTGAGTGGTCGAGTGGCTTAAACAGTTTTCGTCAGGTAACTGAAATTAAGCTCGGTCGAGTGAGGTCAAATGACCACGGAGGAGGCCGGACCTCACAACTCAACTCGTCGTCCTTCGGAAGGGACGTTAAACTAGGGGTCCCATGCCTGGCTGCGGCATGCACAGTGGGCCTAGATTAGCTTTCAGTAGCTAGAAATCCTGACAAGCCTACTCAAAACAAATTGAAAAAAATGTGAAAGGTCTGTTGGAAAGATGGTAAAAAAATTGGAAATATGCTAGGTTCTAAAGGCAGTCTCCAAACCCCCCCCCCCCAGAAGAAAATGCAGCATAACTATGTTGAAATATGGCTTTAATTACAAGATAAATGAGACTGGATCAGTATGACATGTAAGCATGAACATGGTAAGTTGAACAAACTTTAAAATTAATAGCACATCGCGTACCAGCCTCCCCAATGTCATTTAGTCCAATCCAAGAATCCTTTGTCATGGCATTCACGATGAAATTATTCTCTTCATTATTTTGTATACTTGCTAGGATGGCTCCATATGACTTGCAATTGCTTAGTGCATTGTGCCACATTAGTGGTGACTCCACAAATTTGTAGCATTTTGTTTTGAAGCATTGCCAGCTTGATTCTACAAGAAAGAACATTTATTCAAAAACTTTGTTTTCTAAAGTTTGAATTTAACAAATTTATACTTCTAACGATATCTTCTAGAGGAAGGAATGAATGGATTTAGGCCAAAAAACAGACAGATAATTATTGAACACCATCAGAAAGAGGCAATTGACCTACCAAGGCCACATAACTAGAGCAGACAACAGTTTAGAAAAATTGATAATGCAAGGAAAAATTGAAGAAAAAAGGAAAAACTATTAATCCAATGTCACGGCCAGTAAAAGGCTGCCATAACGATCAGGCGCAAATTTTTTGAAATGCATTTTGATCAAACATCGTCTTATGCAGGATTTAAGATCATGAGATAAGCATATCTTAGAACAATAGATTTCAGCAAAGAGCAGCACTTACAAGAAAGAACTTCATTGAAAACATTGTTTAGTTTTGCGTTTGCAAAGTTAGAATTGAGAGTTTCTTACTTATTGTCGCTTGAAGAATGTTTATAAACATAACAAATTTTCTATTATATTTTGACGAGCACTCAGTGGCATTTACATCAGCTTTCAATGTTGGCAATAAGTCACCCATTATATATAATAAATTTTGCAGACGAAAAACTCTATATTTCTTGCATTTGCTGCCCTTCCTTTATGATAGTAGATGGAAGAAGATTTTCTTAAGGAGAACTTAATCATGAATATTTAAAGAAAGCAAGGGTGTTAGGACACGGATGTTTTCATTGATTATTTATTTACCTTGTCTTGATCCTTGTGTCTTATTTTGTAGTCTTGTTTTCCGCTCTGTTTCGTCTTCAACTCAGCGTGGTTAGGCCCAACCGATCTCAAGTTGTTCGAATAGAGCTCCCTTGTATTTCTGTGTCTTAGTGCGCCTTTGCAAAAGCGGCTTTGAAAACCATTCTTGTGCGAAGGCGCACTAAGACACAGAAATACAAGGAAGCTCTATTCAAACAACTTGAGAGCGGTTGGGCCTAACCACGCTGAGTTGAAGACGAAACAGAACAGAAAACAAGACAACAAAATAAGACACAAGGATCAAGACAAGGTAAATAAATAATCAATCAAAACATCCGCGTCCTAACACCCTTGAAGAAAGTGTTCAAAATTATTTCACGTCTGAAACTTTGCATATTTCTTTAACACGCAGAGAGTTTCCTTCATCTTTAACAGACTTCTAACTGTTCTACATTCGTCCCCGTGTATCAATTAACAGCCTCGTTTTGGAAATTATTCAAAATTCTTTCATATGAAATTTTGGATGCCAAATTCGTAGTTAGCACCCAAACTTTAGTCTAACCACAAGCTTCCATGTTACAAGCAGTCGTGGTGTTAACTTTATGGAGACGTAAAGTATGGAAATCTGTAAGGGATTTGACCGTGAAAATGACTCAGGGTGTAAAGTTTCACCCCGAACGATTTTTGACGGTGAAATCCCTTATAAATCTTTTAACTTTACATTGTCATAAAATTAACATCACAAATGCCAACAGCTTAAAAACCAGCAGCTTAAAAACAAGTAATTAGACTAATGTCTGGGTGCTAAATCCGAATCTGGGCTCGAAATTTTCATAAGAACAATAGGAAGGAATTTTGACAAATTTCTAAAACGAGGCTGCTTAATCGAAGTACTGTATTACGTAAACTTTTTATCTACTTATCTATTGAACTGAATCATTTAATGTAATTATTTATTGAATTGACTTGCTTGCTCAAACAGCAAAAAGGTTAATATCAATATAGAGAAAAAATGATTGAAATTTGCGACGAACTGGAATCAATTTAAGCTTCTGTCACTTTCTAAACATTTGAAAATTCATTGCCACAGCGACTAAAAAACTTCGACAGAGATGGGAGAAAGAGGACATCGATTCCAAGGTAAGTTCTTGACAAAAAATTTGAATTGAAGATTATTCTTTTTGAATCAATCAAACAAGAGAGTGACAATCACTGCGCCTCTCCTTGCAAATTCTGCAAAAAAGAGCATGTTTTGTTGAAACCCCACAGGCCATAATTTCCTTAATGTTGACATTTTTGGGGTATTTTCTATTTCTATTTAATAAGAAGATTTTCAATAATATTTTTCACACGATATTGTCTTATAATTAGGTCAATATGATACAATTGTCTTAAATCTTCAACAAAACAGGTTGCCTTTAATAAATTCATGTGAACATCAATTCAAAACTTGATACGGTTGCATTCTGTTAATTGATTGAAGTCTATCAAATTCGATGTTATGTTTATTTGCAATGACGCAAAATTACTGATACAAAACACTTTAATTGTTGCTGTTCGCGAAAATTTTCACGGAACATATTATCTGAAGGTGGTGTTGTGGCTGTTAGCGCCAAGCGCTGGGATCGCATAAGTATAAGCGCTAATCGAATCCGCGATTCCTTGTCATGGCGCTTAAGTGGTAGGGCCCGACCGGGTATCGAGCAAACGGGTCCGCCGAGAGGGGAGGGCTGGAGGGGCAATTTGCCCAAGGGCCTCGGGGTCTAAGGTGCCTCATAATTGAAGAGTTTTGGCATTTTGACCCCAGGAAATGCTCTGAAATGCTTTTAAAGCCAATGGAAAATGGTTTGATCGAAAAATTCTCTGCTCCTTTCGCTCGCAGGGAGCCTCAATTGGCAGTTTTGCCCCTGGGCTTCAAAAAGCTCTCGGCGGCCCTGCGAACACATTTCGCCTGTCTGGCTGAAAAGCCAGCGGATTACACCACTGTGTTACAACATATGTGCGGACTTTTGTGAGATAGAATTGTTTCTACTTTTTTGGAATTCATAACGTGGGCACATGTTGGAGCAATATCAACTATCTAGTTTGCTTGAAACTTGCACAAATCGATTGGGGATTGCAAGAAAAACATATTTTTTAAGTGAGTGACCTCAACACTGAATTTACTAGATTTGTATTAGGCCATTTACAAACTCTGAAAAGGTTCTCAATCAATTGTTACTCGTATATTTCACAGGAGTTTCGAATGTGCACAACAGTGATCTCGAAGCTAGCTTCACATAGTGCTCTGTTTCCAAAATTTTGCAGTTTGCCAAATTCTGCCGGCAGAAAATCAGACGCTTTGACAACAGAAAGGCTACGAGTAAAAATTTTATGCCGTCTTGAAAATGTGCCACCATCCTGTAAAAGTAATCTAAATGTAAAAAAGAGCGCCTCTGAGAACTCTTATTGTATAAGGCAAAAATACTTCCTGTTCAAGATTTTATTTAACACTGAAATCAAATAGAAATACGCAAAGACTTGGTTTGAGTTTAACTCAATGTATAAATAAAGACAGGAAGACACACACCAGTTGTTTGAGCTTCAATTTTTCATATATCTTACAAACTTTACAAGTATTATCTATAAATACTTGATACTAATTCAAGCAGTTAAAACTGAACAGTCTCCTCATATATTTTCGCAGCTCTTTCTTCACAAGGAAATACATCACGGGATTAAGCAAACTGTTTACTATAGAGAGGCACAACGCAAGTCTCCTTAACCATGCAATGCTCAGGCTTTTCCCGGCCGCATAGAAAACTCGATACACAGCCAGAGGCATCCATAGAGTCAAGAATAGCGTCACGATTAAAAGACAAAACAACGATGTTTGTTTTAGGTCGGAACGCCTCGATGTAGTACCTCTCCGTGTTTGTGTTCTGCAAGGCCTGCTGACTTTCTCCTCGTGTACTGTGGACAGTTCGACCCTTGCTGTTGGTCGGTCTTCCCGGATAACCTCAGAGGCAACGGACTGATCTTCCAGCTCATAAACACTGTTGGTAGCAGGCAGAGCATTTGCACTAGGCCGTGAATGCAAACGAGTATCGACTTTGGAAAAATACCTGCGAATGCCAAAGATAAGCGTTGAATTAGAAATTATGAGGGCGAATGTTCCGATCACAAAAAAGATAGAGAATAAGATACTTCTGACGACCAGTTCTTGTTTGCTTGAATCATAAACAAAAAATAAAGATTGTTGGATTGTTATGATAGAGGGGATGATCCACGACGCGATTAGTAGTTTATTGATCAACCGTCTATATCCTGCTGATGTGTATTTAAACGGTACTTTAACAGCAACCAGTCTGTCTACTGTAAGCAAAACCAATGACAAAACTGAAATAAACAAAGAACTGAACATCGGTATGTTTCCTGCGATTTTATAATACAGTGATGTCTGCTTTAAGAGTAGTAAAACACCAAGAGATGTGCCGAATATTCCCACGAGAGCATCTGCAAGCGCCATTGAGAACAGAATTCTGTTATGAGTGCTTGCTAGGAGACGTTTGCGAAATCGTACGAACATAACACAAGTCAAGAAATTCAGCAAGAATGTTAGAGCGTCTAGGATGATCAAGCTCCAATAAAATGCGAGAGATTGCTGTGCTTTGTTCATGATGATGCAGTGTAAGTGACAATCTAGAAAGAAGATTTCCCACAGGTGATAAACAATGTATATTTCTTCCAGAACTTTCTTGGTCTATCCGTGTTTAGAGTTATTGTTCCTTCTTGAAATCTGCTCACTACCATGGCACAAAAAACGATAAATGTCACAAAGACAAAGTTGATCACAGTTCCAAATAAGTACGACTGATTTGTAAATATCTTTTCTCACAAAATTCCCTGTCCTGGGTAATTGACCATTCGTTGTTTCTCGAATTCACAACGTTCCTCTTTACAAATTAAACACATCAACAACAGGTGAACGTTGGCATAACTTTGTCAGATATTTCTTTGCCTAATCGTGCTTTCTAAAATTCGTACTTTTGGATTCCAAATGCTGCGTTCAAAAGGTTTTAGATACCAAATGTTGATAAAAGCTAGCAATCTCATTCCAGAAAATTCTTTGCCTCGTTGTAATTGTCAGAATTTTACAGTCGATAATTAAAGCAAAAAATAAACGTTTCCCAGTTGGTGATAAACTGAATATTTCTCTTCCAAAACTTCTTTGTGTCGTCGTGTGTAACGTTGGATGTTCTTTCTTTCAATCACAGAGTTGATGTTGGCAACTATCAAAACTTTAGGAACAGATCTGCTCAAATCGATGACTTCTTTATGACTCTAGAACTGACGTAATATGCTCGAAAAAAGTTCGTCTTCTTGTGAATCTTGGCAACCGCATAAGTTTCACCAAAAAGTTGATTTGCCTTAATCTTTTTGAATGTCAGTCGTTCTTTCTTGGAATATGAATGTTGGAGTTTTCAAACTTTACAAAATCTAATAAGTAGAACATAATGCATTTGATTGCTTGCGGTTTTTGGCAAAACAATTAGCACAGAATTCAGGTCGTATTTACAATGTATTTGATAGCTTGCATCGTGATCATTTGCTATAAGATATAGATGTGAAAATCTTTTCGAAGCAGCTGTTGACGCGACTTTGAGCTTTGACTATAAAGGATCTGTCTTTGCGTGCCACGATCTTTCTATTGCGTTACAATATAAATTCTTCTGCATTTGTGTCCGAAAAATAGCTTTCTCTTGTTGGAAATTATTGACGAAGATCTCCAGCTGTGCGAAGAAGGTTTTGTCCGGCTAATCAGCGGCCTATCAGAAGAGCTCCTTCTTCTTCGAATCACGATTTTGCAAAACTTTTGTGATCATACTGCTGCATCTATGTACGAAAATTAGCATCCTTCCGATTGTAAGTACAGACAAAGCTCTGCCATTTGAAATTAATCCACAATTCAAATTTCGTATCTGCAATAAGTAGCTCTCCAGAAGAGCTTCTTTTTCTTCGAATCACAATATTGCAGCCCTAATACTGCATTTTAGTAAGAAAAGTTGCGTCCTTCAATTCGCAGGTATTGACTAACTTTTGTCAGTTTTCCCTCAAAACGTCAATTGGTGCTTTGAAAAGTGTATTGCTCGCAGGTATATTAAACGAACCTCAGCCAATGACACAGCGTCTTGCCTCTTTGGTTTTCATGAAACAGGGTCAAAGCTGTCAACAATGAAAACAAAGCTGTGTCAAGTCCCAATTCCAGTCAGTCTACCACCTATTCATATACAGACTATTGTCTCAATATGTTTACTTCGCAAAGATATCAAACATATATCTTCACTTATTTGGATTTGCTCGATTTATTGCTGGCATTTCACGAAACCAGATATGCAGGTGGTAGGATAATTTGATTTATTCAAATGTAAAAATTTGGCCTTAAAATATCCAAGCCAGTCAGGAAAGTTATATTTCGGGAGAGCATATACTATGTTTCACAGTCTTTGAAGTAAGAGGCCACAAAATCGCAACCTTTATGATCCCTTGTGACGATCGTGATTCAGAGGCTTGATGAGTGTCATTCGTTAAACTTCACATTCCAACTTGTGTGCGCAGAAAACAACGATTTACATTAAAAAAAAGCATTTTAATAAGCCAATTCCTGAGCCTTAAAACTGCAAACTAAGTTGCAACGTGGTGGATTTAAAATCTTTAAAACACCAGTTATTTTACTTTCCGTCGTGAAAACGCAAAAGAAGTATATTTTCGTATCTCTCCGAATCTCTGTAGATTCAAAGGTTAAAACAATTTACTCAGTGACGTATAACTTGTATAGCTTGCTTGCTGCTGGTAAAAGAATTTCAAACCAGAAATTGTTTGATCGATAAGTCATTATAGCCTAAGGCTTCTGCGACAGAATTTTATCTCAGAGACGCTCTTCGGGTGTATCCAGCCTAATTGCGAATGTCTATAGCTTCGAAATTTGAATAACTTTGCTAACGTGACTTGTAACTTGCGTAACTTGTTTCCAATCGAAGAATCTCAAAATAACAATTATTCTATTGATATTCTTGATATTTGATAGCATTCTGAGCAGAAATACTGTCTCTGAGACAATTTCAAATGTATCAACCTCGATATGCGAATCTTTGTAATTTGAAACTTAAATCAATTTTATATGTGACTTGTAATCTATTCGGCTGAAAATTATTGACCATTCGTAGCTCTCTGTGAAAGAATGCTGTCTCCAAGACGGCAACAAATGTGTCCAGTTCAATGAGGGAACCTCTTCAACTTGAAAAGGTACACCAATTTGCTATCTTACTTGTAAGCTGCGAATCGTGATGCCTGTAAAAAACTCTCAAAACAAAAGGTTTTTACCGCACATTTTGATGAATCGCAGGCTTTCGTGAAGGAATGTTGCCTCCAAGGCGGTTGTTTGCAATCGTATCAAGCTCGATAAGCGAATCTCCGTAGCTTCAGACTGTAAATCAATTTCCCATGTGACTTGCAACTTGTGTAACTTTCTTGCTATTCTGTGAAGGAATGGTGTCTCCGATTCAAACTATAAATAGATTTCCCATGTGACCTGTAACTTGCCCACTTTGCTTTTTATCAAACAAATCTCAAAACGACAGTTTTTGTCGTAAATCTTGATATTCCATGACGAACTGTAGCCTCCGCGACGGTTACAAATATATCAAGTTCAATGAGTAATTCTCTGCAAATTCAAACGGTAAATCAACTTCCCATGAGATAGCTTTAAAATGTTATCAATAATTTTCATTCGTAAACAGAGGCAGGTGATTAATAATTGTGTACACCGAACGATGCGTCTTTGCGTAGTAAAATCACGTCAACAGATCGTCTCTACGCTCGATTCATCTGCTTTGGTATTATTCATTTCTTTAAATAACCATAATATACAACTGACAGTGCCTTAAACTGCGATTTTCTCTAGCCTGTGATCACTTAAAAGCCACCGATTGGCCAAATAAGCCAGCAATTGGTCAAATGTTTGCTGAAACATACAGGTGTGAAACTTCTCATGATTCTAAAGCAATTATGTTCCAGTAAATTTAATTTCTCTTCTCTCAGACGGCTATATTCATCGATTTTCTTTGAGCAACGTTTTATAATGAAATATCTGTGATCAGCAATGATTCCTAGCCGGTGAGAAATTGCCAATGTCGACAACTCTCAAGTTCCTCTGGATATGCAAATTGAACGAGCAATTAAATATATTAGTTTACTTTGTGTGGGTAGAAGTTTTATCTTGGACGGATTTGTCTTTACAAGGAATCAACCAAAGCATAGGTTTCTACAGTAAATTTTCTTTGAATGCTCGCCTCCTCTGCACTTCAAAGATTTAGGCAGCCTGCTGTCACTTGAGTCTTTAATAATTCAACCATTAGCTTCTCGTATATATGTGAGATTTTAAGTCCTTTTCAAAGACAATAATAGTTTGGTATTATAGAATTGATCATGCGATCCCAAGATTTGAACATGTGACTAACACGTAACTGTTTTGCCGTTTTGGATCAAATCGCCGTGAACATCAACTTGCTTTGTTTATACTGTAGACTTCGCAGTTCCCCGATTGACTAGTCTTCAACCATAGATAAACCTCACATTTGAAAATGAGTCAATTTAGCTCGTAATGGTAAAACTTGAAGAGTTCACTGCTAGGCTAACGCTTTTCACCACCTGGCTTCAGAAGATCATCTCTAGAATATTCCACAATTCGATCGAAACCCCATTTTACAAATAATTAGTCTGCAATCATTGATGAGCCTCCATCTGAAAATGGGCCAATTCGCCTTGTAATGTCAAGACTTGAACAATTGACAGCTACCCTCTCGCTCATTTTTCTCCATGTGGCTTCAGAAGATCGTTTGCAGAATATTCCAAAATTCGATCGAAGTTTCCATTCAAAAATGATTAGTTTAAATCATTGATAAACCTCACATCTGAAACAGGATCAGTTTAGCTTTTAATGTCAAGAATTGAAGAGATGACAGCTACCCCAATGTTTTTCTCCACGTGGCTTCAGAAGATCATTTTCAAAATATTCCAGAATTCGATCGAAGTTTCCATTAAAAAATGATCAGTTTTTAATCATTGATGAACCTCACATCTGAAAAAGGATCAGGTTAGCTTTTAATGTCAATATTTGGAGAGATGACAGCTACGCCAACGTTTTTCTCCACCTGGTTTCAGAAGGTCGTTTTCAAAGCATTCCAGAATCAGATGAAAGTTCTACGTTCTAAGAAGCTTAGCATTAAATCTATTACCAGCATCAGATCTTGAGTAAGATGTTTAGCGACAAAATTCGTTCGGGAAATTGAAAAAGTCCAAATCTAGAAGATCCTATTTAAGCTCATCAGTGAAAGATGTCTCTCAGTAATTGAATACTCTTCCAATCCAAGCAAAGCTCCTTGTTTTCAGCTCTAACACCAATTAGTGATATCAAATTTTAGCAGCAGAATGAAGATCAAAGCAATGCTTCTGATCGGCTGTTTGATGAAAATTGACCCTTATAAAGTAAGGCCTAATTTATCGAATAAGCAATCCAACTATCTTCTTAGAATATCATCAGTGTTTCACGCTTTATGTCTGATACGTTGATGATCTTTCTAATTGATTATTCTATCCACAGAATATGTCGTCTGCTTTATACTGTCTTAGCTTGCACCGAGTTGTTCCTTTTTTGCTGCAAGGATACCAGAAACTAGCAAATGAGTCTCGATTGATCATCAACAACTTTGAACTCTTGTGTCAGCAGTGGTGCGGTGATCGATGAACAAACGCCTTTAAAATTTTCAAGATCAAAGATATCAGATGCTACTTTAAGACTAAATAAGTAGTTGCAATCGATCTCCTCAACTGGGCTTTCCTGCTTCGACTGATAAAATAATTGCTGCTTGCTATTCTGCTTGAAACACAAAGAACTTATAAATCTTTCCGACACCTTTGTGTGACACATCGACGGGTTGAAATTTCTTGGATGGTAATAGTAAGATTGCTTCATACTTTAGGAGAGCACTTTCGAAAACTAGCACACGTATCTTAACTGATCAACAACTACAACCTCTTGAGTCAGCAAGACTGTGGCAGTGAATGAAGAGCAGAAACCGTTATGCTATTCAGGTTCAGATATCCACATTGCTTATCCATAAAGCGTCAGTTATGAACTGGTACATGCACCTTTATTGATAATCACCAACTTCAAATTCTAGTGTCAGCACACTGTGACAGTGAACGATGATCACACACATTCATTTCAATTCCAGACATCTGGCTTGTTAATCCGATTGATTGTAACTGTTCACCATTTCCACGTTCACTTGCTCTTTTTCAGATATTGTTCTGTGGATCCTTGAATAGCACATGCTTTTAGAAATTTCATCCCATAAATATCAGTCGTGACTGTTACACGCTTTTCCGTTCATTTTCATTTTTCTACGGGATTTGTCTGCAATTCTTTACAAATCCCAAGACAAAAAGTCATCTATTTCAGACTTTTTGACGTAGCTGATGTTTTTCAATTCACAAACTGCAGCTGAAAGGAAAAGCAAGATGAAATTCTGATAAAACGGATACGAATCGACAACTGAAAACACCTATTCGTGGACCTTATTTCTGTTGATGACAGTGAACGCACCTGCAGCAGGAGGAGCTTTGTTAGAAAATCGTTTCAAAGCGTCAAACTTTCATCAATTTGAAGCCTCTAGAAGACTGTTATCCGACTCTGTTACTGGAAGGGCTTTGTTCGAAAATTCGTTCAAAATGGTTAAGTCTCCATCAATTATGAGCTTCTGTAACAGAAAAGCTGCCTTGAAATCTTGTCAATCATGTGGCCTATGGGCCTCTTTTAGGCAGAAGAGCTTTTGTCCATCATCGCATTCAAAATTGTCAAATCTACGTCAATTATGTGCTTCTGCAAAAGGAAAGCTGCCTCAAATCTTGCCAGATATTTAAATCTTCATCAATTTTTTACCAAGAAAAGCGAATTTCTGCTGATTTTCTTTGTCAATGAGGATAAACTCGTTACAGTTCTCCTGTTGTTCTGAGAAGAACATGAGTCAGTCCTTCAAAGCTGACATCGTTTAAGTCAAAACAGTAATGAAGTCCTCGAATATCGCTGCTAATTCTTTCTACTAAAATTTTCCGTCTGTTTGCATTTGTTCTCCGACGCATCAATTCTCTACTCTAATTTGATTTCTTCCATCGCCTTGAAAGCCGATTGTGAATTGCAGGCTAAACTTCAACAGCTGGTAGGGTTTAAACCTTTCTCTTCTTGTTAACGTAAGGAAAGCCTTTCTAAAATCAGGTTTTACGTCTCATTTCAGGTTCTCTCTTTTGTCCGGAATGCAGCTGATGAACTGCAAATCGAAGTCTGACGCTTTAAACTTCATGGCAGAAAACACTAGATCTTGTTCAATCAACTTCCTCTATAATCGAGGCAAAGTTGTCTCTTTTTCCGGCAACAGACCCAGAGGTTTAGATCTAAGTTCGATCATATTCAAACTTAAAACTTATTTCAACTTTGAGACAGTAAAAACTAAACTTTGCTTCATAAATGTCTTCTGGTCTTCAAACAAATGTCTTAATTCCTTTCTTTTGGACAGCAGACAAAGAGGCCACAAGCTTTACTTTCAAAATATCTTGAAAATTGAACTGTTTCAGCTTTGCACTTTCTTCGGCATCTTTTTTATCTGAAAAGAAAATGATTAATGAATCTTTAAACAATGAAAAACAAACTTCTAAATTTCAAAATCTTTGATAAGAACTCAAAAAACAGAATATTGAAATTGGCAATGATATGTTTACGACGCCCCCTTTTTCTGAAGAAGAAATCATATTTGATCAAATACAAAGATGATGATTTGTTTATACACCTGCTACTGGTGTAAAAAGCTGGATATTTTCCTTCAGGTTTGAGAGGATATTAGATTATATGTCTTATTATTTGTCTTTTAAGGAAAAGGTATCACAAATGATGATTCTTAAACTGATGACTTTTTAATCTCTCAGTTATCTGCTGTCTTAATGGAGATTCTCATCAACTACCAATTCATGCTCTTGGTAGCTGTGAATTGTGCATGTGAACGCTACGGCGACGACCACATGTATCCAGATCTTTTTAAATCAAGCATCTTTCTTTATCCTAGCCTGTCGACAGGCTTCAAAGTGATAAGAAAGGGAAGAAGAGAGCCTATCGGAATAGGCTAAATTTTTTACTTCCTTATACCTGATCTGAGGTCCGAAAAGTTATTGTTGTTTGTCCAAAATTTCAATACCTCAAGTGATAAAATGGTTTTATTGATCAATCTCACGTGGTACTAGTCAAATATATCATTGTGCGACTTTAGAATACCAATTTCACTGAAAAATGACAAAGAAAGCCATATACATCAAAAAAGGTATATGCAGCCCATTTTTACAGGCCCTTCCCTCTCTTTTCCTCCCAAAAAGCTCCCAGATAAGACCTTCAAGGCCTGTGTACAAGCTTTCTTTATCCATGTAAAAAAGATTAGCTTCCACAAGCGGAGCGTCTTCGAAAAATATCCCTGTCTACACGAAAATGCTGTGACATTCGAAATTCGATATTCGATAATGAAATTTGATATATTCGATAGCGATATTCGACACTTGAACTTCAATAAAAGAAAACCGACAAGCAAAATGCCCTCCCGTGATATCCAAACACCAGAGCGCATGCAGAAATGGGTGGTAAATTGACGCTACGACGTTAGCGTTTTCGAAAAGTTCCGTTTTCACCCTTCCACGCGGGAAACGGCGTTTTCAAAAAAGATCCATTATGGAGTACGTTTTCGAATAGCTTCGTTTCTGGTGAACGAGAACGCCTTCTACGTGTGGGCGCAAACCCAAATGGATAAAAAAAGAGGCGTTGTCAAAAATATCCTGATACGTGTGGAGGGGGCCTAAGACATCAACTCTTTTCAAAAGCAAAATTCAAAAAATGACGTACTGTGTGAGAAAAATTAAGTTTACACGTCTGGTTGGGCGTTGAATAAAAGGGCGTAGAAGTGATCTACCAAAACACAAGTTCCTTTAAATGTGCAAATGATACTTGCTGCTGTATGAATTATCCTTCGAATTTCAGCATATTCTGAAGTCGACGTAAATACACCAATCTTTACGCAAACTAAATCAACTTTTTTTGAGCAATAACAACATTTATGATATGTCTTATCTCCAGTAGTGCATCAAAACTGGAGTTCATCTCACTTTATAAAAGGTACTTCTGCATGCACTATCTCTTTGAATCTCATTACATTCTAAAGTCGATGCAAAGACACAGATCTTTATGTAAACTAAAACAACTTTCTTTGCAATAGCAGTAGCAATTATGATATATTTCATCACCAGAGGTTAACCAAAACTTCGGTTTCTCTCAATTCACAAATGATAGTTTGAGCATAACATTATCCCCATGATGATAACTCAAAAAGATCTTTCACCTGGCGCCTAAACAATAGCAATTACTTCCTCTCAAATCAAACTCAATGACAAACTGTGCAATCACTCATTTATCCATTGTTATGAAATAACCACCTCAAAGGGGTCCAAAAGCTAACGGATTACTTTCTTTTACAATAAAACAAAATTCGCATGCTGAATTGATCATTACCAAGGAGAATGTTCCTCGCCGAGTGCGGTCAGTTTTAACAACGCCGACCCTTCGAAACTGCAAACAATTTAATATTCTGGTTGTCAATATAAAATTGATGGCCTATTGCTTTCATATAACTCATGATCTTTAGAAACTGCTACCCTTGAAAATACATAAAAATCTAGAGAATCGTATACATTATCCAACTTGCTTTCAAAACAAATCTGCTGTACCATAAAGGAAAATGTTACAACGAGAAAAGTAAAAACATTCTTCCTTATTCTTAGCTAAACTAACATTAAAGTTTAATTTTGTCCTTATCAGCAGAAACCATTCCTTTTACAAACGTACTGTAATCTACGAAGGATCTTTTTCTTCTAGAAATATTTATACCGTAAATCCCCATGAGAAAACTCTCTCTACGAACTTGAATCAATGTTGAGCACAGCACTAATGAATCTTTAAATATCGTTTTAATCTTATTCCAAAACATCATTTAATATCGTGATGAAACATCTTCCTCTAACACAGCTTATTGTGTCTGAAGGACTGATGGTCATGCGCTTTCAAGAACTTTCTTGACAGATGTTTTACTGCTTCGGCGCACAACAAAGTTTGTTTGAGTCAGCTAAACTGACTCTGCATTTCAAATTACTCTCATTTACGACTATAGGGACCTTGCCATTCAAGAAAACTTTTATAAATAATATCTTAACGCAGGTAAACGTACAGAGAAGTGAGCTAAAATAAACGGAACGTATCGCCAACCCACTGAGTCAAGGAAAAGTGAACATGTTTGGGTGGGTTGTGGTATAAAATTACGCGGCCTATATTCAAAATAGAAATATTTATCAGACAGTCAAAGGCTAACTTAGATGTGGAAATTTTGTTTGGTGAAATCACTCATCATTTGGACCCAGAAATTAGGAAAATGCTGGTTTGGGGTTTGTAATGGAACGAGAACAAACCTTTTAGCTATTCTACAAAAGATCCTGGATCGAGCATTATTTTCATACAATTTTATACGTGAGGTTCGATCGAGTGGCGCGGCGTTAAGGGTTCTATCTATCACTATTATGCACATTCGAAAATTCTTCAAATTGGATCATAGCATCGTTCGATTCAGATTCTTTCCCAGAGTAGCTAAATGGTCTATTCCACGTTCGATTCTGTTCCATTATTTACTTACCACATAGACATTCAAATTATCTCTCTTAACTGATAATTGTTTTGAATCCACATTTTAGTGGCATGTAAATTATGTACCATAACAGAACATGGAATTCTCGTTTCTATACAAACCCTTTATTACCAACATCTTTCCCATAGTCTCTGGGTCTCAATGCACGGGCGATAGGATGAAAAATTAGTGTTTTCGTGTAAATTAGAATATTAGAATGTAGTGTGTACTTGCCTCGTGTTATTAACATGTCGTTTCCTTGTCTTCTGTCTCATTTGCAAATTGCAGAATGAAACCAAGCAATTTTCATGTCGGCAAGTGCAGTCCGTAAGCCGGAGGCAAAAATTGCAGCATCAGGCTGGAATTCTATTTTCAAAATGGCGAAGCTGCGATCGATGTCATTGACTGCACTTGCAGACATTATTATCGCTTCATTGCATTATGCAGTTTGTAAATGAGACAATAAAAATACAAGGAAAAGATATGTTGATAACATGAAGCAAGTACACACTACATCCTAATATTCTAATATGCACGAAAACACTAATTTTTCATCCTATCGCCTGTGCTCAATGATGAGAGATCTCAAAACATAAAAACTTCAAGAACACAATCGTGCGGATTTGGCTAAAATGCAGCCAGAAAAAAGCGTCATGTTTTTATATATACCTAGTAGTTGTGATCAGTCTCCTCAAATGGGCTTTCCTGCTTCGACTGATAAAATAATTGCTGCTTGCTATTCCACTTGAAACACAAATAACTTGTATTCTTTCCGACACCTTTGCGTGACACATTGACGGGTTGAAATTACTTGAATGATAATAGTAACACTGCTTTATACTTTAGCAGAGCACTTTTGAAATAAGAAATTAACTAAATCAAAAATGTTTCATGAAGGATTTATCAATGCTTAGCAACATAATTATGACTGTGTGCACATACTCATTACATTATTGTATTACGCAATAAAAAAATGACAGTTACGAGGATGCCTTCTTGTAACGAAGTCACAACGAGGACTCTTACAGCACTTCAGTCACTCACATTCACCATTGACTCATTC
This sequence comes from Aurelia sp. 4 Dawson et al 2005, assembly GCA_964019985.1. Lineage (NCBI taxonomy): Eukaryota > Metazoa > Cnidaria > Scyphozoa > Semaeostomeae > Ulmaridae > Aurelia > Aurelia sp. 4 Dawson et al 2005. The sequence continues at coordinate 2,786,338 of OZ026501.1, read as the reverse complement.
AGGCATTTAATCATTCAGTAAAGCAATCAATCAGTCAATCAATTAATCGAACAAACGATCAATTAGTTCATTACTGAATCAATACTGAATCACTCAATCAATCAATCATTCATTCAATAAATCAGTCAGTTTATCAATTAATCAATCGGTAATCAGGTACTTAATCAATCTATCAATCAACACTTCAATCAATCGCTTAATCAACCAAGAAATCAATAAATCAATTAATTAACCAAATTAACCAATCAGTCAGTTATTTGATTACTCAATGAGATCAATAAATGAAGTCACTGAATCAACCTGTATATAAAGCAATAAACCCTTCAATAAAGCAATCAACCAAGAACGAAATCAGTCAATCAATCACTTAATTATTCACTTGATCAAGCAATCGGTAAATCAATATCCCAATCAAGCAAACCATCAATCACTTAACTACTTCATCACTCAATCAATTACTTGACCAATATATGAATAAATCATTCAATCACTCACTTAATCAATCCGTGAAGCAACAATTTAATCAATAATATCATCAATTATTCAATCAAGCAAGCAGTCAATCAATCAATCAATCAATCAATCAATCGCTTAACCTCGCAAACAGTCAATCAACTACTGGCTCAATAAATCAATCAATCAATCAATCAATCCAACAATCAATAAAACATCACTACATGCTGCTTTTGGTGTTCTAAGATATAAATTTTCAAAAATCAAGTAACGTTTGAGAACATCTCGGGACTTTACCTTTCAAGTTTCAACTCCTCCGTCTGAAAATAACAAAGCAGTTTTAAGTCTCTATGGCAATATCTCGAAATCGAGCTGAACGTAGAAGCAACATAAGCAATCAAGACTTCATTGTTTCTTATGAAAGATGCACTTAACTTGCAGTCAATGCTCAAATGCTCCTCAACAGGCTTGCAAACAATGAGCAACTTTGCCAACAGTACTTGTGCACAGTTTCGTTTATATAGCGTAGTAAAAAGTTTATTCAAAACAAAAAGGTTATAGCTTCGCGTGATACCATTTAATTATACATGAAGTTACGCAACAGTTAATCAAATTTTTGACAACTGGAACATCCGTGGTCACAATCTGCTTTCTAATTGGTTTGCTCTTTGCAAATACAAGCATGGACAGTTAGACACTGCCAATGTGTAGCAACTAATTTGTAGCCGTACTGTGGAGGAATAATTACTATGGTTCTGCGATGGGGGTAACGGCACCTCTTCCGTAGAAGTAATATTATTAACGAGCTTTCAAAATTGCGTGAAAGACGCAGTTGGGCTCCTCCTTGAGCTCAATATGATGAAAAAAAAGACAGAAAAATACGCTTCCAGCATCAGCACGAAGTCATTCTTTCTTATCACGAAGTCCATGAAAGTACACCGGCAGTGTCCAACTACCTATTTTCATACAAGCTTTTAACATTTAACAGACCCTTTAAGGTTACTGTAAACCCTTCACACAAAACCTTCTCGATTTGTCATTTTCGTCGTGGTCAGATGGTACAAGTATTCAAAGTAGTGTTTTAAAAAATTCACTGCAAGAAACAGCAACAATTACGTGGAAATTTGAGCATTTAAATGGAACAATCCTGCTTCTTCAAAATTGCATGAGTGGACATTGGGGATTACAGTAAATTAAAGTAGACAGAAAGTTAGGCAGAATATTCTTTTATCTGATTCGTACATTCATCTCATTCTCTGATGATTGATGATGTTGCAAAATCCATCTGATTGCATCTCAAATTTATAAATACTTCTGTTGATATTTTCATAATATTCAAAGTCACCTGCTCAATATGTCTTGTAAATTTTCGACGGAATCCAAACAACCTCATAGAGGGAAAGACACGACGATGAAAATCAAATTGGATTTTGATTAGTTATTATAAATGGTGTAAATAAACCCTAAGGCAGTTTTGACGTTGAAAAGAAAGTCATGCCACCTGACGTATGTCGAAGATGACGTGCTTTATCGAGGCGTGCCTTAGGCTTAGACCGGGTAGGTCAATAAAAACGCCCGGCGTTTGAAAAAAATCCTGATCCCTCAATATCAAAGCAATGATGTTAAAAATTGTCTTGTTATATCCCCGATAAGTCAAATTAGGCTCAGTAATTTACCCGGTTTTAATCGGTCATTCCTTCCCGTCGAAATAGGAGATTTTCTGCAGAAAGCCCCTTTCGAAACCTGCAAAAGCGAGCGATAACAGCAAGCAAAATTTCCCTTTGTTCTCCTTCCTAACAATAACGACTCTTGGATGTGCTCATGTATTTTGTCCTCATGGGAGAATGGAATCCCCCTAAATGAGTTATTCACACTAGGGGGAAGACTTTTCAACCCACCAAAATGAAAGCACGTGCTAAAGCGTGCTGAAAGTCATCGCTGTGAGGTAAACACATTGGGGACTTTTGCTTGTAATTTCAGCACGTTTTTTAAGGTTTCTCAAAGGGACTCATTTTAGAAAATTGCCTACAGAATCTGAACGGAGTGACCGATTTGAGCCATGAAAATTTCTAAAAATAATTGAACAAGTCAGCTATTTAATCAAATGTTGCAAAATATCGCTGCTTACATATTTAGGGAGCAGTAGCCTTTCAAATGCCGGGCGTTTTTTCTGACTCACCCGGTCAAGAAGAAATTCTGTTGCAAAAAAGACAAGATATTTAGCACACTGTGCTAAATATCTTAACTTTTTTGCATCCAAATGTCTCCTATAAAGTTTATTTGTACAACAATCTAGCATTATGATAAGGCAAGGTAAATTTGCAAAATGTTAATTCACCAAATGGTTAAGAGATTCTTAAACGATGTTTTAAATCAAATGTTCTGAACATAGCTATCACATAATAACCCTGAAGAATTCCTACATGGCAGGACAAAACATTAGCAATACATATTAGTAATTGTCTTCCCTTGCTTCATGATTTTTCTATCCAAACCCTCTTTGTTTATCTCACTTAAATACTGACACAGTCAAACAAGCTTTATCTAAATTTGGTTGAATTTCCACCATTCATTAGACCTTTTAGCTATTCTACAAACGAGCCTGGATCGAGTGTTATTTTCATAGCATTTTATACGCGAGGTTCGATCGAATGGCGTTAGATCTTCTATCACTATTGTGCAAATTCAAAAATTCTTCAAAATGCATCAAAGCGTCGTTCGATTCAGATTCTTTTTAGAATAGCTAAAAGGTCTATTCTGGTTGTTGAATTGACCGATTAGAACGCAGCATTCGATACCCTCGTTTCGTTTAAGCTCATTTAACTTGCCGATGTGAGAGGAGCATTGGTAAACCTGTCAATTTACGTTTTGTGAGGAAATCTTACGATGAAGTAGGCTTGCTTTGAAATAGTGACCTTTGCTTCATTGAGTATGCAAAAACGTTCAAAAGCAAGCCTGCATAACTTCTTTGACATTATTTAGTTTTAAGGACTGTCTTCAAAACGCAGTCGGACGATGACAATCCTACTATCTCCCCATACAAAAAATTCTGGAATCAGCCTTTCTCGCTGGACTAGACGATCAGTAAAAAGATGGACGTTTCATTTGAAGATGGACGGTTAACGTCTCTTTTATTGTAAATATTGGATCATTAAATTGTAAATGGGTTTTAGCTTTATGGTTTTTTTCTTTATTTATGTAGGTTTAATTTTTCTGTACATTGTACTTATAACTTTTATTGGAGGGCCCCTTGAAAATCAATTTTCATTGAAGGGTAACCCTCCCTAAACAAATGAAATAAAAAAAATGAAATGAAAATGGAGCAAGCCTAATACTATAAAAATGTATTTTGTATAGGGATTAAACATATCGTCCTATTGAAACATTGAAAATATAAGGTGTAATAAATCTTTGAAATCTACTTACCATTTTCATCCTTGGTATCGATAATAACACGAATGATAGCCAGCAAGCATCGTCTGAAACGCTGTTGAAATGTGTGTGTCCTTTGCACTTGCGCGAACAAATAAAATTATGTTCAAGTGGCCGCATTGTTAAGCAAATACGCTATCAGCTCTTTCCTCCAACCGTGTGATTTTATCAAATGCTAAGAAGCAAATACTTTTAATTCTCAAGATTTTGAATCTTTAAACTCAGTCGGGTAAATCTTTGTCGCAGTTTTCTTTCAATCTTTCAATTGAATGTCTCTACAAAAACTTTATCTGGTTTGCAATCATTTGACAAAGAACATTTCAGGACATCAAAATCAAATTGAAATTTACAGCATAGTTTGTTTCATAAAATGGGTTCAAATATAGCTTAAAGGAAAATTAAAAGCATGGTAACAAGGGAGTAAACCAGCAAAATATTCAAGGAAACCAAAATGTTTATCATATGACAAGCTGGAAATTATTCACTTGACAGGTCATGGTGATCGTTTGCCTTTGTTACCTTTCTGTTTCCTGCCTTAAAAACTAGCGATAGAGATAATAACAATGAAGAGGTGCAGATAAATCCAACCTTCCCGCCCCTTTAACGCTTACAGGCAAGTTCACGGGGCAACATATCTAGGTATGAAAGTTTTCACCTTTTGCATGCAGTACTATAAGTGCAATGCACTAGCTGTTATTGGATTGAATATCTTGCAAAGCACTTTGGAATCGTAATCGCAAAATCGTGAAACAAGTTTTTTCTGCTATCGATCAATCGCGAATTATTGTGAAGAAACAAGTTATGTCCATTTTTATCGGTCCCGGATTCAAACACCGTGTTTCTAAAAACAGATTACTTTGGAAACAAAACAGGAATTAGTTGGCTTGAACAGCTACGATAACACAGCGCTTCAAGTACTGTCCAGAGATTAATTCTCTGGAGAACAGTGGGTTGAATTGAACGAATTTGATTAGACACTGTTTATACGGCTTTTAAAATTGCTCTGCGAATAGAAAATTTCCTTATGTGTCTGAACCGTTACCTATCTTTTAGAAATACCCTGTTTTGAATGTCTGGCATTGATTTATTCCGAAGTTCCAAGAGCTAGAGATCTAAGGTATATCAATTCTGAAACGAAAGCAATAAACTCGGTATTTGTGTTTGATTGACACAAAAATTTCGAAAAAGCTAGGCTTACACTTAGAAGGTCGTTTGAGGGTTTCCTGAAGCTTTTGAAGCTTAAGCGGGTAGAATGTCCGCCAGTATTCAGAGAGATTCTCTTCTGTAGATTTAGAATTTCCGATAAAACACGCCCTCATTCAATAAATCTATTTCTGAACCAAATCAAATCTAATATCTTCGTTTTTCTTGATAAAATACAAAACTTACCATTTCTCTTTGCAGATTCACAAACAAATGGATAAAATGCGTTGCAAATAACATCAGACCATTTTCCATTTCCCTTACTCATCACAACACAATTCTCGATGTTGCATTTGGCATTGTAATTGTTTGGCTCATGCTTCGCCCATGATGAAAACTTGATCTTGGATTTTGCAGAATTCCACATGAAAGATGCCTCCGTTTTTCTGTCATTAAGACCGATCCAGCCACCATCGCCCGACAGCAAAAGACTACCAATGAATCTACAAACAAAGAATGAATTTATAAGATGGATATATGAGAAACAGGGCAGAGATCAAGAAATGGCAACTGCAGATCGAGATGGCAAATCACCTGCAACTGACTCAGAGAATCGACGCAGTTAAGGCTGGGCTGGGCAAAGTGGTACAAACCGTCAATTTTATTTCATATTTTTGCGCACGCTGTTTACTGCGTAGCTGAAGAAACAGTGTTGCGCAGGCGTATTTAGCCTTGGGTCTCCCAAAATGCTGTATCAGCATTTGCAGAGCCGTAGAATCATGAATAAAGCACCGATATCAATGAGTCGCCTCTGATTTTGCAGCCCAAAGCCTAACTTAGATGTAGAAATTTATTTCACGAAAACTGCTCAAATAATTCTCGAATTCTGGGCAATTTTACTTGGACGCTATTTTTGATAAGTCGAGAGAAACGCTAAAAAATTGCAATCAAGTTTCATTCGATTTTCATCTTTGATAAGATAAAAATTGTATTGATCATCTTTTAAAAAACTTACCTAAGCAACCCATGTACATTTAAGTGTAAGAAATATAAACATGCGACCACGTTATACCCCTTGGAAGAATAGCAAATTCAAATTCTTGTGTTGAAGCTGAAACTTGGAAGAAACGTTGGAGAGATTTTCAATTCTCCTTGAGGAATCTTGCAAAACAAATCTCAAGCTCAACCCATAGCTCTAGTTTGGCACGGCTGATTTTAGTGAAATGAATTTCTGCGTCTAAATTCCACTTTCTGCTACAAAATGAGTGGTGTTTCATTCACATTGATCCATCATTTAAGATAGCATATTTGGCAAAAACTAATACATCATTTTGGGAAAACCGGTATAGCGGCCACTTAACATAGACTGCAAGAACAGGGTGTCAGCTTGTAACAGACTGGTAGAAGCAATCATTTCTGTTTCATGAATCAATTTACAATCAGCATTACACTACAGATTAAACTACCCTAAAAGTGTTTCTTTTGAAGCTCTCTTTCTTGGTACGAGGACTCTTTACTTATAAAATGTGTTCGTATTACTTACTTATTCTCCTCATAATTATTAACAGTTGCTAGCTGACCGTTGATTGCCTGACATGCATCACTTGCTGCTGCCCAGGTCTTTGGTTCTCCAAAGTATTGATAGCATCTGTTACCATCGGAGCTGTGCAAATAATGCCAGTTATTGGGGCAAAATTCTGCAATGGTACGAAATAAGAGGTCAGCAAGGGTGTGCAACCCGCAAAATATGGAAAGGTCCCGTAACAATAGCATATACGTTGGAACAAAACGGTTAATGATTGCAAATGGAGGGCATCTAAGGTCAATTAATCAAGCCATAAACGAAAAACGAACACCGTAAAGATAGCCTGAAAACTGATCTAAGTCTGAAATAAATGCGGATTTGGAATGTACGGGATGGGTAAAAAATTTCCCGAACCCTAATAAATAAGGAGTCTAGAATAGAAGAGGCCAGAGGAAAACGTTCTGTGATCAAACGAAATGCACAAGTGCGAGTTTACTCCCAAAAGGTTGGGTGCCTTCACACTCCTGTATGCACTGTCCTGCTGGATGTATTATGGGATTAACCAGAGCCCCGAAAAGTTGAAAACCTTCCTGCAGTCAGATATTTTAACCTTCCTCAGTTTTGATTGCACAACAGCGGCACTGTTACTCAAATTATGTAAAATTTTCCGCAGTGTCCCATCATTCTTGATGGAAGCTTCTGTAGGACTGTCATGTTTTCCTGGCTCTAGATAAACCGACTGTTACATACCTACACAAGATGATCTACACTTCGCAGTAACATCTCGAGACTCCTTTTGATTTGGCTTGCAAACTAAAAAAAGAAATCATAGATTGTGGATCGTGCAAAGCAATCAGCGAACAACGACATAAATATAGGGGAAAAATATTTTGTAGCAAAAAACAGCAGGTGAGAGGCATTTATCCAAGATGCATTGCGTATGGACCTTTTGGCATTTCTGCAGAGGATTTGGATCGAGAAAAAATTTTCATACATTCCTGTTGAATTTTCAAATGTGCAGTACAATGATGAGAAGCGATACCGCCGCTCAACCGAGCATTTCATGTAAAAAAGGAATAAAGATGTCGCACTTTTGCAGTATCGTTGCCAAGAATTTCTTTACATTAACTCTTTCGTTTCCATTTTAGCTAAAATGCAATTTACCAAAGACCAATAAAGCGAGCAGTGAGGAATTTGAAATAGCTATTAAAATCTAAGCTGGGCTTTTAGGCAATGGCCATGAACCATATTTTGGAAACTGATCTTCGTCAAAGGGAAACACTCATATCTGATTGGCTACAATTTTACCTTAAATGCCTTGAGACACTGATTGGCTAGAATTTTACCTTTAATGCCTTGCCTTTAAAACACATTTGTACGTTTCTCTGTGGTCCATTTGAAACAGGCAAAGATTTTTACGGGTCCTCTGGGTACAATAGGTGTCATGATTTTGAAGTCAGCAAAGAGAATTCAAAGATTTGACATGAGTCCAACAAAGTGACTCACCAGCGACATTTAGCCAGAAGAAAGTTGTCTCTATTATTTTCGATCTTTTGCTTTTGACAGAGACTTCATAAAAAGCTGCATCCGACTTCTTTGCATAGCTAATGTAAAACCTGAGAGGAAAAGGAAACAATTCATGAACAGAGCCGTAAATAACAGAAAAGTTTAGAAATGGAAGGAATTTACTCAAAATACAACGATTTTATAGTCACTGATTCTGTCGAATGAAACTAAAACGCATTAAAACGTGTTCCGATTGACTGGTTGAGAGAAACGACAAAGCTTATACAGACGAACTTATACCAACAGAATACTTGCAACTTCGAGCAAATCTACCGCATCTAATGTTCTCGCACGGGAAAGAATATTGAGTGGAAGTTCAACATAGTTAACTTTTAGGGCCAAAAAAATATTCTTCTAAGTACTGCTAACTGGTCCTTTGAGAGTGGCTTGGGCCATATATGAAGTCGCCTCAACTTACAGATATTTATCACTGAGTTGTAGCGGAGGCGGTAAATCCGTTCTGGTTAAAGGTAAAAGTACGGTGATCTTCTTAGCTTACCTTGCATCCAGAACTAAGAGAAATTCGCATACCACTGCAAGATTCGTAGAAAGCTCATTCATTTTTCATTTCATTCTATTTTATCTAACCACGATATCCATTCAGTAAAAATAAAAAGGTTTGATTTTTACTTGAGCTTCAAAATGACTTTTTAGCTTATTCTTAAACCAAAAGAGTGTGTCGGACTTTCATATGTGTGTATAGGGATGGAATTCCAGGTTTTTAGACTAGTCTAATACACCACTTTAATGAACAGCCTCGTTGTCGAAATTATTCAAAATTCTTCCATATGAGATTTTAGACACCAAATTCGGAGTTAGCACCCAAACTTTAGTCTAACCACAAGTTTTCATGTTGCAAGCGGTTTGCAAATCTATAAGGGAATGACTCGGAGTGTAAACTTTCACCCGCGACGACTTTTCACGGTCAAATCCCTTATAAATCTTTGAACTTTACACTATCATACAATCAACATCACAATGGTCAGCAATTCAAAAACATGTAACTAGATTAATGTTTGGGTGCCAAATCCGAATCTGGGCTCGAAATTTTCATATTAACAATAGGAAGAGATTTTGACAAATTTCCAAAACGAGGCTGCTTAATTAAAGTGGTGTATTAAGACTTTTTCTACTAAGCTAGATTTACCTATGGGATTTTGAGATCAATTCTGTTTCTTGTATCATACTTTCTTACCGAGAATCTTTCAGCAAATTTATCGTGCAGACTCTCAAGACATATCCTGTTATGCATCTTAAATATTAGAGCCACTTGTGAAATTGAAACATCTGATCGATGCTAAATGTTCGGGTTTTAAAATGGTCAAACACTCCAAGTTACTTCCAATTTGTTCCAAAGTAGTGTTGAAAATTATGAATAGCTTACCAGGGTTTTTTGTTTGGGATGATAATTGTATCTTTCTTCCATATTATCTCAAGGTCATTTGTCATTTGTCTGATCTCGACAAAGTGCGCTTTTGCAGTGAAGTTGACGCATTCTCCAAGACCAACATTTAAGGGACTTTCCTCATAGTTGTAATCTGCATCTGTTGAGAAAAACACACGGAAATGTTAAACTACTAGTGTTCTCGAAACGGGGAAATGTTCTTAGAGGCTGGGTGCAAATCAAAGACAAACACGTTAAAATTGGAATAAGGTATTTCTAAACTTATTCTATGCATTTGCTGTGAGTCGTCATTAGACTAATTACAAGCCGTTGTTTCGCTCCTCCGCCAAACTGATATCCACCAGTTTGAGCAGTCTCGGTTTGGCAGGCCATAGTCTCGCTTTGATGAGCGATAACTGGGACTCACTGACTCACTTTAATCAGTATAAGTCGTCATTCTAAAATGGAATAAGATCGCTAAAAATTGATAAATTTCAGTACTGGGAATCGTTATTCAAGCAACTTTTTACTTTAGTCAAAGAAATACTAAACACATTCTTACTTTATTTGCATTTGTTTCAGCATGAGCACCAAGAAACAAGACGAACGATTTGAATGATTAACCAACTCACGAATGGCCTACCTTACCTAACTCACGAATGGCCTAAGTTGCTCTCATAGCAATTTGATTCTGCAGTTAACTCATTCTGCTGTTAAGATACAATAACAACCTACTCGTGCTCTTTTTTTCGCTTCCTTATCTCACAATACTGTCCGAATCCCATTTTTCAAGCCAACAAGGAGCGAAGCAAACCGTTGTTGCAAAACAAAATGGCTGTCTCGAGCTTGCTGTTGTGCCGATGGTGTTGGCTTTGGGGCTCTGAGAATGCGATTCAGACAGTAATTGTGAGATAAGGAAACGATAAACAAGAACAGAAGTAAGTTGTCACTATATCTTAACGGCAGAGTGAGTTACCAAATCGTCATGAGAGAAGCACAGACCATTCGTAGGTAAGGTCATTCATTCAAATCATTCATCTTGTATCCCAGTGCCCATGGTTTCGGTATTACGGAAGTAAGCTAACTGTACTATTACTTGGATCATACTTTATTGATGTCTAAATATTGGTGCGGCTAAAAACTTCGTTTTGAGATGTTCTTGAGGAAATGTTAGAGAACAAACATGAGTATTGTTACAGAACTCGTAAGAAAACTCGTTAACCGCTGCGTACTCAAACTGATGATTATCAGAGACTGCCAGCTTTGGACCAAGTTCTTAATTTCTCATGAAAAAATATCTGTAATGACCAAATTAAGAAACGATTATTATAAGAAAATTCATATAAGAAAATAAGTTAAACTCATAAGAAAATTATAAGAAAATACCATATAAGAAAATTCATTAAACTTTGGAACGCATAAATCCTCTGCAAACGTCAACTTTAAAACCTTCAAAGATCCATTATCATAAAATTGCAATGATTTCATTCCATGCGAATGTTAACATCTTAATTCAAATAATTGCTTAACTTTTGCTGGCATGTTTGCAGTGTTTGATTAACAAAAAGGATTTCTGGTTAGAAATCAAATATTGATTAGTGTCTAAGCTTTCTAGAAGAATTAGGTTTTCGATTGGTTGATTTCGTAAGTGCTTCTAAACACCATCAAAGAGAAAAGGTTTTGGGGACTTACTGTAGACTTATAACATCGTCGTAATTTCGCTCCTTACGTCCACTTTAAATGCAGTTCAAGAAACAAGGCCAAAATATGCTTCATGGATTCAAGATTATTCATGAAAATTTCTTGAATAATATTTCTCCAACGTTGAATCTTCTTAGTCGCTTAATGGGTAGAGATTTCAATTTCTTATAAGGAGTTTCTCATGTACAAACATTTTTAGCCTCGTTCGTAAACTCAAAACGCTTCCAACTCGGGTTTGTTAACAAGACGTTTCTTATTCCAAATGACACATTAATACTCCATCCCCTTGGAGAATTCAGCTCTCTCCCTCCCCTCCCCTCCCCTCCCCTCTTCTCCACTCCCTGCCTCATTGAAGGAGAGCCACGCGTGTTTTCGCGTGTAATTGAGAGAATAACTGAATACGAGGCTACACTATACGATCAGCTACATCAACAGCAACAATACACTCGTTCCAAAAGCCTTGTTTCGCTCCCCCTGCAGACTTGTCACTAACAAACAACAAGTGAAAGTTAGAGTTAGATGGACTCATGTAATGGATCCAACGATCAGCCATCAAATCTAACACTAAATTGGCAAACAATATATTCTTTTGCAAATGAACAAATTGAAATTAAATCTTCTTGGATCTTACGGAATTAAAATCAAAGGAAAGTTAAGTGTGTTATTTGCCTTCTCTGTGGGTTGGTGATCAGAAAATTTATCCGTTACTTGTAGGCGTTCTGAACACCACATTTTGAAAAAGTATGACTGTTTCTTGGCATTCACTATTACGTAAACGTATTTCTTTTACGAATTTGACCCAGTAAAGTACACTCTCTTAAAATTGTCTTTTGTTGGATGCAATTAATTTTTATATAACAAACTCCTTATGAAACTCAGCTCTGGTGTCTTACAGAAAATCAAAAAGCTCTTGTATTGGGGAAATCTAACTATCATATTTAGTCAAGAAAATCCTCAGCACATTTTGTCTCTATTTTCACATATTTCCAGCATCATCTTCTGCAAAGAGTAGGTGAAATGTGAGATATGTCTAAACACTGGAAAGGCTTCAAAAAACTTTGTTTTGAAATGTTCAAGGGCCACGGGCACAGATAGTAAACATGAAGATTGTTATGGAGCCTTTAAACCCTGAGTGCTGAAAATTTGATACTTTTGAGAAAGTTTTAGTACATGTATCTTTCTTTACAAGAAACTAGGAAGTTAGGCCAGTACTGAAAGTTTCTTAAAATCATCAGATTTTTCAGTACTCAAAGTTTGCATTTTCTACCTGTTCACTCCTGAAAATTTCAAAACAAGGCTTTTTGACGCACTTTCCAATGTTTAGTCATTACTGTACTCAAATACCTTCCGAGCAATGTAATACCAGAAAAATGAAAATATGGTGAAAATATGGCAAGGACTTCCTTTGTCAAAGTACGTTTCATGAGCTGTGTTTTCCCATCACTGGAGCTTCTCAAATTTTTAGCGATCTGAGAGTTGAGCTTCTTGGCAATTTCTTATAAAAAATCACGTATTGTACTAGCCCAATATCTCAGTTTCTCATAAAAGATACGTGTAATGGTTAACGGCCGCCTATTTGTTGCATATCTTTAATCACAATACCAAACTGGAAACCTTCTCTCAAAAGTAACTTTTCTCATAATTCGACCAAAGAGGAGGAAATATCTGTCATAGCAAAAAAAGTATATCAAAGCGGATGTGGTACTGACTTCAAATTCCCAAAATTTGGGAATGAACTCTCAAAATCAATACTTCCTATACAGTTTCGCACTTAAACAGTCTTTCAAACAAAATTACTACAAATCAGCCGCTGTAGAAGAAAACCTCCTCTGTATGTAAGATCCTCCTTCGATGTCCCGGTTTCTTGTTTCCTTGAAGGTCATCCAAAAAATTACTGCATAATGTTTCAATAACAGTGCCAGAATGGGACATTTTTAGCCAGTAACTTGGGTCCAGAGTATGGAGTATTCCAGAGTAGGTACATATTCCTGGCCATAGTATTTGAAGACAACAGGCCTAAACAATTTGATAACAATACCTACCGATGACCTTTGTTTGAGCAATCAAAACCACGGAGAAGATCAATCTGACTCTGTCCCAATACATGAATAGCTTTTGGTGGTATATTCACTTTTTCTACACCATTTAAACTGCAATTGATTTGACTTTTTCAAACCGCCGAGTCTTTAATACACAATTTTCGTCCAACCTCTAACCTTCAGGATTTACGTTTAAGAGAATATGTTGTTGACGGGGGGCTGTCGAATTGACAAAGCGACCAGAACGGTCTGGTTTTCATAATTTCCTCGAATTCTTTGCAACATCGAAAATGTAGCTACTCTGGTTGAAGACAGTTTCAAAACATGTTTGTTTTCGCAAAAAGTTTTAAATTTTCATCAGTGAGGGGAACTTTGGGGTTACTAGAACCCGCAAACCCGGACTAAAATTAGCAAAACCCGAAAAACCCGGAAGCAAAAAGACCAAAACCGCAGCATCTGCACTTCGAAACGAAAATCTTCAACTTTCGTCAGCATTTTCGTTTTCACAGACTCTCCACGCAACATTTTAAGCATTCGAAGGCTAAGGCTGGTTTTTCAATCTCAGTTAATTGCATGGACTGTATGACTTCGAAAACCAAAACTTAACAACTTTGAACGAAATACCCGAAACTCGAGCACAAAATGGCCCAAGACGCAACCTGTGAAACGTTTGAAAACCCGATAACCCACACAATTTAAGCGCAAATCCCGAAACCCGAGGGCGAACATTGGCCAAAACCGCAACCCGGGTAATGAAAGCGGAAAGGTGAAGTCTATGCCATGTTATTTGACCCCCGTCAACTAAGAAACCTGAAACCCTGTGACCTCTTGCTAATCACGTGTTTACTTGAGAGAAACAATTATGAATGGATTTCCAAGTAAATAAAACACGGAACTATTTACATTCTGAGTCGCAATGCCACTAACAAATCGAGATGAACAGTAAACTACAATCAGCGAGGGGAAGGCTCTTGAGTTGGGTGACGATTGCATATATGCTGGCTCTAGGAATCGATAAAAGATTTTCACGATATAGGGAAGTAGAACAAGTTTAATAAAAGGGAGGGGTCGGAAAGAGAAGGGAAAGGAAAGGTGAGACATAAGGGTGCTTAGACTCATGTCTTTTATAAGAAACTGCCTCTGCGAAGCTCCGTTCTCAGACCGACAAAAATCAAGAAACTCTAGTTCAGGAAAATACAAGTTGAGAAACTAATCAGATTTATAAAGGAAATCTATAGCATATTTTTGGTCTATTTTCTCTTCTTTCCTGTATTGCATTACCAGGAAGGTACTTGAGCAAGCAATGTCTAAAACATTGGAGGGGTTTGAAAAAGCTTTGTTTAAAAATGATCATGAGGTCACATGAAATGAACATGAAGTTTGTTATGAAACTAAGAGAACTGAGAATTTGATAATTATAAGGAACTTTCAGCACTGGCTCTAATTCTTAGTATCTTAAAAAATATGTGCACTTCTCTACAAAGTGATTGTCAGTTAATTGGTTCTTAAAGGGAATCTAAGAAATGCAAGTCTTTGATATGGTATTAAACACAAATCCATTTACATGGCTTTTGTTGTGCATAAAAAGAAAATTATACAAAAATTGATGGCAAAAACCTAAGTGGTAAGTTAATACATAAAGTGAAACAAATATGATATAAAAAGCTACATGAAACATATGATGAATTGATGCCCATCTGAAATAAAATCTTATTGATTATCTAAAGAGGAAAAGCATGGTTAAAAACTATGACAAAATGGGTCACTAGACTTGCAGTCTCTGAAACCAAGACAAATGTCTTCTGTGAAAAAAACCTGCCACTTATTCAATGAACAAAATTTTCCTGGTTCATAACAAACTGACCATCTTTGACTGAAGCTCAGTTAAAGTGAAATCTATGCATTTGTCATTGACCAATCTTGCCCCAGTCCCACCCATTTTGCCCTAAATATGCATCATCATTTTGGGACATATCCATAATGCTGTTGTAAAAAATATCTAAGGCAATATCTATGGCAGTAGTACTGGATTGCATGCGTTCAAGGATGCAAGGCAGGGCTCCAGCACAAGGTGCATTCCCATCCTGGGTAATGTCTTTGCAGTGCGGTGGTGGGTGCCAAATACAGTAGAGGGTGCCCAGTCAAGTGGAGGGCTATCTGACAGTACACTGGGGGCTATCATGAAGTACAGTGGAGGATGCGGAGTACGGTGGAGGGCTATCATATCTTGGTGCGAATTCATTGAAACAGTTCCCCTTTAAGAAAAATTCAGTTTGCAAGAAGTTTGAGCAAGCTTTACGGAATCATAACTACTGTACTTATGTTTAGTATTTGATGTGATTGTGGCCAGTTTACATGTATAATTCCCAAGATTGGAGCTTGGTAAAGTCTGAGACGCAACAACAAACAATGCTTTTTCCCAAAGGAAATCACAGAATCATCTGCTTGGACAAGAAATGACCTTGAGCAAGGTGCTGGCATAATTTCTCCAGGGCACCTGAGGCCATGTCAATCTGCCACCATCTGCAGTGTGGGGATTGACGGCACCTTCGCAGGAAATACAAACCGAAGGAAAGCAAGTTGATGCATCACACTCCCGTGTTGGAAAACATTGCATGATTTGGCATATGCGTTGTAGCGAGTGAAAAATTTGAAGGTGCGAGCT
Organism: Aurelia sp. 4 Dawson et al 2005; assembly: GCA_964019985.1. Classification (NCBI taxonomy): domain Eukaryota; kingdom Metazoa; phylum Cnidaria; class Scyphozoa; order Semaeostomeae; family Ulmaridae; genus Aurelia; species Aurelia sp. 4 Dawson et al 2005. The sequence continues at coordinate 2,770,430 of OZ026501.1, read as the reverse complement.
GCATGTAGACATTTAAAATGCTGCGAGAGATGCAAAATTAACAATAGATCTTTCACTATCTCATGTGAGAACCTACCTCTTATTTCAGCTATGAGAAGCGAGTTTGGCACAATTTCATAGTTGCGAGTGAATGCAAATTTTCCAACCTGGTCATGCATAAAGTGATGAATTAGGATGGGAATAACTTGATCTATAATATGCAAATCTTTCATCTAAATTTAGCGTTTCCTACAGGCTGTGATCAGAGGTTATTTTCAGTCTTTTGTTCAAGTGAGTCCAGAGGCGTACGCAGCACTTGAAAAGTGAGGGGTCTGGGGCGCAGCCCCAGAAAATTTTTAGTGACCACGCCCTTCAGGTGCTCGGAAAATGGGGGAAACACCCTTTTCAGCTACATTTTGCATCGTAAACATAGCTGCAATCAACACCAAATAGGCAGGTTGTTTTCTTAAATTTGCAGTGAAAATTTATACCCATCCTTGGAAATTATTCTGCTAACGTGAAAGAAGAATAGTTATTCAGTAGCGACCAGTCCAACATGTCAAGTACAAATTACAAATTGTTTCTCTAAACTTATTGCAAAGTGATTTGCATCTAGTTCGTTTTATCTTTCGATCTTATCATTCGAGGAAATTTCTTCTTTCGTTACTTAATAATTGTCAAGTCGGTCGATGGCCTCATTTTTTGCAAGAAGCTGCAGCAAATGAAATTGTTGTTGCCATTTGTATTATTTCATGCACGTGATGGTACAGACTCTTCAAATCATTTTGATGTGATTGTTTCAACCAAGGCAGCAAACAGGGATCCCTATAGCCAGCGGCATGTTCAAGCTGAGATATAACAAGAGATATTGAAATGAGTGGGTCTGGGGGCAAGACCCCAGGAAAATTTTTGAAGATAAGTTTTCTACTTTGGCTCAGAATGCCTCTTCCAGCAGTGTTCAAGCATTTCTTAGAAACCAAAACCTTGCTGCGAACCCTAGAAAAACTAGTCTTGACTTTGGTTGCTTTCCAAAAGGATCTCAGAGACCTCTTCTTGACAGATCTGCCGGACCCCCCCCCCATCAATTCTATTGCGTTTTCGTGCGAATCTCGAGGACCAACTTTTTGAAAAGTGGGGGGTCCGGACCCCCCCCCATTCCCCCCCCCTTTGGGTACGCCACTGATGAAAAAGTCAATGAAATGGCGTTATGCATATTTCTGATTCGGTAAAGTACTTTTAAATAGAGTTAGTTTACTGTAGATTTTATGATTGAAGCACGAACTTTGATTTGAAGAAATAATTTAGTGCATCACAGTGCATCATATGCCTTGATTCGTTTACATCACTTCCTTTGGATGCATTAATCAACACTCAACAGACAGATCCAAACAACAAGAGAAGAGGAGGGCCTACCAAATTCGTCGGCTTCCTTTTTGGATTTCGTCTTCCTCCTAAATATTACATGTTGCATTTCATCGCCGTCATACTTGTGGACCTGTAGTGCATAAATAAGAAGCCTCTTCTGTTCTACCCAGTTTCACCATTGATTTCATTCAGCTTCACTCAAAGAAGTGCATGTTGGAATCTGGTCGAGTACAAAGAATGGTGTGATCAAAATGATTCAGTTTTGGGTTTTCCCGCCAAAACTACAACGTATTGAAGTGAATGCTCCTTCGCTAGTCCAACTTGTCTCCCATCGCCGCGCCCACAGGTGCACTGAGGGAACAATGCCACTAAATTCACTTCAAAGTCTTCAAAGTCAATTTTCCATTCATCCAAATCCGTCAAGATGTTGTCTAAGACCCTGAATTTTGAGACCAATAAGAAGGCATTGCGAATGCATTGTATTTTGCTCGGGAAGGGACGGGAATGCGATGTACAGAAACCTCTCATACCCTGTACCCAGTTGCATCAAAAATGCCCCAAAAGTATCTATGCATCAAAATTTGGCAGAAAGAATACATAATTAAATCAACGTTCCAAGAAAACTCTAAAAAGCTTCCTCTCCGCATGATACCCTGTCGCGCGAAAAGGCTGTGGGGACGAGGCTGCCTGTCGCACAAGCTGTCGCATGATTTCCTTATCAATGATACGTTGTCTCTTGAATCAGAAAAAAGCACCTTGTCGCATAATGTTTGCACATCCCGTCACGTCTAGGATTAGCGATACAAGTTGTCTTTACAAGAATTTGGACCAGTTTCTTAAAATCTTCAGGTCTGTACTCCCCCCCCCCGGAACATTTAAAAAAAAGATATTTTAGAACCTTTACAATGTTTAGAAGCTACTGAAAGTATTCTCCGAGGAATATGTTGAAAGAAACATGCGATAACAGTGAAATAAAGAAAAATATGAAATAATTTCTTATATTTTGGCAATCCGAGAGTCCGAGTTTCTTATAAGTGGTTTCATATGAAGAAAGAACGTGAAGCTGCTAGCCGGCTGCCCCGTGTAACAACAAAGCAGTTCTTTCGCTGGCGATTGGGAATGACTGTTAGAATTGCCAGACCGAAGAAAGAAGCTGCCTAATTGGGGGCAATGGTTTTCAAAAACTAGAGAACAATGCATTGTATTAATGCTTGTGACTTGTTTTCAAAATCACTGGGGGTTTTGAACCCTACTAACCCTACCTGCACTCCAGGAGGGCTTTTCCTATTAGTAGGTGACGGTGGAGGGGGTCAGACACCTTTTTCATTTGCAAAACAGTGTCTAGGGGCCTGTTGGGGATGCTATTTGGTGTTTTGGTGCATAATCAGCATATTTTTGGGGTTCCTGATGAGAAAAACTGACTAGGCGAGTGCTACCCTGGGTACCAGATTCAGTCTGGTAGTACCAGACTCATATCCAATATTGAGTCTGTCACCTAAATATTGCAGCAAAGTTGACGAAGAAGCTATGAACCATGTACCATGAAACAATGACTATATTTTGTGGAATAAAAATGTCCTAAGTATGGTTTAAGTTTGGGTTTTTCAAAATATGCTGTGTCTGAGTTCTCGGCACTCGGCACAGCATAAAGCTGAAACACAACTGATCTGTCCAACCACCCATGGTCGAAAGTTTTGGGGAAACGAGATATTCTTTGTTCGAGGAAACTTATATGCCCCCCGTGCAGTAGATCATAGCCCATGCGCAGTGGTGGTATTTTGGGGTAGAAGCTCTAATAAGCGCATGATCTTAAACCCACTACACGGGGGACACATTAGTTTTCTCGGACAAAGCGATCTCGTCTCACGTCTCACAGACAAGAAAAGAAATAGCAATGACCACAACGAAGACAGTCCGATACAAGTATTGTGTCAGGTAACAACAAACACGATATAACCACAGAACTGCCCGTTCGTTTGCTAGTTTCAGTTTCACCTTCGAGTTTTGCTTGGCACAAGGTAGCAAGCAAGTGATTGATCCAGCCATCTTCATGTTTGATAAGGAATGCAGCTTGCGCTCCGAAGGTAACTAATTTCCATTATGTATTCATATCACTTTTTTACTGCAGGTATTTATAGAATCCGTAACAACTGTTTGCCCGGAATAGGCTAGCCTGCGTCTGCACGCAGGCTAGGAATAGGCTCACTTCAGACGATGTGTTCATGTTTGTGGCAGGCAGTTGTGTCTGACTTTGCAGCCACAACATGAATAGACTAGCCAGGCAGCAGGGTTTTAGCAGCCCCACCACTTCATCGTCATATCAAAGGGTTGTGGAAGCAAGAACTTCGATAATATTATTCTTTTTCACGTTTCAGCTATCGGGATTTGGGAATATCTGGCAGCATATCTGTATGAGAAATGTAACAACAAAGAGCCATGAATGTACCCAACTCCAGAGTGTCGTCGGATATAAATAGCTCATGTGAAGATCTAAAATTATTTCGTTGGCCTATTCTATGGATTACCTCTAACCAGCTTCACTATACCAATTCATAATGATAATCCTTGGCGTATTGTTTCATGCTCATTGGGGCCCGAGGAAACATAAAGCTTGTTTTGGACGGACAAGAAACCTCGCAAGAATTAATGACCTTCATTATGCCAATTTGCCGTAGAAAAGAAGTCCATTCTCATTCAAGTAGACTTCATTCGTATACTTGAAGCCAACGGCAAAATTTACAAGATTTACAAGTGAATAGTGCAGTGTTTTGTGGCATTACTTTCGGACAACAGAGGGTTCTAACCGGCGCTCCCTCTGGCTCTTATGGTTCAGATCAAAGCCGAGTTGACGACACTTGAAATTTCACGTCAAAAGTTGCAGGTTACGAGATTCTTCCGATTCGTTGCTTCTTGAGGAAAAATATCATCAAAGCATATGATTTTAATCTCACCAAAGAACAGTTTCTTAATCTACCAAAGTTTTTTATTTGGGGGGGGGGCAGCTTAGCGGTCCTTGACTCTGAGTGCTTTAAACTCTGATAGTTAATGATAATTTCAGCACTGGCTCAAATCGAAATTCCTTGTTTCGTATTAAAAGTTTATGTAATTATTCTTTCTTTCCTAGGATGATTTAAACAGTTGCTATACTTGTATGACAAATGTCATGGATCCAAAGAAGCCTTTGTTAATGAGCAAAGATGCATCATTCAATGTGGGATCAAAGAAGTCGAAGTATTCTTCTGTAGAAGAGTCTTTTGAAGACCTTTCAGATGCAATTAAACAGAAGTGAGGAGAACATGTCAGACCTTCTATCCCCGGGAAGGGGGTGCACTTGACCAGAGTTTGGTCGAGGATGTGCCATCCAAAGCATTGTTCTTTATATACAATTTTTTTCCAAAAGTTTACCCGACCTTATATCATTGGCTCTCTATGGCCAAATCGTAGAATGTTGATACCGTTCCTTATACCAAATCATGAAAATCGATACCGCGCATTTCATCAAAATCATAAAAATCAAGATTTCATCTTGTGAAAATTGATACTCTTTCCGGCCTTTCCGATGGCACGTCTCCCTATCCAAAATATATGTAGTGCCCCCAGGCTCTTTCTTCTCATCTGGGCCAAAGTAGAGGCCTTTTAGGAGGCCCCCCCATAGTACCCCTGGATAACAGATTCACGTGCTGATTTTGCATTTTTCACGCCATCACGGACTAGAAAACAGAATTTTCACGATCGCGTTGCAGAAATTTTAAGAATGCTCCAGCTCCAACACACCAGGGCGCGCAGATTGTTTTTATCATGCATTTTAAAAGTTTCATGCAGCTAAGGCTGCAAGTTAACTAGATAACTGGGGGTCCGGGGGCTTGCCCCCGGAAAACTTTTGAGACTATATCCTTCACAACGTCGGAAAACGGCATTTATTGTAAGAGTTCAAGGCGCAATCACGTGGTTTAAATGTCCATTTCACGAAATAACGACCAAATTTTTTGCAAATCACGCTGCACGACGGAGTCCTCGATCACGAATTCACGAGTCGAAAATAATAAAATCACGAAATCACGCGCCTAAATTAGCCTAATAACGCTTCACGTACAAATATGGGGGGCCTCTTTTAGCTGTCACAGTTCTAAGTTCTCCAAGTTCTAAGTTCTTGGAAGGAACTCTGTGTACTTTGCAGTAAACCTGCTGTGGAATTTTTTACATCTTAATTATGTATTTTCAAAATGGAGCCCTTTCTGTTTTTTTTCATGAATTCATGGAAAAGTGGGGAGAAAAGTACATCGCCGTAGATCCTAGACCAATTGGGCGAAAATGACGCAGTCTTCAAGACTTGGGCGTAGGATCCGGGGAGGCACTGGGGGCACGTGTCCCCCAAGATTTTGCAATAAAAAAGAAGTACCCTTTTTATTTTTAGAAAAAGCCCCATTTTTCGTAAGGAAAGGTGCCCTCGAAGTGTCTTGCCCCCCTCAAGTTTGAGATGGTTCCTACGTCCCCACTTCAAGAAAACCATAGTTTATGAAGTTCTACAATAGGCCCTTCCAATAGGATTGCAAAAATCTGTCTCACTTCTGGTTTCGAATATAGACATTTAATGACGTCACACACTCAAATATAAAATTTGCCATCATTTTGAAACTAAGTAAACGTAGATATCATGCAACATCTACGTGTCCTAGTATTTGATTTATAGAAGTTTCTTAATATTTGTCAGACATTGTACTAGAGTTTCTTAAAGTTTTGACCATCTTGGTACTAGTTTCATATAAAACACTTCGTCAAGAAGAATAAGGTGTACTTCATCGTTTAGTGGAGAAGCGGTGCCGGAAAAGAAGGGTGCTGCAAGTACAGAAGTAAAGAAGGCCATCCAGAATGGCATTTCAGGCAAAGATGAGGAAAGAAAAGCAGCAGATGAAATTACGCAGGACGAAGCACATTGGGAAGGAGAGCAGAAGAAGGATGGCTTGAACAACGATGAAGCTCCTGAGAGTTTTAAAATGGCCGTCATAACCCCTGGCAAGCCAGAACCAAGCTTAACACCTGATGCAACTCCAGAATGTCACGCACATTGTGTAGATATTATAGTAAGTTGAAATCTTCAATAGCAATCATATCATTTGAATACTGAAGCATATTCACTTACATTTTCATAAGAAACTAAGAATTTGAGCCAGTACTGAAAGTTTCTTTGAAATCTATTTTTGTAGGAGCTTCGTGGCAGCCATTTACCATATTTGTATCCGCCATTTACCAGAAGAAGCCACTCTCTCCAGTCTCCTTTTATGATTGTCTAAATCACTGGTCTAAATGGTCTGTTATCATGTTTTCTCTCTATCATCTCTATTATTCATGGTCCATTTTGAGTATTCAAGAGTTTCTAACGAGTTTCTTACGAGTTCGATATAAATTTTCGTGTCAGACTTCTATGCCGTCGTGAATATTCCAAACAAAATTTTTAAGTCTTTCCAGCGTTTTGACTTCGCTGAACGAGTCGCTGAAGAACGTTCCAAGTTAGAAGAAAGAGTGAAAGTGGAGAAAAATATATAGTCTGCGGCGCGACCACTAAAGGGGAGGAAATATTTATCAAAGAACTACGTGTTTCTTTGGCTGTCTTCAAGAACCGTCTGATATTTGGGTTGCTCTTCAAAGTTTACTTCATAGCTCTCAGGAAGCAGCCTTCCCTGAAATTTAGCCAAAGTGTAAATTGAATATTTTTTTCTTCAGGGACCATCTAAGAATTTCTATTACAAAGAGTGCAGCAAAGTCAGAATGACTGACGGTGAGAGGTATGTATTGAAACTGAACGAATTTACTCCTTTAGAGAATTCCGGCATACTGCAGGCATCAAAATTTTAGAAAGTGCTTGCACGGCACGGATGGTTGTTGCACTTGCCCTTTATTGTTCTTTGGAGAATCTTGATATCTCGAATTCAAATTTTATGTTTTAGAGAGTTAGAGATCACAGTATGCCTGTGAAGGATAATTGATGACAATGCTGTTGATGGCTGCCTTTCCTCGGGGTCACAAGTCATCCATTTAATGCGTTTCCACTAACCTACAAAGCTGGTCCACTCTGAGACCTACTTTCAAACTTATCTCTTTATTCACTGGAATACTGGGAACGCAACACAAAACATTGGTAACTTATCCATTTTTTAAACCGGCTAATGGTAAGGCTGCCTAGGCTAGGTAAGGCTAATGGTAAGGGCACCATCATCAAATTGTGAAAAAATCATCATACACTATTGTTTCCGGCACGTGTTCATTGTTTTCTGGATTTGTTTGGTAGATTCACCCAAGCCATCAAAAAGTGACCGTTCAAATCTATTCTTATCCGAGCAATCGTGAAAGATATGAACATTTGGTTTTTTCATTAGTGAGGTACAACGATGTATCTTCAAAATAACAGTGTCATTTTGATGCAAGGACAAAAGTCTTGGTCCCTTGAAAATTGTGCAAGGCCCCTTCTTTGCTTTTGAAACGGATACACTCTGGAATTTTACAGTCCCCCTCTTTTGCTTCACTAAAGAGCATCTTTCATATGATTACAGTTGCGGCTGCGGAAAAGTCATTGGAGAACACAGCCGATTTATCTCAGAAGAAGTAGAGGATGGTAGTTGGAACTCCACCCATCACACCAAGAAAGTTCAATCATTTCCACGAAAAATTCTGTTCAATCTTAATGAAACTGCTGGGGATCAAGCCAAGCCTGCTTGGGTAGTAAAAATGTTCCTTGAGTTTTCTTTACAGCAATTGATTTTTTGCAAAGAAAAATGTTACCGCCTTTGGCGGCTGTAAAGTAGGTTTACCACTGATATTCAGAACTGAAATGTTTATCTAACAGCCGAAGGCTAACGTACCTATGAAAGTAATATTTGGTAAAAATTATGTATCATTTGGACCCAGAGCTAAATAAAATACTGTTAAGGGGTTTGTATCAGAACAAGAACTCATGGCTCGGTTCAACTCTGGTCCATCATTTCCCTGTCGTCGAAATATGAATTCTATACAATTCTCAGTTTCAGAACACATAACGTTCCAACATCAATTAACTGTGCCCTAAAACTACGATGTAACACTTGAAATGAGACTAATTTTGTGTTAAAATGTAATAGATGTTGTAGTAATACTAAACAGGATTGAAAGTTGCAAACAGTACCTGTATTGCTTGGGACAATTTTTACCTCAAGAACTCACACGTCCTCCAAAACCCCTCTTCCAAATTTTTAGTGTTGACGAATTTACAGAAATAGTATGTTTTACACCAAGGCTTGAGCAGCACTTCCTTAACTCCATTAACAGCTAGTTTTAGATTTAAATGGCATATAAATGTTAGCATATTTAAGCTTAAACCCTGACAGAAAACTACGTTGATAGGTGATGGCTGGTATGAAGGGCAACGTTGAATAACAAAAAACGCGTTTCCTCGCACACTCATCCGCCAGATGCACAAAGAAAATCCTAAGCCATGTGACAATAACACCCCTGCCAATAATTAGCTAAGCTGAAGAAGACCCGCCGCAAGTCCCACCAAAGTGTTCTTTTGGGTACCCGGTATTAAATTTCCAGTCCTTATTGTTTTTCACAGTATCTTCGCCTCAGTGATGACACACGAGATGTAGATGTGCAAGAATATCATGCTAGCCACTGGCCAGGAACAAGCTGCGCTGAAATTGTCATCTGCTTTCTCGGTGGTTGTGGAGCTCGTTTGATTAAGAAAAAGATCGAAGATGCTTTAACTGATGGTCTGACGCAGGTAAATAGCATCTTTCTTGTTCCAGAGAGCATTTCATATGATAGATGAGGTAAAGGTCAGTCAATAAGCTGCCCGTTACGACTCTGCATGTATGAGTTTTCGTGTCAGCTTTCATGTTTACAACATCATACTTTGGTTAGGCCCTGGCTTTAAATTCTGAATCCCAACTGCAAGAACATTATTTCGTCAGTGTAAGTTTGGGAGGCGGAATGTTCTTGCAGTTGGGATTCAGAATTTGAAGCCAGGGCCTAACCAAAGTACCATGTTGCAACGGAATACAAACATTGCTTGGCTTGGGTGAATATTGAATCATTTTTATTTCTTAGTTAGTTCAGACAGCACAACGATAGTGTCCGAACTGCCCATGCTTTTAAATATCTTTAATTTACTTTGCTAGTTGTTGAATTCACTCAATTGTCTGCTGCTAACAAGAGCATCTAATGTTGGAGTTTCTAAATTGGTTGGTGCTATTTGTAACAAGGAGAGTCAAAAATGGAAACGAGGATATGTCAGTCGATGTGTTGGCATCATGCCTTGGGGATGTGTTGCAAACAGAGAGCTTCTTCGGTGTAATAAGGTGCGCACTGGAACATTGTCTTATTGAAATGTTTTTAATTGATAGCTAACTGATCGGATAGGGTTTAAATCTTTGCAAGATTTATGGAAGGATAAGAAGAGGTACTTGAAGCTTTCACAAAGATTAAAATACCTCATTTTTGACGAGCTGCAAGACCACAGGCAGCAAAAGTTTGCAACTTTTTTATGGTTTACTGTTTAGTATTTTGATTACGTCACAACTTCAAAACAAGCAGAAATTTTGGCAATGCTGTAACTTTGAAATAATGATGATATGAAACATTGGCTCCTTGCGTAATTATGGCGAAAGTCCTACATTCCCTATAAATCTATTCGGTTGAAAGAATAGGCAATAACTTTTTAAGCATTCAATTTTAAAATTTCGCAAAAATTCGAGTCTTATGCTTTGCTTGATTGGCCTACCGATGATGGATTGATTGACCGCCCAGCCGGCCGACGGACTGACCCGCTGATTCACTGCTACATAGTTAATCGCGTACATATTTGCCCTAAACTTGTCGTTTTTTGCTAGTTTTCTCTCATGTAGCCTAATGTAGTAATATGAATCAATGATGATGATGATGATGATGATGATGATGATGATGATGATGATGATGATGATGATGATGATGATGATGATGATGATAATGATGATGATGATGGTGATGATGATAATGATGATGATGATGATGATGATGATGATGATGATGATGATAATGATGATGATGATGATGATGATGATGATGATGATGATGATGATGATGATGATACAATTTTATTGTAGAGTAATCAAGTCATCCAGTATTGTGTTGATGAACTGAAGAAAGATGAATATGGTTTGGATCCAAATCACCATGATTTTCTTCTTATTGATGATGGATCGATGCATAAATATGGTGCAGAGATACCTTTCCGTTCCTCCCTTCAGCAAAGCTGGTTTACAGGTGAGCAAAGAGGCTCTTAGCCTGCGTGCAGACTCTCTAAGAAGTTCTATGATAATAATGATGTAAAATTAAATGCAAACATGATAAACTTATTACACAAGTATCAGCGTCGCTTATTGAAGTGGAAAGAAAATAATCAGTTAAAAAAACGTTGATCGAGGGAATCACGTGGTAAGTCTGATTCCCATAAGCGTGAGTGAGTCCAAAACTAAAAATGGGGCTAACGTATCGTTTGCCCCCTAGTTAATACGTGAAGTGGTTGGACCATTTTCATGGAAGGACATCTAATCTACCAGCTAATTAGTATTTGTTGCCTATGCGCCACTGCGTACCTTATTGAGCATTTCTGAATTTCCGGGGCTGATCCTGATGAAATATCTTTGAAGTAAACGTATTACCGTGGGTACTAGTTTTCATTCATTTTATCGTTTTCAGTGTTTGTTGGCTGTGGCACCCAGTGTAGCAACGTCTTTGCTTTCAGATCCAGTCCTTAACATCTTTTTAATGGTATTTTGTGACTGATCTGTGCTTACAGCTGTTCATGCATCCTCGTTTCCTGCACCCTATTTGCCTTGCTTCCTACGGTATTTGAGGCTAACCCTGTTGATGTGTCTTTTCGTGAATTAAAGGTACTTTTCTTTCAGACTCAATTTCCAACGTCAATGTACTGGTTGGTGGTGGCCGGTCTTCGCTTGCGGCAATTCATACCTCCTTGTTTCCGCAAAATGATGAACCGATGCCAGTTCCGGTTGTGATTGTAAAGAACAGTGGGGAACTCGCAGATGTATTTGCAGATGTTCTGGGACATGTTGATCCGGATACCAGGTGAGTAAAAACTTGCTCCTACACTTATGACCTGGAGTTCTTTGTTTCCCTGTGCTCGTTTGGCTTAATAATGGCGCTTCAGTCAACAGAGACTCGAAACATTGCTCTGAAAAACCTGACCCTATTTAGGCCCAAACTGTGAGCTTCCTAGAGATTGCCAGATTTGTGAATTACTATGGTGATGACAAATATGATGGAACTTCGATTCGATTGAAGAACTGATAACATTTCAGCGAGACTCGAGATTCGAAGACGTGATTCCATTATAATTCGATCGATGAAGGCACAAAAAATAGGGTCAACTTTTTCACTGTTTCATTATGAGTCCCTGTTGAGCAAGGTTTCCACATGATCGTAAAAAAGTCGGCGACGCGTCGCCGAGGCAGGCTCGGAGACACATCAGGCACATTGAGTTAAATGGAAACATTTTCTGAGTGATATGTCCGGCGTCGCCGATCAGACAGGGACAGTACGGGGACGTATCGAATGAGTTGAGACGAGTTTAAAGCCAGGTTTCCATATGATCGTAACAGTGATCGTTTCCATATGTCGCCTACTGATCGGGGACATGTCGCCGATGTGTCATAGTGGGCCGCCGACTGTTACGATCATATGGAATACAAGGCTTTATCGCAGGGATACAAGGGGCTCATCGTCGTAAGTCGAACGCGCACCTACAGTAAAAGGCCTCATGCAAGAAACTACGGATTAAAAACCTGCAAGCTGAATTTAGGCCACTTAAGCGCCTTATACGTAAATCACTTCACCTCGGCAAATGAAGCATGTCCTTATTGAAAAGATTAATGAGGGTTGAAAACACTGATGCAATGGTAGACTGCAAGAATTCTATCTTTCCCTAGTTTGGTCCTTCCAGTAGACACAATCACGATGATTCAAAAGAACCTATTGAAGTCGCCCTGTAGTGTATCACACATAGGAACGAAATAAGCCTTTCACAGAAGATTACAGGCTCTTATACGTGGATTTTTACTGCATAAAAGTTTTCTCGTTTCAGGGCCAGTTATGTATCAATTACGAACTCATTACAGAAACATCTAAATCTTAACGATGCTGCTACTAATGAAGCTATAGATCTGATATTTGACTGCATTAATCAACGCAGAGATCAGGTATTTCTAGACTCACTGCATAAGTTCCGACTTTTAGTAGTTGCTGGCCTTGTTATTGGTAATGTTTGTCGCACTGACAACGTGATTCCATGTATGCTGTTCAGTTTCTTATTTTCACTGATACAAGGATTCACAACAAAAGGCATTTTAAACAGATAGTAAAATCTTTTGACAAATTGGAAGAAACTTCAAAAGTCTTCTATCCTTCGAACGTAGAAGGAAAAATTGAGGCTTGATCTTACAGGGAAGCCTCCGTATAACGGATAACCTGTGGGACCAACAATTCTGCAGAGGGTCTGCTTTATGGAGGTGTCATCTCTTTGCGTACTGCCATCGACACAAAAACATTTCTGTGTTGTTTGAAAGCGTCCGTTGCATTGATGTATCCATTAATTGATGTTCCACTGTTTTGAGAGGTTAACTTGATTTTCAGACTATTTTCATATAACATTATTTTCAGAAGGGCAGATGAAAATTATATCAACGTTGATGACAGAATACAGGTTGTCCTAAGAAATTGTGCTCCGTTTGTGTTGTTGCTGTGAAGGAGTCGTAGATTCAATTATCTTGGTTTTTACACAGCTACATAGGTCAGGCTTCAACTTAGAGTTTGAGACTTTGCATGTGTCAATCTGACACGTGGTTGCTGATTTAGGGCAGAGAAAGGCAAAATAAGTGGTTGCTTCAAAATCAGCACGTCTGCAGCCTGCGTGCAGCCTACACGTCTGTTGTTCTCCAGCAATATCAAAATCAAGAAAGTTTCCAAAGAAATGGTTCTGTCGTCGTATCAAAATTTTTACTAAGTATTTTAAAGGGTTGGCAGTGTTTTCTATTCATGAGAGAGCATTTTCTATCTTTTCAAAAATGTGATGAAAATTTCAGAGTCCTTTCTTTGAAAACTTACTTTATTTTGACATTCCTGGAGAACAATACCAAGAAGTGCTGGTTTCGAAGCAAACACTTATTTTGCCTTTCTCTTCTTCCATAAATCAGCAACCACTTGTCAGATTGACTCAAACAAGGTCTCAAACTCTAAGTTGAAGCCTGACCTATACAGCTGTGTGAATATCAAGATAATTGAATATACAGCTCCTCCACAGTAGTCACACAAACGGGGCACGATTATTTTGGGACACCCTGTAGGTATCAAGAATTTAACAAAAATGCACCTACAGTTTGGTCCACTCAACGAGCACAGATTTCGGTACCATTTTGACTGATTTAGCCCCCGTTGTTTATGTTGAATAGGAGACGAAGATCATGAACACTTTCTTCTGCAGTGCCCACAATTTGTGAATGGTATAAGTATTCTGTCTGGTTTTTGTGCATTATTCATGTTTTGTTTGTTAACCAAAAAACTTAGGCCCCGTCCACACGTATTCGGAAATTTTTGAAAACGCATCTTTATCCGTACAAAAAGTATCCGCGTCCACACGAGGAGCGTTTTCGAAAAGATCCCCGTCCACACGAAGACGCTGCCACAAGCAAACTTTGATGTTCGAGCTTCGATAAAAGAAAACAGACAAGTAAAATACCCTTGCGTGATCCCCAAAGATCCGTGCGCAACTCTGATACGTAGTAAATCGATGCTGTGACGTCAGCATTCTCGAAAAGCTCCTTTTTCACCCGTCCACACGACAACATGAAAACGGCACTTTCAAAGAGATCCACTCTAGAGAGCGTTTTCGACAAGCTTCGTTTTGGGAAACCGAAAAAGCCGTCTACGTGTGGACGCAAACCCAAAACGGATAAAAAAGATGCGTTTTCAAAAATATCCGGATACGTGTGGACGGGGCCTTACAAAATAGGAATTATGATAGTAACATCAATGGCAAACATTAACAGCTAATAAAATCAACTACTTAGCCAATCAAACGCTATGAATAGACACATGTTCTGACCATATCATATGATATTCTTATTCTTGAGATGCTATCGTGTAAATAGGTCCTGAGTATTTCTCTTCCCTTTTCCAGCTCTTTGTGTACGATGTTGAAAAAGGTGAAAAAGAAGGCCAGCTACCTTTGAATCATGTTATCCTTGAAGCAGCGCTGCAAGGTACTTAACATCTTCAGTGTCAATTGTGCTTCATTTCCGAAACTTGGAAGTCAAAGAGCAAAGAGAGCAACCGTCCCCCTCTATTTCCTGTCCCTATATTAAACTCTATACTGTGATCTATAGTAAGAAAGAAACAGTAACCACGTAACATTGTGGACACCTTTATATTGAACAAAATGCATGTTCGATCATCTTAATTTCATACGGGGCTGCTACCTTGACCTTGACAGAGAGCGTAGCGAGGTACCTGTTAGGAGGAGCGAGCAAACCACGCTCGCAGGTAATGTAGTATCTTCGAATAGAAATTGGGATGGTATGTTGAATGGACACTTCGTTCAAAAATGAAGGTTTCCACACTGCTCTTTGAAATTACCCATACAAAGAGTTGCCAAAATTTTCTCAGTCACTGAAATTGAATTGTCTTTTATATTTTCTATTAACTACCGAAATGGTTTCTTCAATCATCAGCAAGATATCATCCTTAAGCCTAGGGAGGGGGAGGGTTTGCAGGCTCAAAAACATTGCTCATTGCAGAAATATGGTCGAGCCTTCATGACAGTGTGCATGAATTAAGAAATAACCGCATGCTAGTCGATGTAAGCCAAGATTTGTTTTCTTTCAGGTGCGAAAAATCTTTCAGTGAAAACTCGCATTCGACTTGCTATGGAATTGAAAGACATAGACAGAGTGAGAAAAATCCTGCATGAAAGTAGGAAAGGATGGCAAGCGGTATGTCGTTCTAAACTTTGATGGCATGCTTTTTTCAACACTTCATTGAACCATGCAAAAACTAAGGATTTGAGCTTGTTCTAAAAGTATCTTAAACATCTTAGAATTATCAGATTTCGAGCATTCAAGATTTCTTACGACTTGCTTAACGAGATTCCATAACAATCTTCATGTTTACTACATGTTCCCTCCGGAATATGTGAAACAGGGTTTTTCCAAGCCTTTTCAATGTTTAGACATAGCTCATCAATAAAAACTTCCAACTTAAGGCGGATTTCTGGTGAAAAAACGCTGATTTTGGTGAATTTTTCCAACGTTGGGGGATTGCCACCTTGCCACCCTCCTGGCTCGTACACTTATGCTCCCTGTAATTACTGTACTATTTGCTTTGGCCCTCTAGACGAACAGTGTAATGCATGATTCACTAAAACAATGCAATCCAAGGAGAATAAAAGAATTGATTGAAGTCTATCAATTCGATGTCGAAAGATATGTCAGGATTCAGCTGTATGACCTGTACAAGGTACACAGAGAAGATAAGGCAAGTAACATTTAAAATTGTGGGGTTACGTAAATATACTTCTACGTTAAAGCAATATCGGCACAGATTGAAAATGTCAAAAATATGGTCTTATCAAAGTATTAGCTAGCGTTCACATGATGCCAGCACAATTTGAAAACGAGAGAAATTTGACGGTTACAAACTCCTTAAAGGGAATCGACATAGTTAAAGCTGGCCCGGGCCAGGTCAAAAATAAAATCTATTGTACTCAGCAATTTAGATGCATCTGGTTTCATTGTGTGGCTAAAGAAGCAAGGGATTTGTGGGCGTTTCTTGTGCCTTGTTATAGTGGCTACGAGATATAGCTGTGTCTATTCCCTTTAAGATCTTCGCAACGAAATATGTTGGAGATTGGTATCAAAGAAATGTATCTAGGCCTATCCAAGATATACAAGGCTGATTTCGAACTAATCGGTCTCTATCATTTGCAGTGCTGCACCGGGTGAGTCAACAATTATGTTGGCAAGTTTGGCGTGCTGCGGTACATAAAATACGTAGCGGATATTCAAAACAGTAATGTTAATCTATCAATCAAAGGCTAACGTACATGTGACATTATGTTTGGTAAGTTTACCAAAAAGAAAGATTCTGCTGGCCCACCACACGTTTAACTTTTTGATACACTCGGTACAAATCGCAAAATGGAATTCAACATATTTTCTTAGATAACTCCAACAGGAAGGGCATCACTTCAACTGCTTCATGTAACTGAAATGCGGACGCCTCACTTCTAAGGTCGCTGAACGGCCTCCAATGTGTAGCGATTGCTCCTGCCAGAAACGGAACAATGGTGCGATGAATGGAAGCATATGATAGCAAGTGGGTTTGAATTAAATCTTGGGATACGACACTCGAGACGAAAAACGAATTCTTTGGAATTCGATACAAACCAGTCTTTTGTAACTACTCACAGTAAAAGAGGTCATGATTTTGCTCTATAGCATGCTGTATTTTACCCTGGGTACCAGACTCTCTGTAAAAGAAAATTGAGAGAGAGACTGTGTAGTGTCTATAAGCCAATGAAACTGTGACAATAGAACAGTAGGTAACTCAGTATGAAATAGCACGTGTTAGTTAGTTGTATTTTTGGTTAGAGATCGATACGAGGACGAACAACATGGTTACCCAACTCAGCGAATAAAACACCACAGTCTGGTACCCAGGGTAGCTGTATTTGATATTGAACACACTTACTTGAGTATCAATTAAAGGATAAGTAATTCGATGAATGTATCCAAACTTAAATGAAACTATGTTAGATCTTAAAATGAAACCCCGGGGGGGGGGTACTTGACCTAAATTTGTACGGGGATGTGCCCACGAAAAAAAATTTTTTCACCCTGCTCCAGAATTTTTGCCTTCAAATGATACCCTGTTCTAGAAAAAATCAGTGAAAAGTATACTCAAAAACACAAAAATTTGACTAAATAATAACCCTTTGTAACAAAATTTCCTCTTTTGACATGTTTTGACAACCTGCTCCAGAAAATTTGCCTTCTTTTGATACCCTGTTCTAGAAAAAATAGGCGAAAACGATACCCTGAAAAACGGCACATCCCCGTCGGACAAATGTACTAAGTACCCCCCCCCCGGGAATGAAACTAATGTGCAATCTTTGCTTTTAGGTTGCAAAGACAGTTTATGACAAAATCGATTTGCTGAGGTTCTTTGCCAAAAAAGGAGTCACGAAAAAGGTAAGCCTGAAGATATTTGTCTTTGATTTACAGCGAAATTATTGTCGCAACAATTCGAAATTCAAAGATAAAGAATTCTTGGCAAACTGTTTGATAGGATATTCAGGGATAATCTATACTTATTACAATCGTTGAAGGCTCGCTCCTTTGTGAGCTGATAATCACTACAACCACGATCAGAACTTTATCAACCTCGCTTTGGTGCCAGGCGCCAAAAGCTTAGGCCAGTTCTAAACAATTCCTAGTTAATGATTCTAAAGCGCCTGAAAGTCGTGCTTTGATTCAGGTTTTAGAGAAAAAAACCAACCAGTTATAAGATGAGTACTTCTTCGAGATGTTCCACAATTTCTTGGGACAACCTTCGAGATGTTCCTATTGCTTGAAGATTCGTTCACTTTGATACTGACAACCTGCTTTTAAAAGCCGAACTGTTGTTTGGATTCTCCACAGCAATCGGCAGCGATGGGAAACAGCTTTCTTCGCCTTTGATGAAGGGAGGCTGAAGGGAAGGCAATTCTTGGAGCGAGGTAGAAATCTTAATATCCAATTGGTCAGTTTAAACATGGCTAACTATGACTTGGAAGATTCTGATTGGTCGCGCCAGAAATAGAGAAGGTGTTATGCAGAGCTTACCGTTACTCCCTTGCAAAAATGAGAAGAGAAAGGAAAGATATAATATTTCTCAATTTCAGAGAATTTTATGAACAAGCTGATTCTAAAGTAGGGGGTATGGTAGATTTTGGGAGCTCCTCATTGAATCTGTGTCTGGATACTGATTACAAGATTCTTGTTTATTACAGATAACTGTATATGCGAATAAGTTAATGAGTATTGAACATGAGTGCTTGGATGTAAACGAGATACTGCAACGTTTGTCCATTGAAAACATTACGGACGCACATCTGCTCGACGGCAGACTAGTGCCTCATCCCAAGGTTGGTAAATACTATTATCATTGTGGTAGTTGTGGCCTATGTTCAGCACATATTCAAGTAGGTGCAAAAAAGAGTACATTTATCCAGCCATCCTGCACCTGTTTTCTGGCATATCCCATATCCTGCTGCTTTATTATTTTCTATATTGTTATATATTGTAATATTCTCCATGAACATGTGAAAATATTGTAGTAGTCTCCTTTAAGATTTAAAGGAAAATAGAAATCCATACATCCTTTGAATTTGGACTTTTTTTTATTTTTTTTCATTTTAAACCTATTTATACAGGGTAGCAATTCAGAATTAATAGAAACCTGCTTTACTTTGGCCCTGTGACAAAAAGAAAGAAACACTACAAAATAAAGTTTTCAAACCTACTGATAAACAATCAAGAAATTATTTTTATTTTTAAACCTATTACAATCTATTAATACCATGCCAATTAAGGAGCGAAATTAAAAGGAGAAAAAGGAAGCCGAATTATCAAGCATTAGAGGCCCATGTAATTTTTTTTTTGTCTCGATTTGAAACACTGAATAGAAGATGCCAACTTTGTTTCTGAATCAAGGTTGTTCCAAACTTTGGCTCCACGATAAGCGAAAGATTTCTGTCCGTTTGAAGTTTTGAATAGAATTTGAGTTGAAATTTTGAATAGAATTAACTTCTCCTGAAATCTTGTTGGCTACACTTGTGTTATTTTTCATACGAAACAGGTCATAAACCCAACTCAAGCATTACTCATCAACCGCATAATTATGAACCAGCAGTGTACAGCTAGATTATTCTGGTACTTCGATAAATATAATGGCCTATCGAATGCACTACTTGCATATACTCTTCTCAGTGGTATCAGGCAGATGAAAAACCACAGGAATATGCGGGAAGAATTGGATGAAAGTATGGGGTAAGTGCAATTAGATTAACTACTGGTAAACAAGGGCAGATTTTGTAATACAATAGCAACGGTTGCTTTAGTTCACATCTCAATTCAAAGCGATTAGCGAATGCAGTAAAAAGGAAATTGTATTTAGGGATATGCATCATTGTAAATAGGAATTTGTATTTTATTTGATTTTATGTAAATACGTCTAGTTAGTTGGTTTGAATTAGTTGATATTTATTTATGCTATTAACTATTATAAGTAACCAACTTAAAATACAGTAAAACCCCGCAAACAAGAACATAGCAAAATAAAAACCTGCACACTGATTTTGTGAAAAGACACCCAAAGATAAGAACCAAAAACAGACTGATTTACTCCAATGTTCTTATGAGATGGTACACTTAATTATGAAATTTCATCATATCAGTGTAAACATACTCCTAACTGTTGATAACTGAACACCTCTAACAGTTTTCAGGGATATGCAAATTGTTTTATCAAGCTGTATGATATAAAGTGCTTTGTCAGCAACACAATACCACACCCTCTAATATTTAAATGGAGTCATTCTATTTATAAGAATCTAGCCAGTCTGTTTTTTAGAAAAGTATGTTCTTGTTTGCGGGGTTTTACTGTAATGTTAAAAATGACAAAATTAGTTATGAAAATAGTCGTAGTTTTTGGTTGTACTAGTGTTTTGTTTGTCATTTTAGATACTTTCAAGAACGAATCATCGGTTTGCTGGATGTTTATTACAAGACTGACCAGAAGATGGCAGTGAAAGCTTTGACAAGGAAAGTTCCTTTGTGGCGTTGTCAGACATTGGTGGATGTTGCTGGAGATATTGGATTGAAAGCATTTATCGAACAGCCCGCGTGTCAGCTTGTTTTATCGAAAGCAAGGAAGGGCCAGGTAGATAACTTCGTCTCCTTTGTAGCATAAAGAGTCATTGACACCCAGAATCCTTTGCAGGCTTTCAGAATGTATGAAAATCAATTTTGCGTTGAATGGAAGCAAGAGATCCATAATGCAGTAGTCTGCTCAGGCCAAGCTTGATTGAAACAGTGGCCCATTGAAATTAAGTTTTCGTTCGCACGGAACGCAATCGTTCCGTTCCACAGTTTTCTCCTTAGTCTTTGCAATTTTTTCCAGCAACAACTACATCCACGCATGCGCTTAGGGCAAAGATCTTATCGTTCCTTTTTTTGGACCAGTCTTGCATCTCACTGCCTGTTCACACGGGAACGGAAAGGAACGATTGCTTATCATGGACCAGAATTGAACGTGGATTTTTCATTCCCAAGCAAGCCTCTTGCCAGCATTTTCCCTACTTTTGGGTCTATGATGAGGGATCAAACCAAACAAACTTTTCACATCTGAGTTAGCCTTTGACGTTGATTAGCATTATAGTTTTGAACATTATTCAAGTTTATTCCAATTCAATTCAATTTTCTTTGTAAAACACAATTACTAATACATAGCATGACATAATAAAGCTGCATTCTATCCAACTCAAGAAAAGCGGAGCTTATCTAGCTTGAGCCGTTAAAACAAAACAATGACAAGAATAAACAAAGAATAATCCACAGCCCTCCAGACACCCTGTACGCGATATCAACCAACTTCACATACAATCATGGGTCGCAGGAAACGAGGTAATTGTTAAAAATGTAAACGCAAACATACCTGTACCTTTATCGTGACTTCTTCTGCCATTCTTGGCTTTCCTTTGCCTCCCTTCCTCAGCTCAACAAATTGATTCAAGTTTACAAAGGCCAAATTCAATTTCCTTGGAAAAGCAAGGCTGCCCTCGTTTGCTGTTTTGTGGAAGGGAGGCAAAGGAAAGTTAATGGCTGGCAAAAGAAACCACGATAAAGACATAAGTATGTTTGTGTTTACTTTTCTAACAATTACTTCGTTTCCTGCTACCCATGATACAATGACAATAGCTCCCTGGATCAGTGCCTCTTGATTGGTTAAAGACAACTGCCTAGACGATGCTAGCAATTTGATTCGTGCATAGCAGTCCTCCCTGGAAGAGCCTAAAGTGTGCCCGTTATTTCATGGTATATTTACCCAAATGACATCTTAGAGATTGTCTGGTCAGAGGTTGTTTTAGTCTAACACAGTTTTATTTCATAGGATGCAGATACCAAAGAAAATTTGGAAATGTTGAAGAAAAAGCGCGATGCTGCATGTTGCTTCCCAAAGATATTCTACTATATTTGGTACATGTTAGCAACTTCAATCGGAGTTCCGCATGTGAAGAAATGGATACATATGGTTAGTATGTATTTTAGGCTACGCTGCTTGAAATGAGCCGAGGGCAAATCATTTCTCAAAATAGCTTACTCTCGAGTACCGAATAATCGTCCCCCTGCTTATCAATTTTTGAAAAATTTTCCTACCCCCTCGCTCTTATTCCAACCCCCCCCCCCTTTTATCAATTTTTGGACAAATGAAATGATATTAGACATAATTTCTGCATAAACGCAAGAAAAAGTCTAAAGAAGTGCAATCAACAGAACCAGAGTTCAAAAGTAAATGTATCAGTAACATCACTTTGCACATAGACATATAGCAGATACGTGTTTACATAAGAAAAGGGCTATTTTCTATTTCTTTCTATTTCTCCAAGCACCCCCCCCCCGATTATTCCAACCCCCCGATTATTGTTATATCGAACCATTTCCGACCCCCCGATTTTTCTCACCCCCCCCGTTTATTCGGTACTCGAGAGTACGTGGTTTTTGTGATTTCAGAATCACGTGATCTTTTTCTGTGATTCTAGTGATTTTTAGTGATTTAATAGTGTAACTTTTCAGTAATTTTTCAGTGATCTGTCACTTTTGTGCTTTTCTTGCATGCAATGTTTTTGTGATTTTGCGATTTTGTATGTGATTCTTTTGTGATTTCAAGGAAAATCGAAAAAAAAACCGTGATTTGCCTCTCGAAATGAGCTGCACAGGTTACAAGAGCAAAAAGCTGAGGGACACAAACCACAGAATAGATATAAACAGAGGAAAAGAAAGAGGAAAGGGATCAGAGAGAGAAAGGCGCTTGAAGGATTCATTTCTCAAGCCTTACCATAAAAGCTCTATCGTGCCAGAGGGGCTTTTAGAGAGGATGTCAACAATGTATTGTCAGTTTTTTACCCTATATTTTTTATGAATTCAGTATACTACAATTTTACTAGTCGAATGCATAAATTCTGCTTAGTATTTATATATTAACATTAATATAGACTTGTTCAGCCACATCAACAAAAAATATTTGGTGACGCAGAAAATTCCACGATGTCTTCTTTGTCCACATTTCAGATCTGAATCCTAAAATTTGTCTATTTACTTGTTTTCAACAGACTATCTACCTGCTGGCCCTTGCAGTGTTTTCATATTACGTCATGGTGAAGACGTCCGCTGCACATGTCCCAATAAAATGGATCATTTTCGCTATTGTAACATCGATGACATTGGACGAAGCCAGACAGGTACATAAGAAGCCACGAGTTTCAGATAATAATAGTATGGACATTTTCACACTTTCGAATATTTAAATCTCCGGAATTTTTTGTAGTCCAAACTGTTAAATGTCCGAAATTTTCGTAACGCAGAAAATCATGGAGAAACATTTTCACTGTGTAGAGAGTAATTGATGAAAAATATTATATTTTCTTATATAAAATCCATCTTAGCTGTCATCATCACTATCTTCAACAATATTCTTCTTTTCTATTATATTTTCCAATATAAATTTTTTACAATATTATATTCTTTTGTAAATTTCAGACCAGGAACCCCTAAAATAAATGCAAAGCATTTTGAGTATGAAAAAGCGAAAAATAAGCTGAACATGTATAGTTTTTTAATCACCCGAAATATGAATAGCTTGGAAGTAAATTTAGGTAAATGTACCAAAATTTTACCTCAGAATGTTTGATGTCTTGACTATTTTCAGACCACAGGGGGAGGGGGCGGGCGTTGTTCGATAGTAATTGTATCTGGGAATGTGCCGCCCGCAAGGGTATACTTTTTCGAACTTCTAGTCTAGCCAATCAAGTAGAAATTAGATGTATTAGATCTAACAATAAGTCTGCAATCCCCCTACAAAACCATGGCAGCATTCACTTAACAATATTAACACCTAGTTTAGAAATTAGTCTAGCCAAGGGAAGCATTTTCACAAAAATTGGTCTAGGAAACGGTGCCATTTTGAAACTATGGGCTGCACACCCCTACCCGAAATTTAACTGAGAAGCCCCCCCCCCTATTTTTATGTGTCAGCTAGTTTTGGGGTTGCGAGGTTGACTTTATCAGATTGCAATTTCATGGACCAGGAAAGCGATGGACTTTGTGATAGAAAATAGCCTCAAGATCAGTTTCTGCATTTTATTTACAGATCAAAGATATTGGAAGGAACTTCTACTTGAACTTAAAGCTATGGGCATCAAGTGCTTGGAACTTATTGGATTTCTTCAGCATCATTGTGTACTATTTCGGGTTCATGTTAAGCTTCCTTGATGATTATCTTTCAAAGATTGTCTTTGCAGTCTTTCTTTTCATTTGGTGGATAAAATTTACGCAGTTTCTCAGAACTTCCGCTCTCCTTGGTTTATATGTTGTCATGATTTTGCAGATGGTGAGTTTGAGATTTCTTGATAATGTTCGAAGCATACTAACAGATGTCACCTTCGTCCTCTTTCCATCGGGTGCCCCCAAAAAAGTGCTCCCGCTTAAAAAATCACCAAGCAGTTGATTATCCTTTTAGTTCTCTCGTCTTCTAATTGTCCATAGTCCTATATCCTTCCTCACATTGGTGTGAGGTGAAGTGTTAGCGCCATTTTGAATTTCTACTTACAAAGTTTCCTCCTGTGCGGGGGTAAAATGAAGCCAGAACCAACACAATGCCATATTTGCGTTGGGTTTTATTAAAGTTGACGGAATTCGAGCAAGCCTACGTTGGGTTTGGCTTCGCAATTAGCCTCACATTACCAATGAGCAGGAGGAAACTTGCCTGTTGACGAATCAAAATGGTGTCTTCTAATGCAGCAGCTTGACCAACTCGTTGCAGCGCGTAATCCAACCAAATCACAAAATTTTCTTTCAGATCTTCTTTGTCAATAACCCAAATATGTTAAAGATATTCAACTGTCTCGCCGTTTTTCGCACGTAGGTAACCTACATGAAGACATTCCTCGTGGTTCTGCTCATAGCTGTGGTTGGCTACGGTGTCTTTATGACGGCACTTCTGTTCCCTGATTCACCGCCAAGCTGGAATGTACTGTTCCATGTTATATTCCGACCATACCTTTTGATGTTCGGAGGAATGGGACTTGAACAGTACGAACGTAAGTGGAAAAGTTTGTTTACTCGATTAACGTTTGCACCGTATCACAGTATTTCTTTCATGCTGGGATTCTAGAATCACGACCAAATTTTCTGTTATTTCTGCCTTGCAATACTGACATCGCCAAACTTTAGCACGGACAATCCTCTTGGGAGGATGAAATCACCCGGAAACGATGGAAAAAGATTTGAAAAATATTTTTGCTGGATAAACAGTACCCTGGGTACCAGAGCCAAAAAATAAATAAAACAAAATTAAAAGAAATAAATAAAATTACATTAAAAAAGATAAAAAGAGAGGGAAATATTTTTCCTTTTCCTTTCTATTTTTCCAAATATTTTTCCTTTTTCTTTTTTTTAATTTTATTTTATTTATTTTTTTGGCTCTGTTACCCAGGGTAGATAAACAGAGTCAAAGACATTTTGTCAAAGCAACGTAGGAGAGTTTGCTCTCACCAACAGCCTCTTCAGGGCCTTCTTGAAAAACCTCAAAATAGTTCACTTTACCTCGTCTTACCTAATTGTTTTGTGATTTGGCATTTCAGTCAATAATTCCACGACGATATTTGGTACAGAGAAGGTACAAACGGAGTCAGAAATCTTGGTAGTTCTTGGGATGTCCGCTTTCCTCCTATTTGCCAATGTGTTGCTGCTTAATCTGCTGATTGCAGCTTTCAGGTAAGCGTTCTCGACTTGTAACTCTATTGCGTTTTCGATCCAAATCAAACTCTGGTGAGGACACCCCGGGGAGGACACTAGCCCAAAAAGGCCGCAGTGTGTTAAACCTTGGTATTTTTGTCCTCCAACCTCCTTATATAAATCCTTTTTTTACAGCAATATATATGAAGATGTGCAAGCACACTCTACACAGATTTGGAGATATGAGCAATATTTAATACTGAAAGAATTTCAAAACAAGCCAATATTGCCAATGCCATTCTCAGTGTTTGAAAATATTTACATCCTTCTCAACTGTCGAAATTGTTGCAAACGTTGCAGTTGTCATGGAAGGAATGAACAAACAGGTGAGACTCACTAAGTCTGGTTTCGATATTATTGTGACCGTCATGACTCGTGTAGACTTGCCCCAAGTGTGTTTCCTCCAGTTTGCCTGACCGATCCCTTTCTCGCATTTCACGAATCCACCATTCCACCATTCCATTGACAGTATGATGGAATGGTGGATACAAGAACAATCATAAAGGGAACGGTCAGGTGGACTTAGGAAACAGAATCCACGGAAGAACAGTACTGGCTTTTATATCTATTATTAAACATACTCTCTTCTATTGTAATGTTTTATTATAGGTAAATTGTACTAAATGGATATTGTGAATAAATAAGATAAAATGAAAAATGAAACTCAATCACCCCATCTTTGTGCCTTTACAGAAAATTGGAATGATGGATCCTGGAAATATGTGAAAGGAAGCAGTCAGATGGACTTGCAATCCTTTTCATGTTTTTGTGGAAGTGTCCATGGCTTGCATCCACTTAAGTTACTTGATGTGTTCCCTTTTTCTTATGTTGTGTCAAATCTTTGAACTCTTCCAGGTAATTGCGATTGCAGCATAGAAGAAACTGACAAGGACTTTCTTGAAAGCAGAGAGATTGCAGATTTTGAAAGATACTGCATGACAAAGTTGTATCCTCAATTCCCAGAGGAGGAAGTGCCAAGAACCTCAGTAAGTAATAACCATTTTTTATTGTTTCTAGCTCTAAAAAAATATTGATCTTTTTGAAAAAAATGGATTGCTGTTATTATTGAAGAACTAAATATATGACTATAAAAGATAGATCAAAGTTTGTTGGACCCATTCAAGTTATGTAACTCTGAAAATTTTAGTATTATGCTCCTTGTTGAGCTCGTGGCACAGCTTTGCATGACAAGAAATATGTCAAAGAAATCAGATGACGTTTTATCAAGAGATTGATCACATGACTTGAAACAGGTGTAAACAAACCTTTGCAATGCTTTAATTACAGCCCAATCATCTTCCAGGAAATGGGAAGCAATGGTTCATAGATAGATGTGAAGAATTCCAACAAACAACTGCATTCATTGTAAATCAAAGGATGAAAATCAAAATCAACGAAAATCTGTCAGATGTTTATATACAGTTATTATGTGTAATTTGTAGAATAAGAGCCAATGAGCAAGTTACTCACACAGGGTGAAAAGTACCGTCCTTATGCAAACTTACATGACAAGAATTCCAGAATTCCTGAGCCATGTTAACGATAACAGGTAAAAGCTTCTCAAGCAGGAAAACCATGTTTATGTGCGCATGGCCTGTGGGTGGGGTATGCTTTCAAGCCACTACAAAGGTGCCACTTCAACTTCAGGGTGCCCAAAAATCCTGGGTGTCCTGCATAGGTGTATGGAAAGAATCAGCAAGACTTGAATATATTGCAGGAATACCGTAGAGAATTCTACTTAAGCTAAAACTGCAATGCTCCTAACTTACCTTGTTTGTCACCTGAAAATGGCTTATCGATTGGCAATTACACCCTCAAAGGCCTTGTTCCTGTGACAATGACTGCATTCCTTTCCCAGGCTTTTGAGGAGGGTTGATCTACTCCAACAAGCTATATGTACCTTTTCATTACAAAGCTGTGAAAGATTTTATTCCTTGGGTTTGTAGGTTTCCTCATTGCTCTGTTATTTTGCCTAAGTTTGGAAAGGGTCAGTTGGGCCAACCAATTTCCCGTTGTCCTGCTCGATTGAGTGTGAGCAAGCATATCCCAGTATGCATACATATTAAAGCAGATTTCATTCATTTAATACAGTATTATTTTGCTCGTACTCTACTTTTGATCTAATTGAAAGTTTTTATTCACTCTTATTTCTCTCATAAGAACTTTTAAATACTTGATAAAGATCTTTTGCTGCAATCATGCTATTTTGTGATCATAGTTTCCAATGCAATTTTGACTGTATATAAATGTTTGAACACTTTATTTCATTGCATTTATTGCAGAATGTGACTTTCGTATCTAGGTCTCAAGTTAGTGCTGTCAAATGCTGATTTTCAATCCAGTTATACTATTATTTCAATGAATGTTTGCATTCAAACAGCATTTCCAAGTGAGAGGCCAAGATTTTTATATCAAAATTGCTTTTGAGACTCATATGATTTGTTACAATTTCGTTACATCACATGTGGTAGACTTAAAACGTTTTTTCACATATCATTATGATAAATGAAAGAGAAATCTGTTGCTTTGTTTGTCACTTTTAATCTGCCCTGTGTGTTGAGATTTTGCACTGGTTGATAGATCGTTGCCAGAATGGAAGACTGTTGAAAAAACGATCAAAATTGTTGGTTAGGGGGGCTTTAATAATCTGCAATTCCTGTAGAAATTCAAGCGCAATCTTTTCAATTTGAGTCTGAAATTATTGGAAGACAGGAGGCAGTGACACTTCCAAGGGTGAAATCTGATAAACAGCACATAGCTCTCTGGGCTGATTTCAAACTATGATAATCTCAAAAAACACTGCATAGTGCAACTAAACCTAAGAATTTTTGTAAGTCATAGCTTCATTCACATCTTCATTATCAGAATACCAGTGATTCATTATCAGAATACCAGTGAAAAAGTGGCATCCTTCTCTTTCCTCGACTTTTTGGAGAACTGAGGTATGTATGGAAACCACTTTGTGGACTTAAAGACTTGATATGTACATGAAGTGTACCATATTCATTGTCACTCACATCACTTCCTTCAAAAGTTTCAGTTATAGATTTTGTTCTTGTTCCTGTTTGCCAGCCCTGGCCTTAATGTTCCAGCTTTACTGTGTCTATCAAAAGTAAAACAATTTCTCACTTAATCTCAAGGTCATTCATCTTTTCATTAACACTATCATTTTCCTTGGCATTTTTATCTTCAAGTTTTGCTTCATCAATTTCCACAACACTTTCAATAACTTCTCTTTCCTCCATGGGCAAAGTTGTCAAATCTCTACGCATTGCATATGCATCCTCTCCATCAGCGTAATACTTTGGCTCTATTTCATGAATATCAAACTTCAATGATACTTTGTATAACTTCAATGCAGCACGGTTGCTCTTTCGTACATGTAAAGAGACATATTTGGCCCCAAAATTTTCCACCATTGCCCTTGCAGCCTGGTCCATCAATTTCCTTGCAAGTCCAAGTCTTCTGTGCGATCTCTTGACAGCTAAAGATGTTATATGACCATGAATAACCTCATCAGGTTCTTCCTCCATTTTTGCTAAAACATACCCAACGATTTTACCACGCTGGTCCTCAGCAACATACGAAAGTTGTGGCCAAGATAGGCCGTGATACAAGTAGTATTTCATCTGATAATTCTCGGGTAAACAAAGTAGATTGCAATGTTGCATGTTCATTAAGTCTTCGGGTGTTGCACATCTGATATTCATGGTTCCAATGATTTGTTTGCGTAATCAACATGAAATCAAAACAATTTTCTTACCAACCACGAAGAGATGACTGTCCTGGCCACAGTGTGCTCTGAGAAAGCTTTTGGTCTCCTTTTGATCAAGTCTCGTTCGGGGCATTGCTGTTTTAGTAAGAGGCAAAAGTAAAATGGATCCTAAGATATTAACAACAGCAGTAACAAATATTCCAAAGGGAGCCAGAATTCGAAAGTATGAGGACATGGCACAGCAAAGGGAGAGTGGATCAGTAAAGAACGAGATTTGAATTGCGTAAGGAATAGTTCAGCAAAAATTCTTACGGTTAAGAATGCAATTATCGATTTGGTTCTGATGTTTCTCTTTGCTTTAGTTTCTGATGTTTCTCTTTGCTTTCATTTTGTGTGTGCAAGTTGAGATAGATGGGTACATGGAGTGTACATGGCCTAAATATTAAGATTTTGCGGACACTTCAAAGTGGAGAACAAAAGATTAAAACAATAGATCTTTGTCTGCTGCTATCAGTGTGGCTCAGATTAAAAACCGTGTTCGTTCCTGCACGTGCAAAGGAAATAACATGTTATACAAACTTTCCGGCCTGGGATTGACTTATGTTATTTCATCACATCAAGCAGCTTCAATTGTTGTGCTCCAAGGTATGATCTTATTGGCCTTTCCTTTGAGAAATCTCAAATCAATGGCATTCCTTCCAGATTTACATGCAGATGATTGTAGATTTTTAGTGGAATGAAAGTGCTGGACTGGAAAGTTTGTGAGGTCCACATGGACAATGTGCAGCTTTCTATTGTTTTAATAATGGTCACTTTGTGGTGCTTCCCTTATTCTACTTGGAATTGTGCATGAAAGACCTCTCATGCATGAATCATAAAATGCAGAAAATACACATTATCAATATTATGACTGTGCCTTCGAATTTACTCTTTCCAGGTTGACAGTGATTTTTTTATATTCAACAGGAATCAAATGAAGAAAATCAGACACTAAACGATTCATCAACTCACTATGATATTGAAAAGTTGAAATGCTGTCACAGTTCTTCATTCTCTCCTCAAGAGGGGATACCTTGGTCTTTAGAGACTGTATCCATTTCTATGAATTTTCTTGATAAAACTTTCTTTCAGTCATCAGTTTTAGGAACAAGGATTGTGGATGTAATGATCAATTCAACCAAAAAAAATTGTGATCGCCTTAACATTAACTTAACTGTATCTTTATTGATGACAATGAAGAAAATCTGCATTGATCTTTTACTGAAATCAAAGTACGGTATGACCCAATCTTCTTAGTATGTTTAGTTCTCAATGAGATCTTGCAAATGCAGGCCAACAAAGCAGTGACATGCTCATGTGGAAGGTTTTGATTTCTTAATTTTCAAAGTAGTAAACAAAAGATCTTGTTCAAAATGGATGTGCATCTGAAATTTTTTGTAAATATGCAGTTGCCACATTCTGCAGACTGGACTTTGATTATTGTTGCAAGCACCAGCAAGTATTGCCTTATAAACTTAATATTAATCAGATAGAGGAGACATTGTGAAAGGTACAGCGGAGATCTTCTTCAGAAGGCTAAATGCCCATAAAGAAGACCAAGCGGCACCAATATTTGTAAGTTCTTTCTATAAAATGATTCAGCTCTTTACTCTTTTGAAATCTGACTCAATTTGAGGCTTACACAAGAATCATTCACATTAATTCATTTTATATTACTTCATGCACCATATGTCAGCAAAGGCCACTTTGCATGGGGCTATTAAAAATTTACAATCTAAACTTTACAGGTTACAAATCTTCAAATGAAAATAGATGATACTAGATAAATCTACTGTTTAAAGTGGAATTCAAATCAAGACATAATGATCATAGCAAGAGTGGCAGGAGACAATCAGGTCAGACCAGAGAATTCTCAACTCAAAAATTTGAATTGTAGGCTGGTAAAAGGGAGAGTTGACTATGGCAAGGGAAAGAAGACCTTTGTTGAATGATAAGTGTAGGGATGAATATTTCAACAAAAAGAAATTTTCTGCGATTCCCCCACTGTCAAATCCTTCTAGCGCTACTTTTGCTAATGTGCCATTTTTGCTCAACAAAAAGAAGTGAGTAGTCTGAAATGTCCGAAGTAGAAACTTGTTGCAGATCCTCAGTCTAAATACTGTAGTTAATTCACTTCCGTTATCATTTACCATAAACCAGTTGAATTATTGATATTGGGAAAAATTCAAATTACTTTCAGCTTTGTTTGTTATCTCAGCTGTTGTTGTCACAAATTCATTGTTTGTTCCACAGACTGTTGAAGGTAATCATTTCATTTTCATCAAGAAAGGTGGTCTGTATTTTGTTGCAACAACAAAGTCAAACACTGGTCCTACATTTGTTGTAGAACTTTTGAACAGGTAGGCTAAATATCATTCACTCTTCATGATTAGTGTCTAATGTTGTGCCTAACCAAAGACCTTTATGAAAAAAGTATAGATTCCAGAACAAAGACATTTTCCTTGCTATGGATAGGAGAACATTTTTCAAACTATGACTGTATCCAGATTGGATAGCAATGTTTCACAGAATAAATGAATTGTAACTTTGTTCCAAACTTTGAAGTGAAAAATTAGAGTTCATAATAACTTTATGTGATTCACTTGAAAAGATTTCTTCATAATTCTCCTGAAAAGTTTTCTGAGAGACTTATATATTTGAAACATTTTTTTCTTCAAGATGTGTGCAACAGAACCATTTGTTTATCATGCTTATAGAATTAGTTGGTTCTTCTTCTCCAAGAAACTGAAAAAAGTTATTTCCAATCTTTTTCCATCTACAGGATTGCAAATATATGCAAAGATTATTGTGGTGTGTTGAATGAAGAGTCATTAAGATGCAACTTCACACTTATTTATGAGATACTGGATGAAGTTTTGGTGAGTACAATTGGCTTTATGTCATTCTTAATCCAAGATTTCTAAGTGTTAGAGTTGATTTACGAATTCAGCTATTGTAAAATACTAATTTTTACCCAGAAAAATTATGTTTGGTGCCTTTTTTGACAATAGTATAAAAGCTTCACTTTATTTTCGACTCTTATTGGCTAAATGTTTGTTAAATGTCATACACCCAAATTTTTCATTGTTTTCATGAAACTTCCATTCTTCGTTAAGTTTTTACCTGATGATTTGGTTTTGCCTACTTTGAAATCTTTTGTGATTGAAAATGTCTTTGTCTATCTCAAGCTATTCAGCATCTTAAACAATTTTTGACTTGCTCTCAGAGTTCAAGATGGTGGATGGTGACTGGATCTATGGGAGATTTTTAGCAAAAATCACCACAGAGGAGCTTTTTGCTGGGCTTTTACAGAAGCCAGGTATTTTTTTTTATCCTCTTGCAATTCTTTTTGAAGGATTTTGGATATCCACAAACCACGTCAACAGAACAATTAAAGTCATTTATTTTCAATGAGGTTCATATGGTTTCAGATACAGAAAATGTCACAAGTCAAGCAACTGGACCTAATGTGGTTTGTATTGTCTATTTCTTCTTATTTCAGCCTGCAAGAAGAGTATCTATTCTTGTACTTCCTCAATATCTTCATTACAACTTGTTTCTATTTTGTTAGGAAAAGAAATGAATTGCCATTTTAGTCGTTGTGTATCTGTTGAGGTCGTAACGATCAGGAAGAGGCAACTGCAATTTTTAGGGCATGTTTTAAGAAAAGAAGAACTGGAAGATGTAGCAATAACTGGAAAAATTGAAGGAAAAAGAGCCAGAGGAAGACAGAGGCTCACTTTCATCTCAAGTCTCAGCCATTGGATGAAGATCAATGAAAAGGATATAATTAGAACTGCAAAAGACAGAGACTTATGGAGAACCATGGCCGCCAACGTTCTGGAAGAATAAGGCACTTAGAGAGAGAGAGAGAGAGAGAGTATCTGTTGAGAAATTAATTTTTGTTAGAATACTTGTTTATTTTCTTTTCTCTCCAATTTCAGTTTGGAAATGAGCAGCTTACGTTACCAAGTAGTGCATCAAACATACCCATACAGGCCATATCAAAGGTAAGTGTCTGTACAAGGAAAATGCAACCCTTCATTTCTTTTGCCAAATGCTGGACACTCCAAAAGGTTCATACCTCATCAAGTATAACATTACAGAAACCTTTTGATTGAAATCAGTACTGTATCTACTCTACCTGCCGAGAAATACGTTTTTTGAGCAAGATGTCCACAGCTTAGAAAATAGGGACAGGGATGGCACAGTTATTTGAATGTATGAATCATTCATTTAAAGGCCTTTTGTGTTACAGTTTTTTGTCTTCGAATTCTCAATGTTTCTTATTCCTCTTTTGCATCAGAAAGGTGGCAGGAAAAACGAAGTGTTTGTTGATGTTTTGGAGAGGCTTACTGTTCTCTACACACCAAATGTAAGTATTTCATGTTTTGTTCAATGATGTAAAATTTGAATGTGATTCAAGGTTATTCTCATTTTTGCCAGATGATGTTAGATAGCGACAAATTCTGCTAAAAATTGGTTTCACTGCAATAGATTTTGCACAGCACCTTTTCCTTGAACTATTATTAGTCTCATAAGTCGAAAAAGGCGCAATTTTGCAACAACTGTTTTAAAAATAAACAAAGCTGACGTCCTGCAAAAATGAATAAGTAAGAAATTGAATTGAATGATCAATGATTGAATTGAATTGAATTGAATGATCTCTCTTTGAGATATTTCTGATGTAAATAGAACAGAAAAAAATTACGATGCGATATTCCACAGGAAACATGCTAATGCATGTCAGCCCTACAGCCATTACTTAGAACTGCAATATAACGAAATGTGATACTGTGAGCTCAGCAAAAAATTCTAAAAAAATTGTAGATTTCTCGGATTCGATTCCTTTATGCAAACAAATATCTGTTTTTCAACTCAAGGGAAGGAAAAAATTTCTCGAAGCTGTTTTGATAACAAAGCATATTTTTTAGCTCGTACCTGGTTTGACAGGCCATGTGAATTTCTTTTATCAGGGGAATCTAATTCGATCAGAAATTGATGGCTGCGTTCAAGTAAAAAGTTTCCTGGCAGGCAATCCAGGTAAGCTTTTTTCTACTTTCACCAAATGTACTAATATGTGAAGCGTAGCCTGTGTGCAGACTTTATCCAAGAAAAAAGCGTATAGTCTGCCCCACGCCGCTCAATTTTGTGTAGTGCGTGCTTCAGCATTTATTTGATAACAAAGAAAGAGTATTGTTGTAACAGCCAATAACATCGCTTTCCTGCGAAATGAGGAAGCAATCAGATTTGAGAACGGCTATCATGTGAGTAAATCTCAGGTTTCCCTTTGTTCTTTGAGCAGACTTCATCAACAACACAATACTCGGGAAGTTTAAGTACCCTATGGCAGCCAATGCACTGAAGTTAAGTAGAAAGGACCATTCAAACTGCTGTTGAAATTAAATGCTGACTCATACATACAATACGCGATATTGAGCGGCGTTGCGCAGACTATACCTGTTCATTGGGTATTTTCTGCATTCAGGCTAGTGAAGCGAGACTTGGAAATCTTATTTTTGATGAATATATGGAATATCAAGCTCAAACGACTCACCAGACTTTTTAGATGAAGTTTGTGAAAACACCATTGGATGCAAACTCTTCCGTAGAGCAGCTACGTAGGTGATTAATTACATTTAGCGAGTCTGTTCCTCCAAACGTCTTGCGATCCGTTTCTCTTTGACTGATTGCCTGGTTATGTGCTGGTTTATTATTCAGGGAGTCACAGATGTTTACATACTTGAAAGTGATTTGCTTTCATTTTTCTTTGCGTTTTCAGAAATACGAATTGGTCTGAACGACAATCTTTCAATTGGCCATGATAGATCCGGTGAGCGAACGATCATTTTAAGCTTCCTTCTCCTGCTTCCCACCCGTGATGGTTACTTTTAAGCTTCCTTCTCCTGCTTCCCACCCGTGATGGTTACTTCAAACAATTTATTCTACTGTGCCATGCATTGCCTACTCCCATCAGCCACGTTTCATATTTGAAGTTTACAAAGTATATTTTTCGTTGCATTTTCGACAAAAAGTATGTTTGCCTAATTTTTCATGTATTTCCAGGAAACAGGTTCAAAGTTGGAGTACGATCAGAGTTAATAGTAAATACTTGTTCGTTTTCCAACACATTGCGTCGTGGTACTTATTAGTTTTATCGAGGCAAAATCAAAGCAGAGTAGTGTACATGAGAACACTGCGAGAATCGTTTTTCTTTGTTCTTAAATAAGC
This sequence comes from Aurelia sp. 4 Dawson et al 2005, assembly GCA_964019985.1. Classification (NCBI taxonomy): domain Eukaryota; kingdom Metazoa; phylum Cnidaria; class Scyphozoa; order Semaeostomeae; family Ulmaridae; genus Aurelia; species Aurelia sp. 4 Dawson et al 2005. The sequence goes on along the minus strand of OZ026501.1, from coordinate 2,734,967 downwards.
TCGTAGGCCTTCTCTTGCCGTCCTGCATTCTCTATGGTGCATTTTTCTGCCGTGAAATGGTCATTTCATATGATATGATATCATATTAAACACAATTCCATTTACATGGTTTTTCGTTGCGCGTGAAAGGAAAACATTTTACAAATTTGCAAAAATTAATGGTAAAACCCTAAGCAGTAAGTTAAAACATAAAAGTAAACAAAATATGATATAAAAAATCTAAATAAAACGATGAATTGATGTCCATTTAAAACAAAGCATTACTGATTATCAAAAGACGTTCTAACTTATCGGATTGGCTTTCTGTTTACAGGGAACTGTTTTCATTTCATACCGGATTGGCTTCCTGTCTATACGAAAATGCACCAGGCCGATATACTTCATACCATTCCCACGTTTTTAAATGAAAACTCTCTGAGTGGGGCATGAAACCAATCCGATTACATGTCAACGGTCGAGCCCGGTATCAACTCAATACAGAACCTCATTGTCAAATCTACAAGCCTCCCATTCATCTCGGATGCTGCGCAGAATGCGCAGTGGATGCAAACAGGAAACAGTAAAACCATTACAATGGGCAATGAAGCGTTTCCGTGGAAACAGAACCCCAATACGATATGAAATGAAAACGATATCGTGTAAACGGGGCCTGTATCAGTGCTTAACATGTTTCCATTTTGTTTGCAGGATCATATGACGAAATACAATTGGATGACTATAGCTTGCACGAAAAGGTTGATGCCGATGTTTTTGAAAGCACATGCCAGTTGAATATCATTCCCCCTGATGGAGAGGTAGTTTCTCTTTGTTATTTTTGCTCGTATTGGTAAATTTTCCAGACTTGCTCTTTCACATATCGTTGAAATATAATTTCTCACAAAGATCAATGACTGTGTATATTTATGGAGCCATTTCGGAGGGCAAAATATCTCGTCCATAGTGGTACAGTGTGTCCAAAAAACACATGCGCCATTCGAATGGCTACTGTGAAGGAGCTGTCAATTCAATGTTCCATTGTTCAAATTTATGAATAGAACAGACGTCAGCTTCAGACTTCAAAAGACTTCTTATTCTGAACTTTTGCTGTGTTTTTATCTGCAGTTTGTCGCCATGAGTTATCGACTTTCTGGAGAATTCTGCAAACCATTGCCTTTTCGACTGCATCCTTACATTGATGAAATAGATGACGGAAAGTAAGTATCAATGATTCATTTATAGTTGGCAAGAATAGCTAATTTACAGCTAGCTAGGGCCCACACTTCTTGAAGCAAAAAGACCAATTCAAGATCAATAGCATAAGCGAAGTTTGTTTATATTTCATTTTTGGTAGTTTTTTTTAACAATGGATTTGTTTCATGCACTTCGTGGCACAAGTGAACTTAGTTTTTGGAGTGATTTGCTTAGGGAAAATGAAATCACATTTATTGCAATCAAATGTAGTGTGCCCCGTCAGGCTTACCTTCAACAAAATTTACATGCAGTTCTAGCTAATTTAGATTTTCTTTTAATCATTCACTTTCAGAGCTTTGGAAATATCTCTGAAGCTGTCTTGCGAACTGCCAGCATCAAAGTGAGTTCTTTGTCTTCAAAGTTATTATTTCAGATCTACAGAAAGCTGATAAAGCTTAAAGTGATACGGAGGGTGCTTTAATAGTCTCAAGCATTTCTCCTCAGGAGACGTTTCCAATAGTTAGGACGTTTTTACTGCAACACAGGCTTGATAGAAAATCATACTTTAAAGTCTGTCCTTTATTAGATATCACGTGAAATCTGCGTTAACGCAAAATTACCCATATAAAATTCCTCAATTTTTCTCTTTGCGTGCAATTTCACGTGCCATCTCATTTGAGACACACTTCAGTGTTGTTATTCCATGAATCATTGTCGATAACATAAAACATAAGATTTATGATTTTGAGCCCGATAGAATAAAGTACATGCATGCATAGGGCCTCTTTATGACAACCCCTATCGAATTATATTCAGGGGCCATAAAGGCGAATAAATGCCCCAGTCCCCAGAATGCAGCCAGTCGGATTCTGATCTTAAACATTAATTTTGTCCCTTTATCCCCAAATGTCAGACATCATGCAGTGCTTGATACAAACGGATCTTTCAAGTAACCAAGACATTCCTTTTTCGGTTACCAACATGAGCCTTATCGTCGATATTTGCATAGTATATATTGGTTACAAAATTCACTGCCATGATTTCTGTATCACTGGATATTTTCACGTGCTTCATCTTCCTTCCTCCAGTGCAGCAGCAAACATCTTACTGCGCATTCCTGTCCCAAGAGCAACAATGAGGTAACTGATTTATTTTATTCCTATTACTCTTCTTTAATCCCGGATAATCCAGAAAAATACATTTTCTAGCATTCATAGCGCCAGAATTACTTGACGAGTTTTAGTGTTAAAATTCTATTTGAAAGCCAACAGGAAGCATCCTATACCTTGTGCGCAGGCCCATGTACAGGCTAAAACTTTGGAGGTATGACACTTCAAAGGCACTATTTCATTAAGGTAATGTAACTAAAGGGTTATTTCCTGAAACGAGATGGGCATCATTTTTTCGTTATAATTGCTAGCTCTAAGATATCGGATTCGTGCGATGAAACTACAACGCTTTGCTACGGAGTGACTCCGGATTGATTTTCATACCACCTCCAGAGCGGAGTGATTTTCACTCAGCTAATGGAAGCGTTGTGTATCAGATTGGTGCGGTGTAGTGTAACTCAAACCCCTATCCGATACGAAAGTCACTCCGCTCCGATAGCAATCCGGTATAGTGTAACTGGGGCCTAACTTTCAGTGTATGAATGACGTATTAACCTGAAATCAATCTGTCTTTTCGCAGTGTCTCTCATGATGTAACGACTGGTTCGAAAACAACAGAATTCAAATCAAACGATAAAGTCATTCTATGGGGAATCAAGAAAATGTTTGGAAAGAAAGAACATTTTGCTAAATTTAAGGTATGTAGATATTCCCCTTCTTATTTTGAAAGATATCACAAGACAGTGTCAAAGATACCATCTGGATCTCTTTGTCACTGGTTCAATCTATTTTATTTTAGATCTTGTAGTGAGAACTGAAAAATTTTCCACCATGGTATTGGAGGTCTTATATTTAAGGCTCTGCGTAATTTTCATGGGAAAGGAATTAAACCAGTAATTTTTGATACGCACTGGCTATAAGGATTGCGCTCATGGCCTTTTCAGTGTATGACTCATTGGACCAATTCTGCACCTAGTTATTGTTCAGCATATATTCCCATAAACAATAATGCCTCCCTACAGAAAGGTTGCAGTGTGAACTAATAGCAACAGCAAACTTCCTTGCGAATAGCCTATCAGCTAGTCCTCTAGGATTGTCCGATAGTCAGCACAGACTGTGAAATAAAGGACAGTTACAGTTTACTTCATGAAAGACTTCTCTAATTGTAACAGAATGTCGATGTAAATTGTAAATGATTAACTTGTCATACTTGTCAAGTGTAACTTTGTTATACTTTCATTACAGATAATCCTGTCAAACGCAACGTCTTCCGCAAGACAAGAAATTGGACCAATTAGGTTTGTTGATTTCAAGACAAAATAAAACAATATACTGTGCCGTCGTATGCTCCTCTGTTCTAAGTTCTTACAGACATCATCCAAGGCAAGGGCGAAGCTCTACCGATCATTTAGTTCTGAAAGTGGTGGGTTATGAAGAAAAATGTATCCACTTTTTGAGAAGTAGTATTATCAAAGTTTTATGAAAGTTGTATTATTAAAAGCATTATGAAAAGTACAGCACCGATGTTGAAAATTACAGCTCTGTTGAGTGTTTAATTCATTTTGAGAAACTAGTCATAATTTACACTGCATCTTTTTAATCTCTATGAAATTTTGCGAGAATTTTAATCTCAATGAAATTTAGCTTAAATTTTGCTACCGTCACATTTTTGACCGTTTTCAAAAAGTGCCAGCATCGAGTTAACATAATCTTACGCAGAAAGTACTTGAGTAAGGTTTAAGCACTGGAAAGACTTCAAGACACCTTGTTTTTAAATGTTCAGGAGGGCACAGGTCTGATAATTTTGAAGAAACGTTCAACACAGAGACACCAGGAAATTATATAAACCAGTTCCCCCCAATGATAAAGGGGACTTGCCTGTAGCCTACGTTGTGATTGCGAGAGCAGGGCCTCTTTATGATTGGGGGTTTATACAATTTCCTAGGGTCCCTGTGCTTTCAGTACTGGCCAAAATTCTAGTTTCTTGTAGAGAAAATACATGTATACCAACTACCACGAAATCCTCATAATCATATTTTACCCTTCATTTTCAGCATCAACTTCGAAGTTCCAATGTTTGTTTGCTCCGGAATATCAATTCGCTTCTTGAAAGTTTACGAAAGAAATAACTTGTATACACCGATGAGATGGATTCGGCTCATAACGCATTGGTAAGTTTATCATGATATTTGATTGAAGATAGAGAAGTTTTTTAAGGACAATTCCGGTGCTTGTACAATTATTGTGGAAAACAAACTTCCTACAAATTAGGCAAATGTCGTCGCTATTCGTCGCCATTTTGCCATGACCACACAATAAAGAGGCTAGCAGCTATTAAGAGGCAAAAGCAAGAGGGTGTGCTCGTCGTTTTCGTTGAGTGGTACGTCAGAAGGCACTGATTCTTTGCGCTGAATGATGTCACTGTGTTCTAGTCGTTCATTTGAATGCGCAGCTTCGCAATAAAAAGATGGAAAATAATGGAGTGAAGTATGACATACCAATCATAACGGTTTAATATTGCATTTGATCATTAATCATACCAGCTTCAGCAGTTTGATGCCAAGCCATATTTTAACAGCTGTCAACTATCGAAACCTTTTTTTGACTCCCCAGTTGTGCACGCCAGTTTACTCATGAGTTTTACAGCAGTTTCGTTCCTCTGGTGTCAAATTTGCTTGATATCCTTTTATCTATGTGCCCTGTAAACGTGACGAAAAAGCTTCATGGGTAAAGGAATATGGCGTGGAATTAATCGCCGAAGGAAGCGATATGCGCATCTAAGACTGCATTCAAACTGACACAGTTAAACCAGCTTTGTCTAAACCAGTTTAAATTTCAACCAATCAAATGACTGGATTAATTGGATTGACCAATCAGAAGGCCGTATTCAGAAGCCCGTTTTAGTTTAAGATGGTTTAACTTGCAGTGTGAATGGGGCATAAAGTCCATCCTCTAGTATGTTTATATGTCATTTCCTTTAGCTAGGAGTCCTGAAAGGGAGTACAAAGACCAGCACCCTTTGTGATCGTTTGTTTTTGTTTTTGTGAATTTCATACAGTCAGTTATTCTGGAAGCTCTGTAGAGCAAGATGCTGGCTTCACGCAAAGCATGCTGGTCTTTGTACTCCCTTTAAAAAACTGACTCCATTTCATCTGTTCAGAAGGGAGTCAATTTCTTCTTAGATAAGACGTTGAAGATTTGCAAGCCGCATTTACGATGATAACCTACCCAATAAAGTTTAATATCAACAGAGTTTAGAAATTCTCTTTTCCCTTCTAGTGATTCATTTGTCCATCGACTATAGTGTCTTGGTTCATTTGGGAATTTCAAAGTTAAGGTGCATCTTTGAGAATATTATATTGCAGAACATTTCTATTTTTTGGCAAAGAAACTAGATATATAGATTTAAAGACTAAGTAGATCCTTGTGGACGAATTTTCATTGTAAATTTAGAACACATTTGAAATTTTTGCATCTGAAACGGTTGAAATATTGTTTTTCTGTAGAATATTTTGTTAATAAGAGATATTCAATCAAGAAATGGAATTGAAATTTATCAAGAACTGGATTTGAAATATCTCCCTTGAAGGACAGGATAATGTGAGCTAGCTTTGTCGAGGAGAGCGCCTCTTTACCAAGGATCTGAGTCAAACGAACCGCAGCAAAACGAAATAGTTTGCTGCCTTCGGGAACTTTGTACAAATTAACAGATTTCTAAGTGCATGACCTATGCATGGACAAGTTGCCTGAACCCAAATAGAAAAATTAAGTCAGCATAGTGGATGTGCATGTCAAAGATTGATAAATGTTGTTTGCTCTTCCCTTCATATTTCTGCATGCATGCATGCCTGATGCTGCCTTCTGGCCTTTCTTTTCATACCACAGCCTACCTGTTGCTTGCCGAGTTTTTGCTGCATCCAGATAAGAAGCCATTACTCGCAGTACTTTGCAGTCTGCTTAGTACAATAGTTAATGGGATAGGATGAGGTAGTGTCCACAATGCTGTGGAGCTGTATTGAGCGTTGTTGTTGAATCATAATCAAGTTCAGTTCAGTTTGGCTGTGCTAGAATGGGCAAACATTCACCATAACCTCTTCGACCAAGGAGTGTGCGTCCACAAGCATTGGTAGACGTTTCCGAGAGCAAAGCAAATACAACGAAATACGTATGGTTTGTTTTCATTCATTTCCTTCTTCAAGACATTCACTCTTCTTTCCAGTTTTATTTGCATTGGCCAACAAGACAGATATTTCAGTTGTCTTGGCAATATATGAATGGAGAATAATCTGATTGGATGGTGTTCACAAGGACATGTCAAGGTCTGTCATGTTTTACCAGAGGAAAGCAAATGTGACGTCATGGATATGCTTCGGACTCAGTCACTTCCTACCTATGAGTATCTCTACAGTCCCACTTCCCTCCCACTATTCTTTCCAATTTCAATCAAATTGGTCATGAGAGAAGTTTCATTTAATTTACCATCGAAAAAACTGACGAGAGAACTCAACTCCTGTATTATGTCCCAGACCCTGTTCGATGGGACACAGGCTCCGGGTGCATGAATACAAATATTCAACTTTTTACGTCCAGAGGACAGTAAATGTGGCATTAAATTGATCACATGAGTTTCATTTTCTGCATTGAATTGGATGATGATTGTAAAATGATCAGATCTGAAACATTGAACAATCACTCGTCGTCAGTGCAATCATAGTCTGATACGGCATCGCAAGCGTAGTTTCGGATTTATTCATATCCTTCCTACGAGTGTCTCGACATTCTTTCCCGCTTTTCTGTCCAGTTTTATTTACTTTGGCCAATGAAGGGGGCCGAGTACAATTTGCATTAACATGTAAACACTAATCCGAAGATTAGATAAAACCCACGCCTTGCAGTAAATTGGATTTCATATGAAAACACACACACACACACAGTGCTTATGATAGGGCTGCAGTTTGTCAACTTCTTCACCACAGTGCCAAGTGCTACAGTTAATATTTCGTTCATATTTTGAAATCAGCCAATCAAAAATGACCTAAGGTAGAATGATATTGTCTCGTCTTATAAGTATTAATCAGAGCAATATAAAAAATGAAAATTGCCGCGGACCAAGAGCCGCGCAAATTACGAGGTCAAATCGAATTGAGCAAGCATGGCTTTGTGATTTAGCTAGGGAAGGGGATGGAAACCTGCGTGAATTCTGGAAAGCAGGCTGGCGTGTTCCGGGTAGCCACGACACACAGTCAAGAGGAAAGGGAGAAAGGGGAACATATTCAAACATGTTGTAATTAATAAATATATGTATTTATGTATGCATGTATAATTTTGCCATCAAATATAAACTTATTTACATCATTAATAAGAGAAAATAAATCTAGTTACAATATCTATGAATTTAAAATTACAGGCAAAACTACATATCTAACTTAAAAATCTAATTTAAAACGACCCATGGTAAAAGATGGCAGGGATAGTATTAAAAGGTCAATGTGATCTTGTTTCCATAATGGTCCCTCCAGGAGTGCAATTCAATAGGAAAAAGAATGAAAGTTTTTGAGAACAGAAATAAAAATTTTCATGGTACGTAGATTTTGACTATGGGAAATCATCATTCCCAGTGTGACATGCCCGCCCTTTGGGCTAATAATCATCGCTATAGATTTGTTGTTGAAGTGAATTTTGACCAAACTGTCCAAAGAGAACCCTCAAAACATACTGAATATCGTTATGGAGGAATGTTCCTTATCTGGAGCATCCAAGATCTATTTTCTGCGTTACCCCAATTGTAACTACTTGGGCTATCTCTGTAGAATTAAACTTCAACCTTTCAACATGTTTGCGTTAAATTATTGCCTTTTCATTGTGCATGTTAACGAGCAAAAGGGGGACTTATGAATTATTTATTTGGTGCTCCACGTTGTAGTGTCTGAAGGCAGCACTTACTTAACTGCATTAACGAATATTCTGGTTCTTTACCTTTTTTGGAGAATGAAGCGTTTCGCTCGTCACTACCCATAGAAGGTTGACACTTGTATGAACATTGAATTCATGATCAGCCTGCAACGCAAGCCATATTTGGTATCAGGCAGTATTGGGGTATACTGGATTTTGCCATTGTGAAGGAGCGCGAAGTTTGGATATTTCGAATTCCCACGCGCAAAATAAACACTGCGTAATGTAAATAAAAGGTATTGAAATGCCATGTTTGCATTCTTTGTTTCATCAAATTGGTGTTAAATGTGTAACGCTTTGTTTTATAACACGCTTTACCTTCTCTGTTGTCCACGCCTCCGTCACAGCCCTATTTGTATTGATGAGTAGGCAAAGAAACCGCAAGCTTTGGCAGGCTTTGTTTCAAACAAGGTGAAGGAATTCTCGTTGAGGAATCTCCACAACGCAAGATTCATCGAGTCAGATTTCAAGATCAAATTGCTGAAAGTTAACAACGCGAGAGCGAAGTATACGAAACAGGTACAACATTCCCTTGCATTACTTCAATCAACAGAGCAGTCGGAGGGGTGTAAACAGAGCCCTCATTTGACAGACACAGCTCAGATTCATAGCAAAAGAACCTGGAAGAAGACCGGACCTAAACAAAAGATCACGAGCGAGGAAGATAACTAAAAGTTTGTATTTCAAGGTTTTATTTTGAAACTTTAATTTAATAGCTGTTCGTTTTCACATACGTTTGATCATTAATTTTCTTCCTTTTGTGACTTCTTTTAACCCACAACAGGCCTCGGTTCTTCGTGGTTTGCCTATTTCATTTAAGTACATTTGGATTGTTGCAGTTTAATTATTACAGTCTGGGTTTGCTATTACTTCTTTTATCTTTCATATTGTTCCTTTATTCGAATAATCCCAGAGTAATCGCATTTTCTTTATTGTATCTACCAATATCCAATTCACAACACCTCTCGGGACCACCTCCTGACCTCTTTGAGGCTAAGTTCAGCTGTGCTTGTCAAAGAAACTTTTGAAACATTTCAAAGTTCAACTAAAATGTCAAACACGTGAAGAATTTTCTTGAAATCCAACTTTCTTCAATGTTGGGAACTATGTTGATTTGGAAGATTCAGTTGTGATAGAAAGTTTGATCAGTAATTTGATGTTCCTCGATTCTCGAATGAATGATTGGTAGACAAGTAGACTGATGAAGTTGGAAGAGAAGCTCTCTTCTCTGATAAGGTAACATATCAAAGAGAGTCCCCTGCCACAACCCCAATCAACCCCCGGAGAGAAGGTTTCCCACAAAAATTCCTTATTTTACACTCATGTGGATGGGGCTAACAAATCAACAGAAGAGCCAGCAAGGACCGAGTTACAAAAAACCGGGCGAGGAGCGAAGCGAGCCAACACCTTGAAGGGGGTCTTGGAGATGCTAGTCTTTTTCGCTCCATGCAATACAGATTGGCGTTATAAGTAAATCTAGGTTGAGATGTACACATTCCTAAAAAACCAAAAAAATTTGATCAGCCAAATGCTAAAAACCCAAAGACTATTGTAGAGTTAACAGCATCATGTTTCTTGTGTGAGACGAATTTGTTAGCTTTGAACGAGATATACGTAAGAATGCGGAGTACCAATCTGATATTATAAAAAATTAAAATAATAAAAGAACAAAGATTTACTGCAGTAACTACCGAAAATTTTCTAGGGGGCCCTGGACCCCCTGTACCTCAGTCCTTTAGATCCAGAGCCCCCATGCCCCTTCGATGTTTCTCACCCTTGTGCGCTTCGTTGATACACATTTTCCGCGAATCCATTACTTCACTGCATTCTTAGCTCGTTCTTTGATTTGCTGGCCACAGTGGGCCAGATTATGATTTTCTCGGACAAAAATTGTTCAAGGCATAAAATGGTACAGAATGCTGTAAGAGCTGGAAACTGACAAAGAAAAACGTCCTTAAGACAAAATTTCTCTCCCTAGTTGTGTGCACAGGTGTCGGAAAATTCTCCCAAGTCATTATTTGAAACAGGCGAAGTCAATGCATCAAATAACATGTGATTAGAACACATAAATAAGGAAAGCAGAATTAATGACTATAAATCCATAATCTGAAATGATTCTTAAAAAGGACAGGCTTTGAAATAGACTGGTCAGAAAAAATTAATAGAATTTTACATCTATCTGAAACTTATTCAGCGGTGCTCTGTTCCCCATACACCTCAGTTTTTTGTCTGCATTTCCTACGGCACCTCTCAGCAGCCAAATATAAATCAAATGGTTAAAGGATGCTTTTGTACTTGTAAATATGCAAAGAAGATGTTTGGCGTTTGCAAGCGAAAGCACAGTGTACAAATTGTAACAACATGAATTTAAAGTACTTTGAAAAAAATCATGATGATGAACAGGAGTCTATGCTCAATCGAAATGCAGTCAGGTACACTTAAATCACTGCCTGTGAACGTTACGAAGAGGCTATCGAAATATCTCTTGAAGACAAATCAGTGCCTGAAAATGCAGTTGGTAAAATTGAAGTTGAAAACTGTAAGCTGCTTGCAGCATTCAATAACAGATAACGTCCTGTGATTTGAAATTGATTAATTGATAAAAAGTAATTTTTGGGATAACATTGAATATGATTTCCTTACTCTATGAGGCATATGATATCAAAATCCACTGATAAAACTTTTATTTGAATTTTTTCATTTTTTTATTTTTTTATTTTTGTCCACACTCTGGCCAACTGTGCACTCCGCAACTGTGGTCATCATGGTGAACACGCTCTCGTAAACATCTTAAAAGGAGAGAATGCAAGGCGAGGTTCGCTCATCTTGCTCTGGGAATTTTCACATTTCAACAATCATCAACTAAAGCAAGAACACAGGAAACAAGGGACTTGGGGAACTGGTCTGCTCCTGAAAAGCAACTTATTCGAGCATGGATTCCATAATGAGTCATGAGACAACACGAAACGAAATGGGTGTGTGAGTTTCAGTTGTGCATCCACGTTCTGCATACCTTGCATGTTTCCTTTTTCAACTCAGTCGCTTTTTATTCTATTTTCCTTTGGTTTCCTGGTCACCGTTGTGGATAAAACACACCTCAAACAGGATCCTATCTCGGTATCGGTCAGTGCATTAATACTTTCCGATCTGACAGTTGGGAGTTTTCCGTCCGATTGCTCTTTTCTCCTTGAATCGACAAATCAGTTCGTTCCTTCCTTGTTCGTGGCCCTTTTCAGCATTTGTTTCATTAACCCTTTCACGCCCGGCTAAAATTAAGCTTAACAGGAAAACCTTATGTAGATTGCTGTTTCCCAGGGGGTATCATAATCAGTGATTCAGTAAGCAATAGATAAATGCAATGTGCATAACCTTTCAAATCAATCAAAATTCCAAAGTCTTTACCCCCTGAAAAATTCGCAGTTCTCAATGATTACTGTTGGGCCATATGGCCCTTCCGGGGCTGAAAGGGTTAAAGTCTTTACTCATGTGATAATCATGCACGGAAATTACGTTACGATTGGAAATCCTCTGGAAAGGAAACATGAACGCAAAATCCTTTGGCTCAGTCATACTGTCCCACATTGGCGACATTGGGTCAAAACCTTTAATTCATACTAGGTTTTGAGGGGCTAAGGTCATGCAGAAACAAGAGCGGATCCAGCCCAAAGTTGAAAGGGGGGCAACTTGGAGGGTTTGCCATTCATAGTGAAGACCCGGTGACTTTATGTCTTTTTCACTATGGATGGCACAGTGTAATATTACTTTATATATTGTAGTTTTTTTAATCTTGATAAAAAAAAACTCGGAGAGTGGGTGCCAAAATAGAATAAAAAGTGAGCGCACCGCCGCGTGAAAATTGTTGGGCCCTTGTTCAAGAAATATTCTCTGGTTTTCCTTTGAATAACGCCTTAGTTTATATGTTTCTCCATATTCAGAATACAGCATGGAAAAAATAGTGCATTTGGGTCAGGATACGGGGCGCTCTGTGTGCCGAAAAGGGGGTGCCAAGATGAGTTTTCATCGTGAAGGGGGGCAGTTGCCCCAGTTGCCCCCTAAGTCCTCCACTAGCAGAAAGACCCAAAAAACAAAGAACTCAAGTTCTCAGTCTTGGCCCTCTGGGTCTTTTGCACGACCCTAACGACCCAAACGACCTAATGTGAACCCGGCCTCACGTTTTGCATTTTGTCAATCTCGTTTAGGTTCATGATTGAGCAGAGACATGGGGAAGCAATGTACCCTCTGCACCATATGTATATTCAAAATTAACGGCGTTTGCTTTGAATATCTCGACCGTTTTCCATGCAATCTTTAAAAACTGAGGACATTTTACCATTTAACATCTCACAAAGAAGTGACAAAAAATCCATAATCGCGCCAATAGACCTTTTAGCTATTCTGAGAAAGAATCTCAATCGAACGATACTTCGCTACATTTTGTAGAATTTTCGAATGTGCACAATGGTGATGGAAGCTCTAACGCCACTCGATCGGACCTCGCGTATAAAATTGTATAAAAATAACGCTCGATCCAGGCCCTTTTGCCGAATAGCTAAAAGGTCTATTCAAGTTTCAAATTTACTTCGTGAATATTAGCTTCATCTTGCGCCAATGTTTGTCCTCATTTGTTATTTCTTCATTGGACGAAGTGTCCATTTATATACTGTTTGCTAAAACGCTAATCTTTCCGTCAATATTTGGTCTCTCAGTATGCCAAGAATGTTCTGCCGAAGGTTCTGTCACCTTGTTGGAAAACCAGACATGTTGAATCGACGAAATAAATTGCTGCCTTGCTGCCTAAAAGACTATAAAGTGATCCAGCCATTATTCCCGAGAGTCTTTTTGATAGGCTGTAAGAAACGTGATAGTTGTTCCTATATCAGTTAGGTTCCTCCTTGTGTCCCTATGCCCGTGAAGGATAGTCAATCAAATGTTTAGGACACAGGGATACAGGAAAAACCAGGCACAGGGGAACGGGCAGGAACAAGACTGCTGTAGGGACAACGACTACCCTGTCACTTTCCTCGACGCCCATGAAAAGGTAGACAAGACAGTTTTCAGATATCCAAAGAAACAGTTAGAATTTTCAGCGATTCATTGAAGTTTCTCAGAATACAAAAAGGCTTTCCTATAAGCCTAGGGATTTTGAGGGATGGTTGTCAATCCCACAGATCATTGTTGCATATTTCATTGGACGTTAACAAGCTTCTGAGGTTGATTATTTTAGTGACTTTATTCATCATCTTCATTTTGCTAACGGAGGGTTTATTGCATTTTAACAGGACAACTGTGAATAGCTTCAAGGCAGACAAGAAATGTCAAGCAACATCCAGATACTATCGATAGCGTTGCTCCTCATCATTTGTAGCCAAGTCACATTTGCCCAAAATCCCTGGGAAGGAATGTCGATTTATTGCAACAAAGAAGGATATAAAGTTACAGTTCGGAGAAATGGCTGCGTTACAGAGAAATTCACAGTTGATGCATGTTTGGGACTCTGTCGATCGTATGTGAGACTAATAAGCAATCACCCATACATGATAAACCTATGCCAATGTTGCAAAGCCACTCGTTCTATAAAGAAAAGATTCTATCTTAGTCAATGTGATCCGGGAATTGACCGCGCGGTTGATATTGAATCCGCTGAAGAATGTGCTTGTCACAGTCAAACTTGTCATTAGTAAATAAGATAGCTTGACTTTAATGCAATAGTGTCGTGTAGAGACTCTCCGCCGCATTGTGCTGTCGCACGATCGAAGCGAAAGAAAAAGGATGAGGCTCCTCTTCTTCTCTCCTAAAGTTTTGCCGTGCGGCAATAGTTTCAGTTGCTGCGGTGGAGAGTGATTTAAAGCTGACATTATGTTTGGTTGGGATGACGTGGGAGCACGGACAAGATAAAATTTCCGTTTGTTATTTCAAGTCTCAACATTAGAAACGCGTGCTTTGTTTCTGCAAAGTCAAGAGCAACTCCGCTAGAGTGAGTTCAGTTGGACCATATCGTCAGTTGGGGTAGCCAAGTTGGTGGACTTTCTGCATGTGTTTTCGTGAATTCCATCCATCCCTTTCCATTCCGCTGTCTTCAGTCCCCAGAATGGAAAACGAAAATGTTCTTTCCCTTAATGCCAGAAATTAGGAGTCGTCGAATCTTATCGGTCTAATCGACATCAAACGTTGGTCTCTGTTTCCCTTTATTATGCTGTGAACTTTGCTTGACATAGGCCGAATAGCATTTTCACCTTCGAGGTAGATACCAGCCTGCTTTATTTGATGAGTTCAGTTTCATTTAGAATACAGTCCCCTGAACTCGCTTTTACATATTCGCCTCTTGGGGGAAGGGGCATTGGTTACCGTGTTAAAAGACTTCAGAATTCGGTTCAAACTCCCTTTCCTTACTCAGATCCTGTTGTTTCAACTTCCAAATTCTGATACCGATTTGAAATTAAAGTATGTTGCCTCAAATACCTGAATCCTAAAGCCATATCACTGAGACTACGATTTGCTTAAAGGGCCATCGTCAAGGAGGGTCTTTTGCTAGCCTGTAGCCAGTGTTTTCCTCCTCCGCAGCCCCAAAGTAAGGCCTGTTCACAGGCTAGTCGATTGTGGGAAAGTATTACTTTTCTATCATGTCGACCACTGCAGTGGTTGCATCTTTAGCAAAATTTGATTTTCAGACAGTCAAAAATTTCTGCACGCCCGCACAGGATCCTGGGTGACAGTGGCTCCTTAAGATTTTGTATTAATATGGGAAATGTGGACACAATTTGGGTGTTGATCGTGTACACAATACCTGGCCTAAAGAATCTTCAATGATTAAATGTATTTCGTTACCTTGCTTGTCTTCAATCCACTGTTTATCTTCTCGTTCTTGTCTGGGAGCACACCAGCCTGCTATCAACGGTTCTGCATGGCCCAAATGTTTTGAACTGCACTGCGATTCGAAAGCCGTGACCTGAGAACTAGTTCCCAGATCATGCAGAACCGTTGATTGCAGGCTGCTGTGCTCCGAGACAAGAACGAGAAGATAAACAGTGAATTGAAGACAAGCAAGGTAATGAAATACATTTAATCTTTAAAGATAATTTAGGCCAGATATTGTGGGGACACCATCAACACCCAAATTGTATCCACTGGTATTAATGGATAATCTCTTGCAGTGGGGAACGAAAATGAATCATGAAATAGGGGTTTGGATTACTGGTGGGCGTTTGTCTTGGCTAACTTTTTGAGCTTATTTGAATATGCAAAGAAATATTTCTTCAGAAAGTTTTAAAACATCCGATATTTTGTGGCCAAACATGGCGCCACTAAACATAGATACGTATTGTAGCAGACTATCAGAGTATCTTCAATCTTATCAAGCCTCTCTTTTGGAAATTAAAGACCCGTTGCTAACCGTGATCCTTGGTGGCGCCAAAGTCGACTTTCGTGTTATATGAAAGTCCTTTTTGGCCTAAATTGCCTTTGTCTTGCTTTTCATTCGGCGCACAAAGGATCATGGTTAGCAATGGGTCTTTAATTTAAGCATGACGACAATGAATTTACCTCGAATCAGCAACATTAATAGAACGTAAACGCAAATAGTTTTCTTTGTTTTGGTCTGAAAGTGTTGATCTGGACGCCTTGGAAGTATCTCAAACTTGTGTCCACAACACTTCGAGGACTCTCCTTTCCTTAAGAAAATAGGGGGCATTTTCTTCAATAAATGAAAAGGGCACTTCTTTGTTAGTTGCAAAATCTTGGAGGCACGTGCCCCCAATGCCTCCTACCTCTATTGTGGACTCGGGCTCCATTAGACAATTACGCTAAAGATGGTATCGCATAATTTTCCACCATCCGTTGATTTACCTCTGCGATTCAAATGATCATGGTCAAATGGCCTAGCGCTATCCTAACGACCCATTTGTAGCCAAGCCATGATCCTTTTTGCGCTGAAGGAACAGCAAAATCGAGCAAAACAATAGGAATCAGGCCAAAATTGACTTCGGTGCTTTAAGGAAGTCAGCTTTGGGCCCGCGAAGGACCATAGCGATTATCCATCCTCATCAAGGATGGGTAACTGCGCTAAAAATGGCTGCAGGGGAACTGTTTACTGTGATCTCTTTTCTCTTAAACCCTAAATAGTTCCGATCGCTCTGAGCGGTTAGTGCAATGGATCATCGTCACCATTTCCTTGAAGCTATCTTTTTTCCAATCTGCCATCGTTTCGTTACGAGCTCAAAAATCATTGTTTTCATTTCTGGTCTTTAAATAGCTCTTTACCCGGTCATGACGAAGATCAAATTATTTTTCAAAATTTGATTTTTCCACATTGTGGCCTCTCTACTGGAAGGAATCAAGAGGGACATTACGATGATCATGATGATGACCCTCTTGATTCCTTCCAGTAGAGACGCCACAGGGTGGACTGGGGATGAACACGTCATCGTTATGGTCTTATTGTTCCCCCTTCAAGCAGAAGTGCAGTAAGAATGGCTGAGTATGCCTTGTCCATCCTACTTTACCGATCTGTACATCGAAGACTGCTTTTTCCAAATCCTAGGGATGTTTAAACTTGTAGCATTGTTTGGAACATCTTATAGATCATATGAGACAACGTGTTTTCATCCTGTAGTTTCCAGCGGATTTCTAATTTAGCTGCCTGACTTTAAGATTTCTTGGGAGACAAAACTGGCAAACGGAGCTATGTCAAACACTAAATGTCATTTTTCTCATTAAGGTCTTGAGACAGCTCTAAGCTTCAAGCAAGCTTCAAGATGCTGATAGTACCTTCATATCATACATGGCAAACAAGAGTAGGCTTTGTGAAACATTGACCTAAGGGGGCTATCATTTTTAATGCTGGGGACAGGGGTATAAGAATTTTAAAGACAAATAGGAACTTTTTCTCGCCCCATTTGCTAAATGTAATAACATTTGCCACCCCCATTTCAAGGACGCCAAAAATTTCATACCCATTATTGGGTGATTTATCTTAAATCTACATGGAAAACTTGAACCACTATGTAGCGTAATCTGAGGATAAAATAAACCAAAACTTAAAATAAACAAGTCATAGACAAAGCACCATAGCCAACTATTTCAAGTATCTTCTTCCTTACCTGATGAACACATCAGTAACATGGAATTTTCATAAGAGATATGTTTTTTCATTTCAGTCAGATATATATTCCTAAAATTTCACAACCCATCATATATTTTGTAATTTTTGCCAAAATTTTTGATACCCCAATTAGACGAGGCAAAATAATTTGGCACCCCTCCAAAAATTCTTCCACCCCTGTACCCAGCTTTAAAAATTACCGCTCCCTAACTGACTCGAAGTTTCCAGAAAATTTCATGACGAAAACACCACATACAGTTCAAGACATGTTGGTAAACTGTGGAGTGATTTTGTTTTTAGCAGTTAGTTTCAACAAACACCAAAGAAATTCTCAAGGAGGTGTGGCCAAAGTGCACCCCCTAGGCCTAAGCTATGAGGTTTGCTCCAATTTGACAAAGTATGTGTAGGAAACCACGCTGTCAAGCTTTTCGAAAATTGTTAATCATTGGAAAATTAAAAGAAAGAATCTAAGTCACAATTGTTTCTTTATCAGCAGGCAGGAAAATCATAATCCAGGAACACTTGAGAAAATATTTCTTAAATCGTGCTTTGTAAGCTTCTTTTAGAATGCAAGGGACATGGGCTTCCCACTCTTCATTCAATTTCAAAGAAGACGATTATTCGATGTGTAGGTGTTACAGTGCTAAAATGTTGGCCACCAGACACCATCATTGAAGTCACCGTCCTTGTGTGAGCAAGAAGTTTGCAGGCAAAGGTAAGTAAAAATTTTTCATGCAAGCTCAGTTTTGTGTATTTTTTTCATGATGAACACTGCAGAGTCCAGAAAAGTCACGGCGTCACCATGAATGCCAGAAAGTGAAAGATTTTCCAATTTCAGGCCACATGTGAGGAGGACTCAGAAATTTTTCCACTAGGAGAAGTTTTGGTCACTTTGGCAAGGCAACAGCAACTGGTTTATGAACTCTCCCGTATGATATCTTCGTAACCCTTACAACAACTTTACACTGTACAATATAGTAGAACGTTGCTTTATGATTCGGAATTTCAAAACTTCGATCTACATGGTGTGATGTGGTCCCTTGGAAGTTCAAATTAGGAGAGCTCTAGCGATAATTCAGCATTCTGGTTGTATACTTTATGAAAGATTAAAAGAAAAATTGTAAAATTGCCTGCCGAATGGTTTGAAAGCTAGATGCTTCCCGAAGTCAGTACATCTGTGACAAATGGAAGACTGGGCCCGAGTGAAGGGAAGGGGTTTGGGAGAGGGGGAATTGTGTTGTCACTTTCTGACTCGCCTAGCGGTGAGATGTTACGGCAACCAATGATATTAGGCGTGTTGGCTTTACCATAGCTACACTTTGGAAATCAATAATCTGTCAGCTGTGCGACTTCTTTGCGTCTGCCGATTGCATCAAATAAACAGTAAATATTGAAGTCTTTTAAAAAGGACGAATAAAACAAAGAAGCTACGTCCTGTATAGGAGTTGATCTGACAAATCATTTCTCATTCAAGACATTTGAAATATTCAATTTGACGCTTGTACTTGCAAACTTGGATGACCGAAAGGAAGTATTTGGTATCTTGAAATAAAATGGTAAGATTTGGATTGTGTTAGCAATGAATTCAGTGTTTTTATCAATCTGAAATACCACGAATCATAATCCATATGATAGTAACCTAAATTTTGATACCTTATTTTGTTCAATATCGGTGCCTTGAAAACTCGTCTTTATAGTATTCAAGCACAAAGCAAAGCTTTACTGAATTGGCGTGAGAGAGTTCAAGTTGTAAAACGGGGAACGGAAATACAAGAAAAGACTACGACACACTCTGGAAGGTTATGATTTTAGTTCAGTTAGCAACTTCGGAAACTCCCTTGGGGATCGTCCAAATTTATTGCCTGTTTTCAGTGGAATTCTGCAGAGAGTAAACTATATCTTCAATTTGGTATCGGTTGCTAGTTGCAATTTTGGGAATCAGTTATTTCTTTAAAGCCTCGTCAGGAATCAAACTCTCAGTCTGTGTCTTTTGGGTCTTTTCGCACGAATCTAACGACCCCAACGACCTAGTGTGAATCAAGCTTAACAAGTAAATTCGGCTGCTCAGCCGAAGATCGGCTATCCGAGTGGCTTTATCAGCTGTTTTTTTCACAACATGCTGATCTGTTTGGATTGTCCCGCAGCATAGCTTCCATAAATTTTTCGTGAAATGTTGGCAAGGGCATAGAACTTAAGCATTAAGAACTTGAAAAAATCCTCGAGGCGCTTTGAGTTCTCAAAGTATGAAAATTTAGGAAATTCTCAGTACACCGGACTTCTTATTTTCATAGATAATGCCTTGCATGTTATTGAGTGAGTCCCAGTTTAAACTTTTCATCTTACGAATTACCCCTATTTCAAATCAATCTAAATTCAGTTTGGTCTAAGATATTGTCCTTATTCAATGTTTACAGGAAATAACAAGACATTGCATCTTTGATTACTTGAGTTCGAGATTTTTTGGAAAACGTAGCCATAGTGAGGCATGCTGGGATTCATTTCAACTGCCTTTTCAGATGGCTTCACTTGCTGTGGTTTCGCTGTTCAAAGCGATTTTAAAGTTTTGAATCACGAAAAAATTGCTGAAATATTTTACTGTGATACCTGCAAAGCAAAATTATTAGATGAATTGTTTGAAAAATCGTACTTAAGCCCTTATTTGCTTCCTACTAAAGTCAATGATTAGCATAAAATATTGTAAGCTATTTCGCCAAAAAATTACAAGGAATAGATATAGCAAAATCGAGAAGGGAAGCTGTGGTATACAGGATGTTAAAAAAAACGCAACCCACTTTCATTAGAGATCCTTCGGGAAATAGTAAGATTTGAATCAATTTGAGGCGTATTATCTGAAAGTACAATCTTTGTGATGTCCAGTTTGGGTGGATTGATTGAATTTTTCATTGCTCAGTTGACGTTTTCGTAAGTATGGCCTACTTTAGATGCTGGAAGGGAAGGTGATTGGGAATTTACATAGACGATAATTCAACTTTGTCGCCACACAATCACACAGCATGTGTTAAAGGTATAAAATAACCTTAAGGCATGTGCAGGAAAATCACCACACCAGACTTTTCAAAAAGTTGGAAAATATTCATCCATCTAATCTGTGAAACTTGAGCAACAACTTTTGAGCAACTTAGTCCAATTCCAAGTTAGCTGAAGGAATTTTAACTTTTTGGACAGGTTGGATGGTCTTTGCAGGGTGCTTTTTGATGAATTCGACATAAACGGCAGAAGAATTTCTTCTTTTACAAGTATAGATCAAGGGAGATAGCATATAACATATCTATCCACATTTCTCTACAGCCGGAAGATTCACCACTTTCTAGCAAAGAATAATCGTCAACATGAGAAGTTGTATCATACCCTTGGCAACAATTCTGTGCATCAGCACATTGCTTCAAGCAGAAAGCCCATGGGAGAAATTGAAAATGAAGCGATTTTGCCGACCAAGTTCATACAGCCTCACAGTAAACAGGCCTGGTTGCGAAACTGAGGTTCTACAAGTGACAGCTTGCCTTGGAGTGTGTCAATCATACGTGCAAGTCAATTGGCAGGAGCCATACTTCACAAATCATTGCCAGTGTTGCAAAGCAACTAAAACCGTGAAGCAAAAGTTTGTTTTGAAGAAATGCAACGACCCAAAAGATCGCAACATTATTTTACAAACTGCCAAAACTTGTTCTTGTGCGAGATCAAAGTGTAATTAAATGTGTAACATCTTGTTTGGAGTCTTTCGTGCAGTTTATCACCATATCAGTTTCAGAAACTTGGTGAGTCAAAAAGGAAACAGTCCCCCTTTTGAAACGACGATGATATTGATAAATATGTTTTAACGGTGGTAATTTACCTGAATCTCTCCATTCTGAAATTTTTGATGAGAAACTTTCAAGAGCAAACCTCTTTGATCAAACTTCAAAACAGGCTTGAAAAGACGATAAGTTTTCCTAATTTTTATGTTTCACACTAGGTCGCTTGGGTTGTTAAGTTCGTGCAGAAAAACCTGAAAGACAAAGAACTCACGCTCTGTCTGGGTCTTTGTCTTTTAGGTCTATTTGCACGACTCTAACGACCTAAATGACTTGATGTGAATCAGGCTTTACAGCAATCACTTCAAGCGTTCCAGTCTGTGTTATGCTCTTGGGAAGATCACATCCCTCGGAGTGATGTTGTTACGCCTCAAGAGATGACACTTTATCCTCCCAAAGCTAAAACACGTGCTTCTGTATCTCTGTATGTAAAAGTCATTACTGTGAGGGAGAAATGTAAAGATATGGTCGTGACTTATTTTCCAGTTTTTGAAGACTTAAGGTGGTTTTCGCGAGAAAGTTCCTTACAACTTCAGAACGGACATGCCGATTTCACTGAGATAAATTTTGAAATCTAATTGAGCATGTCCATTATCAATGATATGTATCCAGGGGCCCGTGCCAATAATTTGGGTCAGAAATCTTACGCTTGATCAATATTTGTTGTCTGTGAATAACGAAAGGACAAAAATTCAACATTTGGGGTCCATAAACTTGCAGAAAGGATTCAATATTTGGGGTCCAGCAAAACAATAGTGGCACGGACCCCGTATCAAAGGTCAATGACTACCTCCCTTGGGGATAAATATCTAGAGATATCATTGTCTTCATATCCAGGGAGCAATAGCTTTTTACGCGAGGAGTGTCCTTTTACTCACCGGGTATACGTAACGTAGATTGCTTTGAAAAGTGAAAATGTTATGAAAAATACCGAGTCCGTATTTCTTGTCTGACACTCAGTTTAGGCATCCTCGTTTCACCTTTCGGTTACAGTAGGCTCACTGTATTATCAGACGTTACGTTTCAAAATTAAATGACTGTCAACAGGAAGAAAGGATGCTACATTATAATTCATGATGCTTTCACTTTTCAAAGACCAATAAAAGACTTTTTAATTTAACTAATATATATTTGTAGCGACATTCAAATGTGCGTAACCCTTCATCCAGATTGTCATATTTCCGCTTTGAAACTTTCAAGAACTTGCATGACAAAGAAATCAAGGTGAAACTTGACTTCAAAGAAACCCGAAAAGCTGAAGGGGTGACCATTTGCTTGGTACCCTGTTTCTGTAAGAATCCACAGTTTGCTGAAAATTTGGTGATGCAAATCTTGTAATCTTCTCTTGTGGCAAAAGTTGCACTCATATCATCAGTAATTACTGATGATATGAGTGCAAATTTTGCCACAAGAGAAGATTACAAGATTTGCATCACCAATTAAACGTGAAACTTCCTCATTAACTCTTGCTGCCAGAGTATATAACTGAGTTTTCGGCAAATCGTGAATTTTTACTGAAACAAGTCAAGAAGCAGCACAACACCATGCCACTCCTTCGAATTCTGTGTTCCTTCAAAGTCACGATTCGTAGATGCATTGAAAGTACTTTTTGGATTGCGAACTTAAAATTGTTTTACAACAGGAACAGCCACAAGGTACCGGAAGGAAATCGAATCATTTAACGTAATAGTTTCTACCAATATCTAAATTTTGTAAACGTAAGTATCATGGTGCGAATTCAATCAAGAAACGAACAGACGAGATGTCCTTGAAAATGTACCTTTGTGGTACCACTCAAGGGTAACTAAAGGGCAATTTCAGGGTACCACTGTACCATAAATTTCTAGTGACAGGCAAACCTCGATTCAGCAAGAACAAACGAGAACGAGACAAACAAGGGCCTAGCCAAAAAGAGGAACGAAAGAAGCACGACAAAAAGAACCGCGAAAATGTCCACCACTCAACTTTTACCACTCGGTAAGAATGATTTTCTTAGATAGCAGTATCTTTTGCTACATCTTTTATGGTTGATTTGAAGATGATATATGATTAATGATGATGAACGGTTAGACTTGGAAACAAGAAGAATGAAAGGAGACGAGCGAGGTCTTTCTGCTCCCCACCAAAGGTCCCAATCAGACGATTGTCAAAAATTGCCTATTTGAATTTCCTGTTTTTCTGCGGTATTGTTTCTGCGGTGTGCAATATTCTGCTTTATTCAGTAGAGTTCGCCAGTAAGAAAACGAGGAGAATGGCTGCTGTCATACGTGTTGTTTTGAAGACAACGATGCTATCGACGACATCACCCTTTATTAGGAAATTCAGCATGGAAGATTAGATCTTCTGCATGCAACATAAATAGCAGTCTGGCTGTCACAGTGCTGTCACAACTTTTGATGCCAATGCCAATCTAGTTTGCAATGCGCAGAGGTAAAGTATGCAATAGAATTATTCAAGGGTGGATGAAGTTTGCTTGTGCAACATCGGAATTCAATTGTTCCTAAACAAGAGACCTGTTGTTCAACAACTGTTTCAATTTTGTTCCGCTCTAGGGATCTCCATTACCTTTGACATTACCAGTCTGCAAAGTTTGGCACTTGCACACCCAAGAAGTACAATGGCTATTCTCAAAATTAGAAAAAGAAACTGAAGAAAGTTGGATCTGCACCCATGAGATCTCATTGAAAACTGCCATACTTGCTAAAAATACTCTGCAATCTAGCAGTACAGCATACATCTTTATCAGCTCCTTCTGCATACAGTAGATATTTTATTTTTTCTCGCCAGAGCTTGTTGACAAATGCATTGGATCAAGGATACATATCATCATGAAAACAGACAGGGAGATTGTTGGAACATTGCTAGGCTTTGATGACTTTGTCAGTATCCTTTCATGTTCTTCAGTTTCACTTCAACTGTGAAAAATTGACTGTTTTTTTCGGTATACAGTTGCTTTGGTTTTTGCAGCAGTGAAATTTATTCATGAGAGGTATCTCAGTCTCTGCTTCTTTTTGGATCGCTAAGCAGATTTGATAAATTCTTTAGTTTCAGAAACTGCCTCCAAATGGATGCATATGGTATTAATTCTAAGACAGATTTATTCCACTAACTTTATGCCTTTACAAGTATCACAAAAAGATGATTTACCAGGCCTGTTGGAAGCAGGGGGCTGGGGGGGGCTTCAGCTCCCCCAATAATTTGCCAAAGTTTGTTGATTTTGTATGTGACAAGGTCGTAGGAATGAAGATTCAAACTCGTATATATTCAGGGAAGCTACCAGAATCTATCAAAAATGCAATATCCTTTGATGTCATAGAAGTCTAAAATTTCAAAATTTTAACCAAAGACTCCCATTAGTCGTGATCCTTTGCTTCCTTCATGGCACATTTTCCAAAAAATGGGGCATTTCCCACAATCTTAAGGGTGTGGTCATGAAAAATTTTCCTGGGGGCTAGCCCCTGGACCCCCCTTTTTCCTCTCATTGGTCGCCCTGCGCTTCAGCCTCCCCAATATGAATTTCGTTCCAACGGCCTGTTTACTGACTCTTTAAGGTAACTAAGCATTAAACTTTTGATGAAACAGCCTTACAAAGACAATTGGACTTTAAAACACATCAAACCATATTTGGTAACATCTACATCACAAGGAAATGCTGCTATCTGAAAGGTTAGACTTAAACTGCAAGTGTTGTGAGCCACTTTTACAGTCTTAGAAATGATCATATATATTGATTCATAAATTTTAATCCTACCATGTGGTAATGGCAGACACTTGGCTAAGTGTTGAGGGGTTGAACTTATTGTTTTGGTTGAAAAGCATTGTTTATTTCTGTTGTCTTCAAACAAAAGATAAGCCAATATTGTCCACCCCAAGTGTCTGCCACTCCTGTGTGGATGCATGTGTTATCTTTAACAAGAGCTGCTAGATATGGTTTTAGAGGATGTCATTGAGGTGTAAGTACCATCTTCTTGGGATTCTTTTTTATAGATTTGATATACCATTCTTTACTAGAAGAATTTGTTTTATTCCTAGACTGATTTTACAGTGACATTGATGTAAGCAAGATTGTCTTATCATTTAGGAATGAGCAAATCATTTGATTCCCAGAATTGCTTGGCCAGCTTATACGTTCTTGATGATCATTTCAAAAACTTTCTTTGTTTACAGACAAACTACCCAAGAAGGTAGAAGAGTAACAAAATTGGACCAGATACTGCTCAATGGAAATAATGTGACTATGGTATGTGAAGTTTTATTGTTGAATCTGGTTTATCCTCTCACAAAAAGAAAGATTTGTTGATCGCAGAAATTTTTGGGGGTCCAAAGGTTGGTCATTCAGTCACTTGCAGGAGATCATTTTCCAATTGAAGTACCCTTCTTGTGCTATCTAACATATGTACTGATTTATTTGATAATAGTCATTCTGTAAACAGGCATTGGTCACCTTTATAGCCAAAGTACAGGGCATAGTCTAACAGACATTTTCTGGGGCTTCATCCTACACCGTTCCATTGTGCATCCCTCCAATAAAAAGACCTGGCAGTGCCAATGGGTATTTTTAGACTAGTCATTTAGCTTTTGACTGTAGATTTTGTATAGGTGTAAAATGATTCGCTTATACATGCATGACCAAAATTATTTGAAAATTTCAAACAGCTTGACAGATATATACAGTATTTGGATACTCAACATTTTACAGATATTAATATGCATATGTTTTCAGGAATTTACTATAAATTTTTCGTACTAAATATTTAGACATCTTACATTTTAGAACCTGTAAGCATCCAAAAAATTTTAACTCATACAGCATTTATGTTCATCAGGCATTTTAGGTACTATTTGATATTCTCTCCTTTTTTATTGCAGCTTGTGCCAGGAGGAGAGTATCCTTTTCAATGTTCACTTTATAACAATTAGGCTGCCAGTTTGTCCACTTGCAAAAATGTGCCTTACATTTTGCTAATTTCTGTGATTCTTGAAACTTTCTTTAAGAATTACTCTACGATTCTTCAAATTGCTCATGATTTCTCGACAACTGCTGTATCAGAAGCTGTTTCAAAATGATGTAAAAACCTCTAATTAACGATCTAAGCATAGGGTTTTAGGATTCTAGAAAGATTTTGCAAGAATTTTTACAAGCTTTAGGAGGAGATTTTTGCGATCATTTAGCATTTAAGATTCACAAGAATCTTAAATTTTGATAATTTCTGAAATTTTCACACGAAACATTTTCAAGCTTTTGGAAGCTTTTTCTGATTTTGCAACATCATTGATATCTTGCAATAATTTGGGACCTTCTGCAAGCTTTTGAGATTTCTGAAGATTTTAAAGATCTCTGCAATTTTGAAAGATTTTTTTTGGAATGCTTAATAATAATAATACGATATTTTCACAGGGTGATTCAATCAGCTATATCATTCATTCATTCATTTATCATTCATTTGGGTGAGATTTCTTTAAGAAGTTTTGAGCCTCTCAGAATTTTTTATGCAAAGTGAATGATATTTGTGGAGTGATTTCTCTTTCCATCAAAGAATTAGCTATTGATACTTTATGACTGTACATTGTGGCAAACTTGAGAAAATAAGATGCAGTAAAATAATGCAACTTTTCATGAAGATCTCCATTTATTTACCTTAACTTATAAACAGGGGACCTGATATCTGAATCTTTTAAACCATGGGGTTATGAAACAAGAATTTGTCTCACCAAGATGGAAAAACTTACTTTGAAAATGACAGTCAGAAAAATTATGCATCTCACAGGGGCAGCTTGGATAATGAAACATGGACCACTACACAAACAGCAGGCTTTAATGAAATTTTTACGTACCATGACTTTTCCTAGTTTGTATTGATTAGATACTGAAAAACTTGATTTGAAGTTGCAGCAGGTTAAGGTCCAGTGCTTAAGAGACTGAAGGACAAACGGAGCAGTGTCACCTTCGGAAAAAGCATTTGTTGCTGCAAAACAGCCCTGAAATCAATCAATATCATTTTTGATCTCTTGAAAACATAATCCGTTTTTTGAAGGATTGATTTTCCTTATAAGGCAATAAAATTGTATGCTGTATTTCTGCCCAGGTAAGGAAAGTGGAGAGGTATTTCACTTTGTTCTGGAACTTGCCTTTTGTGTTTGATAGTAATGAAGGAAACTGTGTAATTTTCAAGATTATCATATGCAAAATATATTTGTGTGTATTTTTCACTGCTCATTTACAAGCTGATTTTAGTTTTGAAACTTATAATTTTTAAAAACAGAGTAAGGCTATTGCCTTTGCTTTTTGGGGGAAGATTTGGCCTTTTTTGAAATGCCAGTTTTTGAGCCAAAAGTAAGGCTATAGCCTCTTGCTTTTGGCAAAATTTGGTTCTGTCTGGAAATGTTGATTTTTGGGCCAAAGTGAAGGCTATTGACTCTGCTTTTTGGGAAAACTTGGCTGGTTTGGAAATGTTGATTTTGAGCTAAAGGTAGGGGATGATTGGCCCTATTTCAAAATACCGAATTTTTAGCCAAAAGTACGGTTACAGGGCCTTTGCTTTTTGGAAAAAATTGGTCTTTCTTGGAAATGTTGATTTGTGGATCACAAGTAAGGCTATACCCTTAATTTGTTTTATTTGGATAAGTTGGCCACTGGAAATGTTGATTTATGGAAGCCCAAAAGGCAATGCTAAACCAGATGGTCCCTCACAAAAATTTTCAAGATTCTTTTGTGTGTGTAGAGATACAACAAAGAAACAAACGATGCAATCTACTTCATTTGTTACCAACAAATTTGTGGATCATCTTGAACTAACAGTTCTGGAAACTTATTACTTACTTTTTTTAAAACTATCTTCACAAAAGCGGCTCTGAATCTGATATATATTTAAAACATGAATGACTGAGATTTAAATACAGGTGTTTACACATGTTTGAAAATTTTGTATGCTGTATGATTAAAAATTTGCATTCACTGTTTGAAAAATCATACTTTGAAACCCCTACAAGAGTTTGAAACAAACAGGGTTTGCTGTGTTATCTCAGTTTATACGAGTTGCTCACAATGGGTGATCACTTTGGTTTTAGCAAACAAGTTAGGCTATTGCCTTTGCTTTTTGGGAAAACTGGGCCTTTTCGAAAATGCCGATTCTTACGCAAAATGTAAACGTAACAACCTTTGCTTTTCAGGAGAAATTGGCCCTTTTTGAATAAACCGATTTTTAAACAGAAAGGAAGGCAATAGGCTTTGTTTTTTCGGGCAAATTGTCCCCTAGCCCGATTGTCAATTTGTCCCTTTTTCACGCTTGGCGACGTGGAGGAATTTCTCATAAATCCAATATTTCCTGTATTTACAATTCTTACGAAAAATGGAAGAAAACAAACAAATTGCTATCAAGTAAACTTAAATTAATCCCAAGATCTACAGTAGTCTCCCTCCGCATAATGAATTTTCGAAAGATGTGAAGGTCTCATGGTCCATCTGGTACAAAAATAGGCTGAACGGCTCCTACATCTTAACCATTTCCAACAGCATTCGTCGAACAGTCCCTGTTCCAAATTAACATTCGAACGAAGGGATATGTCTTGAAGGGAGCAACGGGTTTACAGCAAAGATTTCCCCGAACCTTAAAAGCAGTCATATAATCCACATTCTGTCTCCAACAACGGCTTAACCGGTAACTTACAGACACAATTCTTCCCGGTGGACTGATGGGTCTGTAGCCATTTTTGTAGCTATGCAGTTCGCAAAGCCTTTGGCCAAGTTTGGTCCCCTGTGATTCACTGCTCATTGATCTGCCTTCAAGATATCTGCGACCCATGAGGTTGCAAAGGATCCTGCAACCCTCACGCATGCGTGCACACGGGCTTTGTCCTGACCCCCAAGGCGCCATTGGTCTCTTGAATATATTGCGAAGTATCTCTTTTCTCCAACCAGATGTCACTTGAAGTTCGCAGTCACATCTGAAAAGACGAATGTGAATTCTTATAAAGTCACACCGCAGTTGTGCTAGCTCCTGCTTTACACTTTTGCGGCTGCAAATTTCCTATAATGCAACACTAGAGCAAGCACATCCTCGGTTGAACGAACTTCCTGCGATAAAATCAAACTATTGACCATTGGCAGAATATGTTCGACTTTTAATCAAAGGAGCCTTAGAGGTGAATCACTGAATTTTTTTAGAAAATAATGTTGCAAAGGTTATCATAAAGAAAAGAATGTTGGTTGCCATTCAGTCATATTTTTATTGCAGTCTCCGTTTGTTTCCCCCATCCTATCAGCATGGCTTTCAAACAGCGGATAGGTCTCATTTTCAGAAAGATGGTTGACCTTTATACGTTCATTCTGCTGTTGAAAAGTGAGGTATATGTGGAAAACCCTTGATTCATTAACCTGCGAGGTGTAGCCCTGACAATAATCCTCTCACCATTCTTTCAGCACGACAGTCCTCGCTGCGACAAGGTGCCCGATTTTTAGAGATGATCCTACACTTTCTGAATAGGTGTAAATAGGGCCTAAGGACTTTCGAAGCGACGAAATATTTTGTGGTTGTTGGCTGTTTAACGCTGAGAGATCTTTCTACGGTGTCAAACTTTATCTCATTCCCAGAGGACTGCTGGGTCAATTAACAATGTACCAGTGGTACCACGGAAAAACGGGTCAGTTTTAAAAAATCCCTTTGGTGATGTTTTGAGAGATTTCAAGAACTGCAATTTTCAAAATCCAAGAGCTATAACTCAAAGTGAGATTGTTGAGCTTCGAGAAATATTGATGACCTGTTTGATGCTATCTATTTTCACAGTTTTTATAAAAACACTGAATTGCTGTTTGAGAGGTTTTGGAAATTGATAAAAACTATGCAAAAATTCCCTCTTAAATGTGATAACGCAAGAGGAGATTTTAAAGTATAAGCATCTGTTGCTTTTGACTGACATGTCAGTAGCCAGGACAAACCGGTCAACAGCTGCAGAGAGGATTATTCACACGGCCGCTTATTCAAACCTCGACAATAAATAGACTGAAATGTGGAGCGTGCCCTTAAAACTTTAGTGGCTATTTCACTCAAGCTGCACGCGAAAAGGGGTTGTTAAGAGAAGCCATAAGCATATACTAAAAGTAGAGGAAAAATATGCAGAACCAGAATTTTTCTTTCCAACTTAGGAACCGAACGGCAGGTTTAACCGTCTCCACGTATTTCTGGTCAAAGTCATCAAAAGCATCCCTAAAGGAATGCTTGCGTCGAAACTTTATCTCTGCTGGGAACCATCCTTGGTTGTCAGATATAAAAAATAGAGGCTTTCAATCGTCTCTGGTGGGCGATTGCCACAAGAGCCATTAATCTATTACGATAGAGGGATGAATTTGCCCAAAACCTACGTAAAGTTAGCACAGACAGGGAAAGACACACTTCTATGTTTGTGGTTCAAGCAAGGCGTTTTGGCTGTCAGAATTCAGGCCAGAACCTGTTCCGCGATGACACGATGCTTTCTATAAAATTGCTATTTTCCCTTTCAAGAGCATACGAGGTTTGAAGCTTTGATCGCAAACACCTATAAATAGCAAAGGAAGGAGCAGACTCATTACATGAATCCCTATAACTTTCGCTTATTGCTGGTAGCGACAAGTTAGTGGGGGGGGGGCAAAATAGGGGGCCTTTGGAATGAGTCTAGAAACGAGCAGCGAAGTTTTGATGTAGAGAGTCTTAAAAGTTTGAAAAAAGCCACCGTCAATAACGGACTCATCATACTAAAACGATAAATGCAACAAAAACACCGTAATCATTGGAAAGAAGGCTGTTAACTCTTTTAAAGAACAGCAACCAAAACTGACCTGCAACTGGAGAGAAAACTGTTGACTCCTGCATGAAAATAACGAAATAATCTTGAACCCTGAAAGAAAATAAGTTAGTAACCCATCAGGAACTGCAGTGAAGGGCAACGCTGAATAACCAAAAACGCGTTTCATCGCACACTCTTCAGTTCAACTTCATTCTTCCGCCTGTTTTTATCGTTAATTTGTTCTGCACATGAAACGAATCGACGAGTGTGTGCGACGAAACGTGTTAAGATTAATTCATTCTCTCATACAGGATTCAACAATTTTCTCTCTAGGTACAGGTATATTTTGGTTTTTGCTTTTCAACAGGAGCTAACAGTCTTCTTTCTACGTATTGCTATGTTTTTGTTGCGTTTATGAGTTTCGTACCTTGAGTCCGTTAAGGCTGCTCTCCATAGCCAGCGTTTTGAGCGCGCGGGCGCTGTGACCAAGATTGATTCCTTCTGTAGTGATTGCAAACGCCCGCGATGGGAGTTGAACTTGTTCCTACTCCCAAAGTGCCCAAAAATCGGTTGCTTGCGATCAGATTGATCGTTAAGTGTTATCTATTGCGCAAGCTCCTATTCTGTCGCAGCGCCCGCGCGCTCAAAACGCTGAATATAGAGAGCAGCCTTTATCTAAAGCTGCTTTTCAAATTCTATTTCACAAATCATTCGTTTTCATATTTTGAAAATTAAAAAAAATGCTCTGGTTTTTGCTTTTGGCTAGACTTGCCTGGCTAGGCTAGACTTTTTGGCTAGACCTGCCTCAGAATTAGTTCCTCAAGAACGAGGTTTTTAAAAGGCAATACATACAATTTACCTGCAATCAAATTCGAGAGCTATTCGATGAAAAAGAATGAAGAAAAGTTAATTGTCGCAATGATTGTCGAATGATTTCGATGGCAACAGCTTATGGTTTCAGTTTACTAAGTTTGAGAATAATATTTGATGATCTCTCATTTTCCAGTCGTCAAAAACAATCCTTCATTTGATAGGATTTAAGTGTTGAAACCGAGATTGCAACTCAAATAACATTTACGATCTTGTGCCCATCCTATAGGCTTAGGGCTCATATAAATCACGTCTTGATCCAAATCGACTTTAAAACATGTCAACAAAAGATCTGGGTGAAAATATTTATGAAAGAATATACAAGAGATGGTTTATTTGTCGTTTTTAGATCGTATTAAGATATCAGAGTGGAATGTGTTGAAGAAGTCATTGTTATTGTGACTGAGCGAAAGCTGCTTGGGGGTAGCAAAAAGCAAAAATTTGTAAACTGTGCAAAATATCTACAAATTGGCCTCAAGTCAAACCTACAGGGAATCTCTAAGCATATTTAAGACTTTGATAAAAATAGCTGTGGAAAGCCGTAAAAAGACAACAGACAGTGATACGTGCTGAACCATATTTCGGCAAATGATCTACATCAACAGGAAATTCTGGTATCTGATAGACTAGAACTGACAGCAAATGGCTCGAGTCACTTTTATTCTAACTTCGATTAATCTACCAGCAGTTAGGATTTGGGATACTAACTTATGGCTCTGTGGAAAAGGTACTTTTTAGCTATTCTAGAAAAAAAGACTGAAGCGAACGATATTTTTATACAATTTCTAAAATTTTCAAATGTGCAAAGTGGTGATAGATGGTCTAACGCCACTCAAGCAAACTCTTGTTTGGGTGGCTAAAAGGTCTAAAATGTCCCGTCGTGTCCAAAGTTCCGAGTCAAGGATGAATTCGCATTCGCAGAAACCAGGTTTTGAGATACCAGATTTTGACGTCAATGCTAACATCGATGACCCATGACAGGAAGGCAATGTCAGACCTGGGAGTGAGGTTGCATTCGTAAGAAAATTCTTATTCAGTATAATCACAAAGATAAATTCGCAATTAACGCATTCATATCGTCATAAATCGTATTGCCACAACGCGAAACTATCAGCTGGACTGGGCAATGTTGGTATCATTTATCAAATGGAATATCAAATCATTACGAGGCTTCGTTTCTTGAAGAAAAGCGCGTATACTTCTTATGTTATTTGTTATATTTTCAAACCACGACCACATGTTTCAGGATGAAATCAATTCTACAAAATATCTAATGACATAAAAGACTAGGAGATAAAATCACTCACATAGCACTGCCAATAAGCCTCAATGACTTGCGTTTCGCCAATGGTGTGTTTTGACTTGCTTCAGCGAAAAGAAATAAGAGCAAAATGAAGCAGAAAGTCTTTACAAAGTTTGTGGGCGTCTTCATCTTTCCGAATTGCGGCAACTTTTCTGCCAAATTCACATCAGTGATAATTAGTACGAACGATGGAAATTGATTCAACCTTTGGAGCAAATATGCCAGTTTTAGTTCGCAAGGTGTCTGTCCAGCTATTGCCAAGTCTATGCCATTTGATTATGTTTATCCATGATATAAACTGACTTGACGTATCTTGCAACTCTGTCAGTCTTTGTTTCGAAAGTCTCTGTCCAGCTCTTCTCAAAATGACTATGTTTATCCTTGATATCAAATGAGTTGACTTTACTTGAAAATTTCGCACTTCGTGTCCTTGAAGTTCTGTCCTGCTGTATCACTGTGTCCAACCCTTGTATGAAATAACTCCATGTATCCTGCATGGAGAAAATTCTGTTCTTGTCCCTCAGCTTCTGTGTTAATCTTTCCTTTCCCTTTTATTACGTAAATGAAGTGCCGTAACACCGTCTTGAACTTATAAAGAATCTTTTGCGCAGCTAATTGATATCAGATAGCTTTTAGTGACCTCGAGAATTTGTTGAAACCAAAGATTGACTTCGTCTCGCAGATGTCGTAAATGTTAATGAAAAAGTCTTTCATAACTCTCAGATCAGGTGTATCAAAAGTAGGCAGGGCTGGTTCCCAATGAAGGGTATTGATGTCCGTCGGAGCAATTAAATTTTGAGACCAACTCGGGCGGACTTATGTTATTCATACATAGACACATTCAAAAAGTTGGATGAGTAGCCTCTCAATGAACAGTATTGATGTCTATCAAAGCAATCAAATTTTGAGACAAACTCAGGTGTACTTCTGTGAAGTTTACAAGTTTGCTGTCCCGGATTTAATCAAAGACTTGTAACTGTTGTAATGTTGATAACTGACAGTGTAATTTACACTCCAAAAGTAGGCAGGGCTGGTTCTCAATGAACAGTATTGATGTCACTCGAATGAATTAAATTCTGGAGCCAACTCGGGCGTACTCCTATAGTTTTCACCTTTGCTGTCCAGGCATTAATGAAAACTCATTATTAACTCCCTGTGTAACTTAACAACACCAAAAGTGGGCTCGGCTAGTCTGGTTCTCAAAACTTATTGGTGAACGGTATTAATGTTTCTCTAACCAATCAAATTCTGGGACTATCGTGGCCGCACTTTTGCTGTTTACTGAAATACTCATTATTAACTCACAGTGTACCTTACAACACCAAAAGTGGGCTGGGCTGGTTCTGAAGGCAAATTAATAAACAATATCAATATCTCTCGAAGCAACTAAATGTTGGGACCGACACAGACGTACTTATGTAGTTTACAGCTTTGCTGCCCTGGTTTTTTCATGAACTGCTCTTTGATAACTTGCAGTGTGACTTAAACACCATAGGTAGGGCAGAGCTTTTCACTCGAACTCTAAAGTGTATTTGAAGAGCGTAGAGCAGTTAAACGTAGGGATCTCTAAGGGTGTATTTCAGAACTTCCTAGCTTTGCTGTCAAGTTCAAACTCCCAGATTCCGTGGTACAATAAACCTAAGCTACCCACTTGAGTTCTGAGGGCTTCTTGATGAGCAATATGGAGGGTTCATACATAATTGAAATGCCAAAACTAAATCAAGTGCCGGAACCAGCGCCAGTGAATTTCTGTAGGTAATCTGTTGCTGCATTGGTTTGAATGAAAAACCTTTGATCACTATTTGAATGAAAAAACCTTTGAGTACATGAAGCATACAAGTAAGCTCCTCATTTGAGTTGCAAATGTCTTCTTGAATATCGTGTTTATCAATTTAATCTTGGGAGTAAGACGGCCGTAAAATCTGCAATGAAATCTTGGGACAAAGATGGACGTCGTTCGGCAATTAAATCTCGGGAGCGAGATGGGTGTATTCCAGCACTACAAAGCTAAGCCCTCTGATTAGAGCTGCAATCAATGATGACTTGTAACTGATCATAATTACCTCAAGCTACATTACAAGGTTTTCCTGTAGGTTCTCTATGAAGCCTCAGGCTCATTGTGGGCACGACTTTTTCAGTCATTTGCAAGAACCCGAAAGAAAGCCTTGAACATAATTTTCCGGCAACAACAACGCCTTCTGGTAAAATCCTATGAAAATCGCATCAAATGAGGTTTTATGGAAACTCTTAAAAACTGACAGCCTTAACTTTATTACCGGGTTTGTGGAAAATGATTCATTCATCTAGCACAAGGGCTATGGTCTCACATAAAACTGAAGTTGTCTTTTCTAAAATCAATATGACATTTTAGGTAGGCTGTATAATCTTCTATGGAATCTTCCTGGAGCAATTATGGACAATTTATGAAAGTAATTCAATCCAATTTTGGATTAACTGTAAATCAAAATTTCTACCGAAGAATCAACTTATGTCAGTGACTTGACAATGTTGTTCACCGCACTGAAATAAACATGGCCACAAAAATAGTGATTTTGAGGTTGAAACCTATTCCAAAACCTAAACATGCATGTCTTTTGCAAGGGCGCCGAAATATTTCTCCCAAAAAATAATTTTAAATTTAAAACTATTTCATTGGAGCTATTGGCTGATTTGTAAAAAGGTGATTTAGTTTGAAGAGGCACAGAATTGAATGATTTTGCTCTATTTTGATCGATTTTTCAACGCTCATATGAAAGACCTATGTGTCATCTGTTTTGTTTGTTTGTTTTTGTTGTTTTCAATTTGTTTTGAGTGGGCTTGTCAGGATTTCTAGCTACTGGAAGCTAATTTAGACCCACTTTTCATGCTGCATCCAGGCATGGGACCCATAGGTTAACGTCCTTTCCGAAGGACGACGAGGTGAGTTGTGAGGTCAGGCCTCCGAGGTCACCCATCCGGAGTGTGACCTCACTCGACCGAGCTTAACTTCAGTCACCTGACGAAGACAGTGTAAGCCACTCGGCTATTCACCCCGTGATTACCGAAAAAGCTTTATCTAGCCTCCCTTTCTATTAAGTCCTAATAAGCCCCTTTCTCCTGAGCCAAAATTTTGAATAGGTCCCCCTCTCTATTAAGCTTCCCCTACGTAAAAGTCAGAGGTAATCAAAAGTTGTTCATTCATTTAGCTTAACAAGTTGGTATTCTGATTTTGATATGGTTTGGGAAAAAATAGGTTGTGGACAGGATTCAAAGTTATAAGGGGAAGAAGAGAGCCTGTAGGAAAAGGCTACATTTCGAGTTCGTCACACCAAGATAAAATAACAGAACCCTCTTATTTTAGTCTCTTATTTTTAACTTGGTTATACCTGATCCGAGATCGCAAAGGTTATTGTTGTTTGTCCCAAATGATGAAAGTGGTATTATCAATCAATCTTACGTGTTTGCTGGTAAAATATATCATAGTGGGACTTCAGAATATCAGTTTCAAGGTAAAATGACAAAGAAGGCCATATATCTCATATCGGGCATATGGAATTGAAAAATGCTGCCCATTCCTTCAGGTCCTTGCCTCCCTTTTTCCTCCTCTGCAGCTCCCATATAAGGCCTTTTTGCAGGTTAAACTATGTCGAATTTGTGTGCTTGACTTGTAATATTTTATTTTGATCTTACAGAATATGGGGTGAGAGCTAAAAGCTGTTGTTTATATCCTGGTCATTTGGCTTTGTGAATAGCCCCTTTCTTTAATACGCCTCTCTCCACTGGTGGACAAAGTGTCTGAAGCCACGAAACAGCTTCGCAGGAAGCTTATTTGTCTGTAAGGCAATGGGAAGAAAGACAGAGAGGAGAATAGAGGAAAGGAAAAGAAAGGACATGACAAAGGGAGGAAAGGAGATATGAAAAGAATAGGAAAAGAAAGACAAAGGGAAGGAGGTAGAACGAAGGATGGAAAGAAGATAGGATGACAAAGAAAACAAAGACTGAAATATGAAGGGACACGAAGGAATAAAAGGAGCGAAAGAATGAGGGAAAATCAATGTTTGGATAACACATGCTCTTTTTACTTTTCCACCACAGCTTCTCTCTCTTCCAAACCCCCTCTAAAGTCTCTGAAATCAAATACAGAATGAGCGTGGTAATATCACATAAATGAAAATTTTATGATCCCAACATCCAAGCATCAAAGAAGTGGCTAAACGCAGTTAAAAGAATATCAGCGTGAAAGCACTAGGAGAAAATATAACTCCATTTATTTCCACCATAACTGAGTGAATTTCAAACGAAGACTTAACCAAGAACTAAAACCAGAAAACCGAGAAACCAAAAAGAATTTAACAGTTCTCATACAAATTGAGTATATGACGTAAAAACGTTAGGATTCGAAGTGCTTGAGAGCCGCAGAATTAACTACTCCCAGTGTGAATCTAGCAGGATCAGAAATCTATTTCCAAAAGTGGCTTCTGTCGTGGCGCAACATCTGACATCTGAATAACTGTGGATTTCTCCAAATTTCATTACGCTACAGTGATGCAGTGGATTTTTGGAGAGTCTGATGGCATGAAGATCCCGGGTTCGATCCCAGGCAAGAGCACATTTTAATTATGTGGTAGCCCACTTGTGATAAATACATTTATCTATATATTCTTAAATTTACTTATTGTATGGTGACTTTATTGTTGAAATTATGCCGATATAAGGAATCTGACTTGAGAAATGTCACTGTGGAATCAAACGATTTGAGAAATAGGAGAGAAAGTGAGATCAAAAGTCAACCATCGGTCCTCCTTTTTGTCACACCCTGTGGATTTGCTTTCGATTGAACAAAGCTCTCTGTTTTTTGGCATAAGATAAGTTCCAAATCTTGAAAAAGGCCAATGTGAATCATATGACCTACTCTTTGAACTGAATGACTTCAAGGAAACTTCAGCTATCTTGCTATAATTCAGCAGTTGGAAATTCCAGAATTAGAGTTTGCCGCCTTGTTTAAGAACTCATAAACTTGCTGCAAGTCTCCTTCGTTATCTTACTCAGGCCTTCTCGGTTGGCAGCAGTGAGTTGCGAAAGGGTAGGCCCGAATAAGATGGCAAACAAGACTTGGGGCATGTCTAGAGAATTCAAGAAGTTTTGAAAAAACTTGAAACCATCCTACACTCTTTGAGGAAAAGCATGATATTTTCGAGGAAAACCGAAGTTTATGAATTTCTACAATAGGGTATCAAGTATCAAGGAGCAGTCTATCACTCTTCTGGTTTACAAGTTAGAAAATTTGATGACGTCACAACCACAAATGAGCTGAAATATAAAATATGATGTAATCTCGAAAAGATTCAAGATTTCTGAAAAAGCATAAGAAAAAAGATGCTACATGTAGCTAAAGTTTATTTCAAGCCATCCATTTCAAACAAATATGTCATCGAGTTTCACATTGATTTATTACACCGATTTAAAGGTTTGGAAGTTGCACATGAGAGGTCCAAATGATAAGTTTTATACCTTGAATTAACTTATGTTTTCTTCACATCCTGTGACATCAGAGCTCATCGTGACTCGTTATTGCCTTTCCCGATTTGAGGAATTGGTAAAGTCGTTTTTCTGTCGCTGGATCATGTATTAATGCGTCCATGTACGGTTCTAATGCTTTGGTCATTCGTTCAAATAGTTTCTCTCTAGTCATTTTGCCGTCCATTGGTAGTTTTAGATTCGATATGATCTAGAATGAAAGGCAATATACACGTTGCAAATAGCATGAAGTGAAGAAACATGCAGACTGAGAAAGGGCACATAAAACTTCTTTTTACTTAAGAAGGTTCAGGGCAGTAATTATTCAAAATGGTTTTTAATTAGCTAAGACAGGAGAGCCATCTGTAAACTTTAGATAAGTGTTTTACTTGTTTATTGGTGTATTCTTATGGCTCTTACCGACGTGTTATCTTCAAGAAAAATTAATGGGTAGGTCTATTTCCTTTACACAATCTCAAAACTTAAGCTGCAGACTTTCGAAACATTCTTGACTCTCCTGGGATACATTTCAAGAAATTCGAAACATTCTTGACTCTCCTGGTATACATTCAAACACTGTCTTTTCATCTATCCAAATAATTCAGCTATCAATCGAAGGAATCAAACTTTACCTTGTTCGCCTTTTCCTCAGTACCTCCAAGCTCCTGTAAAATAGATCAACATAAAATATCTTGAGGATCACTACTATTTTGTTTAAAGAGAGTCTGAAACATATGTCCATTTATTGTTACCAATTATGGCGTCTTATAGGTAGGACACATCTGCATCATTCCACACTGCCTTCAAATTCTCTGAGGCTTATCCAACGGCAGCCATGCTATAAATACCGATGAAGGTAAACTCGTATTACGGGGCTAATCATATTCAAACCAAATTTGAATCAAACATCCTCTGTACATAGTTTTAAGAATTTTCGAATGTGGACAAAGGTAACAGTAGCCATAACGCCATTCAATCGAATCTTGCGTATAAAAATATTAAAAAATATCGCTCGATCCAGGCTCTTTCGTGGAACAGCTAAAAGGTCTATAGTGGTTCTTAATCTTCAATCCGGACCAAAATCCATACGATTCTTTGACAAAAATTCCATCAAACATCCGAGTTCATCAAATGTGAACATGGCAAAGCATTTAGACCAAATTACTGTCCATGAGTGTATGGGGTGCCCAATGTTCACGCTGCTAATCATGGATTTAACCAGAAAATGCAGGCTTCGTTGAGTAAAACTGCCGAAACAGAGCCTGAAAAGCGATAAATATTCCTTGATTATTAGGAGGCTGCAGCCCCCTTCCTCCTCTGTCTATGTGGCTCTCCTAAATCGGAAAGCTGATCTTACAAACCAGTGCTACAAAAATACTAACTACCCACCTTGATGTAGTGCTGTATAAATCCACGTCCATCAAAACTTCCATCTTCTGTTAAAGCTTCAAGAATCGATTCCCTGCATCAGAAGAAAGGCGTTCGGCAATTTTTTATGACACAAGATGATGTATTCTGGATTATAATCGACAAGATTTCTTACTCAAAGGCCTTGGAACAACGGCAAGTCCAAATAATTGGCACTTATTCGGATGAGTTACCAGAAAACCCATTCCCAAAATGGAAGAACTTCACAAAAAATACAAGTCAAGGTACATACCTTCACGAAAGAGGATTAGTTAGGCCAGTTTTGTCCAAATAAGAAATTTCAAGTCACCTAGGCAGAGTGTATCACTTTGCCGTTGAAGAAATGGACTGAACAATTCCTATTTAAACTTGAATACGAATCTAAATAGCATGTTTCCACGGACCGAAGACATTTCATGTCTTTCGAATTCTACTGAAGTAAACAGAACCTAGAACTTTCAAACCAATATGTTTCTTCGTAAATTGCTTTGGAAAGAAGAGTCTTTACAAGCGATTTTCTGGTAATTTGATGGTACCGAAATGATTGTCAAGAAAAAGCTATCAGGACAACTTATTGCATACAAATCTTATTGCAACGGGTAGATCACATACTTTATTTCTTGCACATCAAGGTGTCCATATTCAAGAACATCTGTATTCGAAATGTCGTTTGGGTGAATGATTTCTACAAGATCAGTCAACTGCTGGATATTCAAATCGCGAATGAAATCATTTGTGGTGTAACCTGTACCCTCGCTGTCTAGGTACCGTAAGAACTGCAAAAAGAAGAGAAAAGTAAAGCTTAGCGCTTCATTTACACCACAGAGATCTTACGGCACGGCACAGATAAAATTTGGTATGCATACCGTTAAAACTGGTTCAGCATCTTTGAGAGTTTCATCTGAACCGAGCGGTTACTTGTCGTTTGCATGTCATTTTGACGCATGCTGGGATACTTCTACATTGTGCCCAAAATCGAACAATTTTGGTACAGGTACCAGTTTTATCCGAAAACTGTGCCAAATTTCTAAATGTAAAAAGGACTAAATTTTCCAACATTAACCTAACCTGGCTAATTAATCACGTTATTTTCCGCATGTCAGATAAGGAAACCTGGAGCTATCATTAGAAATGTTCAGCGATAAAATCTCGTTCGTGGAGAAACTTGGAGACAGCTTTATCCAGGGTGGTAAGTTACCTCCGACGTTAAGCGTGCATTATGTGCCACACTCTCGATATACGGCAAACCAGGATCAAGATATGGTGATCTAAACTTTTAAGGAAAACCAACACACTGAATGAATGAGCCCAGAAGTGATGCGTTGGCTTAAATCCACGTACTGCCATTGAGATGAAAGAAAAAGAGTACGATACTCAGCAAGGTCGATTTTGATAACTTTTTGAAATTGGGTTGTGATTTTTATCTAGCAGATAGATAAGTCAGACACCTACCAAAGTATAATGCCTGTCAATTGTCTTGGAACACTTAGGCCACTTCTTGATGCAGAAACGTGTCCGCATATCTATCCATAACAAACCCCCGTCTAAAAAAAGCAACAACTTAGGCCCCGTTCACACAAGAACGAAACGAAACGGAACGGAACGATATGGAACTGTTCCAGAAAACAAAAGAATTTTTGCAGGTGTTCACATGAGAACGACTAGAAACGTTCCGTTCCCGTTCTATTCCGTTCCGAAAAGTGGACGGCTCTGAAAAGTGAGCCATAAAATGGAATGGAACGGAACGAATTAGCCCTCGTGTGAAGACTTTTTGGAGCGTTTCATTCCACTTTGCGGACTTCTTTCATGCAATTTATACATGAGGTAATTCTAAAACTCCAAACAATAGGGTATATTACGCATAAAAATGAGAAAACTCAATGGCGAGCTTAGAAAATTTCTATCTCTAGGAAGGAAGATATTAAAACTACATAGCGATCCATTGTCGTGTGAGCACCCCTTAAAAAGTTCCGTTCCGTTCTGGTCCGTTCCATTCCGTTCTCGTGTGAACGGGACCTTAGACATGCGACTTGCCTTGCTGTCCTCACATCATCGTCCTAGAACGATATTGCTGTCGGAGACAGAGATATACCATATCAAAGTAAGGCAAATTGACCAATGCGTTTCAAAACTTCAAGGCAAACACGTGAAGGCCTTGATAATACGCGTATGATAATGTCTATTTGGAACGTTTTAAGAATTAATAACCCCTTACTTTTTCTTTCCTCTCTGCAATATCTCGAACCATGGCTGGTCTTTCCTTACTTGAATCCATTAGAACAAAGAAGTGGTCGACAAAAGAGCGTAATGAAATAATCCCACGCTCATCTGCCCATAACAGAAGCACCTTCTGCAGTATGTATATATCCATGTGCCCTTGAGTCAGATTACCAAAACCTACAGAATAAACATAGTATGTAAATTGACAAAAGGCAACAAACAATCTATTCTAACGTTGTAACATAATGCAATATAAGGCAGTGTAACTAAGCATAACACAATGAAGTAATGTAATGTAATTTGCTGCAACTATGAACGTAACGTGATAAGCATCTTGTGCTATGATGCAAATGTAACGTACTGTAGCAATGTAATGACAAGTGAAGCAACGTCATATAGCGTCACGTTGCAATGTAACGTGATGAAAGGGAAATCCAATGCAATGCAATGCAACACGACGTAATGTTTTAATATCATGCAGAGATCCAATGCAATGCAATGCAATGTAAAGTAACAAAATTGGCAATGTAGCGTGACATGTCCAAATGCATTGCATATTACTGTATATTGAGTCTTGGGTGTTTCATCTCCTTCAGTATATTCGTTAGAGTTAATCATTTGCCGTAAGGTGGCAGAAGGAGGGAGGGGAGGGGGGAGGCCTTCTTTCTGAGATGCTAGGAG
Source organism: Aurelia sp. 4 Dawson et al 2005 (assembly GCA_964019985.1). NCBI lineage: Eukaryota > Metazoa > Cnidaria > Scyphozoa > Semaeostomeae > Ulmaridae > Aurelia > Aurelia sp. 4 Dawson et al 2005. Next base: position 2,692,091 of record OZ026501.1, on the reverse strand, counting down.
AGTTGTTTTTTATTGAATTCACGGTATATTTCATTATAATTGTAAGTTGTTGTCGTAGTTGGCACTCAGTGACATCATGTCCTTTGAAGATGTGGCAGTCATAGAATATTTGCATTTTGTACATTAGCTGTGTGATGTAAAACGAAATATGAAATTATTTTTTATATCCATATAAAATATTACTACAAAGCTACATTCTACTATACTTAAACAACTATGCAACGCTACAGGACGATGACATGGGAGCATGTGAAATGTGATGCAATGCAACAAATCAAAATGCAACGTATTGCAAAAGATGATATAAACCTTACCCGAGTATCTCCAGATGATGTCCACCTCATTCATGGGTGTAAAATCACATATTTTATCTTTGCAGCCAGTGATGTCAAATTCATCAAAGAAAGAAAACCAAATTGAAACAGCTGAATTCATGTATCCAAAGGATCTCACTTGATGCCAATAACCTACAGTAGTATGAAAACGAAAACTTGCAAGAATAAGATGACAGACCACTTTGTTGCTTAATTTGTCTTTAAAGGTGTACTGTGATAAGGAAATTTCTGGCTGATAAATTTCATTACGTGTGCTTGCAAATTATTTTTCTTAGAGATGTAGAGAACCTTCTGAAGCGTTTTTAGCCGATCAAACTATATCTTTATGTACATAAATCTCAACCAATTAACACTTCTATCGTCTGTCATTATGTAAACATGTTAATCTCCGTAATATATTATAAAAAGTTCGATTCAGATTGTCAGTCACACTCTGATGATAGCATTAACTTGAAAGGCCTTAGTGTGCTAAAAAACATCTCTTATTTGTTTATTTCTCGTTCGTTTTTCATCCGCACTATTAGTATCCAATTTATGTACATAATATATATTCATTTATATTTCCATCTAAAATGTTTCAAGACAGGGTTACAAACTACTATACTTTCCAATTACTATATGACTATAACACACTACATGGATGATACCACAAGGAGCTACAGAAAATGATCTTAACCCTGTGGTCTTAACGCAAAGAAATATCCAACCTAATTACAAAGTACACATAAAATTACAGATAGCTACACATAAACGATCACTTCAAGACTACTGTAAAGGTAGATACTGAAGCCAGTTCCATACTGAAACTATATTTGTTCTAAGTAGTTCCTTGCGTAACTACATTTGTCAAATTTGATTTTAGCACTTTTCAAAACCTGCAGCCAGGCCATTTCTCATGCAAACAAACAGAAAGATCAACTGAACAGACCTGTTAGCTATTCTAGAAAAGAATCCACATTAAGCAATATGTTTTACACTATTTGATACAAAAAATTTGGTTTACAGGCATTACAACTTCTATCACCATTGTGCACATTTGAAATTTCTGCAAAATATTGTTTGATCCAGACTCTGATGATTGGCATTCTTATGAAGCTTTATCTGGTATACTGTAAGTTGTGATCTAAATGCAAATGCATATATTAACAAAACAATTACCTGATGGCATGAAGATGCAGTCTCCTTTGTAGAGTCTTATCTTTGAAAAGTTTATTTTTGCGATATCTGGATAGAGTTCCAAGTCAACATCATCAACATTAATGTCCGATAGCCCACCCCATTCATAATTGGAGTCTGTAGACATATAAACCAAATGTGTCTGGTTAGGGTGTATCAAGATCCAATCCTTTGTACCATTGAAAACACAATGAATATTGTTATAAGGGTCTTTATGTAAAGCTGTCTTCCCTCCAGCTGCTGACAGAAATAGATGCACTTCTTGGATTGATTTTGCAAATGTGCCACATCTAATGAAGGAATGCAGATGTAAGGGTTTATGAGAAAGAGAAAGTCAGGTATTGGGTGCTCTAAGAAGTCCCTTAGGTATTGGGTGCTCTAAGAAGTCCCTTAGTTTTGACATAAATTGACCACAGATATCAAAGATAAACTACAAAGCCAGCCTGCTTTTCAAATGACTGATTTTTTCACACTGACTTTAAAGAATAAGTTTGTTTGTTTTTCAATTTGTTTTGAGTGGGCTTGTTAGGATTTCTAGCTACTGAAAGCTAATTTAGGCCCACTGTGCATGCCGCATCCTGGCACGGGACCCCTAGTTTAACGTCCCTTCCGAAGGGCGGCGAGGTGAGTTGCGAGGTCAGGCCTCAGTGGTCACCCATCTGAAATCTGACCTCACTCGACCAAGCTTAACTTCAGTCAGCTGACAAAGACTGTATAAGCCACTCGGCCACTCACCCCTCAAAGTTAGTTACTCAAATAAGTTAGTCATATGCATGTGAAAACAGCTTTTCAACGAAGTAAACAGAAAATTCTTTCTACACAAGACCACAACCTGCAAGGCATATTTATGTGCTTACATAAAAATTCCCACAACCAATATTGGCTAATGGTTTCCTTGGCCACAAGAACTTTACTTAATAATAACAACAAATGTTGTGAATGAAAGTTTTTGGAGGATAAATTGTATGATGCTTTATACAGTCACTGAAAACCATACAGACCTTTAGATGCAAATAAAATATTGCTAAGATCAAACTGCATGAAATAAAAAGAAACAAAATTGATAAAGCCGTAGTATGACCAACTTCATGAGATATTTCTTGCCTTTACTCTGTAGGTACTTTTTCAGCATTAAGTAATGCAGTTATTCCATCATATGTACCTTAAGCATGGTGGAACCATCACATCTCTCTCCATTGGTGCAGCAATCTGTGAAATGATGTATCCATCTAGACTTTGATAATTACTCATGAAATTGCCAAGGAGGTCCAATCCAAGGCCAACTTTGCCAGTTGGAAGATGATGATTGTCTTCAGCTCTTGCTTCTAGCCTCACAGTTAAATTTGAATAATGTTCTTTCAAATAGTCTTCAGTCCAGTGCGAGAATGCTCTGTGTGAGAATGGGAATAGGGGACTTCCATGAATTTATATGACAAATACAATATACATAATATATAGAACTGTGATGGATACTTTGATATGCTCAAACATACTTCCTCACTTCCTTTTTCTGGCAGCGTTTTAACTTTTTTATTGGTGGCAGGCCAGTATAGAAAGTAACACAATTTTGCTTCGCGACCTGGGTGTGCAAGAAGGATCCTCTATTGCTTATCTTTTGCCTGTTTGAATATCCTGCTGTTTTTCTTGGGTGTAAAGGGCCACACTTTCCGTACAGTAAAAATTTGTAAAATCTTTTTAAAATGCCAAATCTAATGTTGCACTATATTGTTTGTAAGTAGCTTTAAAAACTTTCAAAGCCAAAGTCAATTTGCCTGCAAAAAGTATCAATAATTCTATTTTATTCTATGTTTTCTCCTGTAAACATAGCCACTTTGTATTTCTAATATTGTTTGCATTCGATCTCAATTATCTACCTAATGAACTGAACTGATCAGGGTTAGGGGCCATCCAAAAATCCATCTCATCACAAATAGCGGAATTTGGCCACTAACTTCTCTCCTTAACCCTACTAATACCGGGCTTTTTGGACCCTTGTAGTACCGGGGGGCACAAAGTGCCCCCCTCCATAAAGTCGCCAATATTGCAGATATGAGAACGAAACTTGGTACAATAGTTTACAGTAACAAAATCTACACAATAGGCTACTTTTTTTATTTTTCATTACATCCATGACGTCACAATGACGTCATAATTGAGGAAAATTCAAGTATTTGCTTGCTGTTGGCAAAATTGACAATATTTAAGTTTTTATTTGACTATTCCCTTTTTAAATGGACTAAAATGTATCACAAAGCATTAATAAGTAAAAATCCATAGTATAATATCTATTTAAGTTCACTATATATATCATATATTCATTATTTATATACACCAGTTTTTCATTGTTTAATTTAGACCCCTAATTGTCAATGTAAATACTTTGAAATGCTTCAAAAAGATGTCAAATGATTAAGAGAATCCTTTTTGGTCATCAAAATTTGTCTAATACATTTGTTATTATTTATATGGCGTCATAAACATTGATGACGTCATTAAGTTTAAAGTTGCTGACGTCATCGAAAATGAGTAAAACTATATATCATCTGAAAGCTCTCATCAAGATCTATTGAATGGTAGTGTTGTCAATGATCTGTGATTATTCTTGAAAAAAATAGAGTCCCTTCTTTTCTTTTACTGCTGACCACGTGTTGAAAAGATGCTGGTCACGTGATCAGTGTCTACCATTTTGAAAAATTTTTTAGATTTTTAATTAGTATATTAAATTTGAGGAAAAGTCACCAAGTTTCAGTTCTGTATCTCTCGAACTGACAGCACTGCATCAAATAATCTGCGCCGCGGGCACTTTGTGCCCCCCCGGTAGTAATAGGGTTAACAGACATACAAAATATTGCGAGTATTTTGTGTTTTCCTATCTCACTCTTCTCTCTCCCTGTTGCATCTTTCACATATGACAGATATGTACATACGGCTTTTGTCAACAACTATACTGCATCAACAATTACCTGGATCGTATAGCAGCTCCTCTAAAAACAACAGGTCTATTCTTTTTGACAAATTCTTCAAAGAATAATTCAGGTTGAGGTACTTCTTTCAATTCTGTCGTCTTTACGCTTGGTTCGCATTGTTGGCCTAATTTTCTATGATGCCCACGCAGAACACTTTCTTCCAAAGAGGAGACAACGATGACCGTCAAAATAATACCAAAATACAGTTCAGCAACTAATGACACGTATTGATGATTTGCCATGTTGAAAGTTACATGATTGTTTCGTTTTACACGAGTACATCGAGAATAAATTGGAAAACCAGATTTCTACTTGCTTCCCGTTCCTGTATGCGTGACAACAAATTCAAAAGAACCTCCTTAAGGTGGCTGCATCGATAAGGGGGTTCGTCTACGCTCCTCCGCACCAATTTCTGCACACGAAACTCAAAGTCTCTTTTCTCCCAGCAAAGGTTTTGAAGTCTTTCTCCTCAAGCAATTTCCGAATAAGGAAACATTGCAAAATAATGTAAAACTCTCCTAGGGATTTCCTTTATCAAAGAGATGGTCTGCTAATATTTCCCCAGTTTCTTAATTTTTGGGTGAGCTGAGAACTGAGTTTCTTACAAATCCACACCCTATAAGGAAGTGTAGATGCCATTAAAAATGACACCTGGACACGGTGTAAAGAACATACAAATAAAACCGCACACATTTGCTTGTTTACATACGCTACCTGCTAAACTTACTCAGTAAAGAACGGTAATGCTTCAAAATTCTCGGCATTTTGAAAAAATATTTATGAAGAATAGATCCAAATTTTCTTGCAAGACTAAGATGAAATTGATGAAAATTCTTTCTGACATGGGCCTTTTCTGCAGCAGCTACTTCATTGGCATTTCATGTTCCATTTGGCAAAGTCAGAAAGTTAGGTCTAATTCGGGGACCCCAAAGGGTTGAAATTTCCAAAAAAACATCGTAAAGCCTATTTTAGCGATATGTATGTACATATCATGCAAACAAGAGAAGAACAGAGTCACTGCAATGAAGCACAAAAAAGAAAAGATTGTGAAAAGCCATCACAAGAGAAGGAAATAGATAATGTCGAAATCAATATGGAATATGCCGATGATATAACTATAGCTACGACAGACAAGAAAGTAATTGAGCGCATAAAAGAAAAAATTCCACCAAGTTTACAGAAAAGAGGTCTGATGATCAACATGTCGAAAACTGAAGAGTATACGGTCAAATATAAGAACGAAGATGAATGGAAGAATGCTAAGATTCTAGGATCCAAACTGAACACAGAAGCAGACATCGCAAACAGGAAAAGTCTATCGCTCAATGCGCTGACAAACTTAAAAGAAATTTTTCAAAACAAACGTTTGTCTACAAGAACAAAGGTACGAGCATTTGAAGCATATATCACACCTATATTTTTGTACAATAGTGAACTATGGACACTAACGAAAACTCTAGAAAATCAAATCGATAGCTTTCACAGGCGAATACTGCGCTCACACGTTCTAAATATTAGATGGCCAAAGATTGTAAAAAATGAAGACGTATATGAAAAAACGAAAATAGAACCATGGAGCAAAAAAATCGAGAAAAAGCGAATAAAATGGTTTGGTCACCTGATGAGGTTAGACGAGAACACGCCCGCACAAAAAGCATTAAGAGTAGCACTGATGCAGTCCAAAAGACCGCGAGGGAGACCCAAGCTTACATGGATTGAAATGATGAGGAAGCAACTACAAACAATAAATTTGACATGGGAGGAGGCAAGTCACCTGGCAAAGGATCGAGAAAAATGGAAGGATATTTTGAAACGATAGGGGGCAGGGGTGATGGCATTGTGGGGTCTGCTGCCGGGTTTTTCTGGTTTTTTAGCCTTGTTTGTCCAAATTTTTTTCTAAAACTGTTTTTTGCCTTTTTTTAAACTTCTCTTTTCTTTTTGCTCAGTCTCGTTTGACTTTTTAAGTTTTCTTAAAATGCATGGTTTGGGCTCCTGAGAACTCTGGTGGTGGAATCTCATGGTGGCATCACCCTTGCTACCCTACGAGATGTAAATCTGGATAAACGTTGTGTGGCATTGCCACGTTATATCGTTTATGTATATATATATTCCAAAAAGCTGAAATGTGGTTCTTAAAGGTACGTCGGTTTCCACGGTAAGAAGAAAGTTCTAACGATAAAAAGCCTTCAACAAATAACAAATGAAGAAAGCCCTGTTTATCTATCATTCCATTGATATCATTCCAAACACTACAATTTCTGCTTGTAGAACATTACTCTCCTATATTTCAATCATTTATCCAAGAAAAAGAAAATATATCGGGTGAGCCAAAAAAAGTTCCCACTTTTGAAAATTCATAGCATCAAGAGTATGTCACGGATTTGAATGATCCAAATTCCAGTTAAAAACCAAAAGATCGAAGTATTTTCTCTGATTATTTTCGCTGTCTTACGAGCACTAGAAATATTGGTAAATTCAACTTTACAAACATTTCACTGTTGCAAAATGACTGAAAAGGGGCCTAAAACATTGATCAAATCATGACAAGCTCCTCGCACAGAACTATGAAGAAAATGCTAGTTCTCATGGTTGAAAGATTTTCTCTGCACATGTATTGTGTTCGGAGAGTCCTTACGATTTGGTCAATGACTTAGGCCCTTTTCAGTCATTTTCCAACCATGGAATTTTTATACAGTTGAATTTTCATATACTCCTGGTGCTGGCAAGACAGCAAGAAAAATCACAAAAATACTTCGATCTGTCGGCTTTTAACTTGAATTTGAATCATTCAGATTTGTTATGTAATGTCGGTGTGATGAATTTTCAAAAGTGGGAGCTTCTCTGGCTCACCCGGTACTGTAAAAAACCTGCAAATGAGAACAAAAATTCCTTGAACCCGGAATTGCAAATTCTTGAGTGCAAAATTTTGGAAAAGTACCGTCATTGGGGCCTGTATTGCATAAGAAAAGAAACTGTGATGTTCTGCGTATCTAGAACTTTGCACAATCTTTTCTAATTTCAGAAATTTGGTCCAAACTTGCAGCCTTTAAGTTTGAAAATGAAGTGACTCTGTTGTATCGGATTGTACTCTTCTGGACGCTTTAAAGTCACATTGCAATAGACAGCTTCGTTATGAGGACGGGGAAGGCTGCTGTTTTCATAACGACGCAAGGGGACATAAGCTAGCAGAGGAGCCCTCTGCTCTTAACAGGGGAATGTAATGACCTTAAGGAGGCTGGACAATATCATAATTGCTCAAGACTTGTCCGCAAACTGGGATGATACCCATGCAAGTCCCCACTTTAAGTTCGTCAGCATGAACTTTAAAGCTTTGGTCCAATGTTCTTCAGAGTTGAATTGTATCCTGAAAAGTAAAAAATTTCAGTTGGAAAGTCGTACATACAAATAGTTTGCAAGCTGAAAGAGCAAAGAAACAATTAATCTGCTTCAAAAAGAAAATGAAAACATGGAAAGGGGCAAACTGCAGCTGCAAATTATGTTGTTAATAGGACCTTGTATTTTGTTGTATATTGTGTAATTATTTTAGTTTTTAGTTGGTTGGTTTGAATTAGTTAATGTATATATATGTATACTGTTGACTAGTACATATTACCAACATTAAATAATGATGAAATGAAAAAAAATGCAGACAGAAAGATTTGTTTCCTCACTTCGATTCTTCATACCATCCTTATTGGTCCACAACTGTTTTACCAGGTTATGATTTGCGTTGGAAACACAATACCAATATAGACTCAGGAGATTCTGATTGGCTCATTTCGAAACACAATTGGTGACAAAATTCTAGTTTCATTTTACGGAGCTTTAAGTATGCTTCATGACGAATCGGCTCTTTGAAGCAATTTTCAAATTCTATGCTAAAATAAACGTTTTCTAAAACTGAAAGTTAGACTAATGCTTGCCGAAAAGGATGCAAAACCGTACCTTACAGAGTATGAGCCGGTCCCCCTTGAATCAAATATCTTTCCTTTCTCCATCCTGAAATAATTAAGAAGACAGATCACTTCTAAGTCACTTTGAGTGGAAGCTGTAGACGAACAGTGATCTCAACTGGCTAGTTATTAAAGCAGTTGTCTTATAAAAAAGGCTGTAACTGTGTGGCTTTTTCAAGTAAATGAGACAAATTACTGCAACGTTATGATACCACATTTCTGGACACTTGCAGGCTTCTTAGTAGAAAGCAATAGTTAGCAAATGAAAAGGTTTCCTCATAAATAGAAATAGGCGAAATACTGAGAAAACCTTAGGACTTCCAAAGCTAGACGTGGGAGACTTCCTTGCCTATAACTGCAGAATTCCTGCTCGTCCAGCCATCGTCTAGCCCCTATCAGACAGCTAATACATCTTGAAGAGCAGAAGTTGAATTGTTGCGATTGTTCTGTTTCCAAACTTTCAACCAATAAATTTGTGAGGACGCTCTGAAACATAGATTCTCAGACATAATATCTCATCTTTTCCCACTCATCAGGCCTGAGGTGCAGTTGCGGCTTTCAACGCCAAGCGCTGGGATCGCAGAAATAGCTAAGCGCTAATCGAGTCTGCGACCCCTTGTCATGACGCTCAAAGGTGCTGGTGGGCTTTGAACCCCGTCCGCCTGAATGTTCTGGCTGCAGAGTCAGTGGATTACAACACGGCGCCATAACACCTTACATAAAACATAATACATAAAACATTATATATAATACATAATATACAATATATAAAACATAATACGTAGTACATTATATATAATACATAATATATCATACAGAAGTTGTGATCTTAAAACATACCTATATGGCAAGTAGAACCCAGAATCACCTCGCTCAACTTCTTCTTTGAACTAAAAATATAAAATCATTACCCATTGAGCTAATTTATCAAGCAATGTTTCATCCTTAGTCTTTGACATTTTGAAATATTTTGTTTGTTAGTTTAAAAACCTATCCAAAGGATAAAACTTTTATTTCTTTGCTTGTTGAAAAACTTTTCCTTCGCATCAGTAGAAATTTGCGCTTCGGGACACCTTAAAGCTTCACAAAGTCAAAAGATTTCCAATGTTTTGAACGGACCAAAATTTTTGGTTCTCCGATTTTCAATCATATTTAATAATAAACATTGCAAATAGAGTTGAATAGCAAAGCCATGAGCAAAGAGCTCGTTTATTGATACAATCTCGATATTTTTAAACAAACCGCTCTCTTTCAGGCTCATTGGTATATCGTATCTGCTTGTAACTGAGTCACGACTTCGTACCATCACAAATCAATCAACTCATTTCTGAAACTAAATCATCTTTATACTCAAAAATTGAAAATTTACCTGCTGCAGGCAGTCTAGAAAAGCTACCATAGCTTGATCGAACCTAAAATCAAAGAAACAGATAAAAGTGTTTAAAGGAATGATAATCATAAACTTTAAGATGAGAGAAAAAAAAATCCTGAAACTAAAATCATCCAATTAACAGACAATGAACTGCACAAAAATGATCTAAATGAGACTTATTTGTGCATCTAGCATTCAATACAACTTTTATTCCATTTTTGATACAATTTTCACAATGTAAAGAAAATTTTCCTCATAAACCTCAGCGTCAAAGCTCTTGACGTTGGTTTTTCCTAAATGCGGGTTTTACAGTAGTAGATTCATTAATCAAAAGGAAATTACATTCTAAACTTTTGAAAAGTCATTTTGTGACATTAATTCCAACGTATTCCACTGAGGATGATTGACAGCAACTGATGTTAGATCAAACTTGACATGAGGAAGAGAACAGACGGAAAGCTTACTTTGTATCCCAAAAGAACCTGAAGCCACCAGAACCATATCTGCGAAGGAAATTAAAAACAAGGATTTTCAGATAAAAAGAACAGCATGATAATCAAATTGTTGTTTACTGTGCTGCTCAATGCGCTCTCATATCGCAGATAGTTTTCGATCTCTTCTGACTTTACGACAGCGATTCTCTTCCATGCTCTAGTAGGCGTCTCGCTAGACTGATGATTTTCATCTACATTCTGCTCCTTTGAATTGAATTGCTACTTACTGTGTTGAAGCGGAATGGGTATTGTGGGGGTATCGTTGGGAGTAAATGGAGCGAAAACAAGGACTTATGTAATCAGTCTAGCGTCTCCCTGGCATATGGTGACACGTATGTGATTCAATAATAAGGGTGAGTCACATAGCTACCATACCACACGTCACGTACGGTATGGTAGCTATGTGACTTACCCTTATCATTGAATCATTTTTTCAGTTGTTTAAGGTGAGTAGACATGGCATCGGTAGTAACAATCACAAAGAAGAATGCCTCAAGTTTTCTGATGTCTCAAAACGCTTGATGCATACAGATTCAATCGGTAATTCAAACCAATTTGAGGCTACACAAAAATTTTTTTGATATGCTTACAACGGGAGTTCTTTCATTTTTTCTTCTAAACATTCGATGTAAGAATGATTTCCATATGGAACCAGTCGAAATCTAAGGAAAAAAAATGTAAGTCGACATCAAAGGAAAAATGCATAAATAAAGCAAACTTTTTGGCCAGAAAAACTTTGGAAGGAAGATGTGGAGCAATGTCAAAACAATCTGAAAGCATTAAATACTGAAGACCAAAATTTCGATGAAAGGGATTTATTGAGGAAAATGGTCTCTTGGTATGAAGAATCACATTAGAATATGCATAGGCAAACGCAACCAGGACAAATCTAGTGACAAGTGTAGAGACGAAAAATTTAAGTTTTCTCTGCTTTTGCCCCTCATATTACAAATAAGTCTCATGTTGCAAATTACAAATCACATCGTAAATCAGTTTTTGGGTCAGGCGAGGAGCCTTGAATTTTGCGAAATTTCTTGCATGAATTTTCACTTTGTCGTTTCAAACAAACAACACATCTTTCTATTCACTCAGTCCTGCAAATGTTTCACTTATGTCTTGAAATTCAATGGAAACAAATACCTTTTAAAATTGAGTCCTATTTTCTTGGACAACGAGTGAAGGAGAAGAACAGTCTGACCCCAAGCTGCATTGATTTCTGTCCACTCTACCTGTCAGCAAGAATAATTTCACGAATTCATTTCCATAAGTTTTACTTTGAAATCCACATCTATAGAACTCAAGGGTGCCGTTTATTTACAAAAGAATAGCGTTAATGTTCTTAAAGCTGGAGATCAATGGCTTGCAAAGGACGCGTGTACTTTATAGATAATACGTCTGGGGAAATGTACAAAATTTGGGTACTTATTATTTGATAGAAAATTGTTAGAGACCCTGTGCTCCCCATGATCCTTTCTGGTCTAACAATGAATTTCATACTGTATAAAAAAGATTGGCCTAGCAATCGCAAGGCTGTGCATTGTTGTTTCAACTTCAAATGAACGTTGCGAAGTCATCACTTTGAACTCAAACAAAAGACATTCCCAAAGTAATTGAAGGATTAGGGAAGCTTTTCTCCTGAGAGCTATTCATTTCCCCGTATTCTGTGGTCGAAGGGCGTTGTTTACAATAACTGTCATGTTTTGCAGGTCGCATGCAAAGGATCTTGGGGAGCACAGGGTCTTTAAGCAATTCCATCAATCATTCTGGGACAGATCTTTTCGTTGATTGAGACATTGACATATTGAGACAAAATTTTGATGCAGTTCCAAATAAGGCAATTATTTTTAAAGTTAAATAACAATGAATCCAGTGGCAAAATTAAAATTAAGTCAAAATTGAAGCCACGAAAAATAGAAGAACATTTTCCTTCAACGAGAGACACATCTAGTGAGAAGCATTTTACTTGACTATCAGCAAAATAGAAATAAAACTTACTGGAACACTAGGGAGGCGACCAAGCCTGAATCCATTTATTGTACCAAAATGACCTTTATGCCTGAAAGTAAACAAAATGATAGGAAAATTGGTTGTTGACATATAACATATTTCAGTGACCTAGATAACTGCATCATAAATAGGCTTATGACAATGAATGACAGTTCTGCAGTAAACCTTGCTCAACAGGGACTCACAATGAAACTGGAAAAGCTGACCCTTTTTTCTGCATTCATCAGATGAGTTACGATAGAATCACAGCTTCGAATCTCGAATCTCGTCCAAATGTTATCAGTTTTTCAATGGAATCGAAAATTCTGTCATATTTGCCGTAACCAAGGTAATATGCAAATCTCGCAGTCTGAACAAAACATGCTTAAAAACTGTGTAAAATCAAAGATTCAAGCCAAACTGGTGATGTAACGCTCTTGGACTTATTTAATGATTAGATGATTGTTAGATATACCCATCGATCACAAACCAGCAATTTCGCAATTCAGAATGTGTAAAAATTTTTGACAACTGAACAACAAGTGTTTGAATGATATGTTATCATCTGCTGCAGCTTTCAAATCTTTTGACATAACTATACATTGCTTACCAGATATGAAATGTGTTGTTGAAAACGTTTGTTTTCCGTAGCTTATCAAGTTGAGATTGAGCATATTGGAGTTGATTGTTGACACTGTAAACAAAAAGGAAAAGAACTTAGTTTTGCTGAAAAAACTCTTGGAAAGCAAAGAAGAGTTCATAAAATATAAGATCAAACAAATGATAACAGCCTAGAAAGTAAACAAATTGATAAACAGAATGGGATTATGTAGAACTTTTAGACAGCTCGCAAGATAGGCAATTCCATTGTTATGGAGCAGTTTTCAATCAGCAAGGTTGATAAACCAAGAAAAATAAAAGATTTCAAGTTTCAAATGAAGAAATTTGGAACCTAACTCAACTTTGCGGTCCTTGTGTTGCTATTTTGAAGAATACAGTATCAACATGGAATCTTAGGTCTCCTGAGAAAATGAACCAAATTAGAAGAATGCAGAAAGCTGGTCTCAATGGAGCACACTAAGGCATCAAAGGCAATAAAAAAGATAAAAAAAACCTGATCTGCTGATCTTCAAAATCTGTTAATGCTTTTTTATGGACACAATAATCTTTCCAATATCTTTCTTCCTCTGCTTTCAGTTTCTTTTCAGCTGCATCCAGCTTCTCATTTTCAGTCCGTATTTTCTCTTTTTCACTTTCAATGGATTCAAGCTGATTCAACAAATCTCTTTCTTCTTTCCGTAACTTCTCTAATTCTCTATCTAGTTCCTCTTCCTCCTCTTCGCTTTCCTGGAATTTCTCAGACTCTTCTAAGAAATGTTTGTAGTCATGAAGCTCTTTCTCCGCTATATGCAACTGCTGATCTAACTGGTTTAGCAATGAATCTGTGCATTCTTCACATAAGGGATGATCAACTTCTGATTGTCCTGACATTATGTCGAATAACTTTGCAGAAACCTAAAAAAGGTTCAAGAATGCAGTGAAGCTAACATAAGCCTTTGCTGGGGGCAATCCTAATTGATTAGTTAACATTGGCACAATGTAATCTCCTAAACAGCCACAAGCACTGGAAGAATAGAAGCTCAGCTGCTTAAATACAAGCACTTGGATAATGAAATATTTTACCGAATACAAAAATAAAGTGCTGAAAGTTGTTATTCTCATCATTATTATAAATTTATTAAAGTGTCTATGTATTTAGCGTAATGTGCTAATTAGGACACTATTTATTACTACAACTAAAGATAAACTAGTCAGAATGAAAGTCTACGAAGTGATGTTTTATAAAAAAAGCATAGGGTACAGTAGAAATCCGCATTAAATGAACCTGTTTTCAAAACAACCTTGAGGGACCTTGTAAACTCTCTAAATGAGAAACCCCAGAGGTTGAAACTTGGAGAGCTCCCATTAAAAATCAAGAAAGGTAACATCTTTTTTGCGAATACTGAGCTGTTCTCATTGAACAGCCTCTCTGGCTAAATACTAATTTTCAAGATTGAAATATCTGAATACAAAAATTGTAGAAAAAATTTATCTTCAGCAGACCTCAGTTAAGAAACAACCAATCACTACAAACAGTCCTTTACAAATTGTATTTTTCTACTGTCATAAAGCTTATCGGTAGTCAAGGATCTTAAATTTGAACGTAAAAAGAAGAAATTTTCTAATATTGGGACCCAGGAACTTATGTGAAAAGTAAAGATGAGTTTCAAAACAAAGGGCTGATCAAAGTTTCTCAGCATTTACTGGACACGACTGACCCTTGAAATATTTTGCTTCACTAAAAGTAACTTTACTGTATCATGTTTGAAACAACAGACTTGAAACAATTTTGCCCTTACTTCACAATATGTCAGTTAAAGTACAACTTACCTTCAACTTATGACTAAGATTGTCAGTTTTTACATTATCTGAAGCATCTCCAAGAAGTGTAAAACCATTTCCTTCACTTGAATTTGACCTGGCAGAGAGTGGATACAGTAACAATCATAAGCTTTTGTTGATTTTGCCAATTAGACAGATGTCTACTGTACATTGCACCAGAATGATTTGGATCCTCTCTGGCATAAATTTAACTGTTATCCTGTTTGCTGCAAAGGTAATCCGTGGAAACAGCTTCTATTGAGGGCATTAGGCGCTCATGGTGAATTAACTACTGTATTTCATTGTATCTTACATGTTACTGCCAACAGACAAACAATGAAAACCAAACAAAGAAACAAGAATTGAATCACAAAAAAGAAGACCTTATTGCTGGAACATTCTTCATAACCATATTGGGGCTTTCTGAATTTTCTGCACCCTGAAAAAGAGAACTGCATATTTGCACAAAAAGTTTATGAAAAGAAGCAATATGCATATCATAAAAGATTGTATTATGGTAAGTTTTGTAAACTATTAAACCAAAATTTTGTTAAATAGCAGGTACAGAATAAACCATATAAGCATTTTGCACAAAATCCCAAAATTGCACTTCTGGCTGTTCTACAGAGGGGTCTGGATTGAGTGATGTATCTTACAAATCCTTATACAACGAATGGTATGATTGATATGGTACAGAGATTCTGCCACTTTTTGTGTGCATTCAAAATTCAACAAAACGTATCAAAATATCATTCAGTTCAGATTATTTTGCAGAATATACTGTAGCTGAAAAGCCTTTTAGAGGCAACATCATTTAACACTTAAAACATCATTTAACATCATTTGGCTTTGGAGTTTCACAGGTTGTAGGTTTTGTCAATTTTAGCCATGGGGTTTCGGTTTTTATGTTTAAGTTGTAAATGTTTTTGGGCTTCAAGATTTGATGGGTTACAGGTTTTGCCAGATTTTGTGCTTGGATCTTGGGATTTTCATTCAAGAATTCCTATGTTTTCAGGTTTTTGCAATTATAAAGTCCATGTAGTTAAGTGAAATTGAAAATCCAGCTTTTGAATGGTTAAAACAATGCAGAGAGTCTGTGAGAACGAAAATATTGGAAATAATCAACTGATAAAAATTGAAGATTTTTGCTCAGAAGTGCAGTTTCAGGCTTTGCTTCTTTTGCTTCCAGGTTTTCAGAAGTTTGCTGACTTTTTTCTGGGGTTGTAGTATCCCCAAAAGCCCCCTTCTCATTCAAGATACATACCAAATCTTTGATTGTGGCTTGATCATTGCATTCACCATTTCTACCTTCTGATGATGAAGGTGAAGATAATGGGGCTAAAATGAAAATGAATTCTTTGTGAATTGTCACTAAATCTAGGTGTAGTATATACTGTACACATAGTGGATGATGCAGATCCATGTGATATTTTGTAGAATGCCATTCTGAGTGCATAGGCCTACTTGAATCACTTGAAAGCTTTCAGGGGTGCAAAATTAACATGATATTTTTTCTCACTTGCAAGAACTTTTTATTGTTGCTGTGAGTAGCGAGTTTGACATAATTTCATAGTTGCTAGTGAAAGCAAGTTTTCCAACCTGGGTCTTTTCTTTGGCAATCTCGAAACCTGTACTGTACCAGTCAGTTACCACACGGTAAGCACAAGATTTTTTCCACTTCTTACCCCCTGTGGCCTCAAAAAAGCCCCAGCAAGGTACTGCTGGCCTATTTAGGAAAGAAATGGTCGAGTACAATGCACCTCGTTTGTCTTTTGAGGTTGTCGCGCTTGCGCAACTATGTCTATGATAGCCTATCTGGTGTCTGTGATGATTGCAGGGCCTGCTAAGAAGTTAAGTAGGCCTATGAATCTTTGAACCAGGAAGATTATGCTTACCCGTTAATTCCTTAAGAGTTTCAGCATCAAATGAATTAAAGGAGTGATCAAGTCGTAACGGCTGATAACATCTTTGGCAAACGAAGCTGACATGAGTTGTTCCACGCAATCCTCCTGCAGCAGTTCCACCTTTGCTCTGCGCCATCTTGCTCCTTGTTGCTTTGCTGGTGCTTCCACGTCCTTGGATCCCTGTGGCCTACATGAAGTCTGGAATCCCTCAAGCTTCAGGTTCGGGGTCATTGCTGTTTCCATTTCATAGTAAAATCGCATCCAGGTTTCAGCCAAGTGGTCACTAATGGCAAACTGTAGCGGCCAATAATTCTTCAATTTTCTTGGCTGATT
This sequence comes from Aurelia sp. 4 Dawson et al 2005, assembly GCA_964019985.1. Classification (NCBI taxonomy): domain Eukaryota; kingdom Metazoa; phylum Cnidaria; class Scyphozoa; order Semaeostomeae; family Ulmaridae; genus Aurelia; species Aurelia sp. 4 Dawson et al 2005. The sequence continues at coordinate 2,675,151 of OZ026501.1, read as the reverse complement.
CTTTTCCTTCTATGTGACTTGATGTAGAGAGGTTGGACGACCAAAAAGTACGAAGATAAATTTTTTGTAACACACTGAGGTCTTTCAGACTTGTGTCCTCTTCAGAGCACCATTTCGATTGAATCTAAAGTATGAATGAAGTGTATATAAAGCTCTTACAAGCAAATCCTAATGCTGCAGATTATAAAATATGACGCGAGTTCTTTTCCATGAAATACGCATCGACTAAATTTCAAAGCTTTCTGATCGATGACGATTTCCTCATCTTTAAAAGTTTTCAGCTCCTTTTCATGACGTTCGGAAGTGGCAGAATCTTGTTCCTGGAACATTTGAACATTTAATTATCATGTGATACTGATCAGAGTGCTAACTGGATTAGTTTAAAGAAATAAGGGAATTTGCAAAATAAAATCAAAGCAGAAATTCGCTATTCAAGGGGATAGTCATGAAAACACAGATCTATTATTAGCCTCAAAGCTGTTTTTAAAAATGCAAAAGCTATTGTTACATTCAACAATACAATTTGAATACAATGCATTGCATAACTTTTCATTATGGATATGAAAGGGCATTGGGATTGGGACAGTAGGCTGAGAGTATTGAAACAATATTGTAGAGTTCTAAGCGAGACAAAGTGTACAAACACATTGGCAGTGCCATTGTCCATAAATTATTTGGCATTTACAGCCTTTAGGCTACAAAGATTTCAGAAGATGCAAGGGCAGGCTTTTCTTCCCAAATCCATGCATGCCTTTATATCTTCCAAATCTTCTTTCTAATCGAATTTTAATTCCAAGGTCCATTGAGGCTTCATGAAATTGATATTATTATTCTATAGTTTTACTAATACGTCGTCGTCTATACTATTACAAACGCAAATATAATCAAAACAACATTTCTGTCTCTTCTACTAAACTTAAGGCTGCTTTCACATCAATGGCTTGTTTTTGCATGCATGCTTTTGCTTGCGTAAACGCACTTTTGTTTGCGTTTTCCCGTTAAGATTGATATTGCCCCTTGGATCCCATATAGTAGGTCGTTTTTCTACTTTTGAAATGAAAGGCACAAATCCGTCTCACTTGTCTAAAAATTTACTTGCTAACCAACAAGCAAGCTCCTTTCCGCATGTAAATGGTTTGCACTCCGAAAACTCCAAGGAATTAGAATGGCGGAGATCTGCACGCGCGTTTAAGCGTGTACAAAACATCGAGCAATGTGAACGCAGCCGAAGTCTATTAGATGACCCAACAAAGCTTTACAAACTAAATCTAACTAGCTTACAAAATCTAATGACAAATGCTTTGTATCATGGTTTGTTGAGAAGCTTGGCTATCTCTAAAGGATGCTGCATGGGGCTGCATGGTCACTTTGAGCTATTATCACCATGGGAAGGACAAGATTAAGAGAAAATGTTGATCTCAGATTTCGTGTGTAGAGTGAAATAATCGCCAAATTTTCTAATCAGCAATTTGTGAAAAGCTAACATAGGGATTGATTTGAGATCGTTGATTGAAGTAAGTTGACTGCAAAATAATTGATCTCAGTTCTTTCTTCCAATTCAGTACTCGAACGCAAATTTGGAATTTGGCTTTTTCACTTCTTGCAAAACATGGACTGAAAAAGGGCGAGTTTTGAAACTAGTTATTCGGAGGGAAGAAATAACTAAAACAGACCAAAAAACATCTCAAAAAGACAGCGATGCTGATAAGCTCTCCAGCTGCATGCTGCAACCTTGTTCCCATTAATAGGAGGCTAGACCTCAACAGATGCAGGCGTTGCTGCTGATTACAGAAAACCTTCATTGCCACTGGGTACGAGGTTGCTGCATCCTGACGACTCGGTTTTGCTTAGTAATGTATGCATTAATGAAGCTATGTCTGAACTAGTTTGTGAAGCTTTCTTGGACCACCATACATCAAACATAAATCTAGTGATTATCTATAATGGTGTATAACCAAGTGCTGACCCGTGTTCAGAAATTTTCTTCAGAATCTGAAGATAAATTAATACATGTAACGAATAATTTGGATAATCACTATTTGGTTTGTTATAGGAAAGAAAAGCCTGTCTCGTGCGAATAGCTCCAGAAATCTCACCTTACAATACAAAGAGCAGGAGATTTGAGCGCCTGGTAATCCTATCATTTTTTAATACAGCACTTTACCTTGTTAAATGACTAAAACTAAATAATAACAAGAACAAAAAGTAAAAAAAGGGTCTAACATACCAACTTTTAAAAAAGGAACAATAACATTATAAAAGGCAATAAAATGTGCAAGTGGCTATGTGGAACGTTGTAAAGAATCGTCATTTCAGTTCTCTCTTTATTAGCCTCCTAGCTCATGTAATTCGCTAGCACCAAGACGCTATCTTCTTCATCCAGGCTAAGCATTTGCCCGAAGACTATATTTCTATTGAAGTTTTACGACCGTAGAGAGGGATAACATTCAGCCGTCATTTGTTCGAACAGGCAGATTCACAAAGAGATCCGTTGTGTTGATCTCTGATATAAGCCAATCAGAAGCGGAAAAGACTGTCTTTAATCATTTTGTTTTGCAATTTAATTCATCGTCTGAACGTCTGAACACGAATCAGCGCTTGGTTTTACCGACCACTTATCTTTCTTTTCAAGTGGTCTAGAACACAGGCTACTATAATGGGTGAGTGGCAAACAATTTGTTGTTTGAAGTGCCATAAAAAGTCATGAAGATCCAAATATTGTAATGGTTTAAAATCTTTGCTGGAAAGCGATATTCTGATCTGAATCAAGGAGTAGATTCTAGTAAGGTTAGCTGAAGGGTTTTTGCAAGGTTGAAAGCTGATATTTGCAAAGAACACAACAATCTAAAAATAGCCCATTCAAATCAATGTGCCACACACACGCACCGTGAACAATGAATCGCCAAAGAAACAATGTTGTGTCTGAGTTTTTTCTTTGTGCTATTTATTGAGAAGCCTTTACCATTGCACACCCCCTTCTAAGCTCAAGCTCATGGGGAATGTAAGCATATCAGCCAAATTCCACCATATCGGCGGAGCAGAAATTGCGCGCGCATGAGCGAAACCTCTTAACTTTGAGGCCCCCAAGCTCCCGACAACAGATCTCAACATTTGGTAACATTTGGTATTTTGTTCCTTACGCCTTGATTTATCATTTCAAAAAGCTTATCTATCCAAACACTACCTTTTCTCAGTTTGATCGATGACGTCATTTTACGCAGTTTCTGCTGTCTGCCCTATCAGATATTAGTATTTCCTGTTGACGTAGGTAAATTATCCAAATATGGTCAGACACCTGTCATGGTTTATTGTCTTTGCACAGCTGCTTTTATCAATGGCTTGTACGTGCTTTTCACTGAATTTTCCTATGGGTGTAAAATTTCCAATTACTTTGATTAGCTGACTCCAGTAGTCAGGCTTTGAAATGCGAAATTCTAGCAAGGCAGTTGGATAGTTTCCGTTGGTTTTATGTTCTCTAAAACAACATTGTTTTTGCACCTCACCCACTATCATTAAAATTTTACTAAAAGGTTACGTTCATTATTTTTCTTTATATTTCTCTATTTCATCTGCTATACGCGCCCACTTCGGGACAGTGTGATGGTCCTCTACATAAATTTTCCATTTCTGTTTTTTATTTCTTAAATCACAATTTTGCATAAGCAAACTATGGCTGTCACCGACCACGCCAGCTGCGAGACATAGGCCAGTTCCATGGTGAAAGATGTGCTTGTCCTATGATAAAAATATAAATGGTTAAGACAGAGGCCATCGTGCGTTGCCCTTTCACATACCGTGAAGCTCTATTACGCTTGTTCAATTTTGCGCACTCCAGAGGGGGGCCTATTAGAGAGTAAGCTTATTAGAGAGGGGAGCTTATTCACAAAGTAAACTAACAATGATGGTATATGATAGCTTTATCAGTTCTTTTCCCCATATTTTGAGGATTCAACATACAATCTTACAAGTCAAATACATACATTTGACACAATTTTGTCCCACACCATATCAAAATTAACGTGTAAACTTGAGCTAGATAAATTGAAAATTTTTGGTAGCTTCTTGAATTCGATATAAGTGGAGGGGGGCTTGATAGAGAGGGGACCTATCTGAAGTCTTGGCTCAGAAGGAAGGGGCGTATTAGAGAGGAGAGCTTAATAAAGAGGAAGAAATAATAGAACTTTTACGGTACTTTAGCTACAAAATGTATCATCATATAAACATTAAATATATAAATAAATAAATGAATATTTTTTACATCCCTGATGCATGTAAGAAACGGTTTTACTGCTAAAGTTAATATACATTAATAACATAATTACCTTTCTGAACTCCCATTTTTGATTTCCACCCATTTCATGGCATTTTTCAACGTAAACATTTTGAAGGTCGGAATATCGGGCATCCAGACAATCTTCTTCTTTTTGCCTGAATTCGTACAAATCCGTCCAATGAAAGAACTGCAAAAAATTGCGATAATATAAGGTCGGGTATACTTTTTCGAAAAACTGGTACAGGGTTGGCTATATGGCGGGTATACTCTTTCAACAACGTGTAACAAACAGGTATGTCGTTGAAGAAACCATGGCATGTCCTCGACCAAAATCTAGTGAAGTGCACCCCTCCCCCTGGGCTATCGAGAAGGCTCTATGCCTGGTACATAAAAAAATCGCTTAAACAAACCTGGTTGCCTCCTTGTCCATGGCATGGATACAGAGCTATCACTTGGCCATCGCTACGTCCTAATGAATCTAAACATGACCCAGTTGCAATGTTTCGTATCTAAAGAACAAGAAGGTAAACTGATGGCTGACAATTATGAAAAAGAACATCTTTCAGGATACGGGTGTTTTCCTAAACCAAAGTGATGGAGATAATGACAAATCCTTCAACTGGAGTGGAAAGCTCAAGTCCAAGTCATTTTACCTAATTTCAAAAACTTATTGTTAAAAAATTTTGAGAAGTCCAAGTAACGAAACGAACGTGGAAGTGCTCTTAAAATATTAATTTGGCAACTTAGCTGACAGGCATGAAAATACCGACATAAAATTTTCATTTTGCCTTACTATTTTCAATATCTAAAAGAGAGTGTACAACGGTAAAAAGGTTTCTCTATAAAGAGAACAAAGAAAATACTCAAAAACCGCGTGCTTCTGTGGCAATCCATTTTTGACGGCGAGTACGTAACATTGATTTGAATGGGGTATTTCCACCGGGTGTCCTAAAAATAGTAACCGGATTTAGTAGGCTCTACCGATGTGAATATAGCTCTAATAAATGGCAAATCGCTCTCAAAATGTCCCTCGATAATTAACTTGCACAAAGATACTTCGTTTGTTGGGACTGCTGCTTCGAGAGCAGAAACATGCATCTTGAAAGTTGAAATTTGCATCCACCTGCAAACCAGAGCTTTGGCCTAAACGAATTCTTGAGGCACCTTGACTAAATCAACGATGGCTTTGCTAACATTTGAGCAACATCACCAATATCATATATTAGTGAATTCTGTCCGCCAGAAGTCACCCCCCCCATTCACCATCACGAAGATTCTTGATTGTTCTTTGATTTCACTTTTCAATCTCAATTTGCTTAGGAGCACTTGATTGTGACCGTGAATCGACGTGAATCTGGACTTTGACAAAAAGGACCCACCTGTATGACAGACTTTTTCAAGAATACCGAGCCCTTTGGCATGAATTTCAGGAAGCTTCGTAACTATGTCTATGAACTTTGTCGATTTGAGGATGCAAGGTCCATTCAAATTTCCTCAGTTGTGATAAAACTTCTGAGAGAGCTGCCCATCTACCAGAGTTAAGGTTAAAAACAGACCAATACGTCGGGAATTTCAGGTAAAAAACCCACCCATATGGGCAGCACGCCCAGTATCACTTAACAATCAAGTAACTCCTCCCCCCAGGCTTGACTCGGAAATGACATTAGCCCCTTCGATTCAGTCATTCAAAACGAAACTAAAAGCTTAGAATTGAGAAAATTCAAGGAAAGCTGTTCTACATCGAAAGAGTCATCGTTATTTTTCTTTTTCTCGTTTTATAGCCATGTAAATAGAAAATATTGTAAATAGGTTTATTTCTCATTAGCTTTTAATTTATTTTTTGCTGGGACAATTGGAAAATAGTTGCTTAATCTATTTTTTAACTGAATTGTATCCCAGGGTAAACATTTTTAGAATGAAATGACGAAAATGAAAAGTAAACTATCACGTTTTTTTATTGTACCGGGTTCGCAAAACCTCCCTCCTCCCCCCAGGCGATTCACCCAGATTTGAACTTTCAAGATTAGTAAACCATTTTGGATCCGACCAAATTAGTGTGCCATTTTTGGGGAAAACCGGTACATTTTTTTACTCATTGCAAGTGCAAGCTTTTAATCTTGCATAAACCCTTCAAATGTGACATGAAGTGAAATTTTGATTGCATCTAACATACCTCTCCATATCCTCGATCAGGCTCATATTTAGTCCTAACTGTGTCCTGAACAATATTTGCAAGATACCAGGCGAAGCTTTTACATTTAAGCCTTTCTCGAATCTTCTTCCTGTCACTGATATCACCAGGGTCTGCTGCTCGAATTTCAGGTCGTCTTTGATATAAAAATTCTTTAAAATCATCCATCCACACTTCAGCTACACGTCTAAAGTTTACGAGTACAGCATTTGGTTTGTCGTAAGTATAGGGGACATTTCTTCTGTAGACATGGCCGATGCGAGAACATGGAACATTTTCCATTTGGCCGCCACACATCCATAACTTGAAAGGAAAAGGACACTTCAGTAGATATTAATGCTACTACAGCATAAAGAAAGCGTTGCGCAAAGAAGCATGAGTGGGCACTGAGACAATCCCTGACTGAGACTTACGTACTGTAAGGTGAAAGGATCTTCGTTCCCAAGGGCCAGTTTGGCGGACTTTCGTGATAGGTTTTAGCATCAACCCAGCAATAATTGAAGAAATTAGTGAGCGAATAAAAAACTTACTAAATCAATGTTCAAGAAAGGTGAAATGAATGGGATAAATTCCTAATTAAAACAGCATACCAAACGACCTTTAAAAGAGATATTTTTTGCTCATATTGGCCTTTTCCCTTTTTCAAAGGACAGTTCTTAATGTCACTCTTTTGCTTCTGCTTCAACATTAAATTCCGACCTGAAAAAGCTAGCAGCCCATTTTTCTTCTCCAACCAATTTCACTGCTTTGCCCTTGAGGCTGAATTCTCGATCAAAATCTTTTGAAATTAGCTCGAAAATATTTAGTTTGAAGCATTTCCCTGATCCCTCGAAATATTGCAACAAACAAAATTACCTTAAATGATAATTCATATTGTTCACCTCCCCAAACATACATTCCTGGATCATACTTTCCAAGTTCTTCGAAAAATTTTCGACTTATAGCAAACAAGCCTCCAGCCATCACAGGTGACCTGTAAAAAATACAAACAGTCCTTATATTAATTGCCTTTCTTTCTCTCAAAATGCAAATTTCAATGTATCACATCAAAAGACAGATATACCATCACAGGAATTTCACAGGAATTTTTTCAACTTGTAAAAAATTTTTTATCGCCACTAATGGATTCAACAGATGAACCATTGTCTACATAATTGCCAGGATCAAATGTTTTTACTGCTTATCTCACTGATTTTAAAATGGTAGATGGCTTTGCCAAAGCCCTTACAAAATCTGGCAGTTTCAATAAACATAAAAAGGACAAACAACGTGCAACCATGCAGTCACATTAAAACTTTGAATGCTGAATTAAAATGTCATTCTTGAACCTTACACAAGAAACTTTGGTAGCATCATTGTCAAATAGTACCTCATGCATTTTCTTGAAGAAAAGACCCCTTTGTGATGATAAGAAAAAATAAGAAGACAGAAATAACATACTTGACAGGCTCTGTTTCATCAACTCTGTGTTTTCTTTGTTCTTCTGTTATCCCCCTTTCCTTGTAGTCAAATCTCCAGTTGAAAGTACCCCTAATGAGAGGATCCACAGCTCGATATGAAAATGTCAGATGATCAATGACCTCGATAGTAGGACATACAACATTTCTGTAATCAGCTTGTATCCTAGCAAGAAGGGGAGGCAGCCATCCAACATTTGTCTCACAGTGAGAATCGAGGAAAATGACAACATCTCCAGTAGAATGGTCAGCACCAAATGCTCTTGCCCTGATTAAACCCTCTCTTTGATTAGTCCTTACTAGTTTGACTTTCTTTAGAGTTGCTACATAGTCTTCTAATTTCTTCTTTAAATGTTCTGCAAAAATCAAAAAGTAAGAAAATAATAAAGTACAGATTTGATTCCAAAGAGTGACATTATGCCAGGAGCAACACTTCTACGAAAGTTAGAAAATTAAAGTTCCATTGCAAACTAGACAGCTATGCAAGTAACACCTTAACTGTTCATATGTTCAAACATTATGAACAAAAAAGTTGATGTGAGATAGATTGAGACAAGAGGTTGTTTACAGAGTATGTAAGGTAAAAAGAATTTTGAAGAACCTCCTAATTATGTGAGAAATTTCTCAGCAGTTGCAAAGTAACCAAAAAACCCCTCTTAGGCTTTTCAAATTATATACAGAACAAAACTATTTTTCAAGCCTAAGGTATTTTCAGATAAATCTTAACAAACCTTTGCTGCTGAAGTCATCACACAAAACTATATCTTGAAGAAGTTCAGGTGGTGATCTATCAAGCACAGTATGCACAGTTCTCAATAATGTTGACCAACCCTCATTGTGAAAGATAATTATAACACTAGCTTTGGGCATCTTTGCAGGATATTTCTTATTCTTACATCTGCAAAAAAGGAATCGTTTATTGAAAACCTGAGGTTAAATTGCACACTTGAGATTTTAATAGGCTATTCAAGATAAAAAATAGAGAATAAGAAATTTCCTCATGCACTCTGGAGACCTTGTGGAAAAGTGCCATACTCTGCAGACTGGCTAATATTTGTACCAGGAGTATGGCAAATTTTCAATTGGCCTTGTGGCCACAGAATGCTAAATGCTGTGTTTTATAGTGCAAAGTTTGCTTGTTCAAACCAATATCTTGATATTTGATTACAAAAATTAAATATCTTTATCACTATGTTTTTCAGTTTCTTACTCACTTAGTGTGCACCTTTTGTTTTACACAAGCTGTACTGAACAGGCAAATTGTGGCCTTTATTGGTAAGCACATAAAGTGCAGAAGCAGAAAAGAAGTACTTGAGTTTGCAGCCTGTTGTGTTTGGCTAAAGTGATGGGGGCTCAAACTAGCATAGAGCCCTGTCTGCCTGAATTCTCTGGCTGAAAACTCAGAGGATTACACCACAGCGCCAAAACACTTTCCATGCATAACCATAACCAACCAAAAGGTGAATTTTCAATCTTTACTTGGTCATTGAAGACCCAAAGATCCCTCGATTTAGCAGTTTCTTGATTACACTTACAGTGGTGATCTTGAATCTTTGAGGGACCTGTGAAGTGATATTTTATCACTAACAAATTGGTTGAATCCATATTCTGCATATGCCTTATTTTTCAACATTTCTTCTTCTGGTTTTGTGACAACTGCTACCCCACCCTCTCCAGGAGCACTAGGATCAAATGGTCCATTTAAATCTGGCCAAACTATCAAATCTTCATTTCCCTTTGGCAAATGGCCTACTTTTTGCAAATGGTCCTTCATCTCTGGTTCATTGATAAATTCTTGCCAAGCAGACTTGTCTGTTCTCTTTCCAAGATCTGGAGCTAATTTACTAGTTCTATAATAATGCTGAATTCCAAATACCAGGAACATTATCACAACAGCAGCAAAGAAAATAGGTCGTTTTCTAAATCTTATAATATTAGCCATTGCTTCTTCCTGCTTTTGCTGCTAATTCTTATTAGCTTCTCATATGGGCTTGGAGATCGTCTACTTGCTAATGAGTAGATTTGTAATTGGAAATTCTTAGTTCATCCCTTCCTTGACTTTTTGTCTTGTCCTGGGGACTCCTGGGGAACATCAAGTCAATATGCTTTTGTCCACCACACCATCAGTATCTTGGTTGGGTGATGGCAATATGCAAGGTCACTCTCCCAAAATTGAAGCTCTCTTCAGCCAAAAAACATCTCTTGCTAGCACATAACATTTAAGTACAGCTCTACAAACGTCTTTATCCCTCGTCTCTTTTCTGCCACATCACATTTTGTGGTAAATCAAACAAATCGCCAATTTTAAGCTTGCTTGTGTCTTGTGTCACCTGAACATTTTAAAATCGCCTCGTTCTGCTGTAGAATTGCATGGCCTCTATCTACGATGTGACGTCACATTGACATTTTTGAGCACGAGAAAGGGGTCATGCCTTTTTGGCGCATTCTTCCTTGTTTTCTTCCAGTTTTTGCAAAATAAGAATGGATGGGGACCAGGGATGGCACCGGGATGTCAATAACCCTCCCGCAGAAGGGTTGAAACTTCCTACAAAGGGCTAAAAGATGGCTAATGAGTTCATGCCAAGTGCTGCTTTCCACCATTTCCAATTTCCACAACAAATGAGAAATTTCTCCCCAAAATAATCCGAAGTTTCCGCTAAGGTTAGATGATTTCCCCCTCCCAACTTTCTCTATCCTGGTGCAACCCCCTTGGTGGGTTGCCAAAGCGCCAGGGGGTACTTGACCTAAACTTGTACGGGGATGTGCCCAAGAAAAATCTTTTTTACCCAGTGCCAGAATTTTCGCTTTCAAGTGATACCCGATTCTAGAGAAATTCCTTGAAGAGTATACTCAAAAACACAAAAATTGGTCTAAGTGGTAACCCGATCTGACAAAATTCCCCCGTTTGACATGTTTTGACAACCGGCTTCAGAAAAATTGCCCTCTTTTGATACCTCTTTGTAGAAGAAATAGGCGAAAAGGGTACCCAAAAAGCAGCACATCCCTGTCGGACAAATATACTTAGTACCCTCCCCCCCGGGCCAAAGCGGCGAGAGAACTTGGACCACACACACGTAAAATGCAGACGCAAAGAAACAGAACAGAGCTACAGTCAGAGCACATGGCTTGGACGAACAAGGGCAGATTTTGTGAGACAATAGCATCAGTTGCTTTTGTTGACACCTGAATTCAAAGAGATTTGCGATTGCAGACAAAGGAAATCCTCTCAACCAGGAATGGTAAACAAACAAAGCCGCAAAGTTTCTCTGAAACCCAGGTAGCTAGCGCGCTTGTTGTGCATTTCAGAAATGGTTTTTTAACACAAACACGAGCGCATATCGAAAGAAGGAGGATATATCAAAACATCTACCACGGGCATTTTATTTTTGTTGTTCAGAAGCTGAGCAATGAGTGCTTTGAATACACCCAAAAAAAAAATACGAGAACTGAATCGCCTCCAAGGGCCTGATTATATGAGAAAAAACATCCCGTCTAGCCAGGACGGGACATTTGCCGAGATCCTGCCTCTGCGGTCAAACCCTTGTAAACACCAAGTTGCGATTATATGAGAAAAACGTCCCGGCAAGACGGGACGGGATACTTGTCGAGATCCTACTCTTGCGGTCAAAGCCCTTGTGAAATCAAGTTGCGATTACATAAGAGAAAACATCCCGGCAAGCCAGGACAAATTTGCGTTTTGGCGCCAAACAATTGTTACACCATATTTCATTTTGATATCTTTGAGTATGCAGCTTCAACAAATTGTGCAAACATATTTTACACATCAAAGAAGAATAAGTCAGTTTCTAAACCAAAGAAATCAAACGCCCGCAGTGGATGCTTGGAACCTCCTTCTTTCAATAAATGCTCATGTTTGCTCTAAAACATCATTCTGGAATGCACAGCAAGCGAATTATCTACCTGGGTCTCAGATAAATTTTGCAGCTTTGTTTGTTTTGAATTACTGGTTGAGAGAATTTCCTTTGTCTGCAATCGAAAATCGCTTTGAATCTAGGTGTCAACAAAAGCAACTGATGCTATTGTCTTACAAAATATGTCCTTGTTGCTTGGACGCAAACTCTGAGCAGGACGGACAATTGCAACGCTAGCGACGCTGTGGAGGAAATTCCTCGAGAACGAGGTGGTGATTTTTGATCATTCAGGTTGGCGGGCATGTTTCACGGCCTAACTTCTGATCCTTTTTCAAAGTTGGATGAAATAAGAAAGCTCCGCGCGTTTGGAAGTCTTACAACTGGAAATAACATTTAAACCAACAAGGTATTCGTGCAATGGCCAAGAAAGGAAACAGTGATGGAATCAAAGAATACCTCGGGGCTTTCCCCGGCACTTTTACAAACAGAGGGCCTAACAAGAGAAAGGTGAAGCCAACTCTTGAATCACAACTTATACAATTTAGCATGATTGCAAGTGACAGCGAGGATGATGAAGATTTCGTAGCTAACTCAGGAGATGATGAAGATTTTAGCTCAGAGCACAGTGAAGATGGAACGCAACAAGACGAAGCTCAGTCATCTGATTCTGATGATGAGGAAGGTGTGGAGGATGGAGGGCAAAGTACAGTAACACTAGGCAGTCTGCTGTCAAAGATACAACAGGAATCAACATCTGATAGTGAAGAAGAAGAAGGAGAAGAAGAAAACGTCGACACATTAAATGCACAAGAAGTAGCTACAAAAGCAGAGAAGGAGATCAAGCCAGAACTTGACATTGAAACTGAGAACTCTGCGAAGCCAAAAAAGAGCAGTCTTCGACAAGTTTGTGGGATTTGTCTTGAGTCAATAAGCACAGAGGAAGATGAGCTAGTAGGGTGTGATGGATGTGGAATAACTGTTCATGAGGGATGCTATGGCGATGCTGAGGATTCAGTTGAAGAAGACAAGAGTGATTCTGATGCAGAGACGGAGCCATGGTTTTGTGATGCATGCAAAGCAAAGGCTGAAGGTTTTTGTGAGCTCTGCCCAGTCAAAGGTGGCATCCTCAAGCAAACAGACACAGGCAGTTGGGTGCACCTTATTTGTGCATTGTATGTCCCAGGCGTTGGTTTCAGAGATGTTGACAAACTGCAGACAGTTGTTTTAGATGATATTACCCCAAGCAGGTGGGGGTCAAGGCAGTGCAAATTGTGTGAGGATCAACGTTTTAGTAAAACAGGCATCTGTATTGAATGTGATGCAGGATTGTGCAAGACATACTTCCATGCATCTTGTGCTCAAATGAATGGATTGCTCACAGAAATACCACCAGCAGGGCACCTTGATGACAATGATGCTGATCCGCTATATGCACATTGTCGGATGCACTCAGACAAGACAGTGGTTAAAGCAAGGATAAATAGTTGGATTGCTTTCCAGTTTCATGTTAAGAATTTCAAGCAGTCAGATGACCCAGAAGAAAAAGCGAGAATAGAAAATGCTTTTCAGAAGGAAAGAGAAGAATACAGAGAAGCAAGACGAAATCAGTTTCCAGCTGTGATTAAGACCTATGAAGAGCCAAGATTGTTGTCTACATGCCCAGAAGTTTGCAGCAAGCTTGTGAGAAAAGCTGAGCTATTAGGATTTAGCTCTTCATCACAAGAAATATTTGTAGCACCAAACACCAGTGGTCCAGCATCCAGACCAGCTTTTTCTTGTGAGTTTGTCAATCATTTCTTCAAAAGAGAAACTCTAATCACTGAATTCAATGCAAACGAGGAACCTTTGAAGCAAAGCATCAAAATGAATGCAGTTGAGCAGGAACAACTTCAAGAAAACCTTGGTACACTGAAAAAAGATCTCGAGGTGCTTAAGTCAAGCAGGCAGGATGTGTTTTCCAAAGCAAGTTATTTACATGAAGCACTTGAAAAGCTGATTGGCAAGAAATTGCCTTTACCTGAGGTTTTAAGGGCAAAAAAGAAAGCTAGGAAGGTGTCTGAGACACTTTTAGAGACAATTATTCATATTTGTGCAACTTGCAATGGCACAGAAAATCAACACCTTATGGCACTTTGTGATACATGCCATAATTATTATCACATTGGCTGCTTGGACCCACCACTCACTAGTCTCCCAAGGAAAGGACACCGTTGGCTGTGGCAGTGCACAGAATGTGATGAAAGTGAAAGTAGCGATGAATCTATAGATGAAGATGGACCAGCCAAAAGAAAGCGTAAGAGACAGCGTGTTGCTCCAAAAAAATTCACACCAACAGAAGAGACCAAAACCAAGAAGAAAAAATCACATCATGGTCACAAGATAGGACGTCCAAGAAAAGAGACAAAGAAAGAGATCACTGTGATAAATGTTGATGATGACAGTGGAGATGATGAGATTTTGAAAGTTGTCGAAAGAAGCCCACCTGTTCGAAAGCCAAGACCAACTGGAAGAAAGAAAAAAGTTCCTGTTGAAGTGAGATTTGATCCATGTCATGTTTGTTCAAAAGATGGGGAAATTAAGAACATGGTACGTTGTGATGAGTGTTCCCAATGTTATCATTTCTACTGCTGTGAGCCAAAACTGAAAGCAAACCCAAAGAGGCGAGGATACTTGTGGATATGCAATGAGTGTGATGATTCAGGGGAAGATGAGGATGAAGATGAAATGGAGAAAGAGGACGGAGTTGCAGATTGTGACAATAAAGGTGAAAACACACCTACAGACACTGCATCAGTGCTACTAGAAGTATTAGAAACGTAGACAAAAAGATCATGACAGCCATGTAGAATTTGTTTAACAAAGTCTTTTTGGTTTGCAGTTTAGAATCTAACTTCATCCACATGTTTTCAAATGGCTCCTCTTTGTCAGTTAAAAGGGTTTGTTCCAACCATTTTACCTTGCATATGCTGTCTCTTACTAAGCCTTTATTGCTGCCTTTGTCATGGGTAACTACTGTAACATGGCAACAACAAAGGCAAACCAAGGGCTGGCACTTCCAAGGTATTCTGGTTGAAACAGACCCTAACATTGGCAGATTTTGTGAGAAGAGTCACTTGTTGTTTTTGATTACCACTGCAGTGCAAAGAAAATGATTTTGATTTCAAATAATCAAATTTCTATGGCTGATTAGCCATGCAGCAAATGTAACAAAAGCAACTGTCAGGAAATACAGTGAACCTGGATGCTCAACTCGCCAATTTTACATATTAAAATGTTTTGTCATGGAAAGGTAGGTGAAAATATGAAAGAAAAAGAAAAGAGCTAGACATACGTCTTAGGCATTTTATACATTCATTCATTTTGCATTTACTAACCAATCTTTGTACTTCATGCTTATCAAATGCAACAGCTCATTTTGTGACAAAATCTTTCCATGTTTCTTGGCAACAAAACTGGGGATGAAATACTGGATGTGCCAAAATGAACTTCACTTTTTGACAGCCGAATTCTGCGCAACTGTTGGCAACTGACTTAAACATTTTTCAAGGTGATTTAGCAACACGTTAAGAGGTAGAAAAAATAAGGCAATAACGCAGCTTGGGCAAACATTTGAACATTATTTGAGAGATTCTACACGCAAGGAATTTCTAAATTTCCTTTGCAGTCGTCTGCCACGATGTGAAGTTCTTTTTGGCGCATCCGGCTGACAATTTTGGACATGGTGAAGCATCATTCCGAATTACAGAGCAATGCAAACCTAATTTAGTCCCGGACATACTAGATCGCTCTTATAAGAATAGGTTATATCATGTCAGTACGGAAAAGAGTTTGTACGTACTAGAGGGAAGTTCGCGACGGAAATGAATACGGAAGTTTTTCAGGCTGATGATGAATCGAAAGTATCCTCGTAGATGCATTTTGTAGTTATACAAAATTAAGTTTAATGTTGCCAAGCGGCCATGTTACTGACTTGGTTTTGGACATTCTGTTTCCGTTTGAGACCTCAGCAGACAATTTGCTTTACACGGTCATTTTTAGCGTTGGACCATTTTAGAATTGCGCGAAAGCAGTTATTGTTTTCATATTGGTGATTTTTATATTTAGTTGCAACCAAGTAGTAATATACTATTATGAGGATATTTTCTTATGATCCGGTGCTAGTAACAACTTGAGTTTCTATCTGATGCTGTGTTTGGCTTTCATAACTTCATCCTCCGCAAGAGAAAAAGGCGGCAATGTAGCACAACTGCCGCGTCCTACCACCCGTGGTTGGGGAGTTTCTTAACGAGGATTTCTTGAGAAATTCCCTCTTAATTTCATAACGGGGGAACCAATTTCAGTCAGATAAATTTCACAATATGTTTGAACATGTTCACTGTTGCATAGAAAACTTGACAATATTTATTGGCTTGATATCCTTTGGGCATGGGCCTTTTGAAGAGGCTTTGTTTTTGTGACTAACCCCGTACTTTCTTTGTTCTCATAACAGGAAGACCTTTTGTAGCAGGTAAAACTGTCGAATTTCGATCTGCGAGGTCAAGGAAAACAAGGTGCCGGACTGGCTGAGGATAGCAGGCTAAAAACTAAACAAACCTACAACAAACGTCATTTTGCGATCAAAAGTATCTCACTTACATGTTTCATTTATATGCATCGTCTTTAAATTAAAAAATATAATATCAACAGCATTTCATTTTCATAAAATATCTCTGATTTATCTGTTTTTAATTAAGGTATCAAAATATTTTTCACAGCTTTATATTACATCAACGTGAGATCCACCTGTGATATCTATATCAAATTTGAGTTCAGCTAAAGTGGATAGTTGATAAAATAGCGTAATTAAATCTCTCTATTTACCCCAGAAAACTGTAATTAATGAGTGAAGTCAGAAATTATTTACAAAACGCGCTATGGATGGTATCGACTTTTGAAAAGCAATGATCAATGAAGTCAAGCAAAAAGTTAAGATGAAAAATTTTGTAGTTACTAATAACCAATAATCGACCAGCGAAATCTCTCGGCGTTTAAGATTACGTTCACACGATACTGCCACATTTGAAACGATGAAAAATGTGACCGTAGCAAAATTTGAGCTAGCGTTCACACCATGCCGGAACAATTTGAAAAACGATAAGAAATTTGGTGGTAAAAATTCGTTGCAAGACTTTGATGCCAAAGAAATGTACTTGCACCCAAAGAATCGATCAGTCGCGTTCCAAAAGCATCTAAAAATGTTCTTGTTTTCATTACTTTAAATCGTTCACAGAATGTCGCTTCAAAAATGTGCCGGTTGGAGCTCCGTTCTCAAAATCTACCGTTTTCGAAACCTGCCGGCAAAAATGTGCCGTTTTCGTGTAAACGGGAGTCCTATCAATCACATTTTTAGTCGTTTTCAAAATGTGCCGGCATCGTGTGAACGCTGTCTGAATTAAACATAGAGGCATATTCTTAGGATACGGGCGGGAAAGTAAGATTTGTTTTTATTCCTCTGCTGAATCCAATGCGGGATCCTAAAACTCGTTTGCATATTTGATCGCTGAAGGAAATAAATTGATAACAATATCAAATTTACATTCTACAAGCGCTTGCTTGTTTATCTTGTCCAATGAGAAAGAATGATCATACGCATTCGTGATCCAACACTCTTATGGCCAGGGAGAAATCTAATAACAAGATGGGACATACTGTCTTTAAGTCAGTTTTCGGCTCACAGTTAATTTTACCTCTACCGTTTCAAGACGTTTTGTACGTGCGCATCAGAAATCAGAAAATATTGACAAGAAAGAATGAACCATTGAACTCTCTCTAAAATTAGACCTCCCGTGAAATTTGTGTCGACGTAAATTCCTCACGCAAAAACAACATTTAAGATGCTGTTATTGGCTACCGCTTTCACTTGATATCTAATTTGCGACAGACTTCAATTAGATACAAAAATTGTCGGACCAAAGAGTGGTCGGTCTATCTGAGACAGACCACAACCAAAGGCCTAGCTATATATAAACAAATAAGCAACTTATAAACAGAAAGATGAATTGCAAGATTACATGACAGAAGCTGAAAGCTTACCAAAGTTTGTCAGAGAACGTCGGTGTGCATAGCATACATTAACAACTGCTTCAAATTTTGCATTCACTTCACTCTCAACGAATAAACTGGTTCCGCCTCGGCTCTTCTGGCATCTCCGTGCTCAATTCTAAGATCCCATGAAGGCTGGAATGACCTGATTGCCTTGAAATGAATGCAAACTTCAGCGCAATGAAAACGCTGATTCCCCACAGTAGAGCTGACAAAAACCCAAGTCCCTGGAGACAAAGAAAGAAATGCTCAACAGAATATCGATCAGATGTCTGTTTGGGAAGTTCCAAAAGGTAGCACACGCTTTGAGGGTTACCAATACTCATACAGGTTGTGCCAAAAAAGCTCAGTCATTTGAAAATTCATTGCAACTACGATTGCAATGAAACAAAATCTTTCTGATAGCCAAGAGATCGAAGTATCTTTGTAAGTTTTCTCTTGCTTTTAAGAGTACTGACAACGTACATAAATTCAAACTTATTAAATTACTTGTTTGCAAAATTCCCGAGAAGGACGAAAAACACTTATCAAATCGAAAAGGAAGTTTCCAAACTGAACAACACAAAGGCAAATTTTTCACGAGTATCGAATGCTGTCTGCATTTTCACTGTCCTACGATCAAGAAAACTTTATTATTTATTCAAATATTCATTTCTTATGACTTTGACCACAGGCGGCATCAAATATTAAAGAAATTGTAAAAAAATAGTAAAAGATGGCACATTCACGTTGTTTTTCTTGTTGTATTACTGTTTCCTTGACCATGCTAATAGGCCTATTCTTCAAAACAACGTTCGCAAGCATGGTCAACGAAAGAATATCAGTAATACAGCAAGGAAAACAACGTGAGTGTACCATCTTTCATTTTTTTTACAATTTCTTTAATATTTGATGCCACCTGTGATCATCTCTTTTTTGATGACAAAATTACTAAATACACTACTTGAACTACTTTTTTTTATATCAATATAAAAAAATTTTACAATACATGCTACAATCTACTATACTCTAACTACTATGCAACACTACAATGACGATACCATGAGGAGCAAGAGACAATGTCTACCCCATGGCCAACACATAAAGATATATAATTAAGTAGACAACTAAATAAACACGTACAAAAAAAGGTACACATACGATACGATACCATAAATGGTGGAAACTGTTTCACATTGGCTGCTAGGTCAGTGGAGGCGAAAATTTCACTGCTCAAGACATCACCTCTAAGTTTTTAGGGTTTATAGATCACAGAAAACGCAGGTAAAAAATGTTTGAAATTTTGTTGTGGAAGAAATTCAGGCCTTACATCCAATGTGAAACAGAAACTAAAGACGGGAAAAACAAATTAAAGGGAAAAAGAGGCTTTGCGATCGGGGGCGGGGGGTATAGCAGCTTCTTCAAAAACACTTCAATTGAACCTGCCTGTGTTGTGAATGAAGTTTAGGGTTAATTTGAGTACATTTTTATTAACATCAATAGGAAAGTCTTTATCACCATACAGTAAAATTTGGACCAGCACGTTGTTTGGAAGGCTGTTCATTCAAACATATGGTCGTAATAATTCCGAAACTAATAAACTACTTTACAATACTACGACGACGATACCAAGAGGGGCAAAATACAATGACAACCCCGAGGCCTTAAAAAAAGAAAAATTAAAAAGAAAAACATGTAAACGAAAACCAGACAGAGCTATTAAAGGGTCTGTTTCATCCAGCACGCCCCGCACGTGTCGTCCCTCGATCTGCCTTTGCTGTCGCCATCTGTGATCATGCTATCAGTCTTTCTGCTTTCCAGTACTATAGGTACACAACAAATTTTCAAATGCCTGAACTTGTTTTGCTGCAACTGGCATAAAATGATCGAATAAATCTTTTTCTATAAAAATTGCAATACATACTATATTCTACTATACTTTAACTACTATGCAACACTACAACATACAGTAGTCTTCTGAAAGCAATGACTACAAGAACGATACCATGAGGAGCAAAAGACAATGTCTACCCCATGGCTTACGCACAGAAATATACAACTAAATAGACAACTAAATAAACACTTTCAAAATGCTACACATATCAGGCCTTACCAGGAATATTTTGGTAGATGTGTGGCCAATCGCACTCCTTGTGAATATCAGGAGTGCAATGCATTCCATAAATTTCATTAGATCATGTCTATTGGAATTGGAACCTATGAATTGTTGGACATGGCCAGCAACAAGGGGTCAAATTTTGAAAATGATCCACGTACGTCTAAAAATTAGCCAATAGTGATATTTGACTATATCTAATGAAGAGGCAAGGCAGCAGAAGATTAGTCATTCTCTCTAAATTGTTAGCTAAAATTAGCTGGAAAAGTGAATTGATTGAGCAAGAAGGAACTGAACTTTCAAGAACTAACTAGCCTGCGTGCAGCCCCCACTGTTTCCTTTCAGTTGAAATTTCCCAGTTGAATTGAACTCATTTCAGAACTAACATACTGTATGGTCAAAGAAATAACACTTCAACTAAAGTGATACACATCTTACAGGATTATCTTTTGTAAACAACTTGACTATTATCATCAAATCATTAAGGGCCTTTGGTAAAGTGCAAGAGTTATTTGGAAATTCATTTGGAAAGGGAAGTTGTGCGATCTGTTGCACTCCTGAGGAAGAGGAGGCATGTGCCAAGGTGTGCAAGCAATAGCACGCCATTCCCAGTAAGGCCTGCATATGATACAATACTGATAGATACAGGAATCTGTTTCACATTGGTTGCCAGGTCAGCAATGGAGGCGCCTGATGCCGAGCAAGAGAAACTGTCACTGAGAGAGCAACCAACAACAGCAACAACTGCTGCCATTCCTCACTCCTCCAGAGTCCCAACTGCTTAAGAAATTGCAACTTTAAGTTGTCAGGGTTTATAGAAGAAGCCCATCAGTTGAACGTAAGTGTTTTCTAAGTATTTACTACATAAGTTGAAAGTCTACTAGGCTTCAAAACACATACAAGATATTTTAGAACAAGAAGGACTTTGACGGAGTTTTGATGAATTTTTCCTGAAAGCAAAAGGATTTTCTCCAAAGGTGTATGGGATATTTTGGATGTGAAATGCCATTCAATTAGATACCTACAGTAACTTCTTCCATGCCAGATCCTTAATATTTCGCCTGTTGTTTCTTAAAGGGAATCAACATATTTAAAAGCTGGCCTGGGCCAGGCTAAAAATATAGTCCATTGAATTTGATAGCTTTGACACATGAGGCTTCATTGTTGAGCCAAAGAAACAATGGATGCGTAAGGCGTTTACTTTCGCAATTTGCATATTAATCTAGGCTACAAGATATAGCTATGTCTGGTCCCTTTAACCAAAGCAGATAAAGCACTTTATCATTAGAGTGAGAATAAAATATGTCAAATTCAATACAACCATACTTACTGCAGCAATGTAAAGCAACAGAAAATCTGGATAGCTCTTCTTGCAAATAGAACCCTTGGAACATTGACTAGGACCATTGTAAACAAAATCGATCTGTCCATTAACAGTCTTTTTGAGGTTGAACACATTGTAAAGCCAAAGACCAGTTATTGCTGCCCCAATCAATGCAAGACTGCAACTAATGAACCCATCCTGTCAATCATAAAAATATGTTATTTAGAATTCAGAAAACATACCTGATCACTCAAGAGGAAATCAGGCAAATCACTCAAGTTTAGGTCTTCAAAGTAGCAATTATATTTAATTCTGTATATAATGGTTTCACTTTCTACTGATTAGGCTCTTTCATCAAATTTTGTATTAAATGTTTGTTCCTTTGTAAGAATATCCAGTGGTGGACAGCTACTGTAGGGGCAATAGGATGTTATCACCCCCCATGTTGTTGAGAAAAAAGATCCTTTGTTTAGAAACAATAGAAATAAACAGTCCTTTTAAACTTAAGTGATAGCTTAGCCCCCAATATTTGGTGAAGAAACCTCCTCTGAGAATATCCCTCATACAGAAAGAACATCAGGCTGAAATCTCACCCAAAAGTTAACAACTATTCCAAGAACATCCCCAGGGTAGTGTCAGAGGTTTGACACAAAACTTGCAAATACAAGTTTAAGAAATTAAACCTAATCATTGATGGAATTCAATAATATGTTAACTGATTAAGCGCAAGGTTTTTCAAACAAAAATGCTTGGAATACAAGAAATTACTCCATATGAAGCTAGATCTTTATCAGATCTCCAGAGCTCAGAATAATTTAAGAACATTCATCCTGAATTATGTAGGATGATTTGGAACTCTCTGGTCAAATTTTTGGTTCCTGAATATTCTTACAGAACCATAGGGAAACTATGGACAAAGATTGTGTGAAATTCTATCCAAATTTCACCCTACCCTTTATACCTCCAACTTATCCATTTTACCGATTCATGAAGAGGTTTTGTAAAACACCAAATTTGCATGAATTTGCATGAAATGGTGACTCAAACAATGGATGTTTGTCTAAGTTTGAAGATATGGGCAAATCTGATATCACCAACAAGACATTTTCTTTTTACTGTAGATTAATTTGAAAAAATTCAGATGACATTCCTGGTTCAGAATCAATCTACACTGTGCAAGTTTTATTGTACTGGTGGTGGAGGATCAAGGGGGGGGGGGTGCTGTAGGATGTCTGATTGGAAGAGATGTCCAGCAACTTTTTCTACCTCATTGCTGGGGTTAATATCTCCCATCTAATTCAGCATGCAACATGAACATACAACACTCCAAAAGCCATGATAAAATTCTAACTTGATCAAAACTTACCAATGTCGCAGCCTTTTCCATCCTTTCCCCACCATGGACAAGAAAGTAGGTCATTACAATTGCAACAGCCATGATAAACCAAACAACATTAACACCAAGGAAAAGCCAGCTGCAGATTTCAATTTCTTGTTCATAACGAAAATCTGGTGACACTGTCTCATTTGTATAAACTGCAGTATCTTTATCATAGTGAAATGGGAACTTTACGGTCAAGTTGAACCATGCAGTGTCATTCAACTGATGTATGTATGCAACTTTATTGTATGAGAATGACATCCCAACTGCAGCAATTGGTAAAATCTGCAAATTGGAATAACACAACAATGGATGAATATTTCTTGGAAGGAAGGGCTGATTTGTTTCTTTAGTGTCATACATACTGTATATTTTTTCATGTTGTGCAAAAAGTTTTTACCAAACTTTTCTGCAGGGGAAGGAACTCTTAATGAGGTAGTATTTCTTGCAAGCATAACTTGCTTGTTCACCAGACCTGCATGTTGTTTAGGCATACACTAAACATATTTTTGATAAGAAACTGCTTATAAGAAACTCAACTCTCAGATCACCAAAAATTAAGAAACTCCAGTGCTGAGAGAATATAACTTACAGAAAGGGTATTTTGACAAGGGAATTCCTCAACATATTTTCACCTATTTTCACTTGTTCCCTGAATCATATTGCTCAGCAATAAGTAATATCAAACAGAAGTTTAAAAAAAAACTTTGTTTTGAACTGTTCACAAGGTAATAGGGAGTGAGCAAAAAGACTGTTATGAAACGTTTAAGAAACTCGTAAGAAACTCAAAGTACTAAAAATCAGATAATATCAAGAAACTTTCAGTACTGTACTCGCCCAAACATTTAAGTTTCTTATAAAAAATATGTGTATATGGTTTAGACTGTACAGTATTCCTTGCTGTGCAAGCTGGGAGGATCCCTGACTCCGGATCTTGACAAAATGTGCACTGAAGCCTATTGTGTTCAGCACAATAACCTATTGTTTTTCTATTGTTATATCCCAGAAGTTTCAAAGTGAAGTTCTTTTTGGTGTGCAAAAAAGTTGAAAACAAGGGGAAGATCTTCCCTGTAAGTTGGTTGAAAGAATAGAGCCAACTGCTTAATTATTGTTCTAAGGTGCATTTTCCAGTTCAAGAAACAGCATTTCAGCCAGTTTGTTGCCAGACTGGAAAATTTGCCTTGCGCAGCCAATATCTCCGCTGCGCACTTTAAATTTCAGCCACGGTTCCAGCTGCGAAATTTTTGTACACAACAAAAGGAAACAATAGAACTGTTGTTTAGTGACACAAATACAGCCGCGAAAGAAATTTGGATGTCGGAGAGTTCCCCCACGCATTCTGCAAACTTTCCAATCTGGGTTTGTTGTGGTGTTGTTTACGCAGTTATTGCAATGCCTCTCTTCTGTCCTTTGCTGCTCTGAGAGTTTCTTACCAAAATGCCTGTAAATAGGCTTAACCATTTTTATGCCAAAGATTCTAATTCTTTTGCAAATTGTCCATTCAGGTGTCCTGTGTCTTTGTCTTGTTTGCTTTTCTGGTCGCTGTTGCTTCCTAGCTGCCTTAGGCCCGTGTGTGTGTGTATGAGATTTAGGCCCAGCATGCAGAGAGCTGAGGGAGAGTGCCCCATTATTTTTCTGACCTGAAGCCATACTTACCATCAATAAAAACTTTATGAGAGCTCTTGGATACCCAAACACTCTCCATCTGTATTCACCAAGCTGCTCTTTCGCCTCAGCTCTTGCCAACATTTTCACTTCGAGAAGCAGAAGCACCCAACTGTGGCGGGAAGGCAGCAAGATCAGGCTTGTTAGGCAATCTCAGTTTGTGGTCAAGCTCCTCCACAGCAAGTTAGAAACCTTGCCATTTTCGCGCCCATTTTAAGTTCGCTTGTTTTTGCGCTTGGCTTGGGTTTTCGGCAGGGAGCGCCTTCGGCGCTCCCTGGTTTTCAGTGTGCGTGTCTCAGGCCATAAGGTTAATCCTAAGAAAATCGACAGGCAACATTTCTGAGAGAAAATTAAACAGGCATTAGACAAATTAAAAGAAAATTAAACAATTATTCTTCTAACAGAAAAGTTGTGTTTCCTTGTCATCGGAGAAAATCGTCAAAACCATAGTTCAATGGTGAAAACATTTCCTATCCCAAAACCCCCCTTGCGTATCCTGCCGGGCTGGCTGAAGGCAGCAGAAGAGCGAGTCCAAACGTATTTGAAGAGTTTGCAGAGCCTGTTTCTATAAGTATATATGTGGTGCCACCTCAACAAGCATGTGTTGAAAGATTGAAAAGGTCTGAATGCCTTCCTGACACTTCCTGACATCTTGATCTTGAAACAATAAATGGTCAACACAACTATAAGAGGATGAAAAGAAATCCTTTCATCTTTCCTTTGAAATGAGACTTAAAAAATGATTCGATACTTACCAGATTCCGTGGAAATTCCTTCTTCTCGCAGTGAACTTCTTCCAGCTTTCCCCCATCAAAATTACTGTCGTTGTGTTGTGCGCGTTTTCCGGCAGATAAGCATGAAACTTTCAAGGCCTTTCAAGTTGCTGTTGTTGCTGTTTGAAAGATACTTACTCCATTGCTTTTGCCAGCTCTTGATGAACAAAGCGGAAACTGTGACTTAGGTAATTAGTCTGAAAGTACTTCGTCCACGATTTTTTGCTCTATATGGCTGCTCGCGCATGCTCGCAGCAATTAAACTCTTAAGGTCGTGGTAAAATGCACATGTACTTACATGCTCTCTTAAAAGAAACTTGGATCAGCCAGAAGTTTCTTAATTTCTGTACTAAGAGTTTCTTAATTTCGGTATTGAAAGTTCTTAATTTCACAAGAAACTTTCCGCCTTTTGTTGCTCACCTTCTCGGCGTACGAATAACAATGTACTGCCAATATCTTGTCTTGCCTGTCATCGTGTCACTTCTTCGGGGCTGTTTATTTTGCTGGAGTTTTCCTATCACTGCTACAACTGCTTTTCTAGATACATTTAACAACCTTTTGCAAGCAAATAAGTTCTGCTGGGCTCCATAATGTTGGCACTAAAAACTACCCGAAAGGTCAACGACAGATTGCCATAATATCCTTAAACTTAACGTTGACGAGTTTCTACATCCTTGTCAAACATAGTGTTAGAGTTTCTTAAATTTCGGCTGGTATACTAGGAAGTTTACGAAACCACAACGGCAAGGCAACTGCTACGCAATGTTGCTTTTGTTTTACAACCTTAGATTCAAAAGAATCCTTGTCTTTCCGTTCAATTTGGTTCCTTGAGTGTCTCTGAAATTGTCCCTTCAATTTCACAACTTGGAAATTACCCTTTCGGTTTTTTTTATGTTTGTCGTCAAAGAAAAAAGACAGTTTTCAGGCATCTCTCAGTTATAGGAGGCCTCATTTTGGCTTTGTGGATAATATATTAACCGTAGCGTACCGAAACAATACTTGCTTTGCGGAACATCAGATGAAGTTATGGTTGGCGCTGCCGTCCTGGTTTTGTAAAGTCTCTTTTGTTTCTGTTAAAAGAGCGTGTACAGTGAGAAGCGACCAAAATGTCTGAACTTCAAATAGTCGAAGATGGTTTGGATCAAAAAGAGACTGCAGCAATTTAATTACCAATTACAATACGACTCTTTCCATACCACATGAATTACAATCAACAAATTGAAAAAATTCTAGCCAGCCTCTCTGTCTCTCTCCTATTCTCCATTCTTTTCCAAAATCAAAATTTTATGTTGTTAAGGGTTTTGCTACGCAGCTCAATTACACTTGGACATTCAGTTTATCATGATCCATCTCAACAACACTCCATATTCTTACTGTACAATGACTATCTAATTGACGTTCGATGCTAATTCCTAAAAGTTCTGAGTCAATGGTATGCCACTAATCACAGCCTGTAACTTCTCTGGGTTAAACATCTTCTCCAAGACATGTTCTAATCCTTTCTTGGACTAGAAATAAAGACAAGGGTTTCCCATTAATTCCAAATGTCGAAACGAGAAAAGATAGTCAAATACCGGAAGGCTGAATCCACAGTGGAGGCAATTTCATGTACTGCGATGTGGTGCGCATGGCAAAGTGTGACTACAGTTAAGCTTTACTACTTTTTATTGGGTGAAAATCTTCGTTCAAAATGACAACCAACCGTGACTGTCCGTGTAATATCATATCGTGGCCGTTATAGCAATGTTCACAGTGAGGTTTCGTCTCAAAAGTTGTAATTAAATCTTATTACCAGATCTCCAAAAAGAAACAAGGATGGAACAACTTTCTAGCTACTTTTAAAAACCGGGCTGTCTCCTGAATTTTTCATTGCCTTCTCTGCATGTGATTTTAGCTTTCTAACGATTCTTCCAGTTCGAAATGGCTGACACCAATTAGAATTAAAGGGGTTGGATCACGTAATGTACACAAACTTCCTTCAAAACAACGATTTTGCAAAAATTCTTGATAGGCCATACCACAGAGATTTTCCATTACTTTTCTCAAAATGAAGGTGTTACTTTGAAGATGAACTCTTGAATTTTATAGAAAAACAAACGACACACTCATATAAGTTGTACGATTGCTGAGATATTGGTGGATTTTTGGGAGTAACTTATCGTGGATTCACCCCATCCACAAAACTCTGTCCAGAACAAAATGGCCAGGGATGGGAAACAATATAGATTAAAGTAATAACATGTTTGTTAACGTGAACCAGACCCTTTAAAATGGAAGTTCAACACATTTCCTTGCTCCTTGACACAAACAACCTGCTTCAACATATTTCCGTTATACAACTGCACCGTTTTCATTCAAAGAGGAAAACAATTTTCACACCTTATCATTGGTAATGAAATTACTATTATCATATTGTCATTTCTAGGGATGCCTGCAATAAAATCTGAAGAAGTTTGATTTGTCTAACAGACATAGCATCAACAAACGATTCATCATTTGCAGATGTATTTTGTTCGTTTGTCATCTTATTTCAATTCAATTTTACTATAGCTTCTATTGAAACTAATGTAAATCAAAAGACTGGCAAAATAAATTGCTAAGATATGTAAAATTCATACTTCAGCTATAGTTGCAAAAATTGCACCCGCAGCCAATCCTATTCTTTTATTAGTCTCTTAAATGTTTGAATGCTCTCAGCTAATCCGCACTTTAGCGGACCGGCTTTCAAAACCGGCACACTATGTGCCATGGTGTACGGGTTAGGGTCAGAATTAGGTTTTGGAAATTGGGCTTTAGGGTAAGTTAGTGTTAGTTTTGGGTTATATAGGGTCACTTAGGATCAGTTAGGGTAAGTTAGGGTTAAGTTAGGATTAGTAGGGTTAGGTTAGGGTTAGTTCCTGAGAAACATGACATAAAGCTGGTCCGCTAAAGTGCAGTCGTCCCAATGTCTTTAGGTAAAGCATTCCATATCTGTAGTCCTAGCCATAGGAGACCTTTTGACTTGAAAATAACTTGGTTTGGTCTATGGTGAGTCAATTCATTAGGGTTCCTTGCTGACCTCGTTGTTTATTTTAGTTTAAAAATATTCTGCATAAAAAGAGGATTTAGCTTTGAGATGGTTTTCCAAATTTCAAAACAAAGAGTTCTGAGATGGCCAACTCTCATCAGCTGTAGGCTTTAGCAGAAAGTATATATAATAGATCAGGGATGAATTTGTTGAGAAAGTTATAAGCTCACCTTATTGATATTCTGCTTGTACCTTTCAACACCAAATGCTTCAATTGGACGTGAAAAACCATATATATGTGATGTTATCCATGCCTGCTTTTTACATAGAGTCCTGAAATGAAATACTCTCATGGTGAGATTTTCAACAAAATGTTAGTTCTGTTGTAATAATTTTTGCCACAAGGTCTGATATCAAACTATTTGTTAAACTGATGAAGTTTCATCAAGATTACAACACATAACTTCTGGAGTTTTTTTTTAACTTCACATGTTGCTTGATTAGAAAGAGGAGCATTGTTTGTTTCTTTTCTTGGTAGTGGGTAACATGGCACCAGTTTTTCTTGGTATGTATTTCAGAAACACTGAGGAGCTAAGCTTATCCCGTCCAAGCAGTGTCCTGGTCCTTATTCTCAATGTGATGACACAGCAAGATGGTGACTAGAATTGAACCACACAGAGATGGTGCCTCAAACCACAATTTTGAACAGTTGAGCAAAAAACACTGAGAGGAACTGGAATCAACACCAAGTTAAGAAGAGTTTCACAAAAGACCATGATCTTTTAAACTGCATCATGCTAATTCATTATCAGACTTTATTTGGGTTCATCATGAGCAAAACCTGAAGCTTGAAGCTCTCAGTTCTTTCATCTCTGGAGATCTTGGATTATTCTACAGTAGCTAAAGAGACCTGAAAATTTTCTCTAAAAAACATGGCACCAGCTAGTACTACAGCATGTCAAAGATGGCGACAAGGAGCTATCTTTCCAAGCTGCATTGTGTTCCCTAACAAAATTCCTATACAGTGGAAACATTTAAGATTCTTAATTGGAATACAATGAATCTTTTGGTAAAAGCTTCCTTTTACCATTTGTAGCATTATCACCTATTGTGCTCAGAGCTTCACATGACACAATTCAGCTGAAAGGGACAGAGCAGAAACTGCGCACGCATGCGCAAAAATTGTAACTCTGAGTGCCCCTGGCTCCCTGCAACAGATCCCAAAATTCGGCAACACTTGATATTTTGTTCCTTGTGTCTTAAACTCTTGATTTATCTTTTCAAAAAGCTTATCTCTCCAAACACTTCCTTATCTCAAATTGCTTGATGATGGCATTTTATGCCGTTTCTGCTCTGTCGCTGAAAGGTGATAAGAAACTACCTACCAGTCTTTACTATCTGTAGACTTTTTATATTCGCATTTCTCTTCTACCACCATAAGTTTCTGATATGTTATATTCCTAGTGTAAGTTGTTAGAGTTTTGTTGACAGGATCTATGACTGATTCTTCCACCAGGCAAGCAGTTGGGTTTGATACAAACTGAAAATGATGCAGAATAAACATGCTGTATGTATAATTTCATGACAAAAATCAAAAGCAAAAATCTGTTACCAAAATTCAGTTGCTGATGAGTTTTCTTTGTTTCTACAACAAATACACCATGTACTGCCATATAAATATATCAAATTTATATATTGAATGCATTTTCAAATAAAATATGGCAATGCATAGTGACAGATCAAGTTGTAGCCTTCAGTGATTATATTCTAGGAAAACATGTTTGGTAAAGCATTGGCAACATATACTGTAACCTTGGCATATTCTGTCACATCTCATGGTTATGCAGTGCTTTCAGCTTATTTCCGCAATTTAGGTTACGTCTGAAACTAAAACAAAAATTAATGTGAGGCTCTTTCTACTAGGCTTTCAAAATAAAGCAGCTGCAAAAAATTGTCATCACAAAGGTCATCTTACCTTTTCTCCCCATTTTGGAAGTCTATTTGTTTTTGAAATAAGCTTTGTAGTTCTGAGCTTTGTTCCCTCAATGCATCTGTAACAAAAAAAAAACTTATAATAGCCAAAATCTGTAGAGTAGAGCAATTGCCCAATTGTGCGACTCTTGGACATGTATGCAGAATGCAGCAAAGTAACAAGCCTTCTCAGCTACATTAAGAGCAGCATCTTGAGAGAAGTTAAAGAGAATGACCTGAGACATACAGCGTTTGCCTTTAAATAGGAAACAGAAACACCTAATCCCTAAATTTTTTTTGTTGGCTCTGCTTTTTTTTCCATGAGCTGGATTACCAAATACAATGGGCTATTCACAGTATAAACCAATGCAATCCAATCTTTTAACACAAGTTGTTTTAATGATGAAGAATGAGCTGGGAGTTAAAAGGGAATAAGCATATATAATTGGCTCTGAGCCACATGGCTGAAACTGTCAATCAAATTTTAACCAATCATAAGAGCTATTTACTATTTCACATGATCACTTTCACTGCAGCCCGCACTGCAAAAGGCGACCAGTTGGCCAAGGAAGTTGCTTCCCTGTCAACCCGCGAAACAGGGCAAAACAGACAGGGAATGGAAAGAAGTGTTCCCTGTTCATTGGCTACCATGGTGAAGCAGAACTGGTGGCTGAGGAATTAAATTTCCTGAAGAAATCAAATTGCTATGAGTTCAGTTATGAATTCCTGAAGAAGATGGTGACATGACAAACACCATTTGTCAAATTTGGTTGGGCCTAAACGAATATCTTGGGACAGGAGAATCATCACCAAAATTAATATAACAGCAACTATAGACAAAGGGCCAGTATTCCAGAAAGAATACTGACAATAAAGCACATTCATACATTAAACAAAGCAGCCGGGCCTAATTTTCAATACAGGATCGATTGCGACATTGATAGCATGGCAAACAAACAACTCATACCATTGAGTAAGTGAAGCTAAAATACCTCTTATTCTTTTTATCATTATTTGACTTCAGAATTGTGGAAGTTGGGAAGAGTGAATTCAGCTCCTTCAGGAAGCCACAGTGAAAAATAAAATTGAGGTTCTCGTCCCACCACAAATTTGCAGAGCTCACTTTCACATGCACAGTTATGAGGCAATAGTTATGCGCACGCTCTGGCATATCTATTCATAGAAAGCGCCTGATATATGCTTCTATTCCCTGTAAGTAATAGAAATGAAAAAAGCAACTTGAATAGGTGTCTCGGAAAGAAGACCTCTCCCCACCTAACAGCAGATGATCAACTGAACCACCCAAACGTTATCATGGAAACTTCTATGCATTTCTGCTGTTCCTTCTGACTCTAGGACAAGTGCTGCTCTAGGCTCAATTATATGTACTGTATACAGTAATGTCCTATATATACAAATGATTTGAGTTCAGAGCACAGTTTTAAGTGCGATATGAAGCCATACCTACCTACTTACAACATCTTCCGTAAGCACGTGCTTGCTCCATGGATTAGGGTACCTTCTAGGAAATGCACTGCTTACTTGGTCCCATGAGAACCTACAGCAAATTCAGAACACAGAAGTTTAGAGAGCCATCATTGTATAGCAGATATAAACAATGGCCTCCTTAAACATTCAAAAACGAAAAAGTCCTTTTCTCTCTTCAACATTCCTTCCATCTGGAAAACGGGTACAAATGCAGCTGCCCAAAATATTTTTTGGTCATCATGTATCACAAAACTTGCAAAGTTGGTACTGTACACGTTTCTTTTTATAAGAAACTGGTTTATAAGGAACTAGTACTAAGATGGCCAAAATTTTAAGAAACTCATGTCTGAGAAGTACTAAGAAACTTTTCAAAGTTAAAGCATGGATATTATAGCAAATAGATTGTTGAACCTTTCTTCTTGAGCAATATTATCTAAACATTTGTGTTTTCGACATAACAGAACACTGTTTATTCCTTTATGATGTTTTAAATGCCAAGAATCATATTTGCCACAGTGTTAGCAACCACATTGATAATTCCGCATTCAAAAAATAAGAAACTAATTAAGAAATTTTTAGTACTAAACTGGACAAAATTTCATGTGAACTTAAGAACCTTTTAGTACTATGGCCTGATCCTAGTTTCTTATAAAAAAAAACGTGCATCATTCAGAAGAGCTTTGTGAGTGGAACTTGAATCTCCCAAGGGTTATGAAATTTTGGAGACAGGAGGTGAGTCTATTCTGCAGGAAACTTTTTGCAAGTCTAACTGTCAGAGTAGATGCCAAAAATTAGGCATGCACATTTGTTGTACTGCACCTACAGCACAAACTTTTTGCATGCAAATTTGTAGTACTGTACCCGGCAAACAGATTGAGGCAGCGTATATCCTTTGCAATGTTTAGCCAATTTCCATTTGACCATCTTAATGGTCATCAGAAATATTTGAGATACAAAAGCTCATTTTAAAGTGAACTTGTGCCAGATTGGAAAGTCTGACATGCGCTAGGGATTATTCCCCCCACATACTTTTATGTAACCACACAGCCATCTGCTCATTTGCATAATACATACAGTAAGAGATATGTATATTACTTGCATTGTATGCATATACAGTATGTTTTTCTATGATGATATGCGCATTTTCAGCCCAAATTGGCATACTATCTGTGCCATTATTATCCCTGCTTTAAACTCCCTTGGCCTGGGCAGTTTTCAAACTTTAAAATCTGGAACTTGCCTTCCTTTGCTTTTAACTTCTTTTCCCAAAATGGCTGTGGGGCCTATTCTTGAATGGTCGGGTTCAGTAGTTAGCATCAATCTACATTTCTCAATGAGATCTTGTGTGCAGACCAACAAGGTCATCATGGTGTGCGCATGTGCAGAGCCCATGGTTCCTTTGTTTTTAAAGTAGAAAATAAAAGATTTAGTTCAAAATTGGTGAGCACATCAACATTTTGACTTTTGTGCAAAATCTTGTGTGTGCAGTTGTCATTCTCTGCAGTCTGGTACAAGGGGTGTGTGCAATCATAATAGTGCATGGCAGTTGTAACAGCAGGAGTTCAAGGATGGCTAAGAAATTCCAAAAGCCTTAGGGTGAAAAGGACACCTCATTTTCATCTATGAACTTCACTATGTGACAAATAATAGCAGGCACATGCGCCAGCACAGGAGATCACCCTCTTCTTCGTCTTAGACATAAATATTGTAGTAGGCCTAGCAACTCTAAGTGAGATCCCTAAAGTACTGAAACCAGACTGCAATGTGAGACCTAGTCTAAAGTAAACATATCATTCCTTGGTAAGGCTGAGAAGTTTACATTACAGCAAATTATGGAGTAGGAGCTCGGCAGCCAGAAGGGGCCTAAATTTTTTGCCGGTATGCTTCACCGCCAGCCGACCAACTTCACTCGCAAATGACTTACTTGATGTTTGATAATGCAGAATAATACTTCATCTTGGTATCTTTATTTATTCACAGCGACTCTTTCACCATTTTCACAACTAATTGCCACTTCTTGGCCAGGCGGCAACTCCACTTGCGTCTTTTTCGAGACTTCACTTCAAAGGAACTGCACATGAATTTGCGCATGACCTCAGCAAAAGCTCAAGCGCGCCTCCACAGAAAGTCACAGCGGCCAAGCTGCAGTGGTCAAGCGTTGAATCATGTTTGATCCGGGGGGGGGGGGGGTGTACTACACATATTTCGGGTACGGGGACGTGCCATCGGGAAGGGTATCTATTTTCCAGATATTGGTATAAAAAACGGTATCAATTTTTACAATTTTGGTATAATGCACGGTACCGATTTACGAGATTTTGGTATGAGATATAAGGTCGGATATACTTTTTCGAAAAATTGGTATAAGGAACGGGTATGTTTTTGAAGAATCGATGGCACGTCCCCGACCAAAATCTGGTCAAGTGCCCCCCTCGAGTTTGATATTCTGGGATCTACAAGATGCGTATGCAATCCCCCAACCCCTTACCAGGATTTTGCTAATTTCTGGGTCTAAAAGATAACTGATTTTACCAAAAAATTCCTCATCTTAGTCAGCCTTCTACTACTAGAATAACTATAAAATTGGTTGCACACTTTCTATTTCACAGCCAAGCTAAGGCGCACGGGGAGAGGGTTCTCGGCTAAATTTCGGGTAGGAGTCTGCCGCCCACAGTTTCAAAATGGCACGGTTGGTGAGATGTCCTTGGCGAGACTAATTTCTACATCAAAAAGAGCCATGAGATGGCGTTTTCCTGGACAAAACTTGCCAAATTGTCGCATTCTCTGGATCAAAACAAAAAATTAGCTTTCTTTAAGGAATTACCGAGATCTGATATTTCTTTGACCAAATTTGCCCAAAAGTATACCCTTGCCCAGACTAAAATCGACTGAAATTGCCACGGAGAACCCTCCACCGTGCAAAGCTGTTAACTATTTTGACTCATCATCCGATACTTTGTTGGACTTTTGGTCTAGCATCTAGCATGTTGGTTGCAAGGAAGAGAAAGAGAAGGCAATTTCAGCAATACATTTTCAACATTATGAATTATCTTAACCAACCTGACTTAAACTTAACTGTCATGTCAAACTCAAGTCTATCATCACAAACATAATTGTACCAAATATAATTGTCAGTTTAACTGGCTTCCATCCGAATTTTCCTGCTCCTTGTTACTTGTTCTGGTTTTACATTGGCGAGTAAAGCAACATTAGCCTGTGTTCCAGACATGCAACCTCGTTCCTAGGACCTTTTGCCAATTTGACAAAATGCCTCAATATGACAAAAGGGCCTGGGGAAGAGGTTGAGAAACGTGGATACCAGTGGTGGATACAAATACCCCTATTACCCAAATGGAAACGCTCTTCAAACACCAAAGCGAGCAAAAAACAGCAGCAAAACACAACAGAAAGTAAATGGATACCTCACTCTACAACCGACGCAAGCAACGAACATACTAAATTACCAAAACAGTTTGGTATGAAACAGGTATTTCTAAACAAACCAAATGCAAGTCCATACTCAAAGGACCCTCGGGGGATTCACGGACCTTTAGCAAGCAATCGGTCGTAGACACAGTGAATATCCTCTGCCAATGTTATGTAAATGATTAGCGTAGTCACAAACTGGCACTTGTTAAAAGATCGTTTGAACACATGCTACTTACTTAGCCGCGATCATATCAACAGCTTGTTATAACTAGCATAATACACAAACCCCAATACCTTCCCTAGATTATGAGGTTATTTCAAAATGTGGGAATTTTACAAGTTTGGGTCCCTGGAGCGCCATTTCTCTCCCAGTTAACTAAAGACACAGCATTTATCAGAATCAACTGGTCCAAAGAGTATTGAAAAACATTCATACGATAAATGCAAGGCCTCTATGGCAAATATGTCGTTGAACCTCCTTGAGTAATATTAACTGAATGTTTAGGACGTTTAGTTTGATCACGAGGAACACCTGTTTATTCCTAGATGATGTGTTCAACGTCAAGAAACGTATTTGCAGCAGTGTTACTGACAAATACTGGGCCCATGTTCGAGTGACCCGGTAGCAGAAATCGTTTGTTTTTGGTCAAGGACCTAGAGTGCCTTTCCTAGTGGATCAAATCTGTAACCTGCAGGGTATCCCAAGACAATACACCACACACCACTTCAATTAACAGCCTCGTTTGGGAAATTATTTAAAATTCATTCATATGAAGTTTTCGAAACCAAAATCGGATTTAGTACCCAGACTTTAGTCTAATAGCAACCCTGCAAGTTGCTAGCGGCCGTAATGTGAATTTTAAGGCGATGCAAAGCTTGAAAACATGTAAATGATTTGACCTCGAATAACTCAGGGAGTAAAGTTTCACCCAGAACGATTTTTCTCGGTCAAATCCCTTATAAATCTTTAAAGTTTACATTGTCAGGAAATCAACATCACCACATCGCCAACAGTGTAAAGATATGTGATACGCAAATATGTAAGACTAGAGTTTGAGTCATAAATTGGAATCTTGGCTCAAACTGTTCATATGAACAATAAGAAGTAATTTCAACGAATTTCTAAAACGAGGCTGCTCAATTTTAGTGACGTATTTGTGTCCCATTCGTATGGCTGCTTAGGAGGAGCTTTGACTTGAATCTTATACGACGCTACATAGTAACCTCGTTCCCAGGGCCGCCATTGTCTTCCTTAGGTCATCGATGTCGGTACTGACGTAGGAAGCTGGCCCTTGGAACCAGGTTGACTACATAGCTGCATCGTATAAGATTTACCTTAGACTTTGAGACCTTGAATGAGTCGATCTGACAAGTAGTCGCTGGTTTGCCGTCCAGGATGGGCATTATCGGCAGTGGCTTCAAATCGATTCCGATTCACTGCTCAGAATGAAAAAATACACGGCCTTAAAACTCCACATTAAAATCTATTGTGTGCAACTCTGCTATGAACAAGACAATTGGGTTTACAACTCCTCCACAGCAGCCACAAAACGAGGCACCATCTCTTGTTCAACACTTTCTAGTTAGCACTTAGCCACTTTCACTAGTTTCCACAATGTCCTTACAGTAGTCATGATCATATCTTAGAAGATGAGCAATTTCCGGTTTCTGTTCAATATCCTCCGGTTTCTGCTCAACATCACCCGGTTTCTCTTCATCATCTTCTAGCTCTTGTTCAACACTTTCTAATACCTTGAAACCTTCAACCATCAGCGCATCGATCTTGCTCACATCAAGATCGCACGCAGTATCACCAAATTCATCTCTGTGACACGTGACACTGTCATTGTCAGTTTTGTTGGTCGGTCCTGGTGCGTTGCCGAGGGAGTCCCCATCTTTTTCAATATCAACAACTTTAACAGGCAAATCAATCCCCATCTCATGATTTCCACCTTCTTTGCATGTCTCCTCGAGGCTGCTGTTTTTCTCCGGGCTAATCACGCCTTCTTGTGTATCAAATTCCAACAGATCTTGATTGATATCAATGCCTTGCCAACCACCTAAACACTGATCGATCATATTGGACTCAACTGTTGATATCTCACCACTGTTGCATCGCAGCCTTTTGTCACGTGGTAGGCCTTCACAGTCGCTGACTTCTTTATCACTAATCCCCAGCTCCACGTCTGTCCCATTAAGTGCATTCCCACAGAGACCATTGGTACCAAGTGGCTTATCTTTGCTGGATTTGATCTTCTTGTCCCCTGAGTGTAACCTCGTGCCTCTCTTTGACTTCATACCTCTTTTTGAGCCTAACTTTGTGCCTCTTTTTGAACGCAGTTCCTTACCTCCTTGATCTAAGCATTCATATGGCACTTCAGTCGAATTGCAAGTTTCAACATGCGATAAATCACATCCTTTTACGTCACCATCAGTTAGAGACTTCGATTTGCTCTTGTGAATCTTTTCATGTTTAATAAGTCCGGATTTCTTACCGAAGACCTTTCCACAACTTGTACAAATGTTTGTTGATGCGTGTATTTGCTTGTGCTTCAAATAAACACATTTACTGCTAAATACAAGACAACATCTCTGACAGCAATATATGTCTTCGATGCCAAAAGATTCTGTGTGTCGCTGCATTGATTTTTCACTGAGGAATCGTTCACCGCATTTACAGCACTGAAATTCAGGGTCTTCCACGTGGGTGATTACGTGCTTTCCAAATGCACGCCTGGTTTTAAACGCTTCCTCACATTGGCTGCATTTGTAAGGCCTTGATTCAGTGTGTGAAAATCGATGGTCTGTCAGGCCTCTTTTCTGTCGAAATTCCTTTCCACATATTTCACATTTAAAAGGTTTTGTATCTGAATGAATCAACTTATGCCGTCCCAGAACACCACTTTGCGTGAATTTCTTACCACAAGTTTCGCACTCGTGTTGACGATTTCGAGTATGAGTTACAGAATGAGCCTTAACATTTGATGCTCTCAGAAACTTCTTTGAGCAAATTTCACATTGATACGGTCTCAAATTCAAACACCTGCGTCTGTGTCGAGTGACAGCCGACTTTGTTTTGAAAGTCAGCTTGCATATTTCACATTCAAACGGTCGTTCATCTGAGTGTCCTGCTTCGTGGTTTACTAAATAACATTTAAATTGAAACCTTTTGCCGCAGAAAGAACATTCATGTTTCTTTTCAACATCAACAGGACTGCCGGGACAAGCTATCTTTTCAAGCGTCGCATTTTTCTCATCTGTGTCTAGACCATTCGCAATATTCACATTCCCTTTTGGCAGTATCTTCATGAACTTTTTCTTCGATTTATCTTCGTGGCTCGACTGGTCTGTATGATCTGTCTTCTGTGTTGTAGCAGCGATAGTTTGCTTTGTATTCTCCATCGTTTGTGTCGTAGACGTGATCACTTGATTTGTATGCTCTACCGTCTGTGATGTAGAAATGATAACTTGATTTGCAAAGCAGTGATTAGCCCCATTTTCTAAAGTATTTATCAACTGATTTGAACCCTTCGCCCCATTTGCCAAATCACTGATCACGTGTTTTAAGTGCCTTGCCTCGTGTGCTAAGGCATGTGCTTCGAATGGGAATACTTTGCTGCAGTATCTACAATTGTATTGCTTTCCTACAGGTTTTTTGCGAGGCAATGAGGGTAAATAATTATAAACCATATAAATATTAGGGGTGGCATTGCTGTTCCCACCCTGGGCATTTATATTCATAGTAGTGATGGCCAGCTTTCCGAAAGCTTCAGACCCAGGTAGACCTGGCATACTCAATATGTTGTTAGCAATATTTCCAACATACAATTCATTGCTTTTAAGTTTTCTTCGTTTGTAAGTTCTCTTTGCTTTCTTTCCTAGTTGAGGAGGATCCTTCGGCAAAAAGCTTTCACAGTTTGGTGGTTTGGGAAGAATTCTAGGCAAAGTCCTAAGATGCTTCTTAACTTCTTCTGAAAGATTTGCATCATCATTTGGATCAGTAGGAATCATGCTAGGCCTGTCCGCCTGTGCTTTCCGACACTGCCTTGATTGTCCTTTATACTGTAGAAAACTCCGCCCGTATTCATTCACCACAACGGAGGTCCCTGGATTAGCAGCCTTGCTTTCAAGTCTTCGGGGATTCGTTCCTTCACGATTAAGTTTGGTGGAGTTTGACTGAACTGTATCATCCTCATTACCGTCTTGTGAAAAATTTGGATCTCTGAACCAGTGAACCATCAAATTGTCTCCCAACTTCTCGGAAATGAGTTCAGGAAGCTGAAATGAAAAATATCACTTCACTTCATTGTTTTTATCATATCTACAAAGTGGATGAAATCATGGTCACAACAGAGAACCATGATGAAATACTGAAATTAATAAACTTTGTCTCGATGAATTAATGATAAATCAATAACCATCAAATAATTTGATATTGTCAAAATTTCTGCTTCTAAAATAAAACTTCAAAGGATATAAGTCGCCGATGTCGCAGAGCAATTGGTTAATACAACAAAGAAGTGTAGTGTGGAATCCCATTGTTTTGTCACCATTCATTTCTGTTTCACGAATTTTCATTGCAATGAAAATTCAGCTTCGATCCTGTGCTTTGTAAATGAACAATAAATAGAATTGTATCGTATGAACCAAGCAGGCTCATGTTATATGTACTTTAAGAGAAAAAGTTTTCAAATGCTGTGAGAAATGTTAAAATTTTAATGTTAACTTTTGCAAATTGGCCAAAATAAGAAGTTTTTCAGAAATAAACTTTTTAAAATCAGCTTTCTTATCAACAAACTAGAGACGAGTAGTGGAGCCTGGGGGTAGTCTGGACTGGGTTGCTAAGTGTCATTTTTAGGGGTTTTGAGATGTGGCTCTGTTGGTCTCTTTGGTTCCTGAAGATTAGCAAAAACATTTTTCTGCTTTTGATGAATTGGCTACTGTTTTCAAAGATAACAATTTTTGTGTCTATGAATCTTAACATAATTATTGGGTAGCAATAAAATTAGCTAGAGATATTAGCATTCTTGTCATTTACATGGAAGTGCCACTATCTGGTGGAGTAGTTGTCTAAGTCATTTTAGCCCAAGGGGGTACTCATTAACTTTCAATATGGGGAGGTCAATGCTAATAGTTGGCGTCTGAAATCTCAAGTTAAATCAATATTTGGAGTCTATGAATAACAAATACAGTTCAGACAAAAATTCAATATTTGAGGATCACACATCTGAAGAATGGAAGAATGGTGGCATTTTTTTAGATCAATTACAGTGGCCCATTCAATAAATGTCATTCTGCATAGGGGTCCCAAGAAAAGATAAGAAAATTTAGGGTATCCAAAACATCAGACTCAATATTTGGAGTCCAGCAAACAAACAGTGGCATGGGCCCCATGTATCAAAAGTTAGGGAGTACCACCCTTTGGATTTCACCAATAGTTTGCCTATCTTACAGCATATACCTTCCACAAATTAACATTGCAAGAATTTTTAAAGACTTAGTAAGTCTTTGCAAGAATTCCTCAGATTTTGATGAGATTACTCAAGCCATACAACAGACTACAAATTTTCTTAAACCTATTATATATTAAGAAATTCAAAGAATTCTTAGGCAGGAAAACCATATGGTAATGTGCACAAGGCCTTGTACTCCGGTAGACTCTATTAATTAACATTCTTGTGTTTAAATCTACCTTTGCTACTTGACCTTGGCCTTCATTACAGCTCTCTTGATCTTTCTGCACAACTTCAACATTTTCTAGATCCTCAGTGATGTCCAAAAATTCACATGAATCTGTTTCCGATCCTTCTCCTGATTCAGTTGGTTCTTGTTTGACAAAAGCTGTCCCATCTTTAGGGATGTCGGACATGGATAGATAGCTCTTGTATTTATTCATTTCTGAAAAAATGAGACAACAGTTTTAAAATGTCATGTTGCAAAGTTGAACAAAGCAGACAGCACAGTTTATTATTTTTGATACAACAGGCTAAACATAATTTACTGACAGTTGTGCTTAAATCAATCATTACAGTAGCACTCCTAATAAAGCTTGATGGTGATGGGAAAATTTTTCAAAATTCAACAAATGGGGTGTATGTTTGAAGGTGGAGATAAGACTACATCATACTTTGCCTCATTTTAATTTTGTTGACCGAAAATAGAGTTCACAATTATCATATGGACTCACTTGAACGTCATGCATTCAACAAGTAAATTAGTGATGGAAGCAATTTATTGGTCAAGAAAAGATTCACTTGTTCCTAAGGAATTCAATTCTTGGATTGCTAAAATGTTAGGAAATTCCAGGACTGGGAAATTTTTCAGCAACTAGCATTGGTCACAAGAAGTTCTTGGCATAGTTTACTTATGTCCACTTGAAAGTACTCATCAAACAAACATCTGATTAGAAGGAAAATTTCAGTACTAACTAGAGTTGCTTTTTCTAAAAGATATAATATGTAATAGCAATTGCAGCTCAGCTGTCTGATTACTCCCACAATGGCCTGAAACAATTTAGGGCTGTGGTGTGGCCTAAGTGAAGTTTGAATCCAGAAAAAACGTTTGTGAATGTCTTTGCAGATCGGTTTGTTGAGGAAATTTTGCAAATATATGTTGCCCAATAGTGTTCCTTCTCTTATACTTACCGAAATGAATTCACGCCGTTTTGGTAACAAAATGCATCAGAGTAGCTCACTTTCCACTGCAATGTTGCAGCTCTTGCTCGGCTTCCACTAACATCGACCAGCATGCTTTGCGTTTGGAAATCTAAGTTTTTGCGCGAGAAGTGCAGCGTGTATTCAAGAAAAGTGTCCCGCCGAAGAAACAATTTGACAATTTTGGACACACGTTTGCTATTGGCCATTATTCCTTGCGTGCCCAAACTTTTCTTAAAAATCTTATCGTTGATTCCGTTTTTGGTCACCTTGTTACAGCATATTTTGTTCCTAAAATTTTTCTGAGATGCGGGAGACACACTTAGTGCATACGATCATACAAGCCATACAACGCAATCTAATCTTCTCAAAACTAATGGTACACACGTTCCTAAATATGAAATTGACCCTTGCTGAGGATACTGGCTGATAATTATATGAATTTTAATGATGACTGGCAAAATATTTCCTAGAGAAAAAGTCTCTAATTCTCTCTCTCTCAACATTCTCAAAATTCTCTCTCTAATTCTCAATAATTTTTTGCAATCTGAACACTGTAAAGGATTAAAATGTTGGATTTCTGCACGGGCGTTTAAGCGCTTAAAGAAGATTCCAGTGTAGCACTAGCGTAGCACAAGCGCAGCGAAAACATTGACAGTTCAGAGTTTAAAATAAATCATCCAACAATAATTTGCATCTGCATACGTGTACAGCTAAAATTTTTTAAGTATAACTTCTACAGTTTTGACAACGATCTTTAAGGTTTTTTATAATTATGCAACGATTAAATAAATTCGTGAACGAGAACATTTTACAAAAATGCTGTTTACCTACGAACGGTGAAAAAGTAGCCAGGGTCCCTTGAGAGGACGAGGAGTAGCTACTTACGAGAGATCAAAATATGCGAGACAAAGAGATGTTGATTAAATAGAATGTCGAATAAATAAGTCAACTATTTTACAAGACAGAAATGTATGACGCAGTAATTTGACTGCGACTGCTCAAAACAGGTCTGCTCTTAAAATGGAATGGTAATTTCAAACGAAAAAATGTCACGGAAAAGGAAACTCGAGGTCAATATTGGGGAGTTCCCGGGGGGAGTTTCGGTAAACTCAGAAGGACACAGACACCCTCTGCCCCTGGCGCCTACTTTTATGTTGCAAGCAGTGGCGTAACGCAGTTTAGGGCACCTTATTTAAAACACTAAGGGCCCCCGACCAAAAGGGGCCCCAGCAATAAAATTCTTTGTTATCTATTATCGAATCTACATTTGAGTGGAACTTTTGACGTTACTGTTTTGTGAAAACGGACCTGTCCTCAAAATTTTCCTGGGAGTTTTCCCCCAAGCTCCCACATGTTGCTGCCTCCCCCACTGATTCGCCCTGGCCATGCTGCTGGCTTGGACACTGCATATGTTGACAGTAAATCGTTGCAATTGCTTTATCTTACCTGCCCAACTTATATACTCCAAGTTTAAATAGGGCATGGCACGTTTATGTTTCTATCATATCAGTTACAAATGCTTTAGCTGGGGGGCCTCAAGTGTAAATATCCCCAAAGGCCTCGACTGTCTCCGTTACGCTTCTGGCTGCAAGACAATGTGTCCTCAATAACATTTCGTCGGAGTTTTGATTGTGACAGAAATATGACCACAAATTCAATCTCCACTAAATAACGAAAACCCAATAATTCAATAACCTTGAAAATGTAGAAAAACTTCTGTACAGTATGCATCTTTTTATAGTTTCTCCAATTTTCCAAAAACCAAGAAATTATTCACAAATTGTTATGAATCCAAATACAATTTTGTCAAAGATACCAAATCCGTTTTGAGAACTTTGAATAGAAAAATTCCCAAATTTTGCTGGCATGGACCCAGTCTATCAACCCCCGAAATCTAATAAAAGTAACCCTTACAAAATAAGGTAAATAATCTATAAATATACTCATTAGAACTGTTTCCATTCTCAAAGAAACCTAAGTTACTGTATCAATATGCTTCCAAAAGTTCAGAAAAAATTCGGTGGAAGCTGTTAACTCTCTGTATTTTTACCAAACCCTAGGGTCTAGCCCCAGTCATCATAAATTTAGGCAAATATTCTGAAACCCCCTAGAAAATTAAGCTACTTCAATCTCAAAAGCCTCATATAATCAGAAAAAAATCTACAAATGTCATTTTTATCCCCCCCCCAAGAAAACACTAATGAATTATTTCAAATTACGTAATAACGTCCAACCCAAAGAATTATCATAAGAGAAAACCCTGAACCTCAAACTGTTACAGAATCAGATAAAAATTCTGTAAAAGTCTTCTTTGCATCCATATAGCAAAACGACGTTTCTTTCTCTTTTTATTTCCCGTAAAGTGGTACAAATTCGATGAATATACAAAGCCACCTTCTTTAATTTCTGTTTATCAATGATATCCAATACGCTTGCTTCAAATTCCTCCTCCTCCGCATCAATATCAAGATGCGCGAACAAATTCTTCAGTGCAATGGGTGGCAGATCAACCTACAAAAGTAAGTAAATTTTGTCAGGCATACAGTGTCTTAAGCCCGATGCACACTTACTTACAAGATTTAAACAAGCTAAAACTAAACTAGGTTACCGAATATTACACTGTGATTGGTCGATTCAGCACATCGAATGAATTTGATTGCTCAAAATTTAACCTAGGTTAGATA
This sequence comes from Aurelia sp. 4 Dawson et al 2005, assembly GCA_964019985.1. Lineage (NCBI taxonomy): Eukaryota > Metazoa > Cnidaria > Scyphozoa > Semaeostomeae > Ulmaridae > Aurelia > Aurelia sp. 4 Dawson et al 2005. Next base: position 2,630,804 of record OZ026501.1, on the reverse strand, counting down.
TAGCTACCCTGGGTATAGCAGGACAGGAACGAAACATTGTTAAAATACAAAATGTCACCAAAATTTGCTAAAATTCACGAGTTGGTTTCCACTGATGCTATCTGCTACGTGCAAGCTAAATCAAATTCAATCACACCTTCCTTCCTACCCCCAAAAGCTCAAAAATAGTACTGCTCTCAAACTTTATTCTTCGTAAGCAAGGAACAACTCAAATATATTCCTAAATTCACGAAATTATGTGAACTTAGAAACTTTCACATGTGTGAAACGATTTAAAATATGCTTCCTCCATATTTTAAATCCTATATAAACAGCACATCTATTTTGATCTATTAGCTGAGGATGGCACGAATTTGAATACCGAAACGTTATGATAATTATCTACTTGATCATGTCTTAATTAATTCATCATTATGTCTTAACTACTGGATTTTGTCACTAACGTGGATATGTACATATTTTCTACTTGGACTTGTCTTTAACACATGGATTTGTCATTAATAATACCACTTGGATTCGCCGAATAATTACAACTTGCTCGGCCATTTTTATCATGTCATCCTGAGGATTAAAATGAAACTGTTTGTCGCGACACTTGCAATTTAAATTTATATTCTGGCTGCGATTTCCTAAACATATTCCAATACTTCCTTCAACAGTTAGGTACATTTTTGACTCTTTATTTAACGAACTACGATGATTAAAAAAATTTTCGACATACCACAACAACTTCAACGGGTGTTTTCAAAAATGATTGCTGTATTGTGTTCGACAGTTTGCTCTGACATTGACTCTCGACTCTTCTTTTGATTGATTTGTCTTGCAGAATGAATGTCATGTTTATCAACTGTGTATCTGTCACCTGCATTTGTGGCACAGAGGCTACCTAAAAATTGAAAAATATGGTAACGATGTATTTTTATTTCATTTTCATTTTAAGCTTATTTATTCTTTATACAGGATAACAGTTCAGAGTTAATAGAAAGCTGCTTTACAATTGGCCCTGTGAAAACAACACTACAAAATAGAGTTTTTAAAACAACTGATAAACAACTAAAAACTTATTTTTACTTTTAAACCTGTTATACTCCATCGATACCATGCCAACTTAGGAGCTAAATAAAAGGAGAAAAAGAAAGCGGAAATTCCAGCATCAGGGACCCATGTAATTTTTCAGTCTCGATTTAAACACTGTATAGAGGATGCCAACTTTGTTTCAAATTGGCATAAAATGCGCTGCCAAGAAAGTTAATGGTACAAGACTCGCTCTAAATCATATTTACAGATTCAATAGACTCTGAAGCAAGAAACACGATGGTAGGTGTCATCTGCAGTCCTAAATCTTTGCATCAATTACTACAGATTTCCAAGCCAAAAAGGGCGCTAGAAATAATGACAGTGATTAAACTGACTCACTCTTTGCATTGATGAGTCGACATCTTTAACTTCTGATCTACCAGACAGTTTGCTCAAAAGATATTCACACATCATATTCCGTGGAAGTTTCATTTCGTTGAATTTTTCTTTGTCCCTGCTTCTAACCTAACAAGAAATTCAGTTTCAATCAATCAATAAATCAATCAATCAATTCGATCGATCGATCGATCGATCGATCGATTGATGAATATATAATATCACATCAATGCTTTTTGAAAGCGAATCAAATCTAAATTCACAAATAGATCGTGGTTTTCAAAGAACATGAGCTCTCTACCCTCAAGGCAAGCATCTCCATCGCCAACAGCATCGATGTCTGCTTTAAAGGCATTGAGTCATGGTAAATAGACAGCGTATACCCACTTTGCACAAATTGCTGAGTCATGATGATAGCCTTCGTCAATCCGATTGGCTGTTATTCAAACTGTACACATGATTTTGTAACCTCCCAGTGGGCAAAGCAGACAAACATTTTCTGTCTGATCACATGAAGACAAACTAATCACATGAAAGCAGACAGACCCCCAGTGGAGAATCGCTATTTACCATGACTCAATGCCTTTAACGCCTAAGACTGCGTTCACAAGATGCCGGTACTTTTTGAGAAAACGATGAAAAATGCAACGGATAGGCTCCCGTTCATACGAAAACGGAATAGTTTTTATCAGCAGATTTGAAAACTGTAGATTTTGAAAAAGGAACTCTAATCGGCGCATTTTGAAAACGGCATTACGTGAACACTCGTAAACGATGAAATTTTTCTACGCTTTCAAAACGAGGCTAATCGATTTTTAAGGTGCAGATCCTTTCTTTGGGATTAAATTCTTGGAGAGAATGCAAACAGTTTGTTACTGTAAAATTTCCTACCGTTTTCAAATCGTGCGGGTATCGTGAGAGCGCTAGCTCAAATTTGGCTAACGTCACATTTTAACCGTTTTCAATAATTCTGAAATTCGATGCTCACAGAATGATAACAGCAGACAAGCTCTTCTTTAATATCTAACGGTAAAGGGTTTGAAGGTTTGAAGACTCTTACCCTGACATGGTCGACTTCTGAAGCTTTCAACAAGACCAGATGATTAATCCCAGACTCTTTACAAATATCTTGAAGTAACTCAGGAGTGCAATCTTGGTGTATATCGTAAGATGACAGCATTGCCCTTATACCTAAACGATGAAAAATGAACATAAGAGTGAGAAAAACAATCTTTAAATTATCTCAACAATAATACTCCTAACATCTTGACTTATAAAATAGCCTTTTTATTTTGCGAGATGACTGTCCTCCAAAAACAGGAATTTCATTTCAATTTTATTCTCTTGCCTTCACCTAAGCATATACCTGAATGTCATTGAGTACTGAGTGGCATAAACAAGAGGCATGTTAAAGTGTTCACAATAAGTCGCTTTACAGCATATGTCAAGGTGAAGACGCAATCTGACTGCCTTGGAAAAATCACTGAAACTTCTAGCTAGAAATATTGCATGTAAACTTACGAATAAAATGTCAAAATTCTTATTATGACGAAAGGTTTAGAATTGCACAAACTGGTTGCTTTTTGCAAGAAAATTTCAAAAGGGCATATGCACTCAATCTTTTCCTACACACACTTGGTAATTTAGCGACATCAACTAACCTTGAAACCATAAATCTCTGACAACGCTAAGTCTTTGCTCAGGGTGAGTAGATTCCCCCATCACACCAACCAGAACATCACAATCACTCAGATCAGACAAAACAGTTTCATCTGCTTCAAGCTCTAACAAAAGTGCATTCACAATCTTTTCCACAGCAATACTGATACCGACTCCATGGGGAGAATGTTTCTGCTCGCCTGATCTTCGAAACATTTCCAATAAATTATCATATCGCCCTCCAGCAGCCAAAATATCAACTCCGTGTTTCTTCTTTCGTTTGCTTTCTGCAACTATCTGAAACGTGATCCCTGAAAAGATGTTCAAGTTGTAGGCCAGACTCGTTTGCACGCAGATTGGCATTTCTAGCCCAAATGATTGCGCATTTTTCGCAAATGTGAGCAAATCACTCAATCCTTGCTTTGCCAATGAGCCAACCAGGCCTCTTGATTTCCTTAGACTTTGAAGATGCTCACGGGCTTTGTTTACAGGCCCTTCGATGTCTAGAGCTGATAAAAGTTTAGTCATATTGTGTTCAGCAACACCTTCCTCTGATAAATACTTCTTAATTTCGTGGGTGCAATCTTTGCTATCCCTTGAGGATTGCAACATTTCGTGTACCTTGTTCACCTGCGTTTCATTCAGGTTTGCTTGTAATAATATTGCCTTTAAAAGGCTAGTGTGGTTAACACGAACGTAGAAATTTCTGTGTTTTAGAAACGAAAAATGCTTAATGATTTCCTCCACAGCGTAGAGAACCTCTGCATCTGGAATCATGGAATTCGTGGAGTCACTGATGATATCAAATGAGCATTCTTTAATTTCCTTTGGATGAGTGCGATTTATTTTCGTGTCTCGATAAACATGGCAAGTGCTGTAACGTTTTACGTTTCTGATATTGTTACGAGACACGTATCTTGCGAGGCTGACCCTTGAGTCGAACGGCAAAGACAAAATTATCCCTTCATGGTTCATTATCCTTGCAATAGAATCTTGCTTTTCGAAAATGCGACTTTTCGGCATCAATAACGGCGTATCTAAATGAATTGCCCCATGCCTCGTAACTATATTACGAAGGACTTGTTCGACATGCTCGTAAGCGTGTGATGCTAATAAGATACTCTCTTGACGTTTCTCTAAATGCATGTCGTAAATCTGCTCCGTAACAGGGTCAGGACGCTGACTGAAGAGTGCTGCTGTGAGGCGTTTGTATCTAGTGGAACTAGGTTGCTTTAGAGTCAAGGCCAAGAGTTCGTCAAAATGTCGGTCTTCGAGCTTTGGAGGGACAAGTCCACTTTCTAACAGCTCAGCTGCAGTGGGTCTTTCATCGGATATATGGTTCAGAAGCCAATATAATAATTTCTTTTCGATTGGTCGAGGTTTTTCTTCGAAGTCTTCGGGAAGAATGATCTTCTCCTAAATGGAAAACGGGAGTTTAAGATTCCTTTATCAGAGACATGTCATCACCTTCCAACTGGTATCTACAATTTGTTGGCAGAGGGGCAAATTCAGCTATTTATAAGAACTGTGGGGCACGTACAGTTTTCTCTACAGACCAAAGGAAGTAGACGCTAAAATTTCTGAAAATAAAATTCATTGAAAGCAATGTAAACAACATGCCCAATGTTGTATACTAACAATGGGCCGTTTACTGTTTGTCTCATGATACTTAACACTTTCAATTCAAGGCAAAAAGGAACTTAGGAGATCTTTCAAACGACAAAAAAATTTACACCTCTGGGAGAGGGTATTGAAAAAGTAAAACAACGACAAAAGCCTTTTCGTGCAAAGATTGTGAATCAAACGGTATTTTGATAATAAATTTGAAGAATTTCTAAATGTGCATAACAATGATAGAGGCTCCAACTCAATCTGACATTCCATATGAAAATGTATAAAAATATCATCTTTTAAAACTCTTTTGTAGAATAGATAAATTGCCGATTACGGATAAGAAAGTAACGATATTAAATAACTTACGGTCCGTAATAACCCAATAACTTTGACACGTTCCATACCAGTCGGCAATGGTTTATAACACATTTCAAAGAAGATCACACCCAAACTATACATATCAACTTTTTCTGAAATCTTCACTTTCTCCCCCACGTTATCAATCTCCGGTGCAACGTACAATGCTGTTCCGACTTTCCCTGTCATTCGATTGGACGAATCGGTTGACATTTTGCCATCTGATGCAATACTGAGCGAGACTAGGGAATGATCTATTTGATGACTGGTTGCATGAGATGTTGCCAATCCGAAGTCACCAATTTTGACCTGATCACGTGAATCCATGAAAATGTTGAACGGTTTCAAGTCACGATGGATTATTCCCTGTGGACGAAGATGACTACTAGATAAAAAAGAATTCTGTTGACGATTTTTGAGACAAAAATTGTAAATTTTCCTCATAATTCAATTAATCATACTTTTTTATTTGAAAATTCCATTAGGGAGCGGTCATTTTAAACCCTGGGTACTCGGGCGAAGGATTTTTGGCAGGGGCGTGAAACTATTTTCCTCTATTTTGTGGCGGTGAGAAAATAATAAGAGCAATTTTTATGGGGTACAAAACTATTTAGTTTGAAAATATTTTGGATGAAGTCATTGATCAAAGATTGAAAGAAAAATTAACAGACAGCTGAAAATGATGAATCACTTGAACGGTATGAAAATCGCCTGGAACAACTTAGTATCTTTCCATAGATCTATATTTTATGCACAAAGGCTTCTGGATGGCGTTCTAAACTATTTTACTGAAAGATGGTGGGGTCCGAAAACTGTTTCTATATTCAAGGATTCTAGCTTTGTGTTTTAATCTTTTTGATGTTGATAAAACGAAATGTACAATTGTTACTCTGCAGAAGCAAATACACTGAAACATCACTGTGGTGTCTAACTACCCATGATGAAACGTGCACTAAGATATCAGATAACGCATAGCATCCAAATGATTAAGTTGGTGTAAAAAGGTGGGTGTAAGATTCGATGACCTGATTCCTTAAACTGGATGACTTGAAAGAAATTTTAGCCAATTTTCTATGATTCTACCGTTAGAATTTTCAGAAATCTTGAATATTTGTCGAAATTACAGCCTATTTCATATTTCAGCTCATTTTAGGAAAAGACGTCATCAAATTTCTAAATCACAAGCCAGAAGAGTGAAAGAGTTTTGCTTGATACCATACTGTAGGCATCCATAAACTATGGTTTTCTTGAAAACCGGTTTAGAAACTACGATCGCTGCAAGGTGTCTTCGAAAATTTTCTTGAATTCTTAACAAAGAAGAAAAACACTGTTATTCTGAAAATATTGAAGATTTCAGACTGGTACAAAAGCAGATTTACTGTTAAATAGTTCAAGTTTCTTTGAAGCCGTTCAGTTCAAAGGAATAGGTCATAGAATTTTACACCCAGCTTTTTAAACATTTGAAACCTATGCTATCAGATAATTGGTAAAAAATTACTATCATGCCTGAGAGTGAACATGTGAAAGACCTTCAACGATCTCCCGAAACAGCCTCCACATTCGATCTGGAGATTTATACAGCCCTTCATCAATGACATTTCTCAGTGTGCTTTTCTCGCAATATTCCATTTGAATGTAGAGATATTGAGCGATTGTTGCTTCAGAAGTACTAGTTGCTGATGTTTCTTGGCTTGGTAATGGTTCACTGTCTGATTCGTCCTGTTATGAATGAAGGTCAGAGTGACTTGACATATTTTTGAACGAGATGATCAAGCTATACAGTTTATTACCTACAGTTTATACAGATCAACCGAACTATACAGTTTATTACCTTATGGTAAGGGCAGGGTGAAGGCCTTTCGATTTTTAACTTAGTAGAAATATGATTTCAAAGACAAAAAGATCGTTGGCCTAGCATGAAGCCATTGCAGGCGAAGACACTTGCTGCTTTTCGAAACTGTTGCTCGACGTGTTCGAAGCACTGATCCGTGCTTCGAATTCGAAGCTAGGTTGTGACGTAATGAGCAGGCATTACCGGATGATAATATCCTATCATTACATCACATGCGAATGTTTTCAGCCGATCAGCTTTCATAATAGAATTGCTGCCCTGACCATAGGGTAATAAAGATCAACGATAAACAATATGAGATGGCAACTTTGAGGGAAATTTGTTTAAAAAACCCATTGATTTGAATACTGTAATTATGATCTCAACAACAGTTAAGAGGATTGAAAAGGTAGCTATGAAAAGGATCAGATCAAACGAAAAGTTGCTTTCGAATGGGAATAAAATTTGAAAATTAAGGAGCATCTTGGACGGACAAATATCTTCATTGCCTAAAATTCTCGAAACAAAAATTTCAGTGAACTTAAATTTCGCAATTGTCTTCGAAATGAAGTCACACCATAATCGTTGCAAATTGACCGCATCGTATTTCAATTGAGCTACTTTAATAATTTTTTCAACTTACTTCTGTATCTGATTCCCCAATCTGAAATATAGAATCATCCATAGCGAAGACAATACCCTCTGATGACTCCGTAGTATCTGCTTTCTTCTGAACAAACATACTTGCACGACCATGACATTTACTACGATTGCGATCACTATCATCATAATCATCATCTGACGATGAATCACTATCTGAATGATTACCGATCTTGCTACTTTCCTCAACCTCGTCATCACACCACGAAATCTCGTTTTCATCCAAGTCTTGCATCATGTTGGGTGCTTCAAAATTGTTGTATTTTAGTAAGCTGTCTTCTGTGTTTTCCGCACAGTTTTTCTGACTGTTGCTCATAGTTCTTCTCCGCGATGAGCCGGTCGTTTGGCTTTGAGATTCAGAAGCAGAATTTTCTTCCTTGGTTATTTCTTCAGCCTCGATCCAGGAGCTGTAGTACCTGAAAGGGGCAACAATTTTCACGTATAGTGTCTGTTATTGGAGTTTTAAATACCACTGGCTAAAGAATGAAAACACATTCAAATAGCGATATTATTAAATTGTTGTGTTATGTCACGAAAGAGAGGATATTCTATCGTATCGTTAGACAGTATCAGCCGTGCAAAAGAATCATACAAGGAAGCAATGCATTTGCAGAAAAAGCGGACTTTGGATTCTAAAGTCTCTCACGGAGGCTTCTGGCACTCTTCTATGTTCATTAATGGTAGATACGCTCATTTTGTTCCCTCGAAGTTAATATAAAAGAACACATATTCTGTTCAGTCGACTTAAATTTCAAGTTGGCTTAGAATTGGTGTTGATTTTTAAAAGCCTACGAGTTCCTGAAAATGGCATTGTTGCTCTTCCCAAGCAATTCGCCATGCATTGTCTATTAATCGATAAAACTTTTTACACCTTCTGGCAAATACTTAACAAAATTATTCATACCTTACGACGTTTTCATGATTCAACCTCGATAACAATTTGACCTCTCTGACGATTCTCTTCTTTAGCTGTGCACTCTTTGGGTTCAAGTTGATCCTTTTGATTGCGTAAAGCAAACCATCTAGTTTCTTCCTTACCTAAAAATGAACCACAAGTTTTGAACAAGAAAATCACGACAAGAATCTGCCACAATGTTAAGTTCTAGCAAATTTCAAGGCATGAGGATTAAATTTGGCCATTTGAGCTTCTGAGATTGGTGCAAAAAAAAATGCTATACATGTACAAAGAAAAGAAACGTCAGTGATAAGAATATGAGCAGCACACAAGAGAAATGAAAGTTTTGAATTCGTGACTGTTGAACTTGCACTTGAGTGATACTATCTATCTAGCCATCCTGGCCACGGAGTTTCAACGGTACTGCAGTCACGTGACTGATTATATGGCCGTAGTCATCGGTCTTGAAAAGCTCCCGGACGCTCCTAACTACGCTCCTAACTCCAGTATGAGCGATCTCGGTTTGGTGTAGTAGTTTCATTTTGAATAGCGATTACTCTGTCTCATCGTAGTCAGTCTAAGCAGGCATTATAATTACCCCAGCAGTTCAACTAATGTATAAATGGTTCGTTCTTCCAATCTAACGGCTTCTGATTGTAGCTAAATGTTCAGTAAAATCAATCGATGCATGTGTTGACAACTCTTCGACCTGTTAGACTCTCCTTAATTGCAGGGGACACTGTTTCATTTGAAAATCACATGATATCGTTTTCTTGCACACAGAATTCATACCTGTATTGCTAGATACTGGTATTGTCTCTAAAAATTTCTTAAATTTAGAAATATAGAATGTTTGGAACAGTGGATTAAAATAGGTTTCCTCTTCACAAAAATTTCTATTCTAGAGTCTCTGATCGGTAGATTTCGGCGAAATAAACAAGGGTCTCCACTTCATACTTTTGCCTTAAAAGTAGCAGGATATTGCGGCTGCCAAAGAACTTTTCAAGATGAAATAAAAGGCTGCGAAATCCTGTCTGTTTGTGGGAATGCGAAAATATGGCAGTCTAGCAATTCGCGCTAAAACAGCTGCAGTGCTATGATCACACAATCATCAAAACGTCAGGGGCGGTAGTAACAAAGCCTTCTCAACCTGTCTCTTATTTCATGGAATGCTTATTTGTCTGATATCGTTATGACCTTGAGACAAGGGGCGGGGCGATAAGCATTGCTTTTGTGATTCTGTTCAACAGAACTGAACTGACTGCAAGAATGAGCGGCTGTGAGACAGTGGAGGAGGGCAAGGGCATCATGTCAACAGAATAAGAAAGGACTATCATTTACTATTACTGCATTCCATAAGTCGGTTCAATTTGTTTCCATTTCCCAAAACTACTTCATTTCTAGTATATACAAAAAGTTGATTATACCTTGATAACATCACCAAATCCTCCTTGTCCTAAAGACTCCAATACCTCGAAATCTGTCATCAATCGCGTTTTGCTTGTGATATTCAATTGACCAAGTGTATGTAGGATTATCTCTTCATCCATCTCTTTTTCGACCTCTGCGGGGTTATTTGCTTGCTCAATTGCATAAACGCTATTGCTATTACTGGTAGGGCTTGAGGTGATTAGAAAAGGATGTTTTGTAAGCTGAGCTGATGTCCATCTCTCTTTCTCTTCTATGTTCAAGCACCTGAAATCAGATATACAGTGACATGCGTTACTTCATACTTTTTCCCAAAAAGCAACAAGTGACTTCAAAGGCATCAACAATCATCAATAACGCCATTCATAATGAGAACCAAACCAACGTCATCAAGTCCTCCCTGCGAAGGGCCAGTCTTATTTTGAAACTCACATAATGACTGATAAAAACTGAAGGAAGACCATAAAGCGACAAAAAGGAAATCACTGCTTCACGTAGAGAATCCAATACCTTTATCAAAAATGTTTAGCCTTTTATTAAATAAAATTGTTGCTTGAACATTATGACGCCAGTTGCAGTCATCAAAGCATAATGTAAAGGCATGAGTTGAGGACATTAATATGAGTATCCCTTTTATTTACACTTAGGATAATCCTAAGTATACCTGGTCATAACGATGACTTACCCTGTTATGTACAAATTAGGGCATTCTCCAGCATTTGTAAGTTCGTTGAATGAACTCTGTGAGACAACTAGTTTGACATTGTCGAACTAGTAGTTTGACATTGTCAAAGAGAACATTTTCATTTCAAATTCACAGGAAACCATTGCAAACTTCCAAATTCAAATGAGACTCAGCGTTGGCTCAAATTGCAACGACAAAGGAATATTTTTCTTACCTGAGCAAGAAGTCTTGTAGATCATCTGGTAATCCTGCAGGCAATTCCACTGGGTAGCCTGTTGCAATTCTTCCTTGAAATAATGATAAAATTACCAAACCCTAAAGGGAAGATTAAGAATTCCCCATAAATCTTACGAAAATGCAGTGTACTCAGGGAAGTCAAATTTTACAAAAATAATAACAAATTACAGTCAAGGCAAGAGTAGTGTGACCGATTGAAATAGATTATGCGAATATTAATCGTATAATAATCAAATCTTGATTTTCAAGAATCAAATAATAATAATAATATTTTCATTCAACTGACCGCCCATACACTGTCATATGGACAATAGTTCAGCGGATGTATGTGCTTGAGGAAGACAAAACAAGGCATTCCATTTATTTAGCAGTACGAGGGCCTTACACCACATGTCATATCATTATTCGAATTATTATTCGAATAATAATCCGTTAATGATGTTGAAGAATCAAATATTTTAGGATTATAATGGTCACACTACTCTTGCTGTTACTATAAAGACAACTCACTTTTAAGAAATTTTTGGGAATCCTAAACGTTACACATGATTCATGAAACACCAACTTACCAAATTGAAAATATCCCCTTTCTTTCCTGGCTTGACTAGCTTTCGATAATCAGCAAATTCATCTTGTTCTGTCGTTTCTTCTCGCAACAGGTTGTAGAGGTCAGAGAGCCTGAAATAAACCAATACAAGGAAAAGGTGTAGATTCCATGTCCCTGGCCAGATAAAAACTGTCAATTGCAAAGACACGAATAATGAATGTCATAAGAAACAATAAAAAAGGGACGCTCCTTGCTGACAACAACCGTTTTTATGCAATCCTTCGTCAACATCTGCAAGAATGTTCATGTTAATTACCGGGGCAGGAAGTGGTTTAGTTACAATATATTTACTGGCTGACAGCACTTTCGTGTAAAAGGTAATTAAATCGAATACTGTTGCTGGAAGTAGCTGCAATCAATCAAAGTCAAATCACTTTTGAAAAAGATAGTCAATTTTCCTAACTAAAGGCTTAGCTCCAGTCGGTGGAAGTTCTCACGCGGATGGGAATTTTATTACTTATGATAGAAAATGTTGCTTTGGATTTTAATAGAAAGTCAAGCCGGATTAACCGTTTATTGTGCAAGATTTCGCCTGCTCGGAAAAATTCCACAGTGCGGAAATTAGCCTCAATGGATAGACATTTAAATCAAGTTGCTGCTACTTTTACGTCAGGATAGTATCATCGAAATAATTCATAACGTAAACGTAGACAAAACAACATACCTTCTGAGGACAGCATAGCCACTCACTTTGACGTTGTACCTCTTGGTAACGAATATATTGCAAGGCTACAAGAGAGAAAGTACAAGTGCATGTTACTAGGTCGACAATAATGAAAGCATATAAAAATTTACAGAATATATTTTCTTTAAAAATTAATCAATCGCTGGATTCATGCAGCAGGGTATTTTTAACGTACTGACTGGCGGGACATTTGCCCTAGTGGGCTCTTTTGCTTGCCCCAGTAGTGAAGAAAATCAGCACTTTTGCCTAGTGGTCTAAGTCAATATAGGGCCCATTTCGTATGCTTTTCCCTCGTAAACAAAATGATGTAATTGATGTTGCTAGCTAAAATGAAATCTTTCCCTCAAATGCAGCTACTTTGTTGGATATCATCCACCTGGCTGTATTCTCTTACCAAGATAGTAAATTGTGTATCTTCAAATAAAAGTTTGCTTTTATATAGCTTTATGAATGTATCAAAAACATTTTTAATGATACAGCTTTGAAAGTAGGGACCTAACTTTGTCAGTGATAAGCGATTCACTTTCGTCTCGGCGCAGTCATACAGTAAAAAATTTGGGGCCTTTTGGCTGTTTGCCCCAACAGTGGAAAATCCTTTAAAAACACCCTGTCATGCATAAAGACTAATAACATGATGCCATCTTAAACTTAGAAATGAATTTGATGAACTTCTATACCGAAAGTAGGGCTTTAGATTTAATTGAATTTGTTGACTTTTTTTCAGTTAATTGAAAGTTATTTTTGATACTCTCGAGTACCGAATAATCGTCCCCCCCCCGCTCTTACTCCAACCCCCCTTTTATTAATTTTTGAAAAATGAAATGATATTAGGCATAATTTCTGAATAAGCGTAAGAAAAAGTCTCAAGAAGTGCATTCAACAGAACCAGAGTTCAAAAGTAAATGTATCAATAACATCACTGTTCACATAAATATATAACAGATACCTGTTTACCTAAGAAAAGGGCTATTTTCTATTTCTCCAAGCACCCCCCCCCCCCGATTATTCCAACCCCCCCCCCCGATTATTGCTATGTCAAGCCATTTCCAACCCCCCGATTATTCTCGCCCCCCCCGTTTATTCGGTACTCGAGAGTAAGTGAGATTGAAACAGTAAAATCATTGATACAGTTAAGCGTACAAAACTTGACTATTTCTACGATATCTTTGGTGATCTTTCAAACATCACGAAATCTTATGAAGCGTTTGTATTACAAGTTGCCTTCAATATCATACTTACAAATCAAAAGGATTAGCTAACTACCGTCTAGAGCTACAAAAATGAGTCAAAAACAGCGGAAATACCTGTAAATCTCGATGAACAACTGATTTGTTATGAAGATGATTGAGTACGTTGACCAACTGTTTTGCAAAGTCTTTCACAATTTCAATCGATAATCCAGGTGGATGTATGCATTCCGTCAAGCTATAACCATTGATGTCATCCATCAAAACCTTGAAAAGATCAAACAAGCTCTTCATTAATGACATGTAGCTAACCATGATCCTTTTCCGCCAAAAAGTATACTTTTGCACAATATGAAAGTCGTTCCTAGCTTAATTGTAGGGGAAACGAGATCGCTTTGTCCGAGGAAACTAATGTGTCCCCCGTGCAGTGGGTTAAAGCTCATGCGCCCGTCAGAGCTTCAACTCCAAAACGCTACTGCGCATGAGCTTTAACTCACTGCACGGAGGGGGGGTGCCATAAGTTTCTACGGACAAAGCATATCTCGTCTCCCCAACAATTAAGTTCTCTTTACTCGGATGCGCCAAGGATCACGGTTGCCAGTAGGTTTATAAACTTTTATTCAACAACATTCAAGGACTGATGAAACGGTCACAAAATGATCTTTTTGGAATCCGTGCAGACAATATTGACAAGCAAATAGCTCCGGGTCAAACAAGATCATTTCAAAATAATGCACGGTGTATGTACTCGCTTCTTCTCTTTTAGACTTTATGTAGAAATTTTCTGTGAAAGAGCGAGACGAGAAAAATTCTACAAACTGTATTGTACCTCAAAGCAATTTACAACGTCTAAATGTAACAGCAACGAAAGAAGGGAGTCAAGGATACGTTAACTGAAATAAGACTTACACGGATATGGAGAGTTTCATTCTGTTCTTGTATGGATATCGCGTGGTAATGGATGAGGTTTGGATGCTGCAACTTCGATGATAAATAAGACAATTCCTGCTCCATACTCAGTACCTGGATTGAAAGACAAAATCAAGTTAAAGCGTGGGCACCAAAACACTTTTAAAGAATCATCTTATCTCGAAGTTAAAAAGTTTTGAAGTCTTACCTTGAAGTTTTGAGCAATGAATTTGAAACGAAAGAAAATAGTCCACAAAGAAATGATAAAATACCTGTTTTGTTACATTTTCAAAGTCAAGGTTTCCAGTTGTTGCTAAAGATGCTTTCCTTCTCCCTTTCTTACTTCTTAGTAGCCATTCACAAACTGTGACAATATCTCCATTTCCGACGTCTAAACTGGTTCGCATGCAGGCACCCTGGAAGCTATGCCCTAAAAGAACGAGATCGCAATGGTGTTAATACTGAAATATAGAAATCGCTATTACTGCACAGAATCTATTGTCTCCCAAAATTGCTAATCCACAACGGACTTTATTTTCAGATGCATCCTTTTCCTTAACCGCGCAGCTAGTTTGCCCAACAGTGACTAAATCTCTTGTGACGAAATGCACTCACAATATTACTAAAATCAATTGGGCAATTCAATAAGCGTTTCTATCCAGTCTTATTATCCTGAAAGGGAAAATTCATGCGCTACCTAAAATTTGCTCATTGCCACAAATATTCAGCCTTTTAGCTATTAAATGAAGCCATCTTATCAATCAAGAAAATTTACTTTCAAATTTCTGCTTCTTGCAGTCAAGAATGAAGGTCTTTCTGGGTCACTAAACAATGCAGTGAGAATGCAACTTTCTATGAATTCGGTAGTTTAACGCAGTTTTTCTTTGCTGTCATTGGTAACAAACTGCTGTAGCGTATTTATAACGACTGAATTTTAACAATTTAAACAAAAAGCCCTTAACTTTGCCTTTTGCACCTCGAGGTATTGTCGTATTGTATTGTATGGAAATTTTGTAAGCAGTATAGCTCATAGTATTTATTGTAAAATCCTTTCGAAATATGAATGTATAAAGCAAGTTCTTACCAATGCATTTGCCACAGTGGATCGTTCTGTCATCTCCTTTGGTAGAAAAATTTACAACTTCAACGACTTGCTTCATACGATTGCAAATAAAACTTCCTCTCCTTCCTCGCTGCCTTGATTCAGTATCAATATCCTCATTTGATTCACTGTTGTCTGTATTGCGTCTTCTTCTACCACTGTTCGGTGGACTTGCACCAAGGACCACACCATTTTCTGATTCAATAGAATCTGCTCGCTGCAGTAAAAATTGAAATAAACTACGGGATGCCTCAACAAAATTGTTCAACGTTTTATCAAAAGTTGCAAAATAACGATCAACGTGAACAGGCTCATGGAAAGGTAACCTCCACTAAAATTTTGAAATAAGTTTAGAGACCATAATCTTGCAAATAGGTTGAAAATTCATTGAGTTGCGAGCTTTCAAAGATAAAAATATGTGACAGTTGAAGCCAGGGACCCCTAGAGTACTTGTAACGCAAAAAAGGTTGAAGATCGAGGTAAAAGAAGGCTATCCAATGTTCTCGTTGATATCAAAGCAATCCCAATAGGACCTCTAAAGCAATTTAATCCTTATAGTCATTGTCAAAATTTGCTTAGCGTTGTATGTATACAAAAACAGTAGCTCATAACATAATCGATGAGAGACTGAATCTTTTCCTCAAAGGATCCATACGCTTGAAAGTTGGGTTATTGAGAAGCTGTTCAAATTAAATTTGGTTTTCCCTGAAACAACAGAGAAATAACAGAACTGATAACCCATGAGACTTTTTGCTAAAAATACCATTTAAAGGCCTCTGGCTTCAATTTTCGCACAAACTCGAAATTCAAAGGCTTGTAACTCCATGAATTGTCAGCGGATTTGCAAGACTATTGCGTCAAAAATTTATTAAAAATCTAAGGGAAATTGTTACATAACCAAGTGCCCATTCAGTATATCGTTATTTCTTAGTATCTAATCAAACGTCAAACAATTTTTTTCAGGCACGCCGTATCAACTACTGACTAATCGTTTAACTATCGATTCTTAAACAATTAATATTCGAAATCTAGGTATATAACCATGGTTCTTTGAGGATAACAGAGGATCCAGTTAACACCTCCCTTGACTTCATAACTAAAGTCATTGCAGTGAGTCTCTTGAAGGATAAATATTTTGTGAGATGATAGAACAATTAATGAACAATGCTAAATTTCTTACGTTATCTTCTGTTTGCTGCCTTCGTTTTCTTTCTCCTCTCAGTGCTTCCTCTCGTTCTTGTAACGCGACTTGGACCATCTTGTTCTACAAACAAGACTTGGACCATTCATCAAATGATCATTTCTTCAATTGAAATATCAGCACCTTCAAAATAGCCTTGCACTACTCTTTGCCTCCATTTGGCAAATCATTGCGATATCTTTCACTCGGAATAATATGTGGTGCTAGCCTTCAATTCCTTTTTACTTACCACACACCTCATTAAATCAAATGGGTCTTAGAACACTTGTTAAAATGTAACAATATTTAGCCTGGAGATAATAAAACCAGAAGGAAGAAATCAATTGCTTAACTGAACTTAACTGTAATTACTAAGAGGCTCATATATCAGCCAATATTAAAAGGGATTTAGTCCTTACGATCGAAGAGTTCTGCAAGGAAACACTGTCACAAAACTGCTAGAAATTTGACTGCAGAAGAAGAAAATGTTAAACCAGAAGATGAACCAATTGGGAGAAAAAGATGAAGAACAAATTACAAAGTAAATTTTGGATCTTAGTTTTACATCAATAACAAACATAAATTCATAAGCTAAAAAACATAAACATATTCATAAACATAAGCTTAACAACTATAGTCCAACAGATGTCCAAATCTTTTTCTGACTGGTCTTGAGCTAACACAGATGAAGCAAACATATCAAATGAACAATAAACACATTACAATTGAGCTTACCACATCATCATCAAATTCTTTTGCTTGTGCTTGATCTTTAGCAAGTCGTTTTTGTCTTTCAAGATCTTTTATCTCCTTTTGTTTCTGCATATTCTTCAGCATTTGTTCATGAAATGACAGTGTAGGGACATTATGCTTGTGAAGAAATGCCTGCACTGACTGAGCTAGCTGCAGAACCATCACCTGCAGAAAGATGAAGAACTTTTCTTTCCAGTGTCAGAAGATTACTTTGGTCACGGCTGTATAAAGGGATTCCATACTTGATAGGTGATGCAAAAACTTGCAATGTTTTTTTATAAACAAGCTGTGATCAACCACACTGTTAGGAAGGAAAACCAATGATTGTGAAAGCAGGAAACTTATGACAATAGGAAGTCAATGCACGAAGACAATATGAAGTTACACCATTTCACAAAAGTCTCTTCCTTTGAAACTGAGGTAGATTGCAACTGCATATGTCAACATTTTGCCTGTCAATTAAAATAAAATTGATTGTGTACCTCACCAGCTAAATCCTTGGCTTGGGCATCAAGATCTTTCTTCAAACTAGCAAGCTGCTCATTTGAGAGGCCTTTTGAGCCCTCTAAACGTAAAATTGGAGGACTGGAAAGGAAAAAATGGCATTGGTTTAATTGGTACCTAGGAAATAAAAGAAAGTAATAAAAGAAAGTTTGACCATTGCTAACAAATTTCTACATCATTATTCACAAACAGATCAGCTTTTCTTTTTTCTGGTTAACTTTCATGCTGTCACATGACTTTGACCTGTTGGACTGACCAGTTAGAGCACAGCATTTGATGGCTTGACTTGCAGGCATGCATGGAGTATAGTAGAACACAGGACCCGAATGTTAAAAATGAGTGCAAGTGCTTGAGAGGAACTTTTGGCAATTGACTGCAAATCTGCAGTTGCAATTTTTTGAAATCTTTTTTTGTTTCATAATTGTGGCATTTATCAACTTTGAGACTGTGATGTCATCAAATTTCTAAATCCATAACTAGAATAGCTACAGATCTCTGCTTGCCACCCCATTGTATAACTTAATGAACTTTGGTTTTTTTGAAGATTGTATCAATTTGCCAAAGATTTGCAATGAATCAAATTTCTCAAAATTTTTGAATGAATTTTTATGGAAATAACAAAAAGTGCTTTTTTGAGTCTAATCAAGATATCAAAAAAAAATTGCCATGAAAGATTTACAGCAAATTATCCTAAATTCCTTTCAAGTAATTCAATTCATAGAAAAAAGTGACACAATTTTATACCACTTTTTTAAAGATCTGAGCCCCACGCTTGCATGGAATAAGGGTTCAAATCTTAAGAAGTGGGTGTAAAATTCTGTTACTTTCTTCTTTGAATTTAATGGCTTGAAAGGAACTCAGGGTACTCTGCTGTAAATCTGCCATGGAAATTTTTCTATGTCATAATTTCCTTTAAATGGTGAATGTTTCATCCTTGAAAATTTTGACAACATGAAAATGGTGGTAAATCCTAACTGAGCCTAAACCTAAAAGGAACAAATGAATCTTCAAGAAAATCATATCAAGCAGAAGTAGCTTTTCTGGTTAAGTACTTAGCAATCTGATGAAAACACAAGCTCAAATTTAACAAATACTGCCTAAAACTGATCAAGCTATTAAAAATTTCCATGAAAGGTTTACAGCAGAGTGCTCTAAGTTCTATCCAAACTATTCAATTAAAGGAAACTGGCAAAAGAATTTTATGCCAACCCCTTTAAAGATTTGACCCCCATGCTGGAGTAGACAGCAAATTTCAATCAAATAAAACATTACGAAACACTGTAATTTGCTTTAAAAGGAACTGCATTGCTTGTAGAAAATGTAAAATGGCAGGGAAATGTAAATGAATGGTTGGATGACTCACTCATTTGGATATCTTGTAGTGTACTTGACAAGAAGATCCACTTTTGCATGCACATCTTTCTGAATTATACTCTCCAAAGGTATTAGCTTTAAACGAACAACTGGTGGGCTTCCAGACTAAAATAAAAGAGAATAATGAGATCTGAATTTATGGTTAATGTTACTACACTGATAAAATTTCATGATGCCAAAAAAATGGAATGAGAAATGATGACAGTTCAAAGTCTATTAGATGGGTCATTCCTAGCGTTTACAAAAAATGTATAAATTCCTGAAACTCTTCTTCAAATTTACTAACAGCATCTTTCATAAATCCAAAGAATCTTGCAACTCTTAGGTAATCTGTGATTGGTAATTGCAAACCTAACAAATTACAAAATAGTAGGACCTTCCCAATTCCAAAATATATTGTCTAATGAAAACAAGAATCTATCTAGAGTCTATGAAACACAAATTCTGACTTTGCCATTTTCAAAATTGTTACCAATCAAACAAATCCTATCATGCTTCTCCAGTAGTGACTGAAGCAATGAGCAAATATTAAAAGTAAGTCAATCTAATGATTATTACACATCATCTCAAGAGATAATTACCTCTATTTGTTGCTGAGTTCTCAAATCTTCAAATTCATTCATGTAAATTGCCTGCAAAACTTGCAGCTCTTCCTCTTGCCGTTCATGGTTGCTCTGGTCCATTTCAGGTCACAGCTATGCTAATTTTCAAAACATTCAGTTAGCCTTATGGCTCTGTATAAAAAAGATAGTATTCATTAGCCTTATTCCTCAGGATTTGAGGGCTGAAAAAAGGATTGAAAGGCCTAAAGTTATATAAAAATTAAATTAATTGCTTCGTGCCTCCTATCTGCCAGGTTGATACTGACACAGTTTTACAACTGAAATGCTAATTTCAAGAAAGTTTGACATGTGATATGATAAGATTTGAAATCTAGCAAACAATTAGCATTTAGCATACATCGGGCCACTATTACTAAATTACAAAGCAGTTCATAGTAGCCTTTTGGGTCTCCACTAGGAAAAATTGAAATTTCTAATATCTCAAAAACTCTAATAACACTAAAACCTTGATAAATTCTTGATTAAACAACAAAGATATCAAGGGATCATCAACAAAAAAATTTCCATCACAGTTAATGTAATGGGGCCGTTAGGGGGATTTGATGGATTTGAATCATCTGGGATATTTCTAATTTTTGATTTCTTCCCTCAAATGGCTGACTTACAGGCTTAAATAATGGAAGAGTTGGTCCCAGAGCCCTGTAATTTGTAAATTCTCAAATAAAAATGATCTATTTCTGGAATTTGCCAAGTAATATGGCTCAAATTGGCTTCTGACCAATGTGATGGCATCCCACTATATCTGATCAGTCATGACCAAAACAAATCAGACATGATTTTAAAGCTCAAAGTAGTGATTTGACCCCTCAATTTTGAAATTAAAAAAGTTTAAAGTTCAGTTCAGTTCAGTTATCATTTTAAAATTCCACTACATACAATATATTCAAGATTAATTACAACTACAACTAAAATACAAAAATAAAGAAGATAAAGAACAACAAACGAGAACAAACAATTGTATGTAAAGGAATTTCTTAAAGGAGGATTTCTCTCAATAGCTAGACTAATCGAGGAGGGAACACCCCCTATTTTGAAAGCCTACTGTATCATCTTATATATAGCATATTGACTGTTTTTATCATGCACTGGAAAATATTGAGATTGAATGATGGTGCAAAACAGATATTTCAATTTACTTGGTATTTAGAGCCTAAAGCGAAAAATCATGATCGAAGGAGATTGTTTGATTATATATGGAATTTCGTTCCAGGATTTGGCACCTGAATATCTAATAGATCTTAAACCATATTGCAATGTGTTTTCTTGAGTCATAAAAATATCACCTTTGGAGGCCTGCCGTGTATTATACTGATGAACAGATGTCAAACTTTCAAAAAAATTATGAAAACAGACAGGGGAAGTCATGTTGATAGATTCATAGACAAAGGAAAGCAGCTTTAAATCAAATAAGTCATATAATTTAAGAATTTTCAAGTCAGAGCAAATTGGTATGGATGGAGAGGTAAAGCTCTTGAAGGCAATAGCTCTAACAACTTTCTTTTGAAGAAGATATATTGGTTTGGTGAAATCAATCGATGCAGTATTATGCTTTCAATCAGCTTTCAACAACAACATATGGTGTTAAAATAGCATTTTAGCCCACTGTGCACTTTTGGACCCATGCCCCATGGCATGCACAAAAACATGTTTACATTGTTTGGCAAAAAAATACTTGCACATGGATCTTTTGCATATATGTCTATATGTCTAGCAGTAAGCCTATCAATACTTTGTTTACATATTCTTAAATTCTTTGACACTCCTCGTTCAAGCATCCTTTTTCAGATTGCTAAGATAGAAGGGCTCAGAATACTTGATAGTTCTTGTTGTAAAGGCCTCACAGGCGGCCTAGCAAACCGATCTTGGAAGTTCTTGAAAATTCGTATCTTGACAGTACAGTGCAAACAGTTCTATTCAAATAAAGATCTAAATAAATCTGATACCCTCTCTCGTCGGCAATCGCCACATCGAGCAGTAAAAAGTGAGTAGACATCATTTGCTTGAATTGTCTGGGATTGACTGACACGCGGCAAAGAAACAACACTGACTGCCTTCATATGCTTCATCTACTCTCGTATCGAACGCGTTATTTATACAACCATGTTGAAAGGGCCTCTATTTGAATTTTCTATTGTTTGACTTTATTGTTATCGCAAAGCATTGTGGTACCGCAAAGCGACTTGCAAAAGCAGCACAGGAAAGTTGCAAGACGTGAAGAGAAGTGGAGCTGCAGGGGAACAAGTTGAAGTTTACGTTGATATTTTGGCCTACTTCCCGTGATGGGTGAGACCATTTGTTACTTCATTTACATGCATGTTTTAGACAACTATAGCCACATCTATGTTCAGAATGTTGAGGAACGAAGAAGGTCGACGACACAGTGACCATTATGGAAACAAGGTTGCATTGACCTTTTAATGCTATCCCTGCCATCGTTTACCATGGGGTGTTTTTAAATTAGATTATTAATAAGATATGTAATTTTTGCCTGTAATTATTTTAAATTGTAGATATTGTAATTAGATTTCTTTTTCTTTTTAAATATTTGTATTTTACTTTGATGGCAAAATTATACATACATACATACATACAGGGAGTTGTTTATCAGATCAGAGGCTATAGGCCAGGTGTTTTGCACCTCCTTGGCACAGTTCTTGTGCTGAGAGAAAATTTGCCATTTTGTGATCTCATAGAAATATCCCGAGCTATGGCTTAGAAGTAGAGGTTTTCAGAAGCAGATCTAAAACTGTTGGATGCATGCCTGCCTTTTGCTAAAATGATTGCATTTTTGAATACAGAGATGTCTATTTTGTGTGCTTGCTTTGCTATGTGCTGTTTGCAGACTAACGAAAGGAGGTTTGTTTTATGATTTGGGGCACACTTCTTGCTAGGAAGGGGCACTCTGATTAAATTCCTACCCTGACCATTCCCCCAGGCAGCTTTATGGTCAGCAAAAATTTCTTGCACAAATGGCCAGAAGGGGCTGGACAAAGAGACACTGAGAAGATCCATATTCCCAGTAATTTTATAACAAAAAGCACCTAAGTATTGTCAGATGCCTTGGGGGCCAGGGAAAGATTGGCAGTCAAATGCCCTGGGGCAGGAAATCTTTTATGTGCAAAGACCCTGGTGTCCCAGGGGATGGTCAGGGTAGGATTGCGCAAGAGGTGCAGCTCTCTTCTTCAAAGGGAATAGATACAGAGATGCAAAATGATTTTCCTAAAGTTTAGCAACACTGGTGTTTTTTGTACTCTTGAAAACTGAATAAACGGAGGGGATGAGAATTATCAGGGGGTTGGAAATGGTTTGATGTAACAATGATTAGGGGGGTCGGAACAATTGGGGGATGTTTGGAGAAATTGAAAATGGTCGTTTTCTTAGCAAAACACATATCTTTCATATTTATTATGTGAACAGTGATGTTACTGATACATGCACTGATGAGCTCTTGGTTCTATTGAACACACCTCTTCAAACTTTTTCTTGTATTTATTCAGAAATTATGTTTTATTTTTCATTTCACCAAAAATCAATGAAAGAGGAGTTTGAATAAAAGGGGGGTTGGAGAATTTTTCAAAAACTAATAAGCAGGAAGGGGCAGTTATGGTACTCAAGAGTAGGTTTTGTTACAAAAGGTTGGTTAAGCAATCGTATTCACATGAATTACTGTGCACCTAAACATTTTTTATAGATTTTGGACCATTTTTACTGTACATCTTTCCTTGAAATTTTTTTTGGATATTTCCATATATGGCACCAGCTCTGAGATTCAAAAGAAGTTGAGGGGAGGGAATTTTAACATAATTTTTCAGTCTAAAGGTAATATACTGTACTGTACAACCAATGACAATGTCATTTTCTTTGAAAATTTTTGGGATCTGAGGCAACTTGCCCCTGATTCCTCCATGGCACTGCCACTGCCATAGCATTCCTTTGTGAAGAACTTACATCACTTCAGGCTGTTGGAGTTTGATTTTTCAAAGATTTTTGCGATTCTTCTGAGTTACAGATTTCAAGATTTCTGATGAGACTTCTTGAGATTTTCAAGCTTTTCAAGACTTGCAAATTTGATGTTTTAAAATAATTTCTAGATTTTGAAGAAATTGTCAATTTTTCAGACTATGTGTTGTTGTCGTAGATTTATGAGAGTTTTTTCAGATTTTTAGAGTTTTACAGATTTCTTTGGGATTTCTAAAGATTTCGGCAAGAATCCTGAGATTTTTCCAGAATTTGGGATTTTAAAGACTCCTTTGGATCCTTGCAAAATTGTAAAAGCTTCTTAGGGTTTTTCCCTTAATCCCTCTGTATTAGTCTAGATCACAAATAAAGCAATAAGATCAGGTTTTGTGAACTTTTCAATGACAGAAAAGTCACAATGTATGTAGTCCTGTGAAGGGGAAAAGGTTTGTTTTGATTAGTCATACCTCAATTGCTATCCTGACATTGCTTGCAAGAGTTTCAGTCAAATTTGCCACTTTAGGGAACAAGAATATTTGAAATATTTAAGATGTAGCTCCTGCATAGCACAGGAAGTGTTTTTAAACATACAGTAGTATTGTTATTTATTTCTGAAAAGTCTCAAACCTAGAATCACAGAAACTTTTCCAAAATGATCTCTTATCTTTCTCATAGCTTGAACTGATTCAGTAACTTCTCAAGGCATAGCTTGAGTTTTCAAATAAGGGATTATCTCCAAATTATCGTGTAGCTTCTAAAGAAATTGATTTGTTACATGATTTAATTCGAATATGCACACAAGTGATATTGCCTACAAATCGTTTATTTCTATGCAAATTATGATACAAAAATTTGGTACAAATTTGATACGAATTATGTATATGATTTGATAAGAACTGCATAAACAAACTACGTGTACAAATTTGATACAAACTGCGTACACAAATCGTGGATGGAATTTTCGCAGATACAATTTGAAGCAAACTGTCTGTACAAATTGTCAACTGTACGTGTATATATTTAAAGCGTCTGGCCCAAGAAGCATGCAAATGAATTATCCCTGCCCTTTTTCCTTCCTTTCAGCTTTTAAAGTTTAAAAAACTTTGCTAAGAAAGTTTGGTGCAGGGGCAATGTCTGAAATTACTTGTGAATACGTCACCCCTGATAGATTCTTTCTCTCTTTCTCAGAACCTCAGAAATATAAGAGCTACATATCTCCGATTGAATTTAAGAATGATAAAGATGTGGAAGTCAAAGACGAACCAATGGAAACGACGGAGGAATTTCTGATAACTGAAGAATGTCCTGATTATGTTCAAGCAACGGATGGAAATGCGATGGGACATGTTGATGATTCCCACGCACCCATGGCTCAGAATAAGGAAAGTGAAATGGAAATGACATATTATGAATGTGAGGTATGCAAAGCTAAATTTGAATCAGACTTGCAGGCAAAGAGGCACGAACAAGTCCATGAACTAGATAAACCGTTCCATTGTCAAAGTTGCAAAATTACATTTAGGAAAAGAGGAGAACTGAATAAGCACATGAATGCTCACGACCAAGCAAGTCGCTATAGATGCAAGGAGTGTAGTTGGCGATTTGTCAGCCGTAGTGAAAAGGACCGTGAAAAGGCGTTGCGAAATCAAGAAATTCAAAGTTGCTTATATTGTGGAAATAAACTATCTAGCATTGAAATAAATAATTTTAGAGAAAAGCAAGTACATAAAAATCTGAAAACATCGAGGGCTAAAAATAACGAGCTTGCCATACTTGAAGAAACAGGGGAATGCAGGTTATGCAAAGTGACATTCACACTAGAATTCCAAGCTAAGAGGCATGCAACTACCCACTCATTTGATAGACCATTTCAATGCTATGAATGTGAAAGCAGCTACGAAGGTAAGTATGGTCTGCAGAAGCACTTGGACACTCACAAGGTGGTCAGTCAGTATAGATGCAAAGAGTGTTGCTTGCAATTTACCGACAGCAATGAAAGAGATCATAGAAGAGCTTTTCGAAATTATCGAATTAAATCATGCTTCTATTGTGGAGAGAAGTTATCTGGGATTGAAAGCAACAAAAATAGTTGCTCAGCCAAGCCTCAGCCAAGCAGCACAGTCAAAAATCAAGTAGATAACAACAATTCTGGTGAAATTGAAGCTGTGACAGGAAATCAGGAAGGATACGTAGGTGACAGTCTGGAAGTACCAGCAGTACACAATAAGGAAATGGGGAAAATACTACAGGCAAATGAATGTGGGATATGTAATGTAACATTCAAATCAAGTTTTGAAGCCAAGAGACACGAAAAGATGCACTCATTGAATGCACCATTCAAATGTCATGAATGTGACAAAAGCTATCAGTATAGGCATTACCTGCAGAGACACATGGATTTGCACAAGTTAGCAAGTCAATATAACTGCAAAGAGTGTAGCTTGCAATTCACCAATGGCATTGACCACGACCATGATACAGCTCGTTCAAGTTATCATCGAATTAGGTTGTGCTTCTATTGTGGAAGCAATCTTCCTAGATTTGAGGGCAACATCAATTCTTCTGGATCAAGCAGTAGTAACAGTGGTGAGGTTGAAGCATTTCCATCAGTCGATCAACACCTATCTAAATTGATACAAGTGAGAAGTCTGCCAGCAAATGTAAAGGATGGTGGGAAGGGCAGAACAGAATACAGTACACACAGTTCGACAGATTCCAATACAGTTCACCAGCTGTCATCGTATGAGTTAAAAGATTTGCAAATGACGCAGCAAAGACCGACAGAAACAAAGACAGGCGAATTTTTGATGGATGTAGACAACTGTGATAATATTGAAGGAGAGCCACAAGGGCATTCAACTGAAAATTTGGGAGAATCAAATGCTCGAAATGAGACTAGAGCCGAGGCATACCAATGTGATATCTGTTGTTTGATGTTGAACTCAAGTTTTGTTGCTAAGGCACACAGAAGGATTCACACATTCGTTAAACCTTTTCAATGTCATGAATGTGAGTGCAACTTTCACAAACGGGAATCACTGAGGAATCACATGAAGATTCATAAACGTGTAAGTCATTATAGATGCAGGGAGTGTAGCCAGGATTTTACCAACGGCAATGAAGAAGACCGTGAAATTGCTTTAAGAAACTACCGAGTTGCAACATGCTTGTATTGTGGAAAGAAATTTTCGAGAACTGAAAGCAACATGGATATTTCTCAGGCAAGCAAGACAGGGGACTTTCAGATATATGACAGCAGATCTGGTGATAATGAAGTTTTTGAAAGAGCTCAGCAAGGACAAGTGAATGTCAGTCTGGAAGCATCAAGGGTGCAGAATGCAGAGAGGGTTAAAACTGATGACAGCTACCGATGTGAGATTTGTTATTTGATACTTAGATCGAGGTTTGATATTGAGAGACACAAACGTATCCACACAATTGCCAGGCCATTCCGTTGTCAAGACTGCAATGTCACATTTGGGAAAATCCTGTATCTGCGGAACCACATGAAAATTCATCAGCTAGTAAGCCAATACCGATGCAAGAAGTGTGAATTCCCGTTTACTAGTCAAGACAAGAGAGAATATGAAAATGATTTCCAAAAGTATCCAATTACATCATGCTTATATTGTGGAAATGAATTACCAGGTATTGAAGCTAACATGCATGATTCCAATGAAGAACGTGTAAGTGATAGTCTTCCAGCATTGACAGATAAGAATGAGGGGGGAGCAAAATTGGGAGGTACAGATGAATGTAAAATATGTGAGATCAAGTTTAGATCAAATATTGAAGCCAAACGACATGAAAATGTCCACTCATTTGAGACACCATTCCAATGTCATATATGTGACATTAGCTATCAGAGGAAGTCTTCACTGCAGAAACATATGAAACATCATAAAACAGTAAGTGAATATAAGTGCAAGGAATGTAGCTTCCTGCATATCAACCGCAGCGACAAAGAATTAAGAAATGCTCTTGGCTATCAAACTAAATCATGTTTGTATTGTGGAGAGAAGCTACCTGGCCTATATATCGTTGATCCTGTTGAGGAAAGGCAGGATCGTCCATTAATCATTGCCAAACAGAAGATTCTTAACAGTTGTTGGTATCTTCTTGATGTTAACACAAACTGTAAACTGACGCTTTATGACTTGGAAAAGTTACACGAGCTTCGAGAAGAATCATTGAAAACAACAACAAAAGGGTTCTTGATAAATGGAGAACATTCTACAAGCGTTGATGCATTGGAAGAATGTAAAAGAATCATTGGGAAAGATGAGGGAGCGTTTGTTGATGATGCTTTACAAGACGGTCAGAAAGAGACTGTAGCTGAGAAAATAGGGAGTTTTGAGGAAAAATCTAACGAGAAAGTTGAAGGTGAAGATAAAGAAACAATGACAGATGAATTTCGGACAAGTGGAGAACATTCTGCAGGAACTAAAGTATTCGAAACAAATGGAAACATCATGGAAGAAGATCAAGATGGATATGGAAATAATGCCTTAGAAGGTGTGCAAAATGAGAATGCTTATGGGAACAATAGCAGAGTTGAGGCAAATTCTGGTCAGAAGGTTGAGGGGAAAGGTAAAGAAGCAACGACAGAGGAATTTTTGACAAGTGGGAAGCAGGCTGATAGAGTTACAGCAGTGGAAGAATGTGGACTCATGCAAGAAAATCAGCAAGGATATGTTGATGATGCTTTACGAGGAAAAGGTGTTCAAAATGAGAAAGCTGGTGAGAATAGTGGGGGTGTTGAGGCAAAAAATCAGAAGCTTGAAGGAGAATCGAAAGAAACAACAACAGAGGAACTTTTGATTAATGAAAAGTCAGAGGGTAATGAGTCTGTTGACTTTGAAGTCCTGGATAGAACTCAAGAAATATCTGACGATGATGATGACTTGCAAGCCTTAAATAGGGAGAAGGAAAAAGTTGCTGAGGTGAAAAAGATTCATGAGCGTGAGATATGCAAAGAGAAGTTCAGGTGGGAAAGTGAAGCCGAAATGCACAAAATCTCGCATGCAAATGAGACACCAGTTTACTGTAACATTTGCAACATCAAATTTAAGGCAATGGTTTACCTGGAGGATCATTTGATAGCTCACAAGGAAGTAAGTCGTTACAGATGCAAGTACTGTAGCAAGGGATTTCCAAGCCTCAACGATAAAGATTGTGCTAAGTATTTACGTCATAACTGGCTTATTACGTCATGCTTCTATTGTCAAAAGGAGCTGCCCAGCACAGAAGGCGAAGAGGAACAATTTAAACCAGTGGGAATGATTGATGAAGTGAAATCAGATGAAGACGGGGATGTAGTCATCAATATAAACACAAGCACCCAACATCCGTTAAATAAAAGAAAAACAGATGGAATTAACAGTTTTTCAAACACCCTGAATGTTGCTCCGACTGAAAGTAGCAAAAATTATGGAGTTGATACTGTATTGGCATCCATCCTTAATCATCCATTTAAAACACTTTTGCTTGTAAAGACCGCGCCAAAAAGTAGTGGTGATGGTAAAGAGACAGATTGTAACGACGCAGGTAAGCTGATACTTACCAAATCCATTCATCAGATATCACCACGCACATTGGAAGATTTCCTGATAAAAAAACGACCCTCTTGCGTTGTTGAACCATTGGGAGAAGATATGAATAAAGAACCAGTAATATCTTCTACTCAACCTACGAAAAGGCCTTACACAGAAGGCTCCCATGAGTGCGAAATATGCCGCAAGAGATTCAAAGGGGAACTCGAAGCCAAGGTACACAGCCTTCATCACGGAAAAGAGAGAACTTTCGATTGTCGAGCTTGCAAAGTTACGTTTCCTTCGCTGGATGATTTGCAGAAACACGTGATGGACCACGAAGAAGCAAGTCGTAAGAGATGCAGAGATTGTAGATGGCGATTCACTGGGCGTCGTCAAGACTCATCAGCCTCGAAAGACGCTGATAGGGCCTCTCGCATCAGTCGAATTACATCTTGTTTCTATTGTGCAAAGGAGTTCCCTGTTAAACAAGGGAGGAGGAAAATCAGGACTATGCCCCGAAGTTTGGAGAGTAGCACCTCAAGGACTGATGGAAACACTGGTCCCGTTATTCAGGCTAGAAACAGTGATCTAGTGCAATTGAACAAATGGCAAGATTCAAAGATGCTGAAAGACATGCTTCGTGTACTCAAGGACCATGATAATGATGTCCGAGAAAAGAATCATCAACCTACAGCTGATGACAAAAAAGAGCCTGAAAGTCAATCTGCAATCGTGCATCCATGCGTACTACCAACTGATGACAAAAAAGAGCCTGAAGCTCAATCCAAGATCATGGGTAGATATCCAAGTATTCTGCCAAAGCCTCAAATGCCAGTACCTCGAGTTCCAGTGGGACAATTCTTGGTGCCCATGCAAAATATTTTCTTACCTCGTGTCTACATGCCTCCAGTAAACTTTCGCCTCGTTCAGGGATTCCCCCAAGTGCAGGCCTTCCCTCAAGTTCGTAGTTTCAACTGCACGAGCTCCACACAACAGGTTCCCAACAACCCGGCCCCCCAGAGTCCTAAAGCAGTAGAAAAGCCATGCTCATGTAAGACGTGTGGAAAGCTGTTTCAGAACAAGCGTGAAGTCGTCACACATCAAAAGGAACATCATGCATGCAGAGAATGTGGGAAGCAATTTCGCTTAAAGTGTCAGCTAGACAATAGTGAGTTGGGCCATGGCCTAGCCCCAAGAGTGCCAGATAAAACGACATACATATGTGAGCAATGTGGCTTAAGTTCTACGGATTTCGAAAAGATACGAGAACACACTTTACTTCACGTCGAGAAATGAAGCGAGGACCATACAAGGATATTTTGGTAGGAAGTTGGTTCCCTCTCTAATTTTTGTATTTGCTACAGGGTGTCCCAAAAGTTGGGACCCGTATGTGTGGCTGCTGTGGAGGAGCTGTAGCTTCAATTGTCTTGCTTTTTGCAAAGCTACGTGCTGCGGGGCTTGAGACCTTGTTTGCCTCGATCTGACGAGAGTGGTTGCTGATTTATGCAAAGTGGCTGCTTCAAAAGCATTGCTGTTCAGCTTCAACTTCAAAATTTGGTAAATTTTCAAAGCAAGGGTTCTCGAGTTGAACTGAACTTTTTCTCCATGCAACTACATAAAAACCGAGACAAATGATGCTACAGCTCCTTCATCGCCGCCGCGCGAACGAGGCACAATTTTTAGGACACCCTGAAGAGTCTTTACCCGTTCAGTGGCTCAATAGTTCGTCGTTTATAGGGTAGTTTACTTAAGGCCATTACACAGGTCAACGTTTACCGGCAATTTTTGGATATTATCCTCCGCAGATGTGGAATTGTGTTTATATGCTTGTATGTTGTTTGCACAGAAATATTGTTGAACGAGGAATCCTTGTTTCCTTGCTTACAAATATTGCTCGCAGACAATGACTCGTGTGTAATGACCGATAGAAGGAGAGCCATCTTTAACCAGGTCCTTTGTGAGCACGCTGCAACTGAAATCAAACGTGGCCTAGGCAATAGGCCTAGGCGGAAAAGATGTATCCACTTATCCACACTGCAGTCGTTGGACCAACAGCAAATCTGTAGGAAGCGGGGGGCTGGTAGGACTCAGGGCCCCCAATGATTTTGAAAAAATGGTGCAACATCATAAGCGTTAATTAGACGTATTGTTGTCTATTATTTTAAGTACAATTGCCCCCCCCCCTAATCAGCAGGTGCATCCTCCGGCCCTGACTAATGACTGACAGAAAGTTTGGATTTAGCTAATTATTTTTCAGATTATGCAATGTGTACGTACTGCTCAGGCCAAATTTGAGTTTTTAGACAGTCTCGAATTCCAGCGTGCCGCAAAGGAATCTGGGTGGCGATGGCTCTTTAAGGATGTATTACTCCTGGCAAGAGTAACAATAGCATCTGTTATGTTATGTTTAGTTGACGGACCAGCAGGGCCAACGAGAGCCGGGCCGGGCCCCAGGGTCGGCCACAGAAGTATCCCACCGGCGCCGAAATATCTCATGGACCTCATAATTTTCCAGGGATCACGCCCTCCTATGCACTGTTATAACGCTGCTTTTAGATGGCAATGCCCTCCCACACACTTGTTAAGACATAATTTTATATGTAAAATTAGTTTATCTCGTGTGTAAAGACTTAAGTTTAAAATGCGAGTGAGCCTGTAGACCCCGAAAAGCTCCGAAAGAAAACTTGAAAACAAAGCAAAAATACATGCTTTATTTTGTCAGAAATTTTCGTTTTTAGAGGCTGAATATATTCTCAAAGTATTCTTAAAGATCATTCGAATGCAATGCATCGGTATCCAAATGAGATGGCTACCGTCAAACAGAAACCACACTTTTGAAAAAAACCAATTGTGTTGTGTCAGTCATGCAGTTCTCTGTAAAGAACAACTATAAGCATCGTAGGACAGGAAACTGCCGAAAAATGAGACACAAATATGCAAGCCGAGGCTGAGCAATATTCATATGATATTCTTTAAAATTGGAAAATTTTGAGCCTGGATATTCTTATCAACATTATTCGTACAGAAAGGAGAGAAAGGTTTGAAAACATTTGCAAATTGCAATACCCTCGTCAATGATAAGCATTGAGTAGGTTGTTATGCGTTTTGCAGCTCCCCCGAATAAGTTTGCCACCAAGAAGATAGCATTTTCGTTACACAGTATTGTGTTTTCTATCGCGCCCTGCATCCTCCTATTTTTAAGCTGTTAATTACACTCATCTCTGGTAAGAGGCTGCTTGCAAGAATCTGTAGGCTCAATTTTTCAGAACTTTAAGGGGCAGGGTCACGTAACGAAAACAAACTTCTTTCGAACTGACGATTTTGCAGTATCTTTGATAGGCCATATCACAGTGATTTTCCACTACTTTTCTCAAAAAGAAAGTGTTATTTGAAGATGGACTCTTGTACTTCGTAGAGAAACAAACGGAACACTCATATGTTGTATGATTGCAGAGATATTGGTGTATTTTTAGAAGTATCGTTAGTGTGGTGCAGAACGCCATGGCCACGTGTGGGCAACAATATAGATTCTAGAGATAACAGGCTTGTTTACGGTAACGTGGCCCTGCCCCTTTAAGAAACGTTACTTCCTGAAGTAAAAAGTCCAATAAACCCTTGTACTTTACAACTTCATTTCCCCTTCCCAAGATCTCTCGAAATGTTTTGGTAGGAAGTTAAAAAATTGCTACTTGCCCCGGACCTGATTTTCTTACAAAGAGATGAGTGTGCGATGAGTATACTCGTGTACCTCTTTCATAGATATTCTGTAGCTTGTTTATGTTCAAACGACGTAAAATAGTTCAGTTGTGGTTATCAATATGCATTCTTAGTTACAATATATATATCTACATATCTCTCTTGGGTACCCGTTGGCAAGCACCTTCACGTACAGTAGATATGTTGCAGAATTTTCCTAGAAAGGTGTCTTTTTTGTTGTTCTTGACGCATGGTGATTTCATGTGCATCTTTTATTCAGAAAATCTGTCAAGAAAATTTTCTCGCCAGTCACTGCTTGTGTACCTGCCCACTCGTGTTTTTATTGCCTCATTTAGAAATAGCCTCTTTTTCGTTTTCCTTTTTTCCCCAGCAAAGCATTGTGGATAGTAGCACCTCGTCCTCGTTGATCAAGCAAAACAACAATGATCAACAATGATATATCATTGCAAAACAAGAAAGCAAGGGTAGAGCGGAAAGCACATTAGATCAACTCTACATCTTATGGGTAAGGCTATTTCAATTTGTGTGTGGGGGTTTGCAGCAGCAACATAGAATGAAAAGTGTCCGTATATGATACTTTTGTTTGGTATCGGTGCGTTAGGCTAATCGATGTCGTGGAAAGATACATGCCTAAGCTAAGTGTCTTCTTAGGCCCAGAAAACTTGATTGATGGCAGTTCGGTACTCCTTCCCAAATGTTGCCCAATCAGGCAACACTAGTCAAATTGACTGAAATTCGACTTAAACTTGTTGCCTAATTGGGCTTCATTTCCCACTTTAGGCATCAAAAGTAGAGCAAAATTTCCTGCGATTAGTTTGGGTCCAAAAAAGTTTGAAATCTACTATACTGTATGTACCATATCTCGTTTTGTAATGTTTTGCGCTGATAGAGTTTTCAATTTTGTTTTGCATTTGGAAAACCGTTTCCCAATCAGGCAAGAAAGTGCAACTCACTGTTTCCTAAATTGAAATGTTTGCTGATGGGGCAATGTTTCCCCTTGGAAGATTGCCAAACTGGTCTGGTTGGACACTGTATTAGGGGCCGCACATAAAATCGATTCTTTCATGCATAACGTCCAATGGACGTTTGGGGGGGGAGGGGGCTAAACAACTGAGCGTTTTCAAAATCCAGAAATATTGATTTTTTCTTTGCATTTTTTTCTTACCATTTACACACAAACTATGACAAAATTTGTCGGGATGCTTCAAACACTATCACCTGTTATTTTCAGAAGGACCATACCAAAGTTTTTGTATTGTGCAAAGAATTATTATAATTTCCTGGTTTCTGTTTTCAAGCAAACAAAGTGGATGTACTTTTTGAGTTACTAGTTATCCTTGCTATCAAAGCAGTAGAAATGAAAATGCAGATGGTTACCTTTAAGCTTTGCAACGCTGCAACAGAACCTTGCAGTTTAGTTTCAACTGCAAATTTTGTTCAGGCCATCTTAGGGGCCATTGACTTTTGATTTACAAATTTTTTAATGGCAATTGGCCATTGTGGGGGAGGGGGCAACTTTTGTGGCTTTGTATGTTTGAAGAAATTTCGTTTCTCTGCAATTGCAAATCACTTTGAGTTGACGTGTCAGTTACAGAATGCAGCTGATGGTCTTGTTTTACAAAATCTGTCCTTGTTTATGAAGGAAGGAAATGAGTGAAATATCTCTTGACAACCTCTCATCACCTGGTTCACTACAAGCCAGCCATTGTTCTGAAATGGAAATGAATACTGTTGATAGTTGGAATAAAATTGCTTTTTCTCCATCAGAAAAGAAAGGAGACATGAAAATTTGTTATTTGTTTCAAAATTGTCTAAAATTAGAAGATGTAGAGAAGCATTGGAAAGGATTGTTTCCAGCAAACTGGACTCAAAGATGTAGTAGACACATTTTGGACTAGCCGTTGTAGTTATAGTTTTTGCCTTATTTTTCCTTGTCAGATCCTCAGCAGTATAAGAGCTACTTGTCTCCAAGTGAATTGAAGT
Organism: Aurelia sp. 4 Dawson et al 2005; assembly: GCA_964019985.1. Taxonomy (NCBI): domain Eukaryota; kingdom Metazoa; phylum Cnidaria; class Scyphozoa; order Semaeostomeae; family Ulmaridae; genus Aurelia; species Aurelia sp. 4 Dawson et al 2005. Next base: position 2,595,910 of record OZ026501.1, on the reverse strand, counting down.
ATGATAAAGATGTTGAAATCAAGGAAGAACCAATAGAAACAGCAGATGAATTTCTGATACCTGAAGAATACTCTGAATTTTTTGAAGCCACGGATGAAGATCAGGATAAACATGTAAATGATGGTTCAGAGGCATCTGAAATGCAAAATGAGCAGTGTGCTGAAATGGAAATGACATTTTATGAATGTGAGGTATGCAAAGAGGGGTTTACATCCAACTTGGAAGCTAAGTGGCACAAAAAAAATGACCATGTATTTGATAAACCATTCCATTGTGAAGATTCTGTGATTAGCTTCACAAAGGAAAAACAGTCAGAGAAGCACATTACAACTCATGAGGAAGCTGGTCCACAATTATCAAAAGTGCAACATTGGGATAAATGTAGGGAATGCAAAGCTAAATTCAAAAGGCATGAAACTGCAGATGCACCCAAGTTTGAATCATTTCTTTGTCAGAATTGTAAAAGTAGCTTTGCACAACAGGAATACGAAGAGAAAAATAAGAGAACTTGTGCGGAGGCTAGCCTGCAGTTATCAAAGATGCAAAGCAAGCAAAGTGTTGATATTGAAGACAAAGTTGAATGTGAGACTTGCAAAATGAAATTTACATTCAGGTGGCAATCCAAGAAAGATAAAGTGTTGCTTGTCTCAGATATGCCATCTCTTTGTCCATATTGCAGAATTAGATCAAAGAGGAAGAATTTAGCAGACAAGAACAAGAGAACTCATGAAGAGGCTGGACTGAAACTGTCAAATATTCAAAATGCGAAAAGAGCCAAAACTGAAGAAACAGTTGTAAGTGAAATGTGTAATGTAAAATTTACATTTAACAGTCAGACCGAGAGACAAGAAACAGGGCTTGCATCTGATAAGTCAACACTTTGCCAAAGCTGCAGAGTTAGCTTAAAGAGAAAAGAGTGGCTAGAGAAGAGCAAAGTAAGTCTCGAGGAGGCTACAGTTGAATGTGTGATCTGCAAAGCGAAATTTAAATCCAACTTACGCACTTACAAACAAAAAGTAGGGCAAGCATCAGGTAAATCATCCGTTTGTCATGGTTGCAGAATTAGGATGAAGATGACAGAGTACCTAGTAAAGAACAGGAAAGCTCACAAGAAGGCTAGTCTAGAATTATCAACAATTCAAAATGAAAAGACAGCTGAAATTAGAAAAACTGACGAATGTGTGATCTGTGAGATAAAATTCAAATCAAGCTGTGAAGCAAAACGTCACGAAGATATCCACTCTTTTGATAAACCATTTCATTGCCACAGCTGCAATGTCAGTTTTAAAGAGAGGCATCCCTTGAAGAATCACATGAAAATTCATAAGTTAGTAAGTCAATATAGATGCGAAAACTGTAGCTCTCAATTTACAGATTGCAATGAAGAAGAACGCGATAGAGCTTTTCGAAACTATCGAATTGAAACATGCTTGTATTGTGGAAATACATTGAAAGCGTCTAGAAATGATTCTTGGGAAAGAAAATTGAATGCAAACCTGCAATTACCAAATGCTCAAATTAAGGAATTAGCTAATACGGGAGAGTTATATGATTGTTGGATATGTCAAGTGAAATTTAAATCAGATTGGGAAGCCAAGATGCATAAAAGTTTCCATTCAGCTGAGAACCCTTACTGTTGTCATAGCTGCTGCATCTCCTTTGGTGACAAACGATATGACCTACATAGACACATGCAAAGTCACAAGGTAGCAAGTCAATACAGATGCAAAGACTGTAGCTTGCAATTTACCGATTTCAATGATAAAGACCGCGACAGAGCTTTTCGAAATTATCGAATCAAAATTTGCCTGTATTGTGGGAATCGACTCAAGATATTTGAAGAAAATGGAAGTGATTCTCAGTCGAGTAATGTCAATGATGGTGAGAGCAAAACAGTATCTCTGCCAAAACAGTACCGACAACTGTCCAAACAGGTACGAGTGAGGACTCTGCCAATAGGTAATATGAGTAGTGGGAAAGGGAGGACAGAATGCATTAAAGACAATGTTACAAATGCCGACACAGTTCATCAGTTGCCGTCAGGTGAATTGGTAGATATGCAGAAGCTGCATGGAGAACCAAACCAAACGAAAGAAGGCAACGTTGAGATTGTTGAAAACAATTCCGATAGTTTTGAAATTATGGAACGAAGAGAGCAGGCTCAAAATGAGAACAAGATTGAAATCAATGAGATTTACAAATGTGAGATATGTTATGTGACATTTGGATCGATCCTGGAAGCACAGAACCACGAAAATATCCACACATTCAAGAAGCCATATTATTGTTATAGCTGCGACAGCAAATTTAAAGCTAAGTATAAGCTAAAGAAACACATGGAAAATCACAAACTGGTGAGTCAATATAGATGCAATGGGTGTAGCTTCCAGTTTCCTGATAGCAATGACAGAGACCGACATAAAACGCTTCGAGACTATCGAATTAAAATGTGCTTGTATTGTGGCAAGAAATTTCCAGGAATTGAAAAGAAAGCAAGTGATGTCAGCAGTCTCCTGTCATCTGTTCATCAGGAGCTCCTTGATCAGGACTTATCTAAGTTAGTACCAGTGAGGACTCTGCCGTTAAATGACATGGATGGGATGGGCGTAGTAGAGTACAGAGTAGTAATGGCACGTTCCAATACGATTCATCCGCTGTCATCGCATGAATCAGAAGATTTACAGAAGTTACGAGGAGACCCGAAGCAAACAGACACTGATGACTGTGCGATAGATGAAAACAATTCTCAGGATTTTGTAATTTTGAGCGGAGAACGGCTCGCTCAAAATGGGAACTACACTGGAAGCAACGAGTTATACAAATGTGACATATGTTATGTGACATTTGAATCGATCTTAAAAGCAAAAAGACACGAAAATGACCACACATTCAAGGAACCATTCCATTGTTATTGTTGCAAGACGACTTTTAAGAAGAAAAACGGTCTGGTGATCCATATGGGAGTTCATAAGATTGTGAGTCAGTACAAATGCAAGGAGTGTAACTTTCAATTTGTCAACCCCAAGGAAAGAGACTTTAAAAGAGCTTTGCGAAACCATCGAATTAAATCATGCCTGTATTGTGGGAATCCGTTGCCTGGAATCCTGTATAATATGAATTTTTTAAGAGAGAGCTATCCTAACTGACTCATCCAAATCCAAGCAGAGCCCCTGCATAGTAAAAACCGGAGTATATGAACCAAGTGTATCAAGAACATATGGGCTGAAATTGTAAAATTTCAACTTTTTATAGGAATGAATCCATTGTATTCACTGTTCGAGGCCCCGTCCACACGTATTCGCATCTTTTTGAAACACATCTTTTTTATCCGTGTAAATAAAGATTCGCATCCACACGACGAGCGTTTTCAAAAATATCCCCCGTCCACACGAAAGCGCTGTGACGTTCGAAATTCGATATTTGATAAGGAAATTGGATATTCGACAACGATATTCGACATTCGAACTTCGATAAGAGAAAGCAAACAAGCAAACTGCCCTCACATGGTCCCAAAAGAACCAAACGCATGCTCTGATGGAAATTAATTTGACGCTGTGACGTCAGCGTCTTCGAAAAGCTCCGATTTCACCCGTCCACACGAGAAGAGGAAAGCAGCGTTTTCAAAAAGATCACTCTGGAGAGCGTTTTGGAAAAGCTTAGGTCTCCGTGTGGGTAGACTTGCTCCAAGTCTATTCCGAGATATATCAGCACTAAGGAACATAGTTACTTCTGCGGGGGCATAAACCTTGAAGCACTGGCCTTGAAGAGGATGCTGCGAAGGAAAAGCGAATGCGCATTCACTTTTCCTTCGCAGCGTCCTCTTCAAGGTTTTCGCCCCCGCAGAAGTAACTATGTTCCTTAGTGCTGATATATCTCGGAATAGACTTGGAGCAAGTCTACGGTGTGGGCGTTAACCTACAATGGATAAAAAAAGATGCGTTTAACGAAAAGATCCGGATGCTTGCGGACGGAGCCTGAGAAGCGACGTGCCATCCTACCCTGGGTACCAGACTCTTTCTTCTGAGAGAAAATTGAGATTTCTTCTAGAGAGAGTCTGGTACCGAGGGTAGTGCCATTCGAGCTTCAAAAACATACCCTTCCCAATGTACCCGAGCGACCTCACACCAATTTTGCGAAGAAGCATATTTATTCATCCTTTGTGTACCCAAGTCGTGAAAATCAATACACTTTCCCGTTTCTTGTACCAAAATCATCACTGCGGGATTTTTGAAAGGACAAATCGATTCTGCCTTTTTGAAGACCTTCAGATTCACACGACTGAGCGCACCGCACTTTGATGGTGTGAAACCTTTTGTGGAAAAAGTGAAATTGCTTTTTCTTGAAGTAAATTCTCTCAATTGTTCTTGACCTAAATTCTCTCACTTGTTTCCTAAATTCACCCTAGTTCTTTGTTCGCGAGAAGAGCGAAAGAGGCAGATAGAAAATAAAAGAATAGAAGGGCGAGAAGGAGACTGGGAACAAAGTAGATGCCAGGATCCTGGACTCAATGCATTGCATTATCCCACAAAAGGCGGCCGGCCTAAAGTGCAGCTGAACAAGCTAAAGCTCTCGGTCATGGCGACTCTGGTCACATTCAGGAGCTTGTAAATTCGTCCAAATATATTAACTGGAGAAACTGCTGTTTTCTACCACAAATCTACGGTATCATGGGTAAGACAATCTTGCGTAATACATGAAACAAACTCATTTAGGCCCATTCTTCGACTTCGAAGTTCTTCATCGATAGGATGTGATGATGTCATTTTCCTCAAACAAGTTTGGCGCTCTCTGGCGGGCAAAATTTTTTTAGGGGCTGCACACAAATCGATTCTTTCACGCAAAACTCCAATGCAATGGACGTTTAGGGCGGAGATAAAGGATCGGACGTTTTCAAAATTTTTGTTTATCATCGGCAGTTCTTCCGAGAATCTGTAAGGAACTCTATTTTAGGTACGGCACTCATGCAGCTAGAGAAACTCGGCCGAACGGGAGACCCGTCTCCTGAACGGGAGACCGTCTCCTGAACGGGAGACCGTCTCCTGAACGGGAGACAATTCTTTGAAAATTGTCGATTTTAGGTCTCCTAAACGGGAGACAAATGCAAAAAATCAAGTTTTGACAATGAAGGAGTCCCCGGGGCGGTTTCACGTGTCAATTTTTGAAATCTACGCCTCGAAATACAGGGATTTACGAAAGAAAACTTGATGTCACCGTGTTCTATTTCCTCAAAATGAAAGTTCATCTTCTATGACATCATCTCCATTGTCTTCCATTGTTTTCTTCTTTCCGCAGTGTTTCCAGGTCAAGCAAAATGTTTTGATGTAATGAAAGGGGGTTTATCTGCCAAATTTTGGAAAAGGCTTGCTCTGGGTAGAGAATCATTCATGGGAAGAAAATTTCATGAGTTGAAGAAACAGGAAGTTATCGAAATTAACTTTTGTGAATCAGTCAAAATGGGGACTTCTGTGGAAAAAATTCTCTACCCAGAGCAAGCCTTTTCCAAAATTTGGCAGATAAACCCCCTTTCATTACATCAAAACATTTTGCTTAACCTGGAAACACTGCGGAAAGAAGAAAACAATGGAAGACAATGGAGATGATGTCATTTTTGCATTTGTCTCCCGTTTAGGAGACCTAAAATCGACAATTTGCAAAGAATTGTTTCCCGTTCAGGAGACGGTCTCCCGTTCAGGAGACAGGTCTCCCGTTCAGGCGAGTTTCTCTAGCTGACTTTCACTCATGCACATGCATTTTACGCTGTATCAACACCTATATTCCTTTCAAACCTTTGTTTATAAATCCATAAAAAAGTTATTTCCCATTTGCTTTCATAACTACTTCACACCATGGTCATCTGTCTGCAGATTTGGGACTTGTCCAAGCAATCAGAGATGACCTTTTCAAAATTTTAAAGAATACCACTGTACTGTAGGCCTACTGTATATTGTTTCCAAACAATCCAGCAGTACTTACAGTAAGTATTTCCACACTTTGGAGTACTCTCCCATTATTCATTTGTGTTGCAAGCTATGTTTCACTCTTCCAATCAAAACCAAAACACACTTCATCAATTCCCTTTGATAACTCTCATACAGCAAGTCCAGTCCCTTACACCTTTAAAAGAAGAATCAAAAACTTACTGTGATGACAATTTCTATTTGTTAACTTTAATGTGATATCTATCTTCTACAGTAATTTATAAAAGCGTTTTTGACATGACCCCCATAAAAGCAGTTCTCATGGACTGACAGGGCTACCATGCCTAAATAGATAAAAATGAAATGGAAATACTACAACAATATCTTTGCAGCACACTGGATCCAAAGACACTTGATGATGAAGTAAAAATCTTCAATGCGTTTAACTAAAAGTATGCAACCACACATCAGGTTAACATGTTTTTGACAAAAAAAATGCCACCATTCTTTTCAGCATTGTTGTATGCTGGGATATGAGATAGAATTACAAACCCTTGTCTGTTTCGCCTCAATTTCTTGTTCATCTACATGAAACTCACGGTGAGATGAAATAAATATTAACCTGATAAGAAGCAAGGAAGGGCAACAGATTAATGATAACTTATGGAGATTCAATTGAATGGTCAGTAAAATAATGGTATGATACATCTTAGCAATTAGCTAGCTCTTTTCTGACCAGATTCTGGTCTTTATCAGTCAAGATGTAACACTTAACAAGCTTGCTCAACTCAAGAAATGATGTTTGAAATGTACTAGGTTGCTTTGAAAAAAATTTTTACTCGCTTCACCAACCTGATCTGAATTGATAGATTTTTGGCATGAAGGAATTCCCCTAATGTGGCCTCATAGCTTTACCACTTACAGCCTTATATTACCACACTTAAAATCCTGCTTAAAATCTACTGGAGTCATGTAAAACTTGCAAAATCATATAGCCAACTCCTTAAAGAGCTCCCCTTGAAGGGCCCCCAAGAACTGGGCAAAATTGCAGATGCACATATGAACCTGTCTGTTGTCGTCAAATTTGATTCTTGCAGTGCCAAAAACTAAGGTCCCCACCAATTTCCTCTCTGTCACTGCAATGCTGCTTGTACCCAGTGGCAAGCAGCATTTTCAACAAGAATGTGCCAGTTCTTCTATTTTGTTGTGGCCTTTGAATTGCTGGCCACTCCATGTCATCTTTCTTCTGGTGCCTTTGGATTACCAAACATCCCAAAAGGTGCCAACCTTCCAAATATATGTAGTACCCACACCTTTTGGTTTTACTTCAATAAAAAAATGTAGAATTTATCAAAGGGGCATAAAAGATTATTGAAGAACTCCTCTCTGGAGAAAGAGCTAAGTGTAATGAGGTCTAAATATGATTCAAGACAATTAAGGGAATAACTGTAAATTTTTCATGTGAAATTACTTTGCGTTTTCATGATGCTCCAAAAATACTCTCTTAAGAAGCTCTTGATTCATGAAACACGTGCTTCGAAACAAGGTGGTGCTATTTTTGAAATGCTATGCTCTGAATTCATTGGCCACTAGCGTAAGTAATTTGCTCTTTGAATAACTGATAAACACCTCAGAATCAATGAAAAGAGTTATTTTTCCTTCTCAGAGATATATGAAGAAAACCATGAACTTGGTCTGAATTTATCAGAACATATGTTATCAAGTGGACAGACAGTTTATGAATGTATGATATGTGGAGAAAATTTTCATGACTTTGAAGAACTGGAACACCATCAAGAAAATCATGTAAAAGTTGAACTCAGTATTCACCAGGTAAAAATTTGAATTGATGCTACATCTTCCATGGCTTTTTACCCACTATTTGATGTTATGAACTCTGTATGAACATATTTTGACACCTTTTGTTCCATACAAAGGCAAGAGCATTGCCAGTGGGTGGAGTGGGGAGGCCAGAACCAGATTTATTGCAAAAACAGTTGGAAAAGGCTAGGTATATCTATATTGTAATTCCATCCCATACCAAGTCCACCCCACAATTTTGGGGCTTGCATTGCTGTTGCGTAAAGGTGGATCTGAATAAAGGTGCCTGCTGGGCTTATTTTAGTTTGCAGCATTTTCAAGAATGAAAGTAGCTATTGTCAACATTTTCACATTTTGGTTGGAAGATAATGGTCACAAGTAAAAAGATAAATCAGATCAAATTCAATGCAAGATGTCTAAGAAGAACTCTCCTGTTTTGTCACAAGGCTAAAATGAATAAAGAACATTTTGCTTCACAATAATGAAAATTAAGTGAGTTGCCCCCCCCCCATGAAAAGCACTCATAACAATGGTTGCATGGATAATTTTGTGTTATTGCCAAGCTCACCTGACATCTAATTAGAGGCTGATTTCAGCAGCCATGTTTACCCATTGATGGATTCACAGAGTTATCTTATTCCTATCAATTCTGAAAGGTTTTGCAAAAGATAATGTTGTCACCTATTTGCAGAGAGAAGCTGCTGGCTTACACTCAAGTGCAGATGACCAAGATGGCTTCCACAGTGAAAACTGTAATAGTGAAGAATTTGACTGTGAACTTGATGCTAGTCGGAGGCATATCTACACTGGCACACTTATCAATGGAAATGCATCAAAGGTAGGTGAACATAATGCAGTCTATGAGGGTGTTATTGACAACCCACCCATGGTGCAAGTTGTTAGGTTCAAATGTGTTTTAAGTGGAATGCCTGCAAACCAGCTGGAGGATGTAGCCCAAGATTATACTGACAATACTTCTCCTCCACTCAGGCATCAAATGCACAATGAACTGGTAAAAAAACACATTACAAATGAAGCACTGGGAAAGCATTGCAAAGATAAAACGAAAGACTGTAAGTATCATGTAATTCAATATATGCAGAATCAATTTATACCTGGTGGTGCTGGAGGGACTAACAATTATTGTGAGGATGCTACCAAAGAACCAGCTTGCCATAACACTGATCAGCATCAGCATCAAAAGCATTACAAACCTATATACAAATGTGAAATTTGCCATTTAAAGTTTCAAAAAGAGGATGAGCTCAGAGAGCACAAGACATCTGTACATTACAATCAAATGCCATTTGAGTGTGGATTATGTGGAAAGAAATGCAAGAAAGATAATGAAATACAGGAGCACTGTTGTGTTCATAAAGGGAAGAACAAACAGCAAAAATTACGTGTTATCCATGAATTGCCAAATGGAGTCCCACTTGTGAGTGCAATAATACCTGGAAGTGCTGCAGATGCTGGAAAACAGTCTGTTTTTATCAAGTGCCACTTCTGCGGTGCTACTTTTGATCAGGTTTTTAACCTACAACACCATATGCAAGTACATGAGCTTGAAAAGACATTCAAATGTGATGTATGTGGACGAACGTTTGAAAGCAGGTCAACTCTTTCTGTCCATAGTTTTGTTCATTCTGGCAAAGACAAATATTATTGTGATACTTGTTATAAAGTTTTCAGGGTGAGAGGGACATTTTTAAGGCACAAGTCGCGTTGCAATCAAAATGAAGATGGCGATTACGAGACAGGGTTTGACGATGCAATGCTCAAACAGGCATGTGCTACACTAGGTATTGTAAATAAGAAAGAGAAACCCGATCACAGTGATAATGCTGAACCGAAACTAGAGGAAAGACAATGTGACACTTCTAAAGGAAGGGATGTGCCTTCTGAATCGCTTGTCATCAACGAGAAAAACCAGGTCAGTCAAAGCCAGCCTTTTCAAGCAAATGGTGTTGATAGTCGTGACCAGAATGGTTGTCAATCGGACTTGTCAGAAACACTGAAATCTTCCATTTGCCAAACGAGAAATAAAGTAGAAGGCGGGTTAGAAGTGCGTCATAAAGGTTTTGGTAATAATGAAATGGCATTTGAATGCAAACTTTGTGGGTTAAGATTTGAGGAGCAGAAATCTTTTCTTGAACACAGCAGTAGCCATTTCCAAGATCTGAAACAGAATGGTTTGAAATCATCAGAAACATCTCCAATCAGTAGTCAACTAATTCTTATCAGATGTAATTTATGTGGAGAAATATTCGACGAGCATGCAAAGCTTGACCAACATATGCCATCTCATGGAGTACAACTTTCTTATCCATGCAGAGAATGTGGTAAAATGTTCAGTAGTAAGGGTCTGCTCTTGCACCATACTCGTGTGCATTCAGATGCCAAGAATTATGCATGTGATCTGTGTCAAAGAACATTCAAATATAAAGGCAGCCTAAAGAAACACCAGAAGCACTGTATTAAAGATCCCAATGAACAGGAGAATTTTGATAGATGGTTCACAGAGAAATTAAAAGCAACTAGCAACTTCGACATCGCTAAAGTTGTAAACACGAAAGAGAACAGTGAAAGTTAGAAGTCGTATCCTTCTGCGTAATAAATAATCTGGACAATAAAATGACCATAACGGTCCCTTAGGCTGGGGAAAGAGGATTAGGAGCTTCTCCCATGTATGATGGTCCGAGAAATAGACTGAAGATCCTCCAAGGAATATTAAGATGTACACACTGTCGAGCTAAAAATTGTCGAAAACGAAAAGGAACCATTCGAATATGATTATTTGATTTAAATAACTATATACTCCTTTTGATCTAGTTTATCTGTTGAAGGATATAAGGGCACTCTCAGAGGGGGCAAACATCCCTACTTTTCCAATAATGTTTTCGTTACTTTTTGTAAACGAATTAGATATTCACAAGTTTGCTTCCAAACATTAGATGGATGCAAATTTGTTCTAAAACTACTTGTTCACAAACCAGCGCAAACGCCACAGCTTCCGTTGATTCCCAAAACTCCCTGAAGAACCTAGAGAGAATAAAGCAAAATAAAGGCATTTTGAAATGAGTTAAAGTAAGCACGTTTCGAGCACAGCCTGTTATCAAGACAAGATTCTACTGTGCTGGGTGACGGCCTATGCTCGAAACGTCGTGCTTGCTTAGCCTCACTACCATAAGGACCCTCAAGTTACGCTCATCCCATTGAGTTGAATTGTTGTTGTTATCGCTCCACTGAGGGCCTTATGGACATAGAGCTGTAAAAACGGCTAAAACTTTCAATCGGCGACAGGATTCTGTCGCCCCGTCGTCTACCGATCAGCTTGTGCCTTAGAGCAAGGCGGTTTTTGTTTTTGTGGCAAGAATGATCCTTTACCGAAGTACTGATACCTAATTGGATGGTACAGCAGCTCTAGAAAACTGATTTTTAAGGCATTTTAGACCCAGTGGTTGTGAGGAAAAAGTAGCAGATGATTTAGGCCCACAGCTACATTCTAAAAAAGAATGCGAATCGAACGACAGATTGATACATTTTGTAGAATGCTCGAATGTACACAATAGTCATAGAGAATCCAACACTGCTCAATCGAACTTTTTTTGGAGCAGCGGAAAGGTTTCAAATAGAATCAGTACAGAACTTTACCGTTTCGGCAAGCGTTTGGGAATAAGTCGTAGTTGTAGCGATATCAGTTCAGCTAAAAGCGAAACTACGACATGTAATCAAGTCTAGTGCTTACTGTCTTTCATTTCATTTTTATTCAGTTAGGGACAGTAGCCTTGTTAGTCCACGGGAACTGCTTTTCAGGGGGCGGTGGCAAAAGCGTCTTCAAATTAGAACGAAAAATACCAATAGCAAATTTAAATTTTCATCATAATTTGCCCTTGATTCTTTTCTTAAAGGTGGCAAGAGAGGGTGCCTATTAGCATCAAGTTCAACGTTATTCCAAAGCTTAGGTCCACGACAAGATATCGCCCTTTTCTCTCCTCGATTAGTTTAACTATTGAGAGAGCTCCTCCTATAAGAAATTCCCTACATGCAAATCCCTCCTCTGTTTTGTATTGTGCTTTGTTTTGTAGAATTGTATTGAATAAATTTTGTAAAGATTTTGTTGAATTTGTATTGTAGTGGAGTTTAACATTAAAGGAAAAGGAACTTTGCCAATGTTAGTTTTTCGTAAATGTATAGAAATTTCGGTTTCGGTATTTCTTAGTTCTCTGACATGCCAAATTGAGTTGTTTTCAAACAAGTCGGAAAAGTAATCCGGGACGAGTATCCCGCTGCCCATGCCGTGAATTGTACATTGCAGTGACGGTTTCGCTTCTAATGATATCACCTACTGTTAGCTAATTTAGACTTTGTGTAAGAACTTTAGGGAGCAGTCATTTTTAATCTCGGGTACCGGGGCGGAGGATTTTTGGCCGGAGTATGAAACTTTTTCCATCATTTTGTGGGGTACGAAAATTTTAAAAGCAAATTTGAAAAAATTTTGGATTAAGTTGATCAAAGATTGAAAGAAAAGGGAACAGGCATCTGGAAATAATGAATCACTTGACCGGCATGAAAATCGCCTGGGACAACATGGCATCACTCCATATATAATGTGTTATGGACAAAGACGTCTGGATGGGGTGCTAAACCATTTTGCTGAAAGATGGTAGGGTACGAAAACTTCTTCCTTGTTCAAGATGGGGGTATGAAACTTTCTCTAATTATGCGAAATCATCATCCACCCTGGTACCCAGGATTAAAAATGACCGCTCCCTTAGCAGGCACAAATCTAACAAATCTACTTCTTATCACAATTCTTGTTGCTCCATTCTGCAACTTTTGTAATGTTTGCAGCTTGGTCACCCTACAGTACCACCAGATTTCTGCTCACGTCGAAGTGGTTAGGCACAAATCTAACAAATCTACTTCTTATCACAATTCTTGCTGCTCCATTCTGCAACTTTTGTAATGTTTGCAGCTTGGTCACCCTACAGTACCACCAGATTTCTGCTCACGTCGAAGTGGTTAGGCACAAATCTAACAAATCTACTTCTTATCACAATTCTTGCTGCTCCATTCTGCAACTTTTGTAATGTTTGCAGCTTGGTCACCCTACAGTACCACCAGATTTCTGCTCACATCGAAGTGGTCATATTTTACTTTGTGTATCTTTGTAAAGTTGCACTACACAACGAAAAGAATTTACTGGAGAGGGAATTGCTACTGGACGAGGTATTCTCAGATTAGAACGAAAGTTCGGCCAAAATTTGAGCTTTAATGTAGAAAATCATTCATAGCTAATGTTTCGAAAGAAAAAGCCGTATTTCATACCAGTGAAGATAGGTGAAATTGGGGTAAATTCGGAAAATAATATTTTACATGCCTCATTCTAAGAGTCTCTCCTTGCCCAAGGTTTCGTTATTGCAGCGTTTACAGCATAATATTTTCAAAACAATCAGCAAGCTACAATGTCGCGTCATAGTAAGCTACAAGGAGACGGGCAGTCATTTTTTGTGATGCAATGCCGACGGAAGGGAACTGACTGCAACAATGAGGGGTTCGAGACAGGAGGCAAGGGCATTTTGTAATGTCAACAGAATGAGAAAGGCCTAATACTTTTATTCCATTCCATGTGTTGGTGCAGATCGTTCTCATTGCCCAAAACGCTGCACTCACTAACACTTGGCTAAATTTCAGAATAACTATTTACAGCTTAGTAAGGCCTACTATGTGACAAAGTTCTCAATGTCTTGAAAATGAGATATTTTAGTATACGATGTATAGGGTAAAAACAATAAAAGATTTTTCCTATTAGGAGCCAAATAGTTTCTCTCTTTCGTCTCCTCCTTAGCGGACCCAAGGTCTGTGCGCAGGCTACATTCCAGTGTCTGATTTTGTGAGTTGGTTCACTTTCGTGACAGCGAATTCATGATGTGACTTCATAGTTACGTCATCTGACAAACAATATTTTTGTGTTTGAAATTTCACTTCCAATTCTAATATATTGGACTTGCCTTGTCACGTGCTCAGTGACCTCGGTGCCCAGTAAATAGTAGAGTAGACGGTCCCGCTGCCCATTCAAAATCTTCTTCCTCGTTAACTAAAATTTCGATGTTTACGATATCAAAAGTTAATGAAGATATTGCGTCAATGCTAGCTGGCTAAACTTTTTATCTCGTGTTTAACGATAAATAATGAATATGAGAAAGTTTTAATGTATCACAGAATGTTTCGTGAGTTTGAAATAACGTGAAAGAAAAAAGCTTGTCGTGCTTGCCTGGTTTGAGACTTGCGGGTGGTTTTTGTAGTTTCTATTTAAACTTTAAATATACTCAGAAAGGTTTTGACTTAGCATGGTGATAAGAAAATGGGAGTGAACAGGCATGGAAAATCACGAGATGTTGGTTTGGATAAATTTGTTGAAGTTCACACATTTTCGCTTTTATTCAAATCCCACCGAGTTTAGAGAAAGAATGTATGATCCTTCAACAAAGGTATCCTTTGCTTTTGATTGACACATAGCTAACCATGATCCTTTGCTTTTCCAAATTAAACATTTGTACAAATGAATATCTTTTATGGCCTGCATTCTGTTCCTTTTTTGCTTTCATTCTGCGCACACAGGATGATGGTTAGCATTGGCTCTTTAGAGGAGCTCCGTCGCAGACTTTTATAAAAACAATTGTTTGCCCATCGTTTTTCGCACTCTGTCAAAAATCCACTATATCGGAGCAATCGTAGGAGATATGAATGTTTGGTTTGTTCCTCTGTAAAGTGCCAACACTTATCTCCAAAATAACGCTTTCATTTTGATAAGAAATTTGAAAAGTCTGTGTAATATTTCCTTTCAAAATGTATCAATCTTATGGTGTCAAATCTGTCCAGCATGAAGAAATCCGACGTCAGATTTTGCTGTTGGATCGCGGGAAACTTCTGTGTTGCATGCTCTTGAACGCGCTTTTGATACGCTTTCTTTATTTCAATGCTCATTGGCAGAGAAAAAACGTATATGAATCGCACTAACGAGCGTGACTTTCTTACCGACATAATCAAAAACTGCAAAATACTGCTTCGACAGAAATATGGAGACGGGGTCCACTCAGGACCTCACTCCCTTAAAATTGTTATTTTTCTGGATTTTTAAATGGCTGTTCATTGTTTTCCTGCAGCAGTTCAAGACAGTAAACATTTTTCGGGAGACCTGGCACACGAATGATAAACAGTTAATCAAGACACAGGTATATTTTAGGTGCAGAGACAGGAAAGTTGTTTTTAAGTAGAAAACATGCTCTAATTAGTTAAAGTAGCACATTTTAAGACTTTTTAAAGCGCTTTGTCACAGCTAGTTAGCCCATGCGAACAGACATACCCTTGGGATAAACAGGCATACAGCACAAAGGTCCAGGCCCCGTTTACACGATACCGTTTTCATTTCATATCGGATTGGTTTCATATTGTTTGAATTCGTAGATCCCGTGAACATAAAGAACAACGTCAAGTGCATTTCACTGCTATTTTATGAACCAAACAAAACAATATAAACTATTTACAAACTGATCTAACCCATCTTTATAATTCGCGTTGTCTCAACTCACAACTTTACTTTAACTCATCGTTAGCTTTTCTGACAACTGACTCATCACACGTGTTAAGGCATAGGCTCATATCGAGGGCTGGAAGCGAGCGTAAAAGACAATACGAAGGGTGACGTGACTAGCACGTGGACCGGGAATGGACTGGACCCTACCAAAGGGATGGGCTGTATTGTCTTCCAAACACTCTCCCCCAGTTTGATTCACAAGTGATCAAACATAATCTAGAATCAACTGCAATAAATTCAATCGTTCAACATAAGTATAACATAACAGTATATAATATAAGATAAATTTGTTTATCAAAGTCTTTAAAGTTCATCTCTTCGCAACATTTCTCCGATTACTGCTGCATTGCGCTTCGATCTAGTTATGCGCATGCGCTCTTGCTCCTTAGCAACTGTATTAGCAGGAACTGGCTGCGATGCTGGCTGTGCAGGCGTTTGCTGCAATGAAATTTGCTTCCTGACTTCTAACGGTACAAGTAACTTTAAAGGGCGACACAATACCTTGGTACCGAACTTACCGTCCATGTTTGCAATAAGGACCTTTGCTGACCTTATACTGCCATCTATGCCTGGGAACAGCTCGAGCACTTTGCCGAGTTTCCAAAAGCTTCGTTTTGTCTGTTCATCTTTTATAAGAACAACATCTCCAATGGATATTAATGGCTCCTTTGCGTGAATCTTCGGCTTGTGCGCTTCCAACAAACCTAGAAGATACTCATTTTTCCACCTCTTGGTGAAATTGCCTAAAAGTAGACGATTATATTTGGCACGTTTCGATAATGTTTCATAGGTGCTTACCACCTCATAATACCTGTTGTGAGGAAGATGGGATAAATTTCTGCCATTTACAAGATGAGAAGGGGTAAGGGGGTACGAGATTCCTTCACTATCATCATGAACGTAAGTAATAGGCCGGGAATTGATAACTCCTTCGATTTCGACTAAGATCGTGTTCATTTCGTTGAAGTCTAACATTGCACGGCCTACTACCTTTACAATGCATCGTTTGACGCTTCTTACCATTCGTTCCCAGGCCCCTCCTTCCCATGGGCTTCTTTCTGTTATAAATTGCCATTTCACTCCTTGCAATGCAAGGGCTTCAAATAGCCTTGGAGTTCTCATCAACTTCCTTACCTCCTTTGCTGCGGACTTGTACGTTTTTGCGTTGTCACTGAACATTTTTGCTGGCAAACCTCTCCGTCCTACAAATCGGCGAAAGGCTCGCAAGAAGGCTTCTACCGATAATGACTCTACAAGTTCTAAATGTATTGCCCTCGTTGACATGCACGTAAACAAACACACGTAATACTTACTTGACTCGTTTGATTTGTTTGACAAAATTAGAGGACCAGCAAAGTCAACCCCGGTATTTGCAAAGGGCGGACCCTCGTCAACTCTACAAGGCGGTAGATCTGGACAGAAAATTGTCTTAAATGGCAAACCTTCCAGCTTTCTACAAAGGAAGCAACGACGAACAAGCTTTTTTACAATCTCTCTACCCTTTGGTAACCAATATGACTGACGTAACAGATTCAAAGTTTCCCGTGTACCATTGTGAAATACTCTTTGATGGCAATCCTGTACAACTAATTCTGAAAAATGGTTATTTGTCGGCAATAGTATGGGCTGCTTACCTGACTCAACTACTGAGGCTTTGTTTATTCTGGTTCTACACCTCAGCAACTTATCCTCGTCCAAAAACAAATTGAATTGCGTGACGTAGAGTGGAGGTTTTTTGCCCTTGTTACTTTGAAAGTACTCTATTTCTTGCCTAAAAGTATCACCTTGAACCGATCGTATCAACATTTTTTCCGCATCTTCAGTTTCGGTTGCACTTACCTGTCGTTCGAAATTTTGTCAAACAAATCAAACGAGTCAAGTAAGTATTACGTGTGTTTGTTTACGTGCATGTCAACGAGGGCAATACATTTAGAACTTGTAGAGTCATTATCGGTAGAAGCCTTCTTGCGAGCCTTTCGCCGATTTGTAGGACGGAGAGGTTTGCCAGCAAAAATGTTCAGTGACAACGCAAAAACGTACAAGTCCGCAGCAAAGGAGGTAAGGAAGTTGATGAGAACTCCAAGGCTATTTGAAGCCCTTGCATTGCAAGGAGTGAAATGGCAATTTATAACAGAAAGAAGCCCATGGGAAGGAGGGGCCTGGGAACGAATGGTAAGAAGCGTCAACTATTGCCGACAAATAACCATTTTTCAGAATTAGTTGTACAGGATTGCCATCAAAGAGTATTTCACAATGGTACACGGGAAACTTTGAATCTGTTACGTCAGTCATATTGGTTACCAAAGGGTAGAGAGATTGTAAAAAAGCTTGTTCGTCGTTGCTTCCTTTGTAGAAAGCTGGAAGGTTTGCCATTTAAGACAATTTTCTGTCCAGATCTACCGCCTTGTAGAGTTGACGAGGGTCCGCCCTTTGCAAATACCGGGGTTGACTTTGCTGGTCCTCTAATTTTGTCATACACGATACCGTTTTCATTTCATATCGGATTGGTTTCATATCGGATTGGCCTCCTGTTTACACGAGAACGCACCAATCCGATATGCTTCATACCGTTTTCGCGTTTTCAAATGAGAACGCTCTGAAAGTGGCATGAAACCAATCTGATATGAAATGAAAACGGCATCGTGTAAACAGGAGAAATTTTCATATCGGATTGCCTTCCCCAATCCGATATGAAATGAAAACGGTATCGTGTAAACGGGACCTCAGACTCGACATTCCTCTTTTATTAGGAAGCATTTAAAAAATCAGTGTGGCCGCAATTTCGATCGATGTTTTTTCAAGGCGCTTTTGACTGTGAGGCCTTCTCAGGGAATCAGAGTTCCCTTGTTCAAAAATTATTTTCCTGTTTGTTCCCATGTCAGAAAACTTGTCAATTTATTCCTTAAAGATATGATTTCCCACAAATTTGTTCCCTTGAGTTCTCAGACTATTTTCACCAATGTACCCAGCTTCCAAATCTGGGTATCCCATGTTCCCTAAAAGAACTCCTCGGAAGCCTCAATATTTCTAGATAGACTAATTTGTGATAGTTCTTCTATGTACCGGGTGACCCAAAAAAGGTGACCCGGCAGAATCTTGTATAGAAAAATGAGTAAGGGGCCGATTACAACGCTTCAAGCGTTGTTCTGTCGCATAAAGACTACCCTACTTTATGAGTTTTTTGCAATTTTATCAGTACAGTAAACAGTGGCGTAACGGAGACAGCCAGGGCCCTTAGGGAATTTTCCACTTGACCCCCCCCCCAGCGAAAGCATTTGTCAGTGACTACATAGAAACATAAAATGCCGTGTTCAGTTGAGTAAATAGGTTGTGCAGGCAAGGATAAAACATTTGCAACGATTTACTGTGAAAAGTGCATAACTTTACAATAAAATCGATGCGTTCACATTATCACAAAGTGGTAACTTTAAAGGCTCCATCTTCATACAGACTTAAAATCGTCAGTCTACCATTAAAGAACATATTACAACTGCTAGTTATCAGCATCACTTTCAATTCACTTAGACTGTCATATCTTGCAGGTCTGAGGCCCCGTGGCCTTCTTAATCATAGCCACATCTTCAGCTTGAAAATAGGCAACGAAAGAATTTTTTGCTGGTGGCCCCTCGGGGCCCCTTTTGGCCGGGGGCCCCTAGTTTTCAAACTAAGGTGCCCTAAACTGCGTTACGCCACTGACAGTAAACTTTCCAAATTTAGGATCTTGAGGAAAATGGCGTGCTTGAAATCGTTGAAAAAGTTTTCAAAAACAGCGATCGATTTGCAGCCATTTCAGATCTTCAACGAGGAGTGTGTTTTATTCAGGCAGGGAATGCAATGGGCAACTCAGTCGAAAGTTTTCAGAGCAAGTTTAAAGTCCCAAGAGACCTAAATATTCTTGTCTCAAGAGACAAGGATAATGCTGCTTTTCTGCAACGAATTCTTGAAAATTTCGAATTGCATGGAAAGTTAAATTCCTTTGAAATTCCATGAGTTTATCAAGAAAATTTATTCTCAATTCTTAGCTACCTGGGGACTATAATCTTTCTCTGGAAATTTTTGACGGAGCTGCCTTATCCCAACTTGAAATAAAACACGCTCCTCATTGTTTTGAAGATCTGGAATGGCTCTAGATCGATCCCCTGTTTTTTGACGACTTATTGAGGATTTCAGATATGCCCTTTTCCTCAAAATCCTTAATTTGCAAAATTTTTTGAGCCGAAAAAATTGCAAAAAAATATTCCTAATGTAGCGGCTAGTCTTTTAGCGACAGAACAGCGACTGATGCATTTCCTTCGGCCTTTCACTTATTTTTCTATAACAGATTACGTCGGGTCACTTTTTTGGGTCACCCGGCACGATTTTATAAAATAACCGTCATCTTCAACCACCGTGCTAGGCATTCTATATTTAGTTGCTGATTTATTCTCATTGTATTTGCTTATTGATAATACCAGTATGGGAAGTATTGTTGTCGTTTCAGAATGACGTCAGAATAAACAACAACCGCAACGAAAACAAAACTGCAGGTACTGATTTCAAAGTCACGTGACTGTTATCTGTTTCGTTTTGAAATGCATCTTGTCAATAAAGTTTGTGATAAAAAAATATCTTTATTTTTGCCGAATGTCAAGGAATTCAGGTCTTAGGTTTCGAATAGAGGGTTAGTTTATTCAGAGTCAATTGAATCTGGTTTATTCCTCGATTTATGAAATGTAACTGCAAACTTTACCAAACAGACTTTCACGAAAACAATGAGAGATAACATGTTTGGTTTGAGGAAAACCACTCCAAGATTCAAGTCGTCAAGAGGTGAAACAAGGGGTGAATCACCCTTCTGGAAAGTTGTATGAGAATTTTCAAAACAACGGGATTGTTTAGTGATCTTTTACGGATGTTTCTGGAAAACAAGAGAGTTTTTGCCAAAGGCGTACAAAATTTTTACAGAATGATACGGCCTTCAAGATGTATAACTTGTTCATGAACAACTCCCCTGTCCGTGAACAATAAATTCTTATGTAAGAATCTCTCCCTTATCAGAAGTGATCGGCTACGCTTTGAACCAGATTTTTTGTGAGATTTTTAAATCATCGGTATTGAGATTCTATGCATTGATTTAGGCTAATTTTGGTGATCACAAACTCTCATTGTCTCATAAGAAGGGTTACATCGCAAGAAAGATTTCCAGTATCGGTAAAAACAAAAGGATCTCATCTCCGCCAAATTTTTAAGGGATTTCACGGGAAAACGAAGCATTTTCTGTCGAACGTGCGCGATATTCCTTTGGAATTTTTTCCTTCCTTTTCTATCATTTTGAAGTGTAAAAGTTTCACTCCTAAACTAAAAAGAAATATTTTTGGAAGAAACATAGATACATGTAATACCTTGAAATAGATAACTCCCTTCGTGTAAGGCTTCAGGCCCCCTTCTCCTCAAGATACGGGAAAGAAATTATCCTGAACAATTTGTTCCTGTAAAGTTCCTTGATGCAGCAGTTTACTCCCTTCCCTTAAAGAGTTTAAAGCAAGCTTAAGAATGAGTAATGTACCTTGAAATAGTTTTATTCCTTTCGTGCAGGATTTTCCCTTCCCAGGAGAGATTACGTAAAGCATTGACTGCAGGGAAATTCGTCAGAACCTTAAACCACATTTAGAAAAAACAATTGAAAACAGTGAACATTGCAAATCAGTTGTTTGTTACCTGTGGTTTATTCTTAAATATCTCTTCAGGTGAAAGCTGTAGCGAATCAATTGCCATGCGTCGTTAGCTATCAGGATAGCATGCTAGTGCGCAGTTCTTCTAACCGCTGTTGTTCTAGCTCAAGTCAAAGGTCATCTTTATCGAGGACAAGTCGGACGCAAGATATGGACGGAACGATCGCTGATTTTATCATAAACACAGTCTGAAGCATTTCAAGATCAATTGTCAACATTATTCATGTTTGGAAATATAATGTGGCCTAACTCGTACTGTGGGTTGATTCAGGACACTTCGCGTGCTCAACAAGCGATTTACAACAATCCCCTTCAACAGATTTCACCAGAATTTCTCTTATCAACACAAACATGCAACTACGAAAGATACCGAAGAAGGCCTCCCAATCAACGGCCTAGCCAACAACAAAGGTTAGTTCATTTCTAAATCATACTTTGATGATATCTTGTCTTTTTTTTGCCAAATCTTCCCAAATTTTTCAGTTCTCCGAATGGGTTTTTAAATAGCGTGATGGATGCGTTGAGTTATATTGGCATGTAGAGGGCGCGTCACATACAAGCAACCTTCTTCGTGCTGTATGTAGTTTAGAAACCCTTTTCACTTTTGTAAAGACACACAATGCTCAATGCAAAGCCTAAAGATGTTTCTCTACCCATTAGCCCAGTTTCTAATTGCTTCATCCGGCAGTACTGCTAAAAGCCGCTCTCGTGACAAGCACCTTATTACATAGAGTTCAGTTTTTGAGCACCCTCTGCCACTGTGGCCTTTGAATCGCGCTATTTGCCAAAGGATTTCATTTCGAACTTCATAATTCTAATCTTGTGTTACAAACAGTCAATTATTGTGATACACAGGCAGAGCTAGATTTTCTCGGGCTATTTTGATCGGAATAATCTTGTTGCGGCAAAGCTTAGGCGTCGCCCACAAGCTTTTTGCTTCAGATCAGAAAGATGTTGCTGCGACTGCGCTGTTTCAGACATTTGAAATAGTGAAGTTTTTCAGGCAAATGTTAGTGGAATCACCCCCAGTAAACTTCCATTACGCGAGAGGTGAACTGATGGGGAGTGTTTTGGTCGCAATGAATTCTCAAAAGGGGGCTCACTCTTTGGGGCAATCTATGATCAGAACTGATATCAGAGAGATTTGGCTTTATATTTTCAGGAAATATTTGACGTAGAGAGTGTTGTTTTCCACGTATATCCTTCGCATTTTGGCGCAGTCTTTGGTGCCAGTTAAACCCTGGGTCAGATAGTGTCGGAGAGCGACATGGAGAATCATATCATCAAGCCTTAGGGAAACAAACGATGGAGCAGGAGAAAATGATTTGATCGGGAAGGCGCATCTGCCAGCGTCGCCCAAATAGCTCTTGTCCTCCAGTGCAAAGGACGCGTGAAATTATCACATGAGTTTTCTAACAAAAGTTTGCGATACCTTCATCTGATTGAAGGTGATCATTTTTCGACATTTGAATGTCTCTTGGTTGAAGGTACATTTGGAGGTTTTGAAATATTTGGTCCGTTCGGAAATCGCGCCCAAACCATAATCCTTGCTTTTTCTGGATCCTGGTCCGAAATTAAAAATATCTTCCTTTTATGTGTGATTCAAAGTTATCCCTTAGTTATACGACCAAAGTGAACATGTTTGTATGCCTTCCTTGTTTTCCAAGGCGACAGTTTCCAAGTCTCGGTTGTCTATGCTCCATTCCTACCTTTAGTCTTCATTGCCCTTGTCTTGCCACTCCCCTGAGCTCCTTCTGGGTTCCCTGACGAGTTAGGCACAGACTAAAACGAAACGTTACAAATACAGTGTTCCAGAGCCCAACCTGAGAGCCTGAGCGCAGGAAGCCCAGGCAGTTAGTTAACTGGACAATAATAAGTTTACATTCTTAAAATCATTGATTGTGTGTTGTTCGTTGCACTGCTCCACGGCTGTACTTCTGCACTGCACTGCATAATTGTTCGAATGCGAGAGTTCTATACTAAATTCTAATGTAGTTTACTAAAACCGTATCTTACCAGATGAGCAAAGAAAGTTAACGCGTTTGGTGGGCTGTAGAATAAAAAGTACGTGGTTGATATTCAAAACTGAATTGTTTATCTATCAGTCAATGGCTGATTTTGATGTGAAAACTTCGTTTGGTAAAATCACTCATCCTTCAGAACCAAGAAACTTTGATATGGCTTTAAAGCCCAATTTCCAGTCAGCGGAATTTTCTGAGCGGGCGAAAATTCTTTTGTTTGCGAGAGAAAATGTCGCTCTGAAATTGAATAGATAGTTACGGCTGAGCAACATTTTATTGTCTAAATTTCCGCCCGCTCGGAAAATTCCGCTGACTGGAAATTGTGCTTTAAGCAGCAGACTCATCTGAATAAACCATGGACGCATAACAAACTTGTATCCTGTAAGAAAAAACTATCAACTCCTTTAAGAGAACAGCAACAATATAAGATAAACCTGTAACTGGAGAGAAAGCTGTTAAACCTTCAAGAAAATCAAGTAATCAGTTATCAAAAACGTAATTACACCAAATACGCGTTTCGTTGCAAGCTCTTCAGTTTGGTTCATGCGAAGAACAGACAAGAAATTACAAAAATGCTGGTAAGGAGTTTGTGTGGGAACAAGAATTCTACATTCAGTTCCTGCCCATGATTGTTTTGCAATCGAAATTTGAATTCAATACATTTGTTGGTTTCAGAAACAGAATTTACAGTGAAAGCGGAAGAAGCGTACCATGTAAATTCGAAGATTATTTGAAAACAGAGTTTCATAATTTGATGACTATTCGAATATTGCTTTGTTGTTTGCTTCCTTTAGATTCAAATATTTCTTCCATTGGGATTGAAGATGAAGAATTTCAATAGGAGTTCCTTTCCTTGGAAACCACAATGAACAAGAATGTTCAATGATTTCTTCTTCCAGGGAAAACAAAATCCAATAAAGATACGATTCTATTTTGAATATTGAAAACATGGGTGGTACGCTCCTCCCGCTTTCACTGTAAATTTCAGTTTCAAGTAAATCATGGACTAGAATCGAGCGTGGACTTCTCGTTCCCATAAAGACCCCCTACCAGTATTTTCCTTATTTCTGGGCCTAAATGATGAGTGATTTTATCACGCAAAGTTGTCATATATAAGTTATTCATCGACTGATAGATTAACAATTCAGTTGCAAGAGTGGATCTTGCCGAAAAGTGAAGGAGGGGCAAAGCAGGGGAAATCTGCAGAGAGGCGCAAGAAGTGCAATCAAAAGTATGTACGGCAAAGACGAGGGAAAATCTTTGTACTCCCGTTTTATAAAAGTCGTTGGTGTTCTACCAATGAAAGTCCTGATTTTGAAAGGGTGCACTTCTCGCCTAAAAGGGGGCACCCAGCTGAGTTTTCATCATGAAGCGGGGTAGTTGCCCCCACTTACCTCCCCTAAATTCGCCACCGTTCAGTTTGAATATCCGTCTCTTTCTTTTTATTCCATAGCCAGTCAAACTTGGTCACTTTGTTGACTCACCTTGTATTTAATAATGCCTACGATACCAAATACCTACTCTACTATAACGAATCGTACATCTTCCGGGTGTCCCTTCTTCTGTTCTGACTATTCTGTTATATGCACATTATGTCCCAAAATCCTGTGCCTCGTTTGTGCGAATTCTGTGAAGGAGTTGTAGCTGCCATTGTCCAATTTTTATGGAATTGCAAAAGGCGGTCATCAACGTAGAGTTTGAGATCTTGTCTCTTCCAGTCTGAGAAGTGGTTGCTGATCCATGATATGAGAAAACCATGAGAAACCCATAACTTGTTGTTTCAAAACAGCTATTTTTCTTCGTTAGCCAGAAATGCAAAAATCAAGTAAACTTCTAAAGAACGGTGCCAGCGTTTCATTTAAATTGTATCTACATTTTAAACGGATTAATGCTGTTTTCTTAACGCTAGAACCCTTTCTTTCAAAAGTCGTTGATTTTGACAATGATGGAGAGAGAAGATGTGGCTCCAATTTTCCCTTTTTGCGCATTATTGCTAGGATAGTGTTAACTTACAGTTGGATGCCTTTTTTGTGAGTCGCTCTGACAAGCTGATTTAAGGCAGAAGAAGGGCAAAATAAGTAGTTGCTTCAAAACAGCGCTTACGATGTTCTCCATCATTGTCAGAATCAACGAGTTTTGAAAGAAGGGTTTAGCGTTGTGTTAAAGTTATGTGTTAATTATTTTCTACATTTTAGAATTGGTTGATGGTTGTGTTTAACCATAGCAAAACAGCAACAATCCCGTTTATACAATTTAAAGGCGACGCTAAAACCGTTCTTTAGAAGTTTACTTCATTTTTGCATTTCTGGAGAACGAAGAAAAAATAGCAATTTTGAAACAACAACTTATTTGGCTTTCTTATGTCATAAGTCAGCTACCACTTTTCAGAATGGATAGGGCAAGGTGTCAAACTCTAAGTTGATGCCGGCCCTTTGCAATTTTATGAGAATTGGACAATTGCAGCTAAAGCTCCTTCACTGAAGCCGCACAAACGAGGCGAATGATTTTCGGAAATATCGTACATATGGCAGAATAGTCAGAAGGGGGGAGAACTGGCGCTGCGAAAGTAAAGAAAGTGCGGTTGAGAGATGCAGAAGTGTTCACACTTGAATAGAGAAAGATGCTCCACGCAGTATGGAATATGAAAAAGTGCTCCCACCCCCCTCCCCCAAACGGGTTCTGAACTTGCTAGTAGTGCGTCAAACGTTTAGAATTTTAATTTTGATGCTGTTATCATAAGCCACCTTGAGATTGTCTGCCATTCTGTGTAACCAGGTGGAATTGGGAATTGTTTACAATTGTTTATTCAAAGTCATGCGACGTGTTGATGTTTTGCTAAAAACTGAAAAACAAAAGCAAGATGTCTGTCTGCCACGTACAAAACTATTTATAATTTCTAGCAATTCTCTTTCCGTAAATATGTATAAATTCAAACACTAGTGTTATTTTGTACGTCATATTGAAGGTGCTAGCGTGCAACAACTTGGGCCTAAGCAGAATTCAAAGTAGATCCCAGAGAAGGCTCATGATGTTTTGTCTCTGGTATGCCCACACAATTTGCTTTCTTCACTCGTAGGTAGGCTACCATGAATTGTTTCCATTTTCCTTGATCTTCCGTTTTCGCCACTAGCCATCCAAATTGTTTCCTTCCCAACACGGAGCCAGGACAGTTACAGGAAGGCGGGGTCGTAGGAGCTGACGGTTTTTCGGTTTCTAGCTGTTTATGGAACGGTTTAACGGTTTTTGGCCGTAAAAATAACGGTTTTACTGTTCCTCTCTCTCTCTCGACGTTTTTCAGATTTCTTCACAAAATATTATTTTAAAAGCTACCAATAATTGTCCAGTACGATATAGCTGTGTGAACATTCTACTGATTTTAATCTTTTCCAGCGGATTTAAGGCATTAGAATTAGCTTTCCCGTTTTTGGGTCAATAAATAGCTTTCCATTTTAATCTCGCCAGCCTTTTCTTCAAGAACCATTATTACCTAGAGCCCTTTGCGGCCAGCCTGCCGTGCAGAAAGATGGGCTTGGCTGTGGTTGAGGCGCTCAGCTCAACAACTGCAATGTTGTTGTGAATTTAAGTTTGCTTTACTGCTTTTAGGCAACTCTTGCAGTTTTGCCGGCTTTGCATTACTCTCGAGCACTGAATAAACGGGGGGGGGGGGGTGAGAATAATCGGGGGGCTGGAAATGATTCCATATCGTTCCATGTGGTTCCAATAATCGGGGGTTGGAATAATTGGGGGGGGGGGTGCTTGGAGAAATAGAAAATAGTCTTCTTCTTAGGCAAACACGTATCTGTTATATATTTATGTGAACAGTGATGTTACTGATACGTTTACTTTTGAACTCTGGTTCTGTTGAATGCACTTCTTGAGACTTTTTCTTGCGAGGATTCAGAAATTATGTCTAGTATCATTTCATTCTTCCAAAAATTTATAAAAGGGGGGCTGGAATAAGAGCGGAGGGGTTGGAAAAATTTTCAAAAATTAATAAGCGGGGGGGGGGACGATTATTCGGTACTCGAGAGTACTGTATGAGAGAGACTCTCTTTTGTCTGCAATCGCTATGCAGCAAACTGATGCGATTGTGTTACATTATCTGTCCTTGCTAGGTAGTATAGTTAAGTGGAAATACAACTCAATTTTGCTCAATGATAATCGAAATTTCATGTAGAAATTTAGTGGCCTCCTGCAATGCATATGACCTTGTCAGACAAATGAAGCCTTGATTTGTTGAATTATAACGGTGGTGCTTTCAGATAGGCATTTTCAAACTTGCTTATCGTGTCATGGCAAGCCAAGAGGCCTTCCTATTTTCATAGACCTTTTTATCCGTTGCAATCAGATGCGATTTGATCAACTCTGCTTGCAAGCATGAATCGTTACGGGGTGGCTTTATTAAGATCTTTGGGTCGTTGGCAATTCTAATGAGCCTGGCAGTTTACCGCAAGGAAACAAGAGAGTCATGTTGTTCTTTTATTGCCGAATGTATTTTTTTATCTGTGATTTGATTTGGTGTTTTTGTCAGTATGAGGCCGTACAATTTTTGCAGAAACTGACCTCAAACTAAAAAATTTTCTAGACATGGTTTCCCCTGCAGTTCCCCTGCAGTCTTCACGCCAATCCGGCGAACAGTGTACCCAATTGATTTTTACGATCAGAGGTGACTTCGTTCGAAGAGGCTTCATTGGAAGGGAAGGGAGTTCCTGTCTTTAATTAATTTTATTCATTGATTGCATTAGGAGACTGAAACTGCTTCAGAAAGGAAGGGATGAAAAAGTAGTGACGGGAAGACTTGTTGCCTCCAGGAAATGCTTAGACGTGAACATTTTGTTCGGTAAAGTCACTCATCATTTAGGTCGATCGTAATGGGTTTATAGAGAAACGGAAATTCCATTTTCGATCCTGGTCCACGAAGTACTTTTATTATTATTATTATTATTATTATTATTATTATTATTATTATTATTATTATTATTATTATTATTATTATTATTATTATTATTATTATTATTATTATTATTATTATTATTATTATTATTATTATTATTATTATTATTATTATTATTATTATTATCATCATCATCATTATCGATTTATTTCAAGTTGGCAACTTACATAGCTATGTGAAATTAAAAAGCTAATTCAAGCCAACAAATTAAATACAATGTTACATAAATATATACAAGGAAAACAAGTCAATAAAATTACAAAAAGTCATATCAATGTACAAAGTTCATATTAAAAATGGTGTAAAACTATAAAAAGCCGAGCCGAGGAATATACTGCCTGCAAAGTCTGCAGTCGCAGTCTTCATTGGTCCAATATTTGATTTTATTCTTAAATTGTTGCACAGAATTTGAATCCTTGATTTCCTGTGGAAGATAGTGCCAAATACGCTGCCCTCTGTATCGAATTGTTTCAGTACCACAATTAACTGTATGTACCATAGGAAGTAAATTGCCACTGAAATACAAATTCAGTAAAACTGATGGGCGCAGGGTTGACACAGCCTTGTGCTCCTTTCGGTATCGTTTTGGTAGTGTAGTAGAGTGATTTTGTAAGTAGTGTAGTTAGAAATATGTTTTGTAACTGATTATCAAAGCTCCTTTACCGAAGCCTTGCAAACGGAATACATGTCGCATGATACTGTTCGGTTAAATGCGGAAGAAAAGTAACTAACGAGAACTTGCGCTAAATCACGAGTGCCGCAGAAATGTCCCTTACATAAGGTGACTTGGAAATATGCCCAAAATCTATGGAATGAAAATCTTTGCAATTTGACGACAAATCAAATTAAGTGTTCCTTCCTAGGTCACGTAAGCATTTTGCAAGGGTGGTTTTATTTTTACCAACTAGTTTTGGAAGAGTCAATAATGGAAACACTAGGCTTGTAGGCTTGCGCTGCTCTTATCCACCAGCCTCGCAAAATTACGGACCCTGGAACCGCGGACCATGGAATTACGGGACTGACAAAGAAAAACATGAAAGAGGCCTTGCGGAGGAGAGTATTGCCAAATCCGCACGACTATGATTAGCAATATCAACCGAAATGCTTGCTTCTGCCTGCTTGCAAAGCCGAACCTTCTATTTCACAAGTCGGAAAGATTATGGTAGCAACTTTATGTTAATCCTCAAGGGTTTGAAATATATTTTTAAGATATTTCCTGTGATGTCATGTAATCTTATTGCCTGGAAATTTACATGCACTTATCAACGGATTTGCGGTTTTTCGAGCAGATGAATGGGCATAAACTATTGCCAAAATTGCTTAACCATGGCCATTGACTATCTTGTGTTTCGCAGTATCAGGCTACATCCTGTGTCCTAATCCGCCTTGATAAAGGTGTTGTGGCGCAGTGGCAGGTTGTTGGTGCAGTGGCACCCATCATTTGAGCATCGTGACAAGGGTTCACAGACTGGAAAAGTTCTGCGATCCTGGCGCTTGGCGCTACAAACGCAACTTCACTGCCTCACTCTTGAAATAGTTGTACAAAAAAGGCTTAAACGTAGAGTTTGAGACTAAATCTGAGTAATTCATATGTTGAAAATGTTTTATGTTTTTCAATATGGTCACCCTGTGCGTTATTCGTCTTATTTTGAGCACGAGAGAGAATAGTCATCATTCATTCAGATAGACACATTATCATCGTAACGAACGCTACGCATAAAGCTATTCGTTCATCGAGCGTCATAGAACTCAAAGAACTGGACGGAACAAAAACGCTTTAATCATAGCAACATATGGAATATGGAACACATTCAGAATGCATCAGTTCACAGTTGGCTGAGAAAGGTTCAGTAATACTTGCACGATTGAGTAATACACATAAATGTACTAAGATTTAACCATACCTGTCAGTTAACTGTGTTAAATTTCTCTTGAATCCTCTATTAGTTACCCGGGGGGGGGGGGGGTAACTTGAGTTTCCAAGATACGGGGTTGTGCCATTCAAATCGTAAAAGTACCACCCATAAATCCGGAAAACTTTCTCAAAAGTATACCCATAAATCCGGAGAAATTTCTCAAAAGTATACCCATAAATCCGGAAAAATTTCTCAAAGGTATACCCATAAATCTGGAGAATTTCTGAAAATCATACCCATAAATCCGGGAATGCCAAAAAAGCTCACCAATAACTGAATTCTGATAGAAAACAATACCCATAAATCCGGAAGATGCAACGAATTGTTGAAAACCATACCCATAAATCCGGAAACTATCATGAAAAAGGTACCCTAAAAAATGGCACAACCCCGTACCATGGACAAGTTAAGTTACCCCCCCCCCCGGGGGGAGCACGCTGAAAGCACTTCAGGAAGGAGCAGAAAGGGGGCGTACGTACCAACATAACTTTTGTTGTGCTTGATGCAGGAAGCCAAACCGTTAGATCACACAAATAGCACGGCTGGTGTAAAACGCAAGTCATGCAGGTCAACGCAGGTCAACAAAACGCAGGTCGAATCTTGTGGGTCAAAACTAGTAGCCATGGGCCTACTGGTTTTAGGCTTACAGCCTAATGACGTTGCCAGTGCGTCAGTGCAAAGTCCACAATCTCAAATTGGTGCTCAATAACAGGGATACCCTTCAGTCCCAGCAAAGGAAAAAAATTGATAAGATATATATATAATCCTATTTACAATAATTTCAACTTAAATAGTTACAAAAACGTGAAAAAGGAAAAAAAGGTAACTCATTCGATCAGCTTTCCTTGAATGTTCTCATTTCAAAGCTTTTAGTTTACTTTTAAATGACTGAATCGAAGGGGCTAAGTCATTTAAAAGTAAACTAAAAGCTTTGACAAGTTAACTGACAGGTATGGTTAAATCTTAGTACATTTGTGTGTATTGCTGAATTGTGCAAGTATTACTGAACCATTCTCTGCCACCTGTGATCAGCTGAATCATAGATCGAGAAGAATATATTATTCGCGTTGTTTCCTTGCTTCAAATTTCACGTCTCTTCCTCAAGAGGGCCTATCTAAAAACTTAAAGAATTTAAAGCCCCAAACATATTCATCATCATAGACTCAATTACAATTCGTCCCAGTTTTTGCTCGCAATTACTTTAACTTTTTTACTTGCTTACCTATTAAACTGAGTTATTCTGCCTACCTATTTACTGCATTGAATTGCTCGCTCAAGCAGGATTGACCAAAAATATTTAGATCAAAAATGCAAAAAACCAGCGAATTCTACGACGAATCTTACAGTAATGAGCCTAAATAAATCTGACCTGCACAGCAGCGGCTAGCTCATAGCTGAAAATTTCAATATCAAGAAACAGCGATAAGGTGACTCTGTACCAAAAGTTCAAAGCCCACAAAACAATAGGTTAAGGTGGCTTACTTCTGATCAAATTTCACACAGGCACGCACCAGGTGTCCTATCGCTCATGATACAGGCACTAGAATAGCTTTCGATTTTCAGTTTTCCATTTTAATGAATTTCGGAAACACTACAGTTATCAGATACCTGCCTGAGTTTATTATGAATGCCAACAAACTGAGAGATTCACTCGAAATTGCGACCTAGACCCAACCTGGAACTTCCAAGACACCGAAACTCACTTTTTTTGTTTCTTGTCATTTTACACGTCACCACAGTTTTCTGCTATTCATTCTAGCATAGTCATATAATTCTAGTTCATTTTTCTCTCTTTTTTAATTCATTAATTGTTATTGTAGTTGTATTAAGTTTCATAGCGTTAATGCTGCTTAGTTTAACTTTGTTTAGAGTTATAGCAACCATACCTGTGATTAGTTAGTGCATAGTTGTAACGCCATGATGATGATGATGATGATGATGACGATGATGATGATGATGATGATGATGATGATGATGATGATGATGATGATGATGATGCTGCTGATGATGATGATGATGATGATGATGATGATGATGATGATGAATCAGGCAATGATCTACAACGTAGAGCCTAGGTTATATATGCAGTGCGTGGAAAGATGATATGACAGTTTCAGCAGAATCTGGGGGCAATTTTTCGGTTTTTATGAAATATTTTGGAGGTTTTACGGTTTTCGATAGCAACCCCTTACAACCCCCACCCAATAGAAGTCCTTAGTTCCTTCGATTACCATCCAAAATTTGACTGCATGTCAAATTTACAATATGCTAATCAATAATACCTATTGACAATGGTTCTTTGCAGCTCCGTATGAATTATGCATTATGTGAACTGTGTGTAAGAGAATTTAAATGTCTTGATCAGTCCCTCTATCCCTCTATCTGGTGTTAGCTAATTTCCTTTCGTGACAGAGGATTTTATTTGTCCACTACCGAAACTGAAGCAAGGTCATGTTCGTGACCTTCGTGACCTATGATTTAATTGTTCATTCTAATACTCGGATAGCAAGTATTCCAGCCCATCTTGGAATCACATGTTTTTCGCATCATTCTCCCAGCATTACAAATCCACACGTTTTTTTCATAAGAAACTAGGATCGGGCCATAGTAATAGGAGTTTCTTAATTTAACATGAAATTTTGTCCATTTTAGTAATAAAAGTTTCTTAACTGGTTTCGTATTTTGAATGCAGAATTATCAATGTGGTCGCTAACACTGCTGCAGATATGTTTCTTGAAATTTAAAACATCATATAGGAATAAATGAATGAAAGAAATGTTATGTTGAAAACACAAACTGTTATTTGATATTGCTCAAGAATAAAGGTTCAACGATCTATTTGCTGTGATATCCATGCTTTTAACTTCTAAAAGTTTCTTAATACTTTTCAGACATATTACTGGAGTTTCTTAAAACTATTGCCATCTTAGTACTAGTTTATCATAAACCAATTTCTCATAAAAAGCGTGTATACATTCAAGACAGCTAAACATAACGCAAGTTTCTGAAGGCATGATTAAGCTCTCTCTCCTTACCCCATGACGTGTTTATGTTTATGTATATAAAGTAAAACAAAATAATTGTTTCTCATTTCCTCTTTTCTTCATATTTTTATTTCATTTTTCTTTGAGGCCAAGATTAGCTGTAGTTCTTTTATGCTAGTTTAATTGCTACAGCTCTGTTGGTCTTCTATGATCAGATTAGTTTTGTTGTTGTTTCTGTTATAGATTATTTCATAGATTAAATATAACGACGCTTCTATTAAGGTAGCAAGTTATTATTATGAAATGAAGTGAAATGAATTGCAAAATGGCACCAATCACGCTACACGTATTATTTTCATAATAAACTGGTTATACGAAAATTTAAGAACCAATCTATTCTCACAAAGGATCCCTGGCATATTTTACTTAATTCTTACTTCTTTCCCGTATAATATCACTTGGAGGGTACTTGAATAAAGTCTTAACATTGGCATGGCTTCAAAAAAACTTCGTTTTGTTTTGGAATTTATCAGGAGGGAACAGGTTGTGAACATAGAGAATGCTATGGAACCTTTAAGAAACTCGTAAGAAACTCTGAGTACCGAAAATCTTATAATTTAAGAAACTTTCAGTACTGGCCCAAATTCTTAGTTTCTTATAAAAAAGTACATGACAGCACAAGACAAGATTCCGATAAGTCACATGACTGGCCTATTGATCGTTTTGAGGCAGATGTGGCTGTCATGCTTTCTGACAGCGGTATCAGCCGATATTTGAATATACAGGCCTTTCACGTGATTTATACCGGGTGAGAACAAAAAAAAGTTTCGGCGTTTGGAGGGCTGTGGAATAAAAAGTATATGACCGATATTCAAAACTAAACTTTTAATCTATCACTCAAAGGCTAACGTAGATGACAAAACTCTGTTTGGTGAAATCAAACATCTTCAAGACCCAACAATAATCAAAATGCTTGTAAGGGGTTTTTATGGGAATCTAGAATTCCATATTCCATTCTGGTCCATGAGTTATGTAGTATTGAAGTTTACATTGCTAGTTTGAGATGCTGCATTCGAAATTCAATAGAACGTAAATCATGGACCAGAATGGAATTTGGAATTTTTGTTCCCAGAGATGCCCTTTACCAGCATTTTCCTAATTTCCGGGTCTGTAAGATGAGGGATACTACCAAACAAAATTTCTCATCTAAAAAGTTGACCTTTGAATTATAGATGAACATTTCAGTTTTGAATATCGGTCACATACTTTTTATTTCACAGCCCTTCAAACGTCTAAACTTTTTTTTGACTCACTCGGTATAAACTTAACTACAAACCATTGGCTTTTACTATTACTCTTCCATATGTTCCTGTGACCGAGAAGATTGTTGCAGTGCAGTGCACAGGGAGACAGTGGATAGTGGGCACAGGGTAAGTTGGGAGGAGCAAAGCTGCTGAAGGGACGATTCAAGGACAGCCCCAAATAGCGACCCCGCTGAAACATTGCCCCCTCCAGGGTAGAAGGATAACCCGTCACGAAAAAGTTTGTTTCCCCGCTAAGTTTGTGTTTCAATACTTTCCCGGCCCTGTTTCTGTTGTTTCGTTAAAACTTACAATAGTTCCTTCACAGATGATTGCTGAAAATTTCCAGTCCCGTCACGATATCTATAATTCCCGTTGAAAATGTATAATTTTGTGATTTCCCCGCTGTAAAAAAACAGTATTAGTCTTTCTGTTTCTAAGATCATTTACTGTTTGCCATCCCAATTTCTTGATGATAGGTGGCGCTGATGTTTGTAAGAGCTGTCTGTCACGGTTCAAGCTGCGCGAAGACGCCCCTGACAGGGCTACAGAATCTGAAATATAGCTCGATTATACTTTTGTGCGTGGTCTGCAATGTGGTTAGAGGGAGATAATTTTTTGCATAGCGTATCATACTTAAAGCCCTTGAAATTTTTTTTATCACATGATTTGTATGATTTTCCCAGCTCAGGTATTGATCCACTTGAACTCCCAACTATCAAGTGTGTACCATCATCGAAATTTCCTTGAACTTTCTTGACGATGCAATGGTAGAGGTTGTAACTGCCATACCGAGTAGATACGATTAAGTAAGGCGAACACAAAACCCCATTCTCTTTTTGACAGTCAGTTGACTTGCCACAAGTCTTAGTTTTCTTCATTTTCTCATGATGTGATGTTCGCACCTCGCCGAAGGTGCAACGAGCGCGAAGCCCGAGGCAGCGGAGAAGGGGAAAAACAAGTCAAGACAATCAGAAACTCTGGAGCTGTAGGAAGCTAAGACCTCGACTTCGCGCAAAGCATGATGGTCAACAGTGGGTTCTTGTGATATGCAAGATTGCTGCAGAAATTTAGCGCTCACAGTTTTCGAAACCTGATAGCCAATGAATTGACATGCAAAATGTGCGTGCGGCCGCCCCTTGAGGTCAAAAGTTGAAGGATCATAGTCCAGTCATTGAACATAACGGACAGAGCCACTGCCTGGCTAGTCAATGGACAAAATTGAAAAGGATTATCGAGGGCAGGAAGCCCTTTCAATTTTTTTCATTTACGGCAAGAAATTTAACAATGTACACTTAGGCGAGTTCGTTTTCCATTAGGATGATCTTCCCTCGATACATGTACAGATCATCTTTGCCACTTTCGCATACATGACCATGGGCAGTTCGGACATCAATGTTGTGATTTTCTAACTGTCCATAAAATGACAGATGAGATGATTCACTTACCAGTTACCAAGCCAAGTCAAACTAAATATTGTTTTTTGTTTTCTTATCTGCTTTGTCGTTGCAAGAACGTGTGTTTAGGCCCACGGATCAAATTCTGAATGGCAGAGCGGCAACAACATTCCGCCTCCCAAAGTAACTCAGACGAACTTGCTACGGGGGCAGTTCGTTTTGGTTAGTCTGGGAGGCAGAATGTTGCTGCTCATCTGCTATTCAGAATTTACAGTTTGGGCCTAAACACACGTTTTGGTGACGACATAACAAACAAGGTCACAAACGAACAAATAATATTTATCTTGGTAAAAGGGCACGCAAATCATCTCATTGCTTTGCAATTTCATGGGCAGTTCGGAAATCACAATTATAGTGTTCGAACTGCCCCGGGCATAACATATGAGTTAGACACCTATTTTTTAAAGCATGGTTCCTAATCTGGCACTGAATCGCATTTCCCAGGCCAAACAACCACCCTATCTCGATGTCCTTTCCACTGCCATTTTGAATTAATGCTTACGCTTAATGGATTTTCACTCCTCTGCTGGACTTGCCCAAGTCGTCTCCTCTGCAAGCAACGTGGCGAAAACGCGCTGATAGAGAATAGAGTACTCTTTCTGGCAGCTATTGTGAGATTTGGAAATGACAAAGAAGAACACAAGTAAGCTGTCATAAAATCTTGACGGCAGAATGAGTTTACTACGTAGTCAAGTCATGATGAGAGCAGCTTATGTCATTCAAATCATTCGTCATATTTCCTAGTGCTCATGGTTATTTCCATGGTTCCACACCACAAGCTTCTCCAAACCTGCTTGATGTTTTGACCAAAATGATATCGAATAACAATCATTTGATACAAGATCTATCGTTGCAGGATAACATTAAAGAAGCCGCCATTTACTTTATTCTGGTAAATTTTCATCATGAAAAGATTATATCTTTTCTTGATATCCGGTTTTTTCGATATTTTTTTGGATTTTTATCAAATCGTGTGGCCTTTGTTCTATGACCTAAAGACCCTTGACCCAGACAACGACTCGCGGCCGGATCACTCCATCCTTGTAACTTACTGTACCCTGTGGCTATGCAACATGAAATTTGCCATATAGCTGAAAGGAAAAGTCCGGGGGTTGTTATAGTTGTTGAATATTCAAGAGATTGCACTGTTATGAATGGTGTGTATTACTTCTTTTCAATTTTTTCTCTTTTGATCTGCGAAACTACAAATTTCAGTCTGCTAAGAAGTGCGAAATGATGTCACTTTATATGACGTCACTTTACGTTGACCTGGACGACGCTGCCAAATGTGTTGATATTATACCACTCACAATGCTAGCCTCCTTATCGCTCCTTCGCACTCTCGTACAAAATACAAAATGGCGACGATATTTGGCATAACCTTGGGTCGCATAATTGTTAAAAATGTAAATGCAAACATACTTGTGTCTTTATCGTGGTTTTCTCTGCCTTTCCTGGCTTTCCTTTACTTCCCTGCCTCAGCTCAACCCATTAATGGCCTAATTCAGTTTCTCTTTCCCCGCTCTCTTCCCTTTTCTTCTTCTTCTTCCCTCCCATTTGTTTATTGACCAAGAGCGAGACTTGGAGCAAGTCCACCTTCCATGTAGATTCCTAAAGTTTTTGTTTTCTAATTTCTGCGTCATTTTGCTATCACGTTACAATGAAATATATAGAAATTCTCTGAAATTGTAATGGTTCTGCCTACAAGTACCCCGGGTACCAGCCGACAAGGGGTGTGACCCGAAAATTGTGTTACGTCGCTGGATTTTACACCAATCTATGGACAGTTCATTTCAATGATTTGTTTCCAAAATATTGAAACATTACGAATGATATTGCTTCAGGGAAAGTGGTAGTGGAGAGTCTTCGGTCCAAAGCTTTGGCCAAAAGTTTAAGATCAACACTTTATATTTAGTTTTAAGTAAAAAATTGCATAGTTTTTCGAATTAGTATTCAATAATTCCTTTATAATTTGAATGATCGAATTTTAAAGGTTCTTACATCATAATCACAGGACTCTTTTCACGCTTTTCCCAGGGTGGTCTTAAACTTTTGGCCAAAGCCTTGGACTGACTACTCTCCACTACCATTTCCCCTGCATCAATATTGTTCGTTAGCTTTCGATATTTTGCAAATAAGTCATAGAAAAGAATTGTGCACACATAGATGTAAAATTCAGCTTAGTAACACAATTTTCGGGTCACATCCCTTGTCGGCAGAACCAGTACAATTTCCGAGAATTTCTATAGATTTCATTGTGACGTCATAGCAAACTGGCGCTGACAAACCCTAAGAGAGTAAAATAGGAAGAGCGCTAGGGTTCTATAGTTTACGCCAAGAAACGTTGTTGACAAAACTGTGGTCTTAAACTTTTGGCCACGAATGTAATTTCAATATACTTCAAATTTCTTTTGTGCTGTGTTGTGTGAATATATCCTGTTCCAGCCACTCTTTTATGTGAGAACTCTCCTGATTAATTTTGAAACTAGATAGATGGGCTTTCGAATGCGTATGGGGCAACTATTTCTTTTAATTTGAGAGGACATCTGCGGGTCAGTGTCCGTGCAACTATGATCTGACGTTCTTGAATTATCTTGGCAGCCAAAGTGGAAAGAATTGCATCATTGTTACTCACCATCACTGTCCATTGATATACCGTGATACTTTACAGCATTATCTATTATTGTTTACCTTTGAAAGCAATTATACATGTGTTTTGGTATTTTCTGCCCTCTGCTCTGTACCTGCTGTTGTTTAACTTTATCTTCTGGAATGATGTTGCCGTGACGTCGAAGTTGTTTTCTCGTCTGATTTTCATCGCGAGTTGGCCTAGACCAGA
Source organism: Aurelia sp. 4 Dawson et al 2005 (assembly GCA_964019985.1). Classification (NCBI taxonomy): domain Eukaryota; kingdom Metazoa; phylum Cnidaria; class Scyphozoa; order Semaeostomeae; family Ulmaridae; genus Aurelia; species Aurelia sp. 4 Dawson et al 2005. The sequence goes on along the minus strand of OZ026501.1, from coordinate 2,557,388 downwards.
AACTTTAGAAAAGAATCGCATGTTTGATTTTACTGTTACAAGCCACTTGTTGACAACTTCACGTGGCCAACGAACTTTTAGACAATAGCTCTACTCTGGAAAACAGAGATCTAAAAGCAGCAGGTCTAATAAAAGAGCACCAGCTAGGCCAGACAAATCAGGGCCTATATTTTCTTGGTGTTGTCTGTCTGCCCACAACATCGTCCCAATAAATGAGCAATGGTAGACCAACTGTTACAAATTAGTTGTATGTTGTGGAGGGCTTAATGCCTCGTACCTTTTTTAGGTACATTTTCAGCCTTTTTATCAAAGTTCAAGCATACTTCGAGCTTTGCGTGACCGAATTTAGACAGTACCTGGCTTTCTGCAAAAAGATGCGTACTTTAAAATGGGATGCACATTGTGAAGCTATCAGTAGCCTCCGAAAAATCCCAAGTTGTCAAAAAGTATTGTCTAGACATATAATCAGTCCGTCTAGACGATTGTTTGTCAACAGAAGCATTGTCTATTTGGTTTACAATTACGTTACAAGAGTGCGGCGGTGCGGTATGAAATTACTGCCAAAGAAAAGTATCCCGAAGCGAAGTTTGGTTTTTAGATCGGATGCTTTTATTTGACTCGGTGGAAAAAGCAAGACCGTATGACCTTAAGACCTTGGTGACCCATATCATCCTATGTATGATCGTTTAGGCCCACATCAGTTGTATGGCTGCCCTTATACTTAGCTTGCCTAGCTTGCCCATACTTAGCCTTATGGCTGCCTTTATACCTAGCAAGAACAGATGCAAACTTTAACAGCCAATTTTGACAAAAATGAACTTACCCTTGCAAATACACTATGCTTGCAATAAGAGCATACGTTTCGTCAAACTGAAACAGTTTCTTGGTTACAAGGTGCATAAGTCAGGAAAAACAGCCTCTAGGTTCTTATTTTTGCAGGTTCTTGTATGCGGGGATTGATTGTATCATTCCCTTACTATGAAACAAGCCCGGGGGGGGGGGTAACTTGAGTTTCCAAGATACGGGGTTGTGCCATTCAAATCGTAAAAGTACCACCCATAAATCCGGAGAAATTTCTCAAAAGTATACCCATAAATCCGGAGAAATTTCTCGAAAGTATACCCATAAATCTGGAGAATTTCGGAAAATCATACCCATAAATCTGGGAATGCCAAAACAGCTCACCAATAAATGAATTCAGACAGAAAACCATACCCATAAATCCGGAAGATGCCAAAAATTGTTGAAAACCATACCCATAAATCCGGAAACTATCATGAAAAAGGTACCCTAAGAAATGGCACAACCCCGTACCATGGACAAGTTAAGTTACCCCCCCCCCCCGGGGAAACAAGCAAAGTTTACTGTACATTGATTGCTTCTTGTGTTTCCACCAATTTCGCGGAATATGCCAGAAATTTTTGTAACCCAACATTGTGTTCAGAAATGGTTTTTCCAAATCACTAATTTCATGTATGTCTTCTGCGCAAAAATTTTGCCGAATTCGCAGAGGACATCATTGGTCCGCTTCAATGCTCTTCTTCGTCACCAGGCAAATACTCTGGGAACTGAGCTGAGTACGAGGTTGGAGAGTCCCCCTCTGGAAGCCATGACCGCAAACAGTCTCTGTCGTGACTTTCTTTTTGTCGCCTAGGTTGCAGCCACTTAAAATAGCACGAGCATCACTATTTGGATGTTTATTAGTACATCCCCCAAGGAGTTTTGCCTTATCGTCGCTGCACTGCAACAGTTGCACAGTGTGACCAGAAATCTCCCTTGCTCCACCGTCCTTTTGGGCCTTGCTTCCCCCGGGGGAGGGGGTAACTTGAGTTTCCAAGATACGGGGTTGTTCCATTCAAATCGCGATTCAAATCGTAAAAGTACCACCCATAAATCCGGAGAAATTTCTCAAAAGTATATCCATAAATCCAGAGAAAATTGTCAAAAGTATACCCATAAATCTGGAGAATTTCTGAAAATCATACGGGAATGCCAAAACAGCTCACCAATAAATGAATTCTGACAGAAACCTATACCCTTAAATCCGGAAGATGCAAACAATTGTTGAAAACCATACCCATAAATCCGGAAACTGCCATGAAAAAAGTACCCTAAAAATGGCACAACCCCATACCATAGACAAGTTAAGTCACCCCCCCCGGATTGCTCCCTTGCTCCCAGAAACTCTTATCATAAATTCTGCCAAAATCATCAAGCCTCGATTATCCTTCATTGTGCTTCAATCCCAAGGAACTCGTGCACCTTGGGTAGAAAATCATTTTTAAAAAAAACCATCAAAATTCGTTAAAAATCCATTTGCTCTGAAACATCTAGCACTCTTTTGGGACTCTTTTTCGAAACAGTAAAATGCTATGCTCTTCGATAAGCAAGTGAAGAGAAAGGAAGATATTTTGAATGCTCTGAAATCCATGAAAACATTCCATTAAATCTCGTAGGCCTGTTTGCCTTTGGATCGACAAATTAAAAAGTGCATGAAATTTCCAAAAAGCAGCAAAAAGTTAGATTTTGGTAACGGAAACAATCCAGAAGATCAAACTCATTTCCTCAAATTTTTGTAGGTTTTATTACTCTATTTCATTCAGGAATCTCGAACTGCCCGATATTGCATCATTTTGGCGGTTTTGAAACGGACGGAATTCCAAGAACTGGCTATTTCCGACCTGTGGCCTTGTTATTTTAGGCCTCTGAACCGCTCAATTATTTCAATAGGCCAAAGGTGTCTTGAACAAAAGGTCTATTGTTGTATTGTTTGAATATGTCTTGGATTCATGTAAGGTTTGTGTTATCGTCCAATCAAAATGCGCGCTTTTCTAAAGGTGTCAGTCTTCAAACGCACGGCTTCAATGCGTAAGCAGAAAGCATGTTTTGAGGCAAACCTGTTTTGTTGTTGCGTTACATGGCGAGTTGACTTGCATCACACAAAATTGACTTGTTTCTTTGCCGTTCATTGGCAACATTTTACGTGGTTGAACGTGTCAAGATACGCGGAAGTGTTCCCCAAGGATTTACCCATGTGAGGACATCACATTGAAAGCTTTGCTGTGTCAAAGAAACCTTTGCTGTGATGGGACTTTGATCATACTTCGGCAGTGCTTTGAAAGCAACCTCATCAACGCCTCTATGGTCACATGCAATTCCCAAAGAATCTCTTCAAGAGACAGCTATGCTTATGCAATTTAGAGTCATTTATTGTTGAAGTACATTTTTCCAAGTTTATGCCAGACCGAGAAATTGAATTTTGACATGCTATATCTTGAAAGATGAGTGGAAATACGACGAAAAGACGTAGAAGATCGCAGGGGTAAGCCATTTTGATTTTCGAGGAGATGTTAGGCGATATTTGGCAAGGAGTAATCGGGGTTTGGATCGAGATTCGTAACGGATCTTCTAGCGAAATATTAGATTAATTGTAGATTATATTTTGTGAATTAATGTTCGATTTTTAAAGTCATCTAACTGCTGATGAACTGGAGGGTTGGACATTCCAGTTCTATTAATGGAGAAGATGAATGCAAGAAAGTTACTTGGTGAGGGTTGGTGAGGTAAATTATTCAGTAAAGGTGTTAAACATTGTGTCAGAGGCGTTAAACCATGCCATTTTGATGGTTTATTTATCCAGCAATTGTATTGTGGTGAAAATACATTGGTATGAAGGGTGGGCTTTTCTCTCTTGGGATGAAGAGTGTTTGCAGAGAGCCTAATTTTAAAATGAGTACAACATATTTGTGTTAGTTCAGGCCGACGTCAAACGACAGGCTCAATTATGAATCTTTCTGGCTTAAGCCATGTAATAAGTGGAATTTTCTGTTTAAGATGAGGTACTATCGCTGGAAGGTGTGCAAGAGAGAGCTAGTAGGAAGTGCAGGGAATGAAAGTGGAATGAAACGAGACACACAATTTAGGCCCAACTACTACAACACACGATCAACACAGCATTGAAACGGAATATTGAAACTTGATGATTCTTAATGTTTTTATCAAGAGAAGTATCTTGAATTATGATCCCGAAGTTTCAATGCTTTCCCTTGGCAAGGCTTGGCGAGGGGAACACATTACATGTGTAACCATGAAATATTTTTATTTGGAAATGAAGCGCCTAATGACACATGCAGCGAAGTGTGACGAAATTCCAGTCTGTCTGCTTGGAAAAATATTTGCGCCCTGTTCATCAAGCCTCACTTTCTGGCTTATTTCGTTGAAATTCAACTATTGGTCAAACGTCGTTTCATCGTTTGAGAATCGAAAGACCATCTGCCATTTTGGGTAGCGTTGATGTGCTATCAGTCTTCCCTACGAGGGTTGCGTGCGTCCAGGTACCCCTATTTCCCGCTGGTTTCCAGGGATTGTTTACTCTCATGACCTGAATTTATCACGCATTGAAATCCGTCAGGATATTTGAAAATCTTTTTTTAAATCTAATTGCTGTATTCCAGACTTTGTTGCAAGCAGTTGCCACGTGAAACAGAAATAGCACAGACACTGTTTTGATATTGTTGTTAACTTGTTATAGAGGAAGGTTGAGGTGCATGCTACCAAACTTAGGAGGATCAAACGGCAAATGCGATGCAGCACAGCAGCGTTTAACCCTGGGGGGAAGTCTCCAAAGACCGCACCCTTTTCACATTGGGAACGCTCCTCACACCAAGGAAACTACCTTACCGCAATTTAGATCCCCGTCTAAAAAGCCTCCTCTCTAATAGACTCACCCCTCTAGATATTAGATAAGCCCCTTAGTGAGGGGGGTAACTCTTTTTGAGGACTTGGTACTCATGTGCCTGCCTGGGTTTAGGCCAATTAGCAATATTTTGCATGGGTTATGGGTCATGTTTTGTAAATTTGGCCTGGCCCTGGTTATGGGTCCGCTTTATAGAGACTTGCCTTATTGCTGGGTAAAAGTTAGCAATTTATAGCTATTTTTGACAAAAAACTGCCATAAAAAGGAATTTAGCTTCACAAATGATACAAAGAATAGTAATAGTCTTTTCACCATACGTATGGAAAATGTTGCCTATTCATGGGGTTTATTCAAAATTTTGCTCCCGTCCTGGGGACTTATTTTCAAAATGTTGCCTTATGAGTCCTAGCTCTGAGGTCTCAACAGCCACGTATACCAAACCCCCTATAGGAGTTACTCCCTCACCCACAAGCCCCCACTTCCATCAAATACCAGAGGTTACCAGAGATTTTTTCCATTTAATTAGTTAAAAAAGTATATGTTGGTTTTTGCAGGATTTGATGATGATGATGATGATGATGATGATGATGATGATGATGATGATGATGATGATGATCATCATCATCATCATCATCATCATCATCATCATCATCATCATCATCATCATCATCATCATCATCATCATCATCATCATCAATCATTCGGTGACTTCTTCAGTTAAGAGGATTCATCCTCAGACCTCTTCTGCAGTCATGTTCTCTTATAAACTGCTCAAAGTTTAATTTTTGTCCATCCCTTGATGTTCTTCATCCATGATTGACAAGGACGTCCCCAAGGTCTTTTCACACACACTGTTCTTTCCAACAATGATTTTTTGCATTTTGTCTCCTCTTACTAATTGTCCAAAATATTTCGTCTTTCTCATTTTTATATTCTTTTCTAGTGAATGACCTTTTTCATTTACACATTTTAACACCTCCTCATTTGTAGTGTGACTTATTTAGGAGATCTTTGAGAATCATTTTACAATACATCCACATTTCAAAGCTGTTTATTTTCTTACATGTATCAGTGGTAAGCATCCAGGTTTCACTTGCATGTAAAAGTGTTGATAAAACATAACATCTGGGTAAGACTTTGCAGGTGTACAGCAAGGATCAGTTCTTGGACCTCTCCTTTTTAATATTTACATCAATGATTTATTTTTCTTCGGTAATGGGTACAGCAGTATGTAACTTTGCTGATGATACAACTGACTGACTGTCAATACAGCTGACTGTCAACAAGATAGAGTTTTGTAACGGTTAGAAACTGATGCTCTCACTTTATCAAAATGGTGTCCTGAAAACTTTATATGAAATTTGAAGGGAAGTGCCATCTTCTAACTTTTGGGACAAGGCAAGATTATGTTAAGATCACAGTCGGTGAGGCCGGTCGGTGAGTCGGTAAGATCACAGTCGATGATATTAAGATCACAGTCGGCGAGGCTAGTGTTAGAGAAAGCTCTGAAGAAAAGTTGCTTGGGGAGATAATGGATAAAAATTTGAACTTCATAAGTCACGTCTCAATTTCATGTAAAAGAGCCAGCCACAAACTGCATGCCCTTGCTGTGGTATCTGCTTTCATGAATCCTGATAAACTGCGTCTGCTAATGAATAGTTTCATAAAATCCCAGTCTAGCTACTGTCCGTTAATTTGGATGTTCTATGACAGGGGTCTCAATGCAAAGTAAATAAAATCCTAGAAAGAGCACTCAGAATTGTGTATGAAAACAGTCACCCTGCTTTCGAAACTTTACTGAAATTTGATAATGCAGTATCCATTCACCAACGCAATCTACAGTACTTGATGATAGAAATATACAAAACCAAAAAGAGCCTGAATCCTAGTTTCATGAGTGAGATTTTTGAGGCAAGAGATGTACAATATGACTTGCGAAATAAGAATACTCTTGGCATTCCCAATGCCAATACAACTTCTTATGGCATAGAAACCGTTAGATATTTGGGTCAAAAGCTGTGGCAAACATTACCTCGCAGTATTAGAGAGTCCCAATCACTGACTGTTTTTAAAAAAGAATTAAGAACCCACACAATAGAATGTGACTGTAGATTGTTTAAAATATTCATTTCTGGCTCAGGTTTTATTTAGCTCATATGCTCTTTAAAATCCCTTCCCTACATTGTAACATTTATGATATTTCTGATGTTAGATAGTAACCAAAAGGTTTTATTCCCCGTCACGATATTTTCAATCCCCGCTGTACATGTGTAGTTTCATAATTTTCTCGCCCTACTGTTAATGTCCGGCGGGGTTGTTACTGGGGGGGGTGTATTGTAACGTTTTCAATTTTAGGACCACGCGCATAAGTAGCAGTATCGTCCGTATGATTACAGATTCAGGTATATGTTATACAAAAGGGATCCTAAGACTGAGCCTTGCGGTACTCCCAGGACGGTCTCTGTCTTTGTGTTGAAGCAACCATTAACCTTTACCCTTTGCTTCCTATCGGAGATGGGGTCATGAAACTTTTTCGCAGGCAAATCCCTTTGTTCTTCTCCAAGGAGGACCTCCGGGGTCCAGATGGTCTCATGGGGACAGAAACGTACACAATCAGAACCTGACCTGAATCTCTTTGTTCACAGCTATCGTACGACAATAAACCCTTCAAAAAGACATCGTGACAGACTGAATCAAGAGCTTGAGAATTTATCGAAACTTTTACCATTTCCAGAAGAAGTTATTGCTCGACTTGACAAGCTTTCCGTGCTTCGCTTAAGTGTCAGTTTTCTACGAAACAAGAATTTTCTTAAAGGTGAGAATTTAGCATTTTCTTTTTTATTTATTGTCCGTTTAGCGCAAGGTTTGGTGCACATCTGGTGTGTACTTTGCACATTGGTTGTACATTTTGCATATCTCTTGCATACGGCATATAGACTTAATAAAATCGTCGTAGTTTTGCTCCTTGATGGACTGATTATCGCTAACCGTTATCCAAATCAATAAGCAAAGTGAAAACTGGGACTGAGATGATTAGTCTACAAATTACTCAATCTTCCTATTGATTCAAGGACTCCAAGAGAACGTGATGTACTTTCTAGGACTTACTTCGGGAATTTTTAATTTCTCGAATACTTATCAGAGTTGCAGGTTTATGGAAAGTTTTCATAAAAAGTTTCGAAAAATAGCTTCATTGTAAGTAAATGTTAAATTGAAAGAGGAAGAACTGTACAATCTTCAAGAAAACATCATTTTATTTTGGTCGACAATATAGCCGTAACCAGAAATCTTTAGGTCTTTGGCTTACGATTCAGCATTCTCATATTTTTTGTATTAGAAACTAAGGTCCGGAGCTGGTAGACAGTTTCTTAATTGTTGTGCCATTTTGCTACCAAAAGTTTCTTACGCGTGTCTTTTATCTTTTAATGATGGCTGTGCAGAGTTCATTTAGTTTTGTTAAAAGTGCTCCCAATTTTTTTAGTAATATCTGAAAACAAGTAAATAACATAATTTGCGCTCAAAATACCGGGTGAGCGAGAAAAAAGTTCCTACTTTCAAAAATTCATGGCACCTCACGTTCTGCACAGATTTGAATGATTCAAATTCCCGTTAAAAGCCGGAAGAACTGCTTTGGTCCTGCCCCATGAAAATTTTTGAGGCTACTCCCTTCACAACGCTGGAAAGCGGTATTTTTTGTGAAATTTGAGAAATATCAAAATCACGAAATCACGCGCTTAAATTAGCCAAATAAAACTTCACGTACAAAGCGAAATATCACTTGCAAGTTGGAGTTTTTGCTTAAATAGCATAGCTCGAAGAAAAATCCACCTAAAGTATTGATAGCTTGGTTTACAGTGATACATTGCAAGAAAACCGTTTTTTGTGATTTAGGCCATGTCCGTTATTTGGAAGCGTGAGGACATGAGTCGTAGTTATTGTGATGTATGATTTAAGGCAAGGAGCGAAGTACGTCATGTCATCAGTCTACCCCTACAGTAGACTCGCTACAAAAACCTAAAGTAGACTCGGTAAGTATTGTAGTGTAGCTTGTGACATATATTTTTTATTAAATGTTTATCAGGATACAGAACGATAAAAAACCTGAGCTGGGTTTTCTGATTATGATAGTTTTCTTGAAGGTGTTGTGGCGCCATGGTGTAATCCTCTGACATTGCAGCCAGACTAGTCAGGCGGAGTGGGTTCGAGTCCCGGTAGAGCCCCACCACTTGAGCGTCATGACAAGGGGTCGCGGACTCGATTAGGTCTGCTCTATTTCTGTGATCCCAGCGCTTGGCGCTGAAAAACGCAACTTCACCTTCACCTTCTTTATTGTTGCAGCTGTTCCAAAAAGAAACAAAGAAATCATTCCTCCCCTGGCGCTCCCAAGTCCCAAGGGAATTTTCTCGCAATTGTTCAACGAGGTAAGATGAATTACTGGAAATCCTTCAACGAGCCCCAAGGGGCTTGCTTTTAAAAGTGTATTTTTGGATGGAGGTTAGTTGAGGAGAATCATTAGATGGTGCAACAAATGTTTGATGATATACTGCTATTTTGGCTGATTCTCGTATTTTTGATAAGAAACTAAGAGTTTGTGCCAGTAGTGAAAGTTTCTTAAAATTACCCAAACAGTATGCCAAGGAGAGAACATTACCAACTTATAACATGAGCAGTTTGGTGCCAAAGGTGTGCTTATGTGCTTCTTTGTTGGGGAGACGAGATATGCTTTGTCCGGGAAAACTTATGTGCCCCCCCCGTGCAGTGGGTTAAAGCTCATGCGCAGTAGTGCTTTAGAGTTGAAGCTCTGACGGACGCATGAGCTTTAACCCACTGTTCGGGGAGACACATGCTTCTAAGTACAAAATATATCGTCTACTGAAATGAGGAATTTTTGTGGAACAATGTTTCTATGTTGCTGGTAATCATTTTCAGCTTAAAGGGCTCATATCTGGTGGATTTTGGCACTCACACCCAATCATCTAGGCATTCCCAAACCTCGAATATGTTATGGACCTCTTTGGACAGCGTCATACTTAGATAAGACATAGCAATACACATTTTTTATAAGAAACTGTTTCTTAAGAAACTAGCACTAAGATGGCCAAGATTTTAAGAAACTGTAAAACTATGTCTGAGAAGTACTAAGAAACTTTTCAAAGTTAAAGGTATAAATATTATAGCGAATAGATTGTTGAACACTTATTCTTAAGCAATATTATTTGTGTTTTCAACATAACAGAACACTGTTTATTCCTTTTTGATGTCTTAAATGTTAAGAAACATATCTGCTGCAGTGTTAGCGACCACATTGCTAATTCTGCATTCAAAAAATAAGAAACTTTTAGTACTAAAATGGACAAAATTTCATGCGAAATTAAGAAACTTTTAGTACTATGGCCTGATCCAAGTTTCTTATAAAAAAGCGTGTACTTGCAGAAAATTGCTTCTGAATGACAAAAATTGTAGAAAATTGCTTGTGTATTCTCAGCACATCATGATCACAAAACAACTGCTTTTTTAAATAAAGGGCTCCCCACTTATTTGTGCCTTTTGTGTATTGAATTACACAAGACTGTGATTTGAGGACTTTGGCTCGTTTCTTGGCCGGACAGGGCAGTGTTTTCCAATAGATTTGTTTTCCATCAGCAAAAACTAAGCAGCACGCACTTAACGATGTTAACAGCTAGTTTAGACATCTCTCAAGTACCTTTAGAGTAACACGATACGGGAAACAAGTAGGAAGGTAAAAATATGTCAAGGTTTCTCTTTATCAAAATAGATCGTTTCTTAAGTTTTATTTTTTTAGTACTGGAGTTCTTATTCTTTTAGCAATCTGATAGTTGAGTTTCTTATAAGCAGTTTCTTTTTATAACAAAATACTTGTACATTGATTGAAGTTTGGAAAGTTTTTGTACTGCTCAGGAGAGTGCATGTCGGCCATGTTTGAGGCATTCATTCGATACGATATCGAATCCGGAGGCCTTCCTGTTTTGTGGCGTTGCAGCCCCTGATAATATCTCCTCTTCCGAGATAGTATCATCTTTTTTGATGCCTTAAAATCTTCAGAGGGGGATGATTGTCCTAAAACAGTTGCACCAACACTTCTCACTTCTGAATTAAGCGGAAACAATATTCCAGTGTTTGAAGATTTCCGCTGTCTGAATTTCATTGGACTTGCTACAAGTCTCTCTCGCGGAAAAAATGGGAGAAGGAAAAAAACGAGAGAGACTTGTAATACTTGGCAGGCTCATTAATATTCATGAGCTATTGAGACGGGGTTGTTGTCAACTGTTTGATCGAAGCTTGGGTCGACCATTGTCAAAGAACATCGCAGAGCCTTGCTCTGTTTTATCATTTTCCTTTCTAAGCATATGATTGGATATTGGTTTTTTGTAAAAGGATGCCGACAGGACAGAGTCCTATCCTGCCAACGACCAAGGCTACCAAGTATTACAAGTCTCTCTCGCTTTCATGTCTTCTCCCGTTTTTGCTGCGAGAGAGACTTGTAGCAAGTATAGAATTTCATGAAGTTAGATGCGATATTGGGAGATTATTGATGTGTAGTTTGACTATTTCGATTTATTTTTTGACTAACAATGATTATTCTAACAATCCTTTTTGCTTTCTTAGACAATAGATGGCTTTATGATTGTAGTGACATATTCTGGTGTGATATTCTACGTTTCAGAAAGTGTCAAATCTCACCTTGGATATGCACAGGTATTGCTTTTTTCGTTTAAGTCATTTCATTTAGGCATTTCACACGCATAATCAGTGACTTTATCATCGAGGTACAGTAAATTCCCGCATGTAAGAACCAACCTTTTTGAGAGCCAGGCTGAAAAATATTCGTATCTCAAGGACACTATTACTAATGTAAAGGAAGAGAGGTTCTCATCTCAAGGGTGACTCTTGCAGGCCCTTCAAAGTCTTAAAAAGGATTTTCAGTCCTATTATTTGTCTTGGAAGTGTTCTTATGGACCTAACAAGTAACTGGGGAGGCGTATAAAACTTTCAAATCCAGCTAGAACCACAATGACCTTAATAACAGCAATCAAAGAGCAACTTTGCAACCCCTGCAATAAGAACCTATGTTTCATCAAACTGAAACAGGTTCTTAATTGCAGGGTAAATAATTTGAAAAACAGTCTCTAGTCTCTAGGTTCTTATTTTGGTAGGTTCTTATATGCGGGGATTTACTGTATCAAGGCGCGAAGAGTCTCAGTTTTAACTTTGATCCTTTTAGCTCCATGTAGTAACAGTAGTCTAAATAAGGCAGTGCTTGACGTTTCCTATACCCGGTGAGCAAGAAAAGTTCCCCCTTTTGAAAAAATCATAGCAGCAACAGAACTTCACACATTTGAATAAATCAAATTCTAGCTAAAAGCCGAAAGAAGAATTTCTTTTGTGATATTTCTCGCTGCCTCATGGGCAGCAGAAATATAGGTAAAGTCAACTTTACAAAAATTTCATGACTGAAAAATGACTGAAAAATGACCTAAAACATTGATCAAATGATAAAGGACTCCTCGCTCGCACTGATCAATGAAGAAAATACAATTGCTCATTGGTTGAGAGATAGCCCCTGCACCTTTATTGCCATGGGACCGAAAACCTTTGGCAATTGTGTGAAAATTTTTGTCGTATAACTCTTGAGAGATGTGAAACGCCCCATCGCGTATTGTTCTGTGTAAGTAGAATCCTTACAATTTGATCAATGTTTTAGGCAATTTTCAGTCAGACTTCATCCATTTGATAAGTTAAATTTACCAATACTTCTAGTGCCGATAAGACAGTGAGAAAAATCGCAAAAATACTTCGATCTTTCGGCTTTTAACTGAAAACTGAATCATTCAAATTTGTGAAGTACTCTTGGTGCTATGAATTTTTTAAAGTGGGAAGAACTTTTTTTCTGGCTCACCCGGTATGATGATCCAAACTATACTGGCAATAGCATTAGTCAGTGAGTGCAGCGTTTTGGGAAAAAATGGGAAAAAACTGCACCATCATATGGAATATAATAAAAGTAATACGGCCTTTCAGAAATCAAGCACAAACTCAGCCCAAAAGGTGTCCTATCTCCTAGTCGGATAATTGAATCAAAAACGCAAGGTCCAGAACGTTGATACTTATGATTGATATTAACCTTATATTCTCTTCTGTGATAGTATTCACATTTTATCCTTGCTCTCTTTGATGTATCAGCTGTCCTTCAAGATTTCCTTCCGTCATCTTTTAGTCTCAATACCTTCATCAAAGCCTGTACTCTTATATTCACGATGATGATCACGAGGAACTGAGAAATGGCTTGGAGGAACATCGAACACAAAAGGTAATTGCAAATACAGTAAATCCCCGCATAAAAGAACCTACCTAAATAAGAACCTACAGGCTGTTTTTCCTAAATTATTCACCTTTTGATTAAGGGCCTGTTTCAGTTTGATGAAGCAAAGGTTCTTATTGCAGGGGTAGAAAAGTTGATTTTTGATTGTTGCTATGAAGTTCATTTTGGTGCCAATTGGTTGTTAAAGTTTGCCTCTCCTTCCTAGTTAGTTGTTAGGTTCATAAAAACTCTTCCAGAACAAATAATGGGGCTGAACATCCTTCGGAAGACTCTGAAAAGGCCTACAAAACGTATCCTTGAAATAAGAACCTCGATACTTACAAATTAGTGTTAGATAAGAACCTATTTCAGTCTCTCTCTCAAAAAGTAGGCTCTTATTATGTTTGGGGATTTACTGTATTTTGTCTCATGTAAGCCTTCTTTACAGTTAAAGCCCTATTTGCCCCCTCTCCACCAAACCCGTTCTAAAAGCCGCTCCCTTGCTCTCCTCCAGGACGTTTCGGTTCACAGAGCCATAGACCATGGAACTGCGCTTATAAAAGGAAAATAAAGAAGCCGTGCGGAGGAGAGCACCCTTCTTGAATCAGCCTTGCTCTCTATCAAGCCCCACCATTTATATCAAGTGCCAGAAGTTACCTTAGATTTTCCATTTATTCAGCTTCCGTGTTAATTTTGATATGATTTGCTATAACACTTGTGTCGAATTTGCACATTGATTTGTAAAATTAGATGTTGATTCTGCAAAATTTGAGATGAAAGAACTAAAAGTCTATGATTTGTATGTGTTATTTGACTTGTGGATATGCCCCCTGGACCAATAGGTCCCTTCTATTTTAAGCTCCTTCTGTAGATTCTCTGAAATTAAGTACCCCCCCCCCCAGGGGCGTAATTGTGGTGCATGAAAAGTTACGTTGAATCCAAAGGTGTATTTACTAGTTTCAATCTATATTAATCCTAATCTGATCATTGCTTCATTTTCACAGATCGTTGAAATCACAGATGATGATGATGGAATGGCAGATAACGATGACGTGGAAAGAGGTACTTGATATTCATTTTCTTCAAGCTAATAAAGACAGCAGGTTTTGGACACCTTATCAAACAGCATCCTAAATTTGATATGTTTCAAAATTTCTTCACATGAAATTGCTGGTTAATTCTGCATGGAATCTCTTTCCAAAAAGGTTGGAGAGAGGGTCAAAATCACAGTCACGTTTTTCTTCCCATTTTTAGCTCCACTCATATTTCGGTTACATCCGTTATTTTCTTAGGAACTTGAAATGCTACCCATGTATACTTTACAGGCAGAAAGACGAATCGATATGTTATGAGAGTCTGCCCCTTGGGGGTGACCATGCCCGATTTCTGTTCAAAGATCAAATCTGCAAAAATCGTCTTTGAAATTTTAGTTTTGTTTCAAGCATGTTAAGAAAAGCTTCAAAGAAAAATAACCTGTACCTCTAGGATTTATGTCCAATTTTAGTGAAATACAGGGTGTCCGAAAACAAATTTTATCCTGTTTGTATGGTTTCCTTGGAGGAGCTGTAGATTCAATCATCTCGGTTTTTACACAGCTGTATAGGTCAGGCTTCAGCTTAGAGTTTGGGATCTTGTATGAGTCAATCTGATGTGTGGTTGCTGATTTATGGCAGAGAAAAGGCAAAATAAGTGGTTCCTTTAAATACAGCGCTTCTGTTGTTCTCCAGCAAAGTCAAACTGAAGTAAGTTTTCAAAGAAAGGCTTCTAGCGTCTTATTAAAATTTTTTGCTTTATCTTTTAAAGGGTTAACAGTGCTATCTTTTCATAAGAAAGCACTTTCTACCTTTTTTAAAAATTGTAGTGAAAATTTTAATGCGATGCTAGAACCCTTTCTTTGAAAGCTTAATTTCGTTTTGACACTGCTAGAGAACAATAGCAGTGCTGCTTTGGAAGCAACCACCAATTCTGCCTTTCCTCTGCCATAAATCAGCAACCACACATCAGATCGACTCAAGGAAGGTCACGAACGCTAAGTTTAAGCTTGACTTCTGCAACTGTGTAAAAGCGGAGATAATTAGATCTACAGCGCCTCCACAGTAGCCACACAAACATGGCACAATGATTTTGGGACACCCTGTAAATGTCTGCATTCATGTCAGGTTTTCTGCTACAAGCTGGCTGATATTTTAGTCAGATTGGTGCTTAATTCTTGATTGTAGATTTTGTCAAATATTGATACATTTTCTCCGACTTTCGATATTCCAAAATGCAGCAACTCTCATAAAAAAATTTGTTTCTATTCTTTTAAGAGCTTCAACCGAGAGAGTTCGTTCTGCGAATGAAGAGTATTCTCAATTCAAGTTCATCAGACATGTATAAGGTATGTCTGTAGGGGTGACAGATATTTCGGTTATATTCGCATGGGCATCGGGACACCAAACGTTCCAAACACTTATTATTGCCTGCCCTTGCTTTGATGTACACACCAAGACAAGACCTCCTCGTTGGAATCTGTTCATTAGTACAACTAACTTGATATGTAAATCTTGCAAATGAAACTTCATTTACAACTTTTATTACATGGTGATAAAGATTTTCCCAATCCACTGAATGGACATATGTCACGTTAGCAATTGGTTGATACAACAGAGAAGTGTGGAGTCGAATTCCATTGTTTTTGTGATCTTTCATTTCTGCTTCACGAATTTTCATTGCAATAAAAATTCTCACGAATTTTCATTGCAATAAAAATTCAGCCTCGATTCTGTGCTTTGTAATAAACAATATAGAGAGAATTGTATCATGTGAACCAATCATGTTCATGACATATGCACTTTGATGGACAATACCGTGTTAATTCACTCATACGTCAAATTGACCTAATCAGTAAGGTATGTATTTTAAACCCATTAAAAGTCATGTGGCCATACTCTTGGGAAGTTTTACATTTATGCCACCGTTTTCACTCATGACACAACTTTGAATGGTACGATATATGTTCGAGAAATCAAAAGATGTTGCACCTAGACTAATGCCTTTTCGGCCCTTTTTTCCCGCGTTCTTTGATTTGCTGATATCACTTGGCCAACAAGGACTCTTAAATATTACGATTACACAGTGGGCCCAATTTTTCAGAATGGCCTAAACAAGTGGGAGTTCTTATAAATTCAACAAAATCCCCTCGAAATCTGGTCTAAAGAGCTTGAACATTGAAAAGGAAACTTGAAGTTCAAAGAATGATGTTGTTGTCTTGACCTACAAATTGCAAAACGCATACCTTTCAGGCAGTGATCTTCGTCTGTAGAAACAAGATAGATCCATCGAAGCGGCGAGAACTCTAGACCTCATCAGCGCATATTTCATATGCAACAACAACAATTGTGTGAATAGCGCCCCCTGATTGGTTGAACATTAAATTCTAGCAATGTGATTGGTGAATATGGAATCACTCTACGTTGGCCTAAATTGGGTCCACTTTTTAAGCGTAATATTATGAATCCCTGTTGACCAACTGATATCAGCAAATCAAAGAACGCAAGGAAACAAGGGACAAAAAGGCATAAGTCTATGTTGTATCAAGACATTGATCATATGAATTGAAATGTGTGTAAACAAACCTTAGCTGGTTTTGTTTATTGTCTTTTTAATTGCTGAATGCTACTGTCCTCATGAGCCATAGGACAGGAACTGAGTCGATTGGGCCTGGGGTACTCTCGCAGTGATTTGCCCGAGGTAGTTAATTCAGTTTGCAATTAATATGTAATGATGTGATGAATACTTACTTTTGTTCTTCTCTGTCGTAGCCTAACCTTGCAATTCCTGCCAAATACAGGAAGTAACGGAGCTCGATTCCCATGCCATGACAGAACTTGGCGACTTTCCTGTCGACGGTTTGCAAAATGTGTTTTCGCGCCTCCGCACTCAACTTTTCAAAACTGAAGTTGCGTGCGGGGGAGCGTAGTTTTGAACATGGTTTTGAAAAGTTGAGTGCGGAGGCGCAAAAACACATTTTGCAAACCGCCAACAGAAATGTCGCCAAGTTCTGTCATGGAAGGGAAATCGAGCTCCGTTACTTGCTGTATTTGGCAGGAATTGCAAGGTTAGGCCATGACAGAGAAGAACAAAAGTAAGTATTCATCACATCATTACATATTAATTGCAAACTGAATTAACTACGTCGGCCAAATAACTACGAGAGTACCCCAGCTTAGGCCCAATCGACTCAGTCCGTGTCCTATTCTATTTCAATTATTCTAGTTCTAATTCTTTATACACCGAGACCCTTCAGCAACAAATAACTTTAGCTAAAAACACATAAATCTAATTACAATCATTTTTAAAACAGAAAACAAACTACTGCTGATCTTCCAGGGAGCCGTGTTTGTATTGGTTTTCAGCTCATCAAATGACTTTTTAACTGCTTTTTATATTGATACAAGGTAGGGAGCTCCCTAATATTCATAGGAATCTCTTTCCAAGCCTTTAGAGCTGTGTAAGAAAATCTCTTTTTAGAATATTCCAGATTATACTTTGGGATTTGAAGGTTCTCACAAAATCTAGTATTATAGTTAGAGTAATGAGATCTTCGTTGAAATTTATTCCAAAGGTTTTCTGGACATAGCCTGTTCATGATCTTATATGTCATGACTGATCGATCGAACGTAATGAGTTGTTTAACTTGTAAAAAATTCTTCGACGAGTCATCCTTTATCCTGGCAGTGTCAATTATCGAGATGGCCCTGTCTTGAAAACGCTGTAATGATTCCATTTTGGAGTTGGATACACTACCCCATATGACATCAGCGTATCTCATATGACTCTCTACGAGCGCACGATAGACATTGCTTAATCGAGATTGCGAAACAATGTTTTTAGGGTCTTTAAAGAAGCAAGGCCCCCGCGTACTTTCGCTTTGATAGCTTTAAATTGGTCCTCCCAATTGAGTCCTTGATCGATAATTACCCCCAATGATTTCCTTTTCTTCACTCGTTTTATTTCTGAGCCATTTAATTTTAGTTTTTCTTGCTCGGTTATCTTATTAGTTCTATTTGGGTGGCCCATAAACATATATTCTGTTTTTTGTGGATTAGCACTTAATTTATTTAGTCGCATCCACTCAGAAATATTACTTAATTCATCTTGGGCTTTGCGAACCAATTCATCGACACTTGAAGATGCCAACGATACTTGAGAATCATCAGCATACATGCCTGCCTTAGATGCTTTCAAACATTTTTCAAAGTCATTTAGATACACTATGAACAGAAGAGGGCCCAAACAGGATCCTTGAGGAATCCCGCATTTGACAGTCTTAGTCCTAGACTCATAGCAGTTAAGCTTGCAGTATTGTTGTCTGCCTTCCAGATATGATCTGAACCAGTTACCGGCTAATTCTCGGATTCCATACGCTTCTAATTTTTCAAGCAAGATCTCATGGTTAACGGTGTCGCACGCTTTTTTCAGATCAAGGAATATTGCCAAATTAACCTTCCTGTGATCAATATTTTCATACCAAAACTCCGTACTGTCAATTAAAGATGTTACCGTTGAGCAGAGTTTCTGAAAAGCGGATTGGCTAATCGTCAAGATGCCACGTGATCTTAGGTAATCATACATCTGGTCATGCACGATTCTTTCCAGAATTCTAGAAAAAACGGAGATGACTGAGATAGGTCTATAATTATTTGCATCACTTCTCGAGCCCGATTTGAAGATGGGAGTGACTCTCGCCAATTTCCAGATATCAGGAAAAATGCCATGCCGTAAGGAGGAGTTAAAAATCATCGCTAACGGCTTACATATAACCTCTCCAGCATCCTTTATTAGCATAGTCGGAATCTTGTCGGGTCCTGGTGCCTTCCCATTTTTTAACTGCTTGATGGAGTTAAGTATGAAGATGTCGCTAACAAGATTAAAATTCATGACACTAGATTGCTTAACTACGTATTTTAGGGGATCATCATTCGTCCGTTGTTCGATTTTACCTGCAAGTTTTGGGCCTACTGTGACAAGATGATGATTTAGTGCCTCTGCTATGTCTGCTTCTTTCGTAATTCTATTGCCCTCAACGTCTAAACATGAGGTTGTTATTGATTGTCCTATGGCTCATGCTGTTGTGAAAGAAATGGATTTTCTTTTTCAGCCATTCAAAGTAAGTGGCTATATGAGAAAGCTGAATTACTTGTTAGAAAAGGGGCCAGATCAGTATGGTCTATTTGCAGTATGCACGCCTGCACGGCCATCCTGTTCAATGCTTGAAGTTCGAATGAAAAGCACGCTGTTCTGTAGTAAGAACAAACTGGATCTCACTTTCCTTGACATGGATGCACGGTAAGATGCTCTCAGATTTTTTTCAACGATTTTGAAGTTTTTTCCTGAGATTTTCAAAGATTGTTTGCGATTTGTAAGATCTTTTGAGTATTTCAGGTTTTTTGAATTTCAGCACTTTTTCAAATTTTAAAGGATTCTAGAAATTTTGCAAGCCTTTCGAGGTTTACAAGATCTTTGAGGATCTATACGATTGTTGAGACCTTCAAAGAATTTTCAAGAGATTATGTTGAGAACTTGTACCGTTTGTTGGGGGAGACCTGTAGGATTTTCCTCAGATTTTCAAAGATTCAAGCCCTGTCCCGGAGTCGGAATCCTGAAAATGATATCCTGTTCAGCGGCACGTCCCCGTACGGAAAAATATATGAGTAACCCCCCCCTGCCCCATCTGATTTTCTTTGCGATTGCGATTTCTGTGAAAGTTTTTAGGATATTCAGATTTGGTTACATTTTTTTGGATCTTTAAAGATTTTTAACATGCTTTAGGAAGGTTGACGATATTTTCAGAATTAATCGCTTCTCGCTTTACGATTTACTTCTTCTGAGCTTTGGCTAATCATCGGACTGGAAACGTTTTATGGAAAGTAACCCTACACATTCAATTCTTTTCAGGGGTAAAGATTTCTTTGGTTACTCTAAGAAAGATTTGTTTGGGAGATCAAGTTATGTGATGGTACACAGAACAGACTTGCAACATTTGCGATGCAAGCATACCGAAAGTAAGAGGCTCTGATATGATAATAGTCTTATTACTAGTAATGATAAATACTAAATATTCAGCCCCCACCTGTAGGTGGGTCTATCAGGCTTCACGGATTTGGCCTAAGGTCTAAAAACCACATAACCAGTGCAACCCCTACTCATCTTAAGCATGACGTTTGGCCTCAAATGAAATGAAGTCAAACTCACAAATTTGTCTTCTAACCTTTCTGATGTCAGTCTCCACAGCATGAACTTCAGGTTGTTTAACACTATTCGCCATTCACAGCCTCTTTTCCAATGAGATGAAACACCGATTTAAGCAGAAAGACCAAAAATAAACAGGAAAAGTGAAGATATTGAGATGCTATCCCTGTATATCATTTACGCACGGAATGCAGCTAAGCTCCGCTTCGATGCGGGACAAGTTCTAAAATTTTCCTCCTTGCTGCGTGAATGGGATTTGTCAGAAAAAACTCCCGCCGTTTGTAAGGCTTTAGCTCCCTAAATATCAATGCAATGATATTTTGCAATATCTGACTGAATAGCCGGCATGATCGATTATTGTTAAGGTTTTTCCTGGTTAAGATTGGTCTCTCTGATCCGTTCATATTTAAAAAAGGATTTCTCCAGAAAGTCCCTTCGAGAAATTCTTTGAAATATGCTCGAATCATGGACCAATTCCCGAACGTTTAAATCGTACAGCAGTGATATGAAAACGCACCCTACGCACCCAGCCTATGCTATCCTGTCAGGAAGGAGGAAAAAGTGTTCCCGTAGTATGAGCAACTTATCCAGGGGGACTCTCTCAAGAGGACAAAATACATGCCAAAACATAAATTTCGTCGTTGTTGATAAGGAATGCAAAGTAAATTTTGCACGCCGTTTACACTCATTTGGAGGTATTAAGGGCCTTATTGCAGAAAATCTTTTATATCCTCGGGAAGGAATGACCAGTTGAAGCCGGGTATATTTAACATATTGCAATGAAACGTACCGCAATGAAACACGACATTTTTCTAGTTATTCAAAGCAGAGCGAGATCTACTGTACATTCCGCCTCCAGTCATGGCACCACCACTAGTTTTAACCTACCTTCAATCTCGTCCCCAGAGTGAGTTCGTTGCTCTACCTCTACTCTGGGATACAAGAGGCCGTTCGGCAATCCGATTGGCTGTTCACCATTTTGCATGGTAACTCCGTTTTACGGTGAGTAAACGGCCGCGGCATATCAAAATTCAACGTAAAACCATATTCTTTACCTCTCCTGACCATCCTTTGCAATTTTTTCCCAAATTCGAAGAATAACGAGACATTTCATTTTGGAAGCTGCGGTGAAAGTTGCTCTGATGTTCAACTTAGGCCCATTTTTGCTCCGAACAAACCGAGCTTATTTTCACATTAAACATACTTATCAACCCCAGATTATTGCTCAGATACCTTCAAAAAGGTTGAAATAAGGTCCTCAAAGTGTTTGCTTTTGGTTTCTCGATTCATTTACTGCAGAATTAGCTCTAGAGCAACGGCCATTTTCCCGTCGATTCGCGTTGCCTAGCCAACGGTGAAATCCATAATGGCTAACGAGATGATTGACTTCGAGACAGCCTGCATGGTATATAAAGCCTTGCATGGGCTTGCACCTCCCTATATGAAGTCGATGTTTCAAAAATTGTCCGAGTCTTGCAATCGGACTTTACGTAATACCAGCACTGACCTCAGGATTCCTTTTTGTAAACCCTCAAATGGGCAGCGAAGCTTTTCGTATCGAGGGGGTTACTGTTTGGAATCAATTAAGCCTTGAAATAAAAACTGCTCCTTCGCTAGCTGCTTTCAAGACGAAATTGAAATCTTTTTTGAAAGATCAAAGAAGTTGATGATCGAAATCAACATCAGCCACATTTTTGACTCCAGAGTCACCTTTCTTTTTATACTTTTCTTTCTTATATATTGGATTTTAATCTTAATTAATTCATGTAATTAAGTAAGTTAGTGTTTTAAAGCAGGGCACATTGTAAAACAGTAGATACCATAGTTACTGAATGTATTTACCCTGTGAAAATAAATGAAAATGAAATGAAATGAAATGAATGAATGAATGAATGAATGAATGAATGAATGAATGAATGAATGAATGAATGAATGAATGAATGGCTTCCAAATGCACCCAGATTCTAGGCGCATTTCATCGAAGTGTACCAGGGTGTTCATTCGGCTTTGTGGTGAGCGTATGACGTAAGAACATCCTGGGAACGAGGTTGACCTACCTTCCAAAGGAGTGAGATGGTGGAAGGGACGGAAGGCACGTTTTTGATTATCTTCTTACAACCTGGGGAGATTTTGATATTTTTCTGAATACAAAACCCTCTCAACTCTAGCTACAACTTAAGTCCTGTCCAAACGAGCAAACAGTGTTTATCAGATGTGTGAGATTTACCTGCAAATCAATGTTTTAGTGTTTGGCCGCATCGTAAACTCTGCTTTCAAATTGTACCGATGCTGCGTTCAGACTTAAATGTGAATCTCATTCCATTTGCACTTACAGTCATCCACCTTGGCAGAACTACAATGGCGACGTTTCGTTTGCTAAGCAAATCAAATGATTGGACTTGGATTTGTGGGTATGCAAGGGTTATTTACAAGAATCACAAAGAGGAATTTGTTGTCACAACCAACAGGCTTATGAGGTAAGTTAGCCTTGTACTTCTTTGCTGTTTTTCAGGCAGGAAGTGAGTAAGAGTATATATGGAATCTCCCGACGGTCAGTGGGAAAAATGTGAAAGGGACAGGAAGTTTGATGTGGCCTGTAGCCGTCTCAGTGCATGACAGACTACATTCAATCGTGCCTTCCAACGATATTTTCTTATTTTGTTTTTGTTCTGGGTAAGCCTGTACACGAAATACCTTCAAAGGCCCTTTGTAATCCATATAGTCAATAATCAGTCGTCCATAAAGATGCAGATGTCCCAAAATAGATGTATTCGCAAAGCATGCAGGAAATGCTAAGAGCAACCGACTTGTCTCGGAATTAGATTTGACCAAGAACGTATTTCAACAAAAAGTGACTAAGAGTGCTTTTAGACTATGACTGGGAGACAGCGTCTACTCCCCCCTTTAGGACCCATATAGGAAGTTGTTAGCTTGTCGTCTTCCGTGTACCATACATAACTCATAAGGGTGACAATGAATCCGAGGACTGGTACTATTCCGGACTTTGGTATCGAGAGTCTAGACGAGTCTACATCATTTTTTATCTCTAGACCACCCATCCGTTTACGGATTTGTGATGATATAATTTGTAGCCCGTAATTCCCATGACCTTTAGCTCAACACTATCTTTACTTGATTAGTCTCGGTTCAGAATCAGTGTTAAAAGGTTGGTGCATTGGTGTGAAATTCTATGGGTCATTTCTTAGGAATGAATGGCTTGAAAGAAACTTCCGCTATTTACAGACCTCCATGTCAGAATTTTGCGTATTTTAAGGAGGAGTTAGAGAGAGTGATTGATTTCTATTCCAAATCTTATGATAATCATATGATAATTGGTGATTTCAACATGGAAAAGGGAAACCCACCGCTACACTCACTGATGGAAGATCATGACTTGTGTAGCCTGATTAAGACACCTACATGTTTCAAATCTGATAGAGGACGATGTATAGATCTAATCCTCACAAATAAACAGCACAGTTGCTTTTCTAGCCAGACATTTGAAACAGGTTTCAGTGATTTCCATCATCTAGTGTACACTATACTTAAGACAAGTAGTGTTAAGTTGCCTCCAAAGAAAATCAAATATAGATGCTATCGGAATTTTTCAGAAAACAAATTCCATGAGGATCTAACAGAAAATTTTAAAACACATCCCTCGAATGACTACAATGATTTCGAACAAACTTTCATCTCGACACTTGATAAACATGCCCCCTTAAAAACAGTCATTGTTCGAGGAAATAATAAACCCCACATGAACAAAAATCTGAGAAGGGCAATGATGAAGCGTACCAGACTAAAAAGAGTTGCTAATGAGTCAAAAAGTGCTGCGGATATTGCAGAATACAAGAAGCAAAGGAATCTAGTGGTTCGACTAAATAAAACAGCAAAAAGGGAATATTTTGAGAATCTTGATCCCAATGAAGTCGGTAAGAATAAAGCTTTCTGGCGGACTTTTAAGCCTCTTTTGTCAAACAATTGTCAAAATGGGGCAAATAAAATAACATTGGTAGAAAATGGGTCATTGTTGACCAATGACAAGGATATCAGTGAATGTTTTAACACCTACTTCACAAATATAACAGACACCTTAGATATTGATCGGCCAATTATCATAGACAATTCGGTGATGGCAGCTATTGAAAGGTATAAGACACATCCAAGCATTGTCAGAATAAAGCAGTTAGTTGAATCCAATCACCAATTTAGTTTCTGCAAAATTGGTATAACAGAGGTTTGGGATGAAATCAATCGACTCGATAGCACAAAGTCTGTTAGTGGCAACATTCCCACAAAAACTTTGAAGTTATCATCTGCCTTATGTTTTAGTGAGGTAACCAACATTGCTAACTCAATGATTGAAAACTGTACGTTTCCAGACACCCTTAAAAAAGCTGATCTGTCACCTGCCTTTAAGACAGGAGAAACAACAACGAAAAAGAATTTTCGACCGATAAGTGTCTTATCAGCAATATCCAAAGTTTTTGAGAGGTTGCTGTCGAAACAAATCATGCCGTTCATTCAGCCAAAATTGTCTAAACTCCTATGTGGCTTCAGAGAAGGCTACAGTTCCCAAGATGCTCTATTTCGAGTTATTGAGCAATGCCGTAGAACACTTGACCAGTCAGGC
The DNA here is from genome assembly GCA_964019985.1 of Aurelia sp. 4 Dawson et al 2005. NCBI lineage: Eukaryota > Metazoa > Cnidaria > Scyphozoa > Semaeostomeae > Ulmaridae > Aurelia > Aurelia sp. 4 Dawson et al 2005. The sequence goes on along the minus strand of OZ026501.1, from coordinate 2,532,506 downwards.
AAGGTTGGGATGGTTTTAATGGACCTTTCAAAAGCTTATGACTGCATCCCTCATGACCTGCTGTTAGCGAAACTTGAGGCATATGGCTTCAGTTTAGATAGTTTGAATTTACTGCATAGTTACCTCACGAACAGGCTACAAAGAGTGAAGATAAATGGTACCTACAGTAACTGGCAGCAAGTAAAATCTGGTGTTCCACAGGGTTCAGTTCTTGGACCCTTACTGTTCAATCTATTTATTAATGATTTCATATACGCGGTCGAAAACTCGCAAGTTTGCAACTTTGCCGATGACAACACTATCTACTCATGCGAAGATAGTATAGATAACATTCTGAGATCCCTCAAAGGAGACATAGATAATGCCTTAAAATGGTTCAAGGACAACCGAATGGTAGCTAACCCAGACAACTTTCAGGTTATTTTCATGGGTCTTGAAAAGGGGCAAAAAGTCAGCCTTGAAATAAATGGTCAACCTATCAAGACAACCGAGGAGGTTAAGCTCCTTGGAATAGCGATTGATTCAAAGCTACAGTTCCATAATCATGTTGAAGGTATTTGCAAAAAGGCAAGTCAAAAAGTTAAGGCCTTCTCTCGTATTGCTGGGTTTCTACAAAAGGACAAAGCAAACATACTATACAAGACTTTTATAAAGTCAGCCTTCAACTATTGTCCACTGATATGGATGTTTTGTGGTAAAACATCTAATAATAGAATAAACCGGTTGCATAAGCGTGCCTTGAGAGTTCTCCATGGCGATTATACATCTACATTTGAAGAACTACTGGCAAGGTCGGAAGAGATAACGATCCATTGTAGTAATCTGCAAAAGCTAATGGTTGAAATATATGAATGCTCCAATTTCGTTAGTCCTTCTATTTTGTCAGAGTTTTTCACAACGAAGGAAATCACGTATGACCTAAGAATAAAGAATCTACTCCAGGTACCAAAAGTTAAGACATCTTCATATGGACAAAGTTCCCTATCGTTCAGAGGTAGTATACTTCGGAACACTTTGTCAGACAGCATAAAATCCGCACAAAATACAAAACAGTTCAAAACAATGATCAAAAATTGGAAGGGAGAACAATGCCGATGCAACATTTGTAAATAGGATTTATGTTTAGATAGTTGGTTTTATTAGTTTATATTGACTAGACACTTTACCAACTGTAAATAAATGAATTATTATTATTATATTATTATCCGCTGCTTATCTATAATTCAACTGTTGGACTAGCTTATTTGAAGGTGTTGCAGCGCCGTGGTGTAATCCTCTGACTTTGCAGCCAGAACAGTCAGGTGGAGTGGGTTCGATACCCGGTATGTAGTAGGACTGTAAGACTGCACGTATTCTTATAATTGCACTCATTGTTATGTAAAATATGTCAATTCTCTGTACTCATTTCCGTATTATTTGTATTATAGCCATTAATTATGTTTTTCGATATTCAGTCAGTCAATAACCTCAAAACGAGTTGCACGAATCTCTCCGCTCTCTCGACTACTCAAATTAGGCCAACTTTTTGCCTATTATAGTTGGTGATAGGACCCGGATTGCATTTAGCAAGAAGCAACGATCGGACCTCAACATCGCAGCCGAGCTCAAGTTCCTCAAGTTTTCGAAATTTGCTGTATCGTACTTCGTCATTCGAAGTTGAAACGCCACCAAACACATAGACATGCATCAGTTGATCGCTTGCTCATATTGCAAAGGCCTTGGACACACGAAAGCAAGTTGTCTCAAGCTGCTAACGAAATCAACACATTTTGATGCATCACAAAACATTTGTCGTGACTTCAATCGTTTCAAGTCATCCTTATGTCAGAATCAAGATGATCCTTCAGTATGTCAGTGCAGAAGAGAACATAAATGCTCAATATGTCTTGAGAAAGGATGCAAAGCATACAACCATATTCAAGGATTTCAAGAAAAGTTTGACTCGAATCTCACGAAAAAGATTCTTTCCTTCGTTCAGAGAGTCATAAAAGAAACCCTTCAAACTCCGTTAAAGGCTAACATCAACCAGACAACCACCGCAGCACAGACGGAATTGCCCTACAATACAAGCAAAGAACAGAACAATGTACAGCTACCAAACAACGCCTGCATGACAATTCCAGTTGTTTCAGCAAATGATACCATAGACATGGCCATCTCTACAGGTTTTCCACTTTCTGCTGTCTCTGAGAAACATGCTCGCAAAGTAGTTGCTGCCAAAACCCCCTATAGAAAGGATTTCGCACTGGTCAATGCACACTTAACAGCAGCTGATTCGCAATTGTTGCAGCTCAAAGAACCCATTGAAGTGCCAATAACATTTCCAAATGGACAGTCGAAAAGATTTGAAATGGTCGTAGTTCAGGATTTGCCTTATGATATCATCTTTGGCTTCAATCACCTGCAAACAACGAACGCTGAGATAAACTATTCGGACAGTGCTATAACATTTGGACACGTCGATATGAACTTTACTGTTAACTTTAAGAAGAAATCTCCATCAACTAACACACTTATCGCACTAACTTCTGCATTCATTTAGCCTCATTTACCTCTGAAAAAAAGATAGTTCCTATCTTTTTTTTCTGTGGGAGGACCGGACTGTAGTAGGACTGTAAGACTGCACGTATTCTTATAATTGCACTCATTGTTATGTAAAATATGTCAATTCTCTGTACTCATTTCCGTATTATTTGTATTATAGCCATTAATTATGTTTTTCGATATTCAGTCAGTCAATAACCTCAAAACGAGTTGCACGAATCTCTCCGCTCTCTCGACTACTCAAATTAGGCCAACTTTTTGCCTATTATAGGTAGGACCCCCGGGGGGGGTACTCATATATTTTTCTGTACGGGAACGTGCCGTTGAACAGGGTATCGTTTTCAGGATTCTAATTCCGTGACAGGGTATCATTTTCGTAAAAATCGGCTCCATGATAGGGTTCCTATTTGTTATTTTTGACTCTGAAGGGTCGTTTTCAGCCATTTGCACTCTGCAGATGTGATTCAAATCACTTGGATGGCAATATTTCTACATTTTTCGATGGATTTCTTACAAATTTTTCTTTGCAGGGCACAAGTTTGTCTGAAGGAACAAAGGACAGGGTATTGTCTAAGAAAATTTTACTTCGGAACAGGGTATCATTTTCAGGAATTTGACTCCGGGACAGGGTAGCTTTTCAGATTCTCCAGCGGCACCTCCCCGTATGCTCGTAAACCAAGTACCTTCCCGGGATAGGACCCCAACTCTATTTCTGCGATCCCTGCGCTTGGCGCCCAAGGTGATGAGGAGTTGAGGTTGCGCACAAGTGCCTTTTAATGAAAATCAAATATTTGACATTTGCCTTTGAAATGAATCCGATTCTCAGTCAAATAGATAGACTGTATTTATACTCTTGAAGATGGTGATAAAATTTAGTTGTGGGTCTTGTGATGGTATTAGTTTCCGATAACATAGAAATTCTTTCAAGTCAGATTAGGGTAGGACAAAGCTGTCAGTTGTCGACGATTTGCATCAAGATCAGGGACGTAGTAAGCATTTCAAACTTGGAGGGGCACCACACTTAGAGGGCACTTTTTTCTTAAGAAAAAGGGGGCACTTTTTAAAAATAAAAAGGGCACTTCTTTGTTTATTGCAAAATCTTGGGGGGGGGCACGTGCCCGCAGTGCTCCCTAGGTGCCTACGTCTATATCAAGACTTAAAGATTACGAGATTCTCTCAACGTATAGCTCGTAGCTTCTTAGAAAGACATAAAGCATGTGACTTCAGCCTTGTCATATCTCAATTTCCGAAAATTTCAACGCATGTCTTTGATAAAATGTGGGTGCTGGTTTGAGCCCCTGCTAGCTCAAATGGCTACGTGGTCCCTGGGTCTGATTCCTCCTCCTTAGCCTGCGTGCCGCTACAACTCTTTTTTTCATTTGGGAACGGGTTAAGGCTGTGCAGAGGCTACCATCATTCCGCTCTTTAGCATAGGCGTATGAGACAGGGAGGCTGGAGGGGGGGGGCTACAGCCAGTTTCAGTTTTCAGTTTTATTTCATTCGACAATCATCCTAAATACAATGCAAATACTACGAATACAATACATAATTCTAAATACATGAAAATCAAGATCTACATACAAAGGAAAAACAATGAAAATTAAAGATTACACAAGAAACGTTACAATTAGTATTTAGGAAGATTGTCTAAGGGGGAGTCCTCAAAGTAGATAAACTAATCGAGAGAGGAGCCCCCCCCCCCGCCCACGATAAAAGAAAACTAAAAGGAATCTTTTTAAAAAGTAAACGTTAAACCAGATGACCAAAAATGGAATAAATAAATTCAGGAGGCAATGATCATAGTTTATGGAATTTCTTCAATTTTGACCTGAAGATAGCACTGGGAAACCAGGATCTACCGGCAACGAACAAAAGAACAAACAACGAAAAACATTTCATTTCATTTCATTTTATAATATTTATACAGGGTAAGTGTTCAAGTCATAAAAATGTTGATTTACAAACTGCCCTGTTACAAAAGAAAAGCTACCAAATTACAGTAAAAATAGGAACTGTAAAATACGTAAAAGTAAAGGAAAGGTGAGACACTGCTCAGGATTTGTCATTTTTCAGAGACGATTTGAATTGGGTAAAAGTATTGGCCATCTTACTTTCTCTTTTCAAATCATCGCAAAGTTTAGCTCCTCTATACGAGAAACATTTTTGGCCACATGCGGTTTTTAGAAGAGGTACATGAAGGTCAGCACTGACTCAGTGCTGGCGTTACGAAGCTGTCTAGCAAAGGTTTCAGATATCCTTTGGAACAGTCCTGTAGGATACTCGGGCGCTTCATGGTTTATGGACCTACAGACCATTTTCACTGTTTCAGTTTCTATGGGCTCTTTGACCGTTTGCCACCCCAACTGCTTTATGATGGGTGGTGCAGACATTCTGTAGGGGTTATTTGTCACGATTCTAGCTGCACGAGAACAATCAATCTGGCACCCCTCCCAACTTTGGAAAAAAATTGAAAAGATCAGCCATAATCAGGCAGAAAATCAGCCTAAAGTCAGGCAAAGCTTCCTTAAACGATGGGTCTTTTATCGGGTAGTTCCCCTGAATTTTATTGCTCCCTACACTTATGCTGTTTAGACCTGTCTTTGAAACTGAGACTTAAGACGTTCCTTGAGACTTTCCTCGTTGTTTCTTCAGACGGGTACCCACTGAAATCAAGAGTTAGCTGAAATGCACCCTCTTCGTACTGATTTAAAAGTTCTCCCTTGTGGACCCCCCTGGATTGTCTGACCTGGTCGCTTAACCAGGACTACCTCTTGTCAATAATTTATAATAAGATTTCATAACTGGCAAAAACCCAGCCTGTTTCAAAGCGCTCTCGAGACATCAACAAATTTGCTTCACGGATGATGAAGAGGTCTCGATGATTTGAAAAAGCACAGTTTGCTGTAATATGTAAGTTAGCAAAGTAAGAAACTTTCAATTGAACTAAATTTACTCCGGATCGTACTTTGATTTCATTTTTACAGAAAGATAAGGCCATCTTATTTCCATGTTTTCCCGACACAGCAAAGCTTAGGCAACCAGACAGCGTGGTTTTATGCAATTGATTTTCTTTCGATAAATCAAATTTAACTTGGCTTTTAAAAGATTTCTTCGTTTTATGTTTTGATTTTCGTCGGGCCAGTTGATTAATTCAGCACGACAGAAGCAACAGCGAATTTTGTAAAGCAATGGATACTTTACTGTTTCAGACAAAGCGCTTTGGCAGCCTCAAGAATAGATTCTACCCCTTCTACACACTCAGCCATAATGCTTCTCCTTCTCTCTTTAATTTGTTTGTTCAAGCGCATTCAGAGATGTAAAATCTGTTCTTCCAGAAGGTAAATCGCTTTGTCGTTTCGTTGTACAAATTTGCAGTGGCTCATCCCAGAAACTTCTACAAGGCTATTTGCATAGCTTGTACTTATGCAGAACCTGATATGAGAATTTTGGCTGCAGTTGTTCAGTTTTTGCAAGCTACCTTGGGTCAAAAAAGGTCTGGCTTTTGAAAGGCTCAGCTGCACCCTGGGTATTTATAAGCAATGATATTTTGCAATATCTGATAGTATAGCTAGCATGCTTCATTATTTTTAGAGTTTTTCCTGGCTAAACCAGTCACTCCGTTCAGATTATGTAAGCAATTTTCTTAAAAAATCCCCTTCGAGAAACCTGAAAAAAGTTCTAAAATTACGGCAAGTCTTCCTAATGTGTTTACCCCACAGCGATGACTTTCAGCACCCCTTAGTATGTGCTTTCCTGTTGGTGAGTTGAAAAGTCGCCCCCCCCCTACCTAAATATGAGTAGGTTATTAATGGGGATTCCATTCTCCCAAGAGGACAAGATAAATGAACGCATCCAAGTGTCATTATTGCTAGGAAGGAGAACAAATGGACATCTTGCGTAGTGTTTTCGCACGTTTTTGCGGGTTTTCGAAAGGGACTTTCTGCAGAAAATCTCGTATTTCGACGGGAAGAGAGCCGGTTAAAGCCGGGTAACAATAACGCTTAAATCTTTTTGACTCACCCGGTAGCATAAAGTAATTTGAAGGTATAAAAAGACGCCACATGTATTATAAATGTTTATTTGAATACAAAAAAGATCAAATTTGACTATGTTGAATGAACCAAACGTTGCCGTTTCTAGCTTTGCTTTTTCTTGTATGGAGCAGTCCTTTTCTTGTTTTGATTTTAATTAGACCAATGTAATGGACAGCTAGCACCGAAGGAAGTGCTGCATTGCTGTCTGTATCGTTGGTACTTTTGCACGTATCAAGTGAAACTGTGACCAGATTATGTGACCACGAAGAGCTGGACGTGACCAGCTTATGTGACCACAAATAGTGGGTGCAGTTTCAAAGTCAACTTTTACATCCTCGAAACAGTCCCTTTCATGACTTGATATTTGTAAACTGGTAAGATAGCATCGATTTTTCGCACGCAATGTCGTATCCAATTTTGGATAGAATTTAATTGAACTTCCATCTTCTTTTTCAGTGAAGACGAAGGCGAGGCAGTTCTACAGATACGTGATTCAGAAGACGTGAAAAGCCTCCATCGCATCGGTTTGACTAGAGATACGTTACGTGAAGATGAGTGCATGAAACTTGGCTTCCCTTTAGAATCTGCTTATGATTTTAATGCCATCGAAGCAGGGCCTATGCCGAAGTTTCATGGAAATGCAGATGCCATCATAGTGGGTAAGAATCTCTCATTGGCTGATTTCGAATTGAAACATCTTCATTTTGTACAGAGCCTGTCCGTGTTGATTTTCTCCGATTTGCTCAATGATTTGACCCCATTTCAAATCAAGATTTCTTTGTGAATTTCAATTACATGAACCTCCAACATGCAGAGAAACGTAGCTGAAATTTGATTATAGATCTTGAGGTTACCCGTCCAAATATTCACCTAACTTGGACGAGATTATTTTTAGTTACCTAACGGGAAGTGCATAAGCCGCCCCCATTCATTGTGATGTCATGCTTTTCTATATTCAATATAAAAAGTTGATAATAGCGAAGTACCTAATAAACTATCTACGAACTACTACAGCAATGCCCTGCATTCAAGAAACCTCTTTTTGACACCTTAGCTAAAAATGTTTCTTGCACCTGTGACACGTTTTTATTTTTAGAGGCCCTTTACATGAGACCCGACATGAAACTTACGGCGACATGAATTCATGCCGGCATGAAAATTGGAGAAAATTTGAGAAAATTCACTCCTGTTTACATGAGGCCCGATAGTGACCCGATATGAAACTCTCTACCTGCGTCAGGTATCTTTCACGTGACATGACGTAGATATTTTGCAAGGCAAACAAAGGAGATTTGATTTTCATATTGAGATTTTCATATTGAGGTTTACATGAGATTTTCATGCCGGCATGAGTTACATTCCCCCCGACATGACTTTTCATGCCGGCATGAAAAATCGACATGAAATTTCTATGTTGCTCCGAAATGAAAATTTCATATCACCCCGACATCATGTATACACAACAGTAGCTCAGACCAGCACCCGATATGAAATCTCGTGCCGGCATGAGTTTCATACCGGCATGAGTTTCATGTCGGGTCTCATGTAAAGGGCCTCTTAGGCTGAGGGGATCCTAAGTTTCTAATTGCTTTACTGGAAAATCTGCGAAAGAAGTTCCAAAAAGGGGTTGCTCTTAGATGTAATAGCCATATGTAATATGTCATTTTAGTGTCTCCGTGTTATCCGTAGTTCTAATCAACAACGTAGAATATCGAGCGAAGAGACATGTTTACTCATACACGCAAATCACAAAATTAACAACTCATTTTACAATAACAAAGCATGTCTTTCTTCAGTGTCCTGGGCACGAGTCTGTTTCGTAAATGACACAAATGTCATGGTCTAGAAGACACCACAGTTGTCAATGATTGTTTTGAACATCAATTAAAATTTAGGTAAAAATCTGTTAAATCAAAGATATCGTAGTAGCAACGTCTCATAAACGTTGCATGAAGTGGAACCTCCAAGACCAGGGCCCAATTTCGATGAAATACAAGAACCTTTATTTTAAGTGTGAGCCTCAAGAGTTTCTCGTAAGCACAGTGGTTAATCATTTTTCAGTAGGTATAAAGTTTCTTTCAGATGGTTTCTTAAATACGGGGCTTTACCGTATGCAACACTAAAAGGACGATACCGAGTGGGCAAAAGATTATGACTACCTTCAAATACATACAACTGATATATACAAACGAGTTTTACGGATAAATTCTTGTGCCGGTTTCACTTTGGATGTCATGCATCATGGGCGATTATGATGAACAATCTGAACGCCAGCGCAGGGAGCAACAATAACAATAACCGTCCTTCTCGCTGCTCCCTACCCCAAATCCTCATCGCTCCAGCCATCAATATCATTTCATTGAATTACAGGTGCGATAAACAACGAACACAAAATCATTACAGATGATTTGATGAAAGAAAATCCAGAGGAACTGTTCGACGTTTCAGAAGATTTGCTCAAATCATCTCCAGAGAATATTCTTGGTTCCCCTGAAGATTTCTCCGATGCTTTTGACATGTCACCAGAGACCCTGCAGGATTCAGGGTACTCACTGAACCTAGGCCAAGACAACACAGCTAGGGTACTCACTGAACCTACCACGTGTGCTTCTGCGAGGTCTGAATCTCTCAGCACAATGAGTGACATCAGCGTAGAACAACAGATGTTAGCACAATACCAACGACAACAATCTAGCGGCAGCAGTGCCAGTCCCTGTAGGCCTGAAGGTACGCATGGTTCATTCATTTGTTTTGCTTAGTCTTCCTCCACTAAGTGCTTGTTTATGTGAAGAAATACACCTCACCTGCCAGGCCCGGGGCTGGCGGGCAACGTAAAGTTCAGCCTAATTCATTAAGATATGTATGTTGCGTGTGGTACTAGTATGCAAATTAAATGATAATACTGTAAATGAAAGATTTAAGTACCAATGTAGCATAGATGTTTAAAATCTATGCTATATTGGTACTTAAATCTTTCATTTACAGTATTATTGGTAATTTTCAGCCATTGATAATGTGAGATTCTTACCTCACCTGTTAGCCCCGGGGCTGAGAGGTGAGGCGATTTGAACAAGTCTCCTTTCCTTGAGATCAAAACGAAATAACCAATACGAAACAATGAATACTCTAATTCATCCCTTCATACCAGTGGTGCTCCGTTTATGGAAAAATTTCATCTCGGCTAGGGGAGATTTTGCGTCTCGTGGGATGGGATCTCATTATACTGTTGTTGTTGCGTTGGTCACATAAACGCGAAATAAAGATACTAATTATTCTACGGGAAGGTGAAATGTCGCCGTCAGCCGTTTGGCGGGTGAGGTGTTCTTTCTTCGTACAAGCAGGCCTAAGACCCTCAACTTCACTCGTCTCGTTGAACTTTATTGATGTTATTGCTTAGTCTTCCTAAGGGCAAGGGCAGTATACATCAGTAATTCTCATTGACCTCAAAAGGGCCTTCGACACTGGTGATCATGAAATACTCTTGAAAAATTCAGAGTATATGGTCTTGCGGGTAAAGAGATTGGCTGGTTTCTGTCTTATCTAGATAATCGCAAACAATGATGTAAGATGAGCGGGCATATTTCGAGACTAGAGAACATTAATTTCGGGGCTCCTCAGGGATCCTGCTTAGGTTTCTTACTTTTCTTGCTCTATATCAACGACTTACCCTTGGCACTCGATTCTTCAAACGTTAATATGTACATTGATGATGCAAGCATCTAGCTACTACTCGTCGAAAGCTATTTCCTCGATCAACAATGGTGTTAATGGAGACGTACAGTCTCTTAAGTAATGACAATATGAGAACAAGTTATCCCTTAACGTTGCAAAAACAAACTATTTTGATAGGTAGTAGGTATACAATAAGAGCACTTGAGCAGCGTGATAACCAAAAACCTGGGTGGCTTCATACAAACACTTTGGTGGCCTACTATTAAGCAACTAATTAGGTCAGAGACTGCGTAATTCAATTTTGTAATTGACAACTATACCCTGTATAAAGAATTTAAAATGAAATGAAATGCTGTCACTTCAGTGAGGGCCTTGTTTCCCGAGAGCTGAAAACAGGACAAGATCTCAATCGGCGACAAATTTGTTAGTGCTCTTATTCTATACCTACTACCTAGACGGGCTTTGCGTGCTCATCAGCCTGCGTTTTGAAGAAACATCCATCAGTGTACTGATAGCTAGGTTTGTGGCACGGTAGCCTCTGTTGTTTTGAGAAGAGAATAGCAGGTGAATTAGGTCTACTTGTTTATGCCATATTGAATTAGTGCCAGAATAATCGGATTCAGCAAATGAAGGGAAATGAGTCGTTGGTGTAGCATTATGAGTTCAGTCAAAAGGCAAAACTACGACCAGGAGGGCGTCAGGGTCCAAGGGGCCTCATAACTGAAGATTTTTAACATTTTGACTGCAAGAATTGCTCTGAAATGCATTTTAAGCCAATCTAAATGGTGTGAACGGGAAAATATTCAGCTCGCTTCGCTCGAAGGAGGTCTCATTTCCCGGTTTTGCCCCTGGGCCTCCCAAAACTCTCGGCCGCCCTGATTACGACATATGTTGAGCCTTATATTTGCAGCGTCCAGAAAGGTAATTGAACGTGACGAGTAACAGAACTGTTTGATGTTGCTTCTTAAATGCAGTGGAATCCAATGAAGCAGTTACAGTGCCATTATATGTTTGGATCACGGGTAACCACAAGGGTAACCATAAGAGCTACCAAAATCTTTAGTAGATTCTTACTGGTAGCCACAGATAACCATACCATTTAAAAGAGATGGTTTATATCTTTTTAAAAATTTATGGTTACCCGTGGTCACCCGTGCTGATTCAATGAGAAATTATATTAAATCATGGTTAACCTTACCCATGTGGTTATCCGTGCCGGAGCCCGTCAGTGTATAGATAAGACAATCATGAGGCAAAACTGCCAATACCTTATTACTTAGATCTCGCAATTTTGGCGAGAAGCTGCCATATTTGTTACCATAGAGATTTTACATATCAAAACATGCCATTCTAGGATTCTCAATATCAGCATGCTTTTTGTATGAGGAGGGGTGAGTGGTCTGAGTTTATTCCTCTATCAAACATGAACAGCGGCCTCAAGGGAACGGGGTAGTCGTAAGCGCTATAACGTTGATTTAAAATATGTTGTTTTGACAATGTGCGAAGACATGTCTGTTCTATCGTCCCATCGTCAAAAGTGAAAACTTCCTTGTTCATGTAATCAGCAAAGACCTGATTCGTTTCGACCGCTGTGCAAAGTGCTTTCTGCGCCTGCTCAAGCTGCCAAAAACAGAAAGGTGGGAGGGGGTGAACTTTTTGGGGACTGCACGCAGTTGTGGCGGAATCTATTGTGATCCAGGCCTCTTGAGACGCGGTTTGGGATCAGGCGCATGCGGAAAGTGTTCAGAAGGCAAACAAGCATGGCTGAAAAAATCACTGACCTTGGAAAGCTTCGATAAAGATTGATTATTTAACTTTATTTTCCTTGGGATGGAGGCGATATTTATCAAGAAAAATTCGAAATGAAGAAAGGCTTTTTTTGGAAAAACGGCTCGCTGCCGCAAGCTGAGCGTTGGTGGATATAATCTGCAGAATATGAGCATCATTTTGAGACAGGTAAGTATTCCTAAAAAATTGGCCTTGTGTTACTTTTTTTGCCATACAGTTGGGTCAGTTTTGAAGGGCAAATAAATCACTTGTTTGTTTACATGTAAATAATCAGCTCATAGGGGGCTCTACAAAATGAATATTCCACGGAAATTTTTATAACTGTCTCGTCAGGGCCTATAATTTCATGAATCGTCTTCCGATCATCTATCCTGGTACATCATGTCCACAAAAATTTTTATTTTCTTGTAACAGGTCATTTTCTGAGGAAAAAGACAAAAATTTAGAGACCTTCAACGACTGAAAATTGCAAAAAATCTAGTCGTTGCCGCAAAACGAAACTATCACCACTGCGTTGGTGAGATGTTCAGCTTCAAATTTCTCAAACCGGTTTTGGTCGAAAAATTGGCTAACATTGATTATTTTTGCGTTTTAGTTTGTGAACATCACTTGAAGAAACTGCGACATTCATGCCTAGGCCATTCTATTGTCTTAGCATTTTGCTGTTGTTTGTCCCTTGATGGCCTTTTGTTTTTCTGTCCTGCCTTTTCACTTAAAATTTCCGGATGTTTTGCTGCCCTGCTGTGTTGTTTCATCATATTTTAGAAGGACTATTTGTCTCTTCAATGTATTGAAATAATATTAGATTGCATTTTATAACTTGTTTTATTGCTTTGAGTTCATATTTGGATACAAAGCCAAAATGCAAGACTTGTTTTTGATTGATTGATTTATGAACTGCCCAAGTTTGATGGCTGCGTACCAAGAAAGCATGTTCAGTTGTTTCACACATTTTATCAATAATATTTCTACAAAATTGTGTTTGTCCATTGCCATTTGTCTAAGTTTCTAATTTCTCCTTTATTATTTTCAGATACTGTAACATCAAATCACATTTTGTTTGAATGTGTTTGGTCGTGATAGAGCACCTGCAGGTTGCAAATTTTTGGCTGGATGACTACTACTATGTAACCTTACAAGATTTCCAACACATTCCCACAGAAGAATGAACACTGTTTGAATAGGATGGATTCTAGGAAATCTGGAGTGATACAGACTTGCATGAATATTGCTAAGTATTTAAAACAATTTAAGGAATTTCAGATTGATTTCAGTGCTAGCACCACAGCGGGGACTGGGGGACTTTTCTCCCCCATTCCCAGAAGTTGGAAAAAATTTTCAAAGACAACTGGCAGAAAATTAATTAGGCATATCTTTAGATTCAACAATCAATTCAAGAAATCCCCCAACCCACTTCTTTCACATTTTTCAGTGCTGGTGCTACCACTGATTCATTTCTTTCCTGCACCAAATTTTTGAATGATTCTGAATAATTTGATGATGTTGAATGCAATGTAGAGTCTTGAGGGATGTTTTCTGTGACTACTTTCTAATTATTGTTGATCTCCTTGTTTGAATTCCTCAGCTTACTATGAAATAGTGAGATCCTATACATCTGAAATATTCTACCATTTGTTGCAAAGATCCAGAATAGGCAATTACATTCAAGATGGAGGGGAGGAACCCCAGGGGGGTTATCCCTAACTTTCAATATGGGGTCCATGCCACTATTTCCTTGCTGACCCCAAATATTGAGCTTAACATTTTGGGACCCCAAATATTGACTCCAATTGTTTGGAGACCCTCACCAAATTCCATGATTCTTCCTTTTTCAGATTTTTGGACCCTAAATATTGAATTTTTGTCCATGTTGTAACACACAGACCCCAAATATTGATTTATGTAAAATTTCAGACCCCAAACATTGGCATGGACCTCCCCCTATTGGAAGTTATGAAGTACCCCCCCCCCACTGGGGGAGGAACTTTTTACCAAGAAACATTGTATTCCAAGCTTCCTGGCTCCCAAAAAACAATTTGTGGTACAAACAGGCACCATATGGTACCTATGCAAAAAATTGGTACTGAGTCTACCCCAACAGGATCTCATTGCTTTTTGGAGCCAATCATCTGTGTGACAGTGTACTTTGATACAAACCAGTTACACTATATTTTAAGTCTAAATCAGTTGTTGAGGTAAGGTGCCACTGTCCCCATTCAAGAAGAGGACTTGGCTTTCTAATTGGTGCCCAAACGTTGGCAAAAAGTGCACCCAGAATTGTGAAGGTAACCCACTTTTAGAATCTTCTTTGGACCAAAATGAAGGGGAAGTATCAAATGAAACCATTTAACAGAAAATCCTAATTCATTTTGCTAGCTGTCATCAAAAACATTGGCATTCAATTATTGGCTCTTGGCGTTTGGCTTGCCTGCATCCACCACTAGCCTAGATGTTTCTGGTTGGATTTGAAAGGGGCCTTGGATGGAAACTTAAAACTGATTGATAACAATTCTTGCTGGAATTTGTGAAATAAGGGATAAATAATCACTTTGATATCAGATATTCATTGCAATCATTCTCTGTTTATCACGTCAGCTGATTTAATCCGATACGCTTCTGCGCGCGCATAAAAAACGAATCTGCCTCTTGCTCATGTAATCATATATGCTAAAAGAGTCTTGTTATTGCATTTTTTCACTGATGCGATCTTAATCATAAAGATTTTCACATTTCCTGACATTTCACATCTTTCACATTTCCTCATTTTCTGTAACCAACTTTGTAAGTTTCTTCATACAGACAATCGTGGAAAAAATATATTGGAACAGCGTAAAAATTTTGCAATTTCAAATGATCCTCTCCCTTTCAAACCCCAATGCAATGTTGCTTGGACGTTCTTTCAGCTTCAAATTGCCAACCAACATTGTTTTGAGGTAAAATGGGTGGCGTAAATGCGAGACTGAGAACTGAGATAATCTGCGCAGCCTTGTTCCAAATATTTTGTCCAGGATTTTGACTAGTCCAGTAACGGTCAAGCTACGCGATTCTGGTCCCATCTCCGTGGTCGGGACTTACGCAAATAATATGTCATGGTTTCTTCGTAGAACATAGCAAATGTGTGCCAGAGTACAGTGTCTGATTTGATTTTCTTGCAGGTCCTCTGGACCAGTCACGAGAAGCAAAGAAAAATTCTCTCACAAGCCTTGCCAAATCTCTCAACGAACTAGGGGTGAGTTGCCCCCCAAATGTCCTTGCCCCGCCTGCTGATTCTAACCCTTATTTGCAAATGTCTTTAATGGCAGATTCAATGGGAAAGAGACAGACTTCTCCACAAGGTCAAGGTCATTCTATAACAGATCTAAGTTACAGTTCACCTCAACAGCGGGGCTACAGTTCCATGGAAGGATACATGCCGGCCGGGGCATACTATGCTCCTGCACCCAACACAGTTATTGACTTTAGCGATTTCAAACAACCAAAAACTTCGTACCGAGTGAACACTCGCCCAAACACCGTTCAATACATAAACAACTCAATGCCATCACCTCAGAATACCTACGCAAACAACTACCCGGTAGTGACAACAAAACCACCCCCATCACCCATGCATTTCACCCAGTATAGTATGGAGCGACCTCCAAATGTTACTATAACCGCACCGGAATCAAACTTGCAAGATTTGCGGGCGGCAACCATGACAATGTCAGCGAACGGCAGATCAGAGTCATCGCCGAAATACCCATTCACAAGCCCTGTTAGCCCTACTCTTAGTTGGAGTAATAGCCAAAACCCGGTCCTAAATGATGTTGGTATGGACAATATAGAGCAAATGTCACTGCCCGCTTATAATGGCATGCAATCCAGCCAACACCAAATATATAGCATGACGCGACAGCTTATGAATATGCAGCATCAGCAACAACAACAGCAACAACAGCAACAGCCAAGGCAAAATGGCTTCCCCTCTCAGTATTATTCATAGTACTGTTCACCAAGGCCAGTACTGACAACAGTATTTCATTGTAATTGGTAGAAATAGGTAGCTGCAGCCATGGCAATAGGGCATGCAGACGTTTCACTGTGCTTGAAAAGTTGACTGCTGACCTATTTGATCACGTCATCAGATGGACACTTGTTTTCTGGGTGACGATGCGAAGTGGTTTTATTTGCTATGCGACGTCGTGCAGCGTGTCTCAAGAAAATTGTTCGATGTTTGATTAAATATTGAAAAATAACGATAACATGAACAGGTTCACGGAAAGAAAATCCTGTCCCCAAGATTATGAAATAATTTTAGAGGCCAGAACCTTGCAAATTGGTTGAACATTCATTGAGTTGCGAGCTTTCAAAGATCACAAATATGCGACGGCTGAAACCAGAGAACCCCAGATTACTTTGATGCAAAAAAGCTCGCAGATCGAGGTAAAAGAAGGTTATCCACTATCTCTCGTTGACATCCACGCAAACCAAATAAGTCTTCTATTAGATGCTATTTAATAATTTTTTTATTGGATCAAATAAGATGTAATTTTTTCAGAGGCCTCTGGCTTCAGTTTCCGCACAAACTGGGACTTCAAAGGCTTGTAACTCCATGAATTTCTAGCGGATTTGCGAGATTATTGTGTCAAAAATTAAGTTTGAATCCCAGGAAAAGGGTAATGTCCAAGTGCCCATTCAGCATAACGTTATTTGTATTTTATCAAACATCGAACAATTTTGTTGAGACCCCTTGTTATAATGGCGATGTAGTCTGTAGTATTTTGAGTAACTCAGTCAGCTGCGTAGATTAGTTTCGCAGGGTAAACCTACACATTATCCCATTGTGCATGGAGATTCTTTCGTACAGAATAAAATGGGATGAATGCGGAATGGGCGGGAAGTGGCAAAGCTTTGAAACCTAACAGTAATCATAAGGATGCTTTAAGGGGCTCCGTCGCTAAACTGTAAATAAATCTGTACAAGCCAAAGTTTTCGGCACGTACATGTCTATGTCTTCCGCAGGTGGTATGATGGCTTTAGCCCCACCAAAAAATGATGGTTCAAGTTAAGACATATCCGAGCAATCATGAAAGATAGAAATGTTTCGTTTTTTTTCCTATCTAAAGTTTAGCAATTTATCTGCAAAGTAACGCTTTCATTTTGAAAATCTTGCCTATCAAAATTCTGCAAAAGCATTGTCTTGATAGAGCTTTAGAGATTTCGAGCCTCGAAGAAGAAGAGGGAGGATTGAAGTTTGAGCCCACTGCTAACACGATAGATGCGTGAACTTTCATTTGTAAATTCTATGAGGCAGAAGGCAAACACATATCTATAGTGATCTAGAAACAAAATTTTGAGAATAATTACAAACTTTTCTGCTCGCCTTGCTCACAGGGGGCCTCATTTCGCAGTTTTGTCCCTGGACCGTGAAAATCTCTCAGCGGCCCTGCCCTGACTCGAGATGAGGCACCCACATATCGAAGTATGCACCTCCTTTGCGGGAACATTTGAAAATCATCTTGTTGAGGACACGGAGAATGCCCGATTTGTTTAAAGCCAGATTGTCTTAACTGAAGGAAATGCTACACATGGCATGAGTGAAAATATTTCATTTTCTTTTCGACTTGAACAAAGTTTCATTTTTGGAAACATTGTTGTTCAAAGCAGGATGTGGACGATTTTTACCTGGGGAGGATTATAAAGCTTTGCTCAGTCACGTCACGAAGCTGCTCTCATACCCAAAACTTTATGGCCGCAAGAAGGTCATTTTATGAGTGCTGAACGAGCTCAACCAAATCTAGGGAGCTTTATGTAATGTTGGAGTATTTTTAATTTTTGAGTAGTGCTGAACTGTTTTGTTACCCCCTGATTCATTGCTTAAATCGTATAGACAACTTAGGCTGCGTTCACATTGTGCAATCTTTTGAAAGCGCTTAAACGCTCGTCCAGAAATCCGCCCGCCATACAAATCCCTTACAGTGTTCAGATTGCATTTTTGAAGTCTGAACACTGTGAGGGATTAGTATGGCGGATTTCTGCACGAGCGTTTACGCGCTTACAAATGATTGTGCCATGTGAATGCGGCCTAAGTTTTAGCTTTACTGTCCCACGTCCACGCTTCTTTCTTGCAAATCCGAGTAACCTTTGTAGCCATACAATCGGTTGTCATAATCCCAGCCCCAGTTGTCTGTAGTTTTTGTTTTTACTTCACGTTTATAAATAAAGCAAGATAATCTGACCCCTTCGAGGCCTTATTGGGCGATTCGTAGAAGTTTTCATCACCTACGATTATTTGCAGGCACGCTGCTGTTTCAGTCTGTCTTAAAATCAAATCTGGCCTCATCTCATTGAGTTGAATTGTTGTTGTTGATGTTATCGCTCCACTGAGGGCCCTTTTCCCAAAGAGCTGTAAAAATGGGAAAAAAATTCAATCAGCGACGAGATTCTGTCGCCCCGTCGTCTACCGATCAGCATGTCGCTTGGAGCAACGCGGTTTTGCTTTTGTGGCAAAAATGATTTTTTGGCAGCGTCCTGACACCTGATTTCATGGCATAGCAGTTCCAGAAAACTGATTTTAAGGCATTTTAGACCCAGTGGCTGTGAGAAAAAAACAGCAGATGATTCAGGTCCAATAGATCTTTCAGCTACATTAAAAAAGAATGCGAATCAAATGACAGATTGACACATTTTGTAGAATGTTCGAATGCACATAGTAGTGATAAAAGCTCCAACACTGCTCAAACGAATTTTTCGTGGAGCAGCGAAAAAGTTTTAAATGGAATCAGTACGGAGCTTTGCAGTTCCTGCAAGCGTATGGGAATGAATTGTAGTTATAGCGTTATCAGTTCAGGCAACGAGCGAAACTACGACATTTAATCGAGTCTAATTTTTCCCTATTGATTATTTCCCTATCAGTATCAATAGCGAAAGAAAACAATGGGTGGATGTAGCAAAAAAGTATATCCTAAAACCATAGCCTGGCCGTTTTTCGCCAAGTTAGCTTCCGAATAAGTACCACTTAAGACAAATTGTGGTTGACGCATCGATATTATGCAAGTTTGACTGTATTCGATCGTAATGTAATGTGTGTATCCTTAGATAATAAAGGCTTTAGTTATGCAGCTATCATTTTATTGCCCCGATCTCCCCCCACCTTGGGATAGGCGGGGCATATGTGGGGCTATTCACAATTTTCTTGGGTAAAAGTGAGTGATGTCACCGCCTTTCGGGGCCACATTTTCTTTGAATGGGAGACGATAGCACACGTTTGGCCTCGCTTAAATCCAGGCATGTTATGCGGGGCATAGATAGAACTCCCATCATTTGAAAACACACAAGAATGTGCAATCCATTGGCTCAACTGTTGAAGACAATTTAACCAACTTTTTCTCGTTATTGAAATTTTCTGGACGTACATTGAATAGAAAATAACGTTGTTCAAAAGTTTCAACAGGGAATCGAATCGCCCCGGGTTGAGTGTCCAGGCTCCCGGCGCCAAATTTTCAGTTAGCAGGAGGTGAATTGTCCCGCTTACAGCCCCGCCTATCCTGGGGTGGGGGCTCAGGGCAATAGACTGATAGAGATGCATTACAAAAAGGCAAGTTACGGCATGGGCGATAAGAAACCTGGTCATTGATGTTGCTACAGTTTTGTTCTTCCTGTTTCCCTATACCCAGTTTTCCTTGTATCCCTATGTCCTCCAAATTTTAATGACTGTCTTGGGCGCAGCAACAACAACGAACCTCACAGGCACAAGAAGACAGGATTGAAAACATTGCTGAAGGAACAACTACCAATTCCATGATTACGGTATTACGGTAGTTTTTGGGAATGTACTGAGGAGAATTTCCTTTCTGTTGGACATTGATGAATGATAACTTTGTAATCTTTTATCAGTGTGACTGTATATAGCTGGAATGAGTGGGAGTGCCTGCCATTCTTTCAATAATATCAAGGGTGTTAGGCCACCCTTGTTTTGATTAAATATTCATTTACCTTGTTTGGATGTGTGTTGTCTTGTTTGCTTCGTCTCAACCCGTAGACATGAGTTGAGATGAAAGAAAATAGTAAAGCTGTTCTAACACCCATGATGATATGAAGCTAACAGATGTAAACTGTGACAAGGGTTCTTTTAGCAATTTAGTGATCGAAAAATGTGTGCTGTTGCTCTTTTTCGTTATTCACTTCTGTGTCCTCCTCCGTTTCTTGGAATTTAAGCATATAAAAGTGGCTCATAAGGGCGCCGGAGAGGGAGGTGTGGGGGCTGGGCAAGTACCCCTCCCGCCCTTTCTAAGGGGGCAAGGGGGCCAGAGTGCCTTTGTTTTTTATGGAACTTTACTGTTTAACAACGTTCGATTGCAAATTATGAAAACCATGAATGTAACCCTTAAGTCGAGGAACCATCGTAACTTGCATTAGTCATATCCAAATATCTAAAAGAGAACATCATTTATGTTACTTGAGATATTCTTGATGGCATTTTGAGCCAATCCAAAGGGCGTGGTTGCAGAAATTTTTCCTGGAGAGGACCGCTAGACCCCCTAAATATTCGCCTTGCTTCGTTCGCCTTCGGACCGGGGTGCCCTTGCATTCCCCTTCGACTTCCTTGCCCTACAATTGCTTCGGCGTCCCAGGTGGCTCAAGCCACTTTCGGTCAAGTTCTAGCCTATCAGACATAAAAATTTTCTGTTGACGTAGGTCAGTTGCCCAAATATGGTTCGGCACGTGTTAAGGCCTATTGTCTTTGCATGGATATTTTTGCCAAGGGTAAAAGTGGTGTGATTCCCGTAATAACACTTGCAGGTCAGTGGCGGATTTAGGGGGCAAATGGGGGCAACTGCCCCCCTTCACGATGAAAACTAAGCTTTGGCGCCCCCTTTTTGGCAAGAAAAGCGCCCCTTATCCTGACCCAAATGCACTCTTTTTTCAGTGTTTCGTTTTGAATGCGGGGAAACACGTAAACTAAGGCGCTATTCAGAAGAAAAACCAGAGACCTTTATTGAACGAAGCCCAAAAAATTTTCGCGCGCCTTCGGCGCGCTAACTTTTCATTTTCTTTTGGCGCCCCTTCTCCAAATTGCCCCCCTTCAACCTCAGGCTGGATCCGCCCCCGTTACAGGTACCCTGAGTACCCCTGAAGAGAAAATTGTTATTGATGCAATTGAACGGCACTGTCAAATGATGAGGAGTTCTGTTTAGATTTCTCTGATATCTCATTTCGTTTTCAATGCACACACTGATTTTAAAGGTGATCTGAAGCGAAAATTTTAACAGATGCAGATAACGACACTTACGAATGATACGCAATCCTGTTTAAATCTTTTTCATATCTTATTTCCTTTTCAAGTTATCCACTGATAACTAGCCTGCGTGCAGACTCTAAAGTAAGTGCAGTGGAGCGAAAAGGAGAAGAACGCTCCCTGTCCTTCATATCATATCATATCATATCATATCATATCATATCATATCATATCATATCATATCATATCATATCATATCATATCATATCATATCATATCATATCATATCATATCATATCATATCATATCATATCATATCATATCATATCATATCATATCATATCATATCATATCATATCATATCATATCATCAGTTATTTAAGCATGGTAGCCCATTCAACTAAGTTGGTTTACAAGGGGCCATGCATCTAAAATACTACAAAAAGCAAAAAATTTGAAAAAATATAATACAACAAATCTAGATAAAGAAAAAGAACATTTTATCATACTCTACTCCTCTACCCAACCATTACATTACTCTACCTTGCCTTACCCTACCTCGCCCTACTCTACCTCACCATACCATACTCTAATCAACCCTACCTACCCTACAATACCATACCCTACCCTGCAATACTCTACTCCTACCTTACCCTACCCTACCCTACCCTACCCCACCCTACCCTACCCTACCCTACCCTATCAGGTTAATTTGGATACCCTATTACATAACTTTGTCTTTTCTTTACCTTTATCTGTTTACATAAGTTTACAAGTCATATAAGATAAATTTGAAATCATAACGGAAAAGTTTAAATCAAAGATTTGAATCGATTTAAAGAGGTTGCCCGCTTAGCTTCGGTATCTAGGCTATTCCAAAGTTTAGCACCTCTAAACGAAAATGACTTCTGCCCATTACATGTCCTTTTCTTTGGCAGCTTTAAATCAGTGTTTGTATTGTGTAGCTGCCGTGTTGCATCTTGTGAATTTCTTGTGAACATATCATTCATATATGGGGGAGCTTCTCCTTTTCGCTCCTCCGCACTTACTGTAGAGTCTGCACGCAGGCTACTGATAACAAGTTTCAGCTGATGACGTCATTTTGTTTGCAAATTACTGGGATAATTTTTTGGAATATAGTTTATTTTTCTTTTGCAAAGTACAGTTGCAGGAGACATTTTCTGTGACCCTGCTTTCCGCTCTGATGAACACGGAAAGCCGGTTTTCAAAAATCCTCCCCTTGTCCATCGAATTTCTGTAAAAATGTATGGTACTACTCATACGCATGGCAATCGAAAGACATAGCTATTAAACAAATAGTTTGTTTTCACGGCTTTGGAGAAGGCGCACTTCAAAATACTTCACTGGCTTCAGAAGAACTTTTTCCACTCTGCTGATCTGAAGATTTTGATGAAACTTTTTTACCACACACAATAAATGTACGAGGACACACAAGCCAAATTTGAAGTCGAAAACTTGGCTGGTTTTTCTGCAATGACTGGCCAGTCGATTATGGATAGATAAAAGCGAAAGAATCAGTGAAGCGCTTGCAAGTGTGCATGAAACAAGTCAAAATTCATCATGGCTTTACCGGGTGAGCCAGAAAAAGTTCCCACTTTTGAAAATTCGTAACACCAAGACTACTTCACGGATTTGAATCATTCAAATTGTAGTTAAAAGCCGCAAGATCAAAGTATTTTTGTGATTTTTCTCACTGTCCTACCAGCACTACAAATATAGGTAAATT
This sequence comes from Aurelia sp. 4 Dawson et al 2005, assembly GCA_964019985.1. Taxonomy (NCBI): domain Eukaryota; kingdom Metazoa; phylum Cnidaria; class Scyphozoa; order Semaeostomeae; family Ulmaridae; genus Aurelia; species Aurelia sp. 4 Dawson et al 2005. The sequence continues at coordinate 2,509,504 of OZ026501.1, read as the reverse complement.
CAACTTTACAAAAATTTCATGGTTGCAGAATGACTAAAAAATGGCTCAAAACATTGATCAATTGATAAATGACTTCTCGCCCAGAATAATGAAGGAACTGCAATTTCTCATGGGTGAGAGATTTCCTCTATACATTGATTTTGAAAATCGATGTCTTATAACTATTGAGGGAGGTGAAACACCCATGGTCTATTGTTCGGTGCGATTTGATCAATGCTGTAGGCCCTTTTTTAAAATTATCAGATTTTGAGTGCTCCGAGTTTCTTACGAGTTTCTTAAAGGTTCTGTAACAATCTTCATGTTCACTACGTGTTCCTTAGAGAAAATTTGAAAACAATGTTATTTGTAACTTTACGATGTTATTCCGAGTAATATGATACATGCAACAAGTGAAATAAAGTAAAAATATGTGAACGATTTCCTTTATCAAAATAAATAGTTATATTTTCCCAGTACTGGAGTTTCTTAATATTTTGGCGATCTGCGAGCCGGGTTTCTTGTCAGCAATTTCTTACAAAAAAATAAGTGTAGTCCACTTAAATTTTTGATCTCAGGATAAGTTTGGTATACTCATTTGACATAGACTGCTACGCTACAGTAACCCCGGTGGGTGCAATGCATTGTGAAAGGTACACCACGCTTGCCCATACTATTTCATAGACTACCCTTTTCTCTGACTTGCTAGTTGGCGAGAGGGGTAACCCACTTTAAAAGGAATATCACTGGTCCCTAAAGAAGAAATCTGTACAGCAGAAATAATGCTTTGAGAGAATTCTGAGTCCTTTGCACTTGTATTGCCATTCATATTACTGGTATGTTTTATTGGTAAACAGTAGCACCTATAAAAATAGCGGTATCAAATTGCTTTCAAGCCAGTTGACATTCACTATTTTTCAGTGTCCCGACTCCAACAGCATTTAAATATTCTTTGAGATATTTTATAGGGTAAATGCCCCTTATTTTGAGATTCTAGGTCCTAGGATTTTGTTTCAAATATACCCCTTTCTCAGGGAAATCATGGATGAGCGTGGTGTCATATTTTCATTAACATTGCACACATCGGGTACAGTAACTACGTTTGAGATTGCAAGCAAAGATGGAAATGCTTACCACTTCCAGAAAGAATTTCTTTGACAAATGAATCTACAAGACGCATATACAGTAGAAATAAAATACCATCTATCTATAGTCCACTTCAACCCCTTGTGTATTTTCCCCAGATGTGTAGCATAAAGACGAACGCAATGAATAACAGGCTCATCACCAACACTGGAACTGGGCCACTACAAAATGAAATAATATATGAAAGACTCTGCACAAACTCTGCATCACTACATCACTTGAAAACAGAATGAGATCGATATAAAATATGTAAACAGGACTTCTTATTATCATTCAACAGTGCAGTGCTATTTATCTTCTTTTTCTGACACAATCTGATGCCAAATGCACAGTATGCAGGTTGCAAAGGTCCCTCGGAAAACTGTGAGTAGTATCATCATTTAGTAGTATATTATTTCATATATTTAAGTTAGTGCCTTTAACTTTGCATGCATACATTCTTGTGCAATCCATGGTTTTATGTGGTAGTAATTCCAGCTTGTTTGTAAGTAGGTTAGAGGCGCTCTTGGCCTAGATGCTTTATGGTAAAAAAACCAAAGAAAAGTAAAAGTGAAATTTTTATCTCTATGACATTTAAGAAATACAGTTAAGAAATTGATGTAGTTTATTTTATTACAAACAAAGGATTGTTCTTAATCAAACAGCTGACAGGAAACTCAACATTGAAAATGGAACATGTGATATTGGCATGGAACCTTGTATTTTTGTTAAACAAGACATCCTAGAATTGCAAGATGGGGGAGGACAAACTGCATGGTGGTGTAGTAGATTCATCACCCAGAAGAGGCTGCTGGTTAGCATAGAGTCCTTGAGAATGATCCTGAAAACTTTCAAATGAGTTTAAAGTCTTTAAAGAAGAATACACAAAAGGTTGAAGCATCTTCCATTTGATCTTATGGCTTGAAGGGACTTCATCCATTTTGCTGTATTTCTGTTGGGGTATTTCTGTCATCTTAATACAGTATTCTCCAAATAACAATGATTTCTACTGTACAGTATGTAACAAAGCTACAATTTTTTCTTAACTTCCCAGCACAAACAGCACACAAAGAGTTGTTGAGCTGTTATAGCTGATAAGTCTTGCGATGGGTATTTCAGGGCAAGTGACATCAGTTTGGGCTTAACATTCTGTATGATCAAAAGGTTGAATGGAAAGAGAGTGGCTATCATTGTAAGGTTAAATATAATATTGGATAAACATACACTTTAATTCCTGGTGAGTCTTCCGTGTAAAACCTCCACATATTTTGTGGTGAACCTCCTGTAGTTCTCCTTGTAGGAGCTGTACTTGTGCCTTTTCTATCCAGGAAAGAAGAAATATGAGTCTTAGCTTCAAAGTACAGGTAAAAAAGCAGTGATTGCACAGTACAGTGGAATCGTAAGGATTGCACTGGGAGCATTGGTAATGTCTTGCAAATTAGTATACAGGTTTGCACTGAACAATAATATGATTTTTCTGTGTAACTATCACTGGTTGCAAGATCTTACCAGCAACAGATAATTACCAAAAAGATGGTGTTGGGAAACCTTTGACAGATTTTATGTGGAATCAACATTGATTCTTTTGAAACTCGATCATCAAATGAGATGTATCTTGGTGAGATGCCCCCTGGTGCCATCATCCCATTAGAGACTATTGTGTGATTATATCATATGGGACAGGCATGGATTGCACCTGTGAAGATAAACGCTAAAAATTATGCTCACTGTGCATGAAAAACAGCCATTTTTCTTGCTGTACTGCCAAAAATTGAAAATGGGAGAAGCTACTCAACAAACTGTGTGAGATAAAAAGTTCAGCTGTATTTGCTTAAAGCAAAACAACAATTCAAATGGAACAATTAAGCGCCCCAGCACATTTTTTAGGGGGCTGCATAAGAGCACATGAATGTTAGAGCACAAAATATTGCACTTTGAAAACAAATTACAAATGTGGGGTCTTTATCAAGAAACAGGCAGGTCTTTGGATAAAAGATCAGCTTACATGCTCTGCTGGAAATTCATTGATATATTGGCAACTGCAAGCATTAGGAATATTCTAAATGATCATAAGGTCTACTTTTACTTAGGTAACTTTGCCCCAAAAAGGCTTTTGAAATAACTGCCAAATAAAACATCTTGCTACACACTTTTATCCAGCTATTTAATTTGAAATCAAAGTAAATTGTCACGCTTACCTATTCCTCACAGTTGATCCAGATTTTGGGGCACCACCACCTGCCTTTGGGGATCTTCCCCCTGAACCAACTGATGTTGCTGATGCAGACTGAACCTGTGTGCAAGAAATCATTGATATCTATAATTATTGGACCAAGAAAAACATTGTTCTTTTGTGATTTTTGAAAACAAACCAATTGCAATAGCTCCCAGACTGAAAAGATGCTTCGTTAAACATTCAATGTTAATATTTTTTAATGGTATTTGGCCATTATAGGGGGTGGGCGGGGGTCTGACTCTTAGGCTATTAAGAAAATGTGAACTCATATGGAAACTTCCATTGGGAATTTTTTCAAATGTGTGGATAAAAAGCTTCAAATAGAATGTAGAACAAGACAGTTTTACTATATGCCACCCAAATATGGTATATTCAGTTGAAGTCTTGCATGTTCCAAAATGCATCTACACGTTTTTTTTTATAAGAAACTAGGATCAGGCCATAGTACTAAAAGTTTCTCAATTTCACATGAAATTTTGTCCATTTTAGTACTAAAAGTTTCTTAATTGGTTTCTTATTTTTTGAAAGCAGAATTAGTAATGTGGTCACTAACACTGCGGCAGATATGTTTCTTGACATTTAAAACATCATAAAGGAATAAACAGTGTTCTGTTATGTTGAAAACACAAATGGTTAGATAATATTACTCAAGAATAAGGGTTCAACGATCTATTTGCTATTTTTATGCTCTTAACTTTTAAAAGTTTCTTAGCACTTCTCAGACATAGTACTAGAGGTTCTCAAAATTCTGGCCATCTTAGTACTAGTTTCTTATAAACCAGTTTCTTATATAAAAAAAACGTGTATTTGCTGGTCTCAAAGTTGTATTTAGGCTGAATATTTCACACCAATGCGACAGACTTTTGGTAGAAAGCTGTTTAAGGGGAGGGCATGGGGGTTCTGATCTTAAGGCCAAATGCCGCCGTTAAAAGTACGAAATGTGAAAAATGATGCCCCTTAAAATCTTGTCATAAGATTAGATTGTTGTTAAGCATTCTTATATGACCTTCATCATTTGGCCACTCTTCAAATTTAGGCCCATGACCATGATGGGATTCTGGTTGTATCTTCGTGTGATGATGAAACGACATCACATTTGATTCAATTGCGTTGTCTGACAACCTTTAACAAGGCTTTGTTTTTGGTGAAGGTATGGTCATTCTATGATAAAAGAGCTTCATCCATGCATCCTAGAAATATTCAAATTAATATCAACGTCTTACCATCTTTATTTTTCGATGTTTTTCGTGCTCAAAACTCCACTGTATTCTTAGCAATCAAGTCAAAAGAAAGGAAGCTTTGAGATCGACGAGTTCCTTTTGTTGATAACGCTGACGTATGCTTCAACAAAGAGGCATTCTCCTGCGCAGCTGAACGAGAGCGAGGCAGTACGAAAGAAACAAGAGACTAAACGTTGTTGCTGCTGTAATTTGAAAATGGCCGCAGAAAAACAAAGTTTCGCTTTTTCAGAGGTGAAGGTGAAGTGAAGTGAAGTCGAGGTGCATGAGCATCACAGGAATTTAGACAGAATCGGAAGTAAAACTTGCCTGAAATGTCTTTTCTGTCAAAATTCAGAGGATCCCAAGATAAAACCAAGGTATAAGTAATTAAAAATCCCTTCAACAAGAAACAAATAACACATTGATTGAAATCGAAAATGCGATGTAAATTCGAAAAGCAAAGCAGGTAGACCAGGCTAAATTATCTGTTATATTCATTGCTTGTATTCACTGAAGAGGAATTTCTTAAGGGAGGAACTCTCTCAGTATTTAATGGCTAATGGATACTTTTAGGAGGAAATTTTAAGACTGGCTCATTCTTTGATCAAACTTTGGTGTTTTATTTCTATTTCTTAAAGGTTGCAACTTTTATTGGCTTTCTGTCAGATGTCAAAAGAAATGTTTCATGTCAAAGAAATGTTACTGTTTGTCACTTACATTTCATTTTTATTCTTTTTTATTTCAGAGCAAAACTAAGAAAGAATGGGAACCCCCAAAGATTCCACCATCAGAATTTACCAACAGTAAAAAGGATAATGCTAAATGTGAGGATAATGCTAAATGTGGAGACACTGCAATTATAGTTCCTAGTGAAGGATTAGGATCAAATCCTTCACAAAGCATAACAACTCTAGAGGCCAATGAGCTCCAAAGCAGCTTTGACTTCATGTTGAATGGTGAGCCCCTCATCTTATTTACAAAATAAAGTGACAAGGGTATACATGATGCCTTTTTAGGGGCCGTCCAAAAATCCATTTTGTCATAGATAACAGAATTTAGGTGCTAGCTTCTGATACCCCCCCCCCTCCTCTTAACAGACACACAAAACTGTGTGTTTACCTATCTCATAAACTGTTTCATTGAGATGGATATCCAACTTCAAGTATGAACAAAGGGCACCTCTTCTTAGGCCATTTCTCTCTGTGTTTGGCATTATCAAGTGTTAGATCTTGCAAAATATGATTGAAAACATTCTTAGGCTCCATTCTGTCACCCTTGACAGATAGTTGATGAGCCCTGTCCCCCATAATGAACAAATTCTATCATATGTGAAGAAATGGATTTTCGGAAGACCCCTCATTTGTTTTTTTTTTTACCCAATGCTTTACAGAGTCAGCATGCAAGATGTGAGCATGAAATAACCACAAGAGGCAATGGCTCTTGTGTTTTTTACTGAAAATGTTCATAGAAACAGGAAGAAACTTTTTTGCTTACGAAGGGAGCCCACGTTTTCAGCCGAGTCCAATAAAAAACTATCCACAATGAAATATCAATCATGCTATTCAAAAAGAAACTAAAACTATCAAACTCTTTGTACAGTGGATGTCTAAGAAAACACGTATTTGATTGTGATAAATCCTTTTATCCTTTGATTGTAACATTAAACTACAGAATCTTCATTTCATTCTACTTTTACCTTAATTTCAACTCAAATGATTGTCAGTATTACAGGTCCTTGAATGAATGACAGTTTTACATCTGAGCAAGTCAACCTGTCAAAATATTAGCTATAAAATTTTACTGCAGTATGAGGGTCAGATGCATGTTATGTCTGTCTTCACAGTTAGCAGTTTTTTATTTGTGACAGAGCTAAAGAAGCACATATCAAGTGCTCAGAAGTTTGCTGGGATAGAGTGCTTGTAGGGACCTTCAAATTTTGATTTCCATACCATTACTCAGCAGTGGGCAAAATTGTCTTTTATCCTTTATAAGATAAAAAACCAATTAGTAACATTATCTTAATGGATTCAAGCTGAAGATTAAACAATTTAGTTATGTACTGGGAAAGTCCTGATGTCTTATTGTGTTAGTTTTCCCAGTCAAAAGGAGACACTTTTTAGACACATGGTATTTTGGCCCTCATTTTCTGGATATGATGGGTACTCTCTCCTCAATTAGCTTTGCTACTGAAAGAGTTCCTCTTTAAGAATTCCCCTTCATGCTAATCATCTACTATCATGTACTGTATCTTTTGTTTCATTCTATGTGTGTCCATTGTCTTATGTATTTATCGTAATTGCTGTAAGTAACTCATTCTTATACTGTAGTGTTTGTATGTAGAGGAATTTGAAATGAATGAATGAACTGAAGTGATGTTTACTTTCTACAGATCCTGGACACAGCAAAGACATAATGGCAAAGCAAGGAGACAGCAGTTTCTCATTTTTGACCAAGGGTATGGATTTAAAGCACAGTATTTGAAATTCTTTAAGTATAAAACATGGAACATAGTGCTCACTTGAGCTTGTTAAGGTTTCAACTGCTGTAAGTAGCATCAAGCAGATTTGATGAATTCGTAGATCTTACATACAGTACCATGAAATGGATGTGTTTGTGTTGTTGCTATTCACATCTATGGCATGAAATGCTACAGAACATAGTGCTCAAATTATGTTCTTTTGAGGTCTCAGGAGATTCTTCTCGTCTTATGTGCTGTCTACTTGTTGTAGACTGTTTTCTAAATATTCTCTCAGTATACCAGTTGAACAACAGTAGAGCTCAGGAGATTAGAGATCTTCAAATTTGTACTTGTGTTATGATAAGAAAAAATTCCTTAAGAAATTAAAGAGAATTTCTATTAAAATATTAGCATTTTCTAGCGACTATTTTCACCTTATTCAAATATTTCTAATTCTTGAATGACTAGGACATCTTTGTGCTTATCCTTAGAACCAAATGCATCATTGCTAGATGAAGCAATTATAGCAGATGATACACACAATGCATCTCCATTCTCATTTCTATCAGGTATGTTAGAGAAAGAGGAAGAGAACAATCAGAATATTTTATTTTTTTCTAATTCCTGTTAGACTTGCCCAAAGTCTCATTATCTTATTCAGGCTTACTCAGTTGGCAGCGAAATACTTCACTATTCCAGCTCATTGCCGACTGAGCAGGCCTGAATAAGATACAAGCCTAGGGCCAAGTCTAAAGTCTTGTGTAAGAAGGAGATTGTTCATATGGAGATTTTTGTACTGCTTATGTTGAGGAGATAAGAAAGTGAGATGTGGGCATCATTATTACCCAGTCCTCCTGTAAGCATTTTCCAATGAGGAAGATCATTCTGTTATTCTCTAACACAAAAGTGCAGAAGTCACAGTGCCCCATGATACTTTCATTGTCTCTGAGACTAGAATTAGGATTTGGTAGTCATTTGGTTTAACTTGTTTCCTTAATAGCTGCAGACAACACTGCCAATCAAGAGTCTAATACACAAGTGGACAATATCAGTGCTGTTCAGGAGGGTGCAGGTAACAAAGGTGGGTTTGAATAAGTTGTGGAATTTTAGAATGGTTTAAATGAATTCTCTTCTTTGATCACAGCGTGATTTAAACAAATGCAGTAAATCGTTCCTTAACCTTGGACTATTTTTGAATGATTGCCTTTGAATACGCCCCCCATATCAAGAAAGTTAGGCCCAATAATCTTCCTTGATGGATGCTTGAATTCTAGAAGAAAGTGGATTTTACATAGATTGGTGTATTTTTGTCTGGGTATCATGTTTATTTCTGTTGCCTTTGATTGTTAATTGTTTTATATGTCACTTCCTGTTAATAATATATTGTTTCTTTTGTTTGTCTCTATTCCTTTCTTTGTCTACTAGAATGGTGGTATGTCATCACATAAGTCATCTTTTATAATCATCTTGAACATTTAATCATCACATATTCTGTAAACCTTGATAAAGAAATTGATATTTACATGCCTTTTTGGAGGATATACAATTTGAAACATTCAACAAAACTGCTGTATCTGCAGTTAAACTACAATATTTTATTTTGAAATTTTGCCCAGTGGTAACGAGACTGTGAAGGTTAAGGAAGGAACTAATGCATTATTGTATATTGACAGGAACAGATATTGTAACCCCAATCAATACAACTCCAAAACCAGCCGTAAAGAAAAAAGTTGAAGTAACACCAAGAAGAAAGAAAAAGAAAGCAGTACAACCTGGATATGGGAAGAATATCGAAGATTCATTGCCAGAAGTGTAAGTTTCTTACATCTATTCATCAAATGCAACAAAAAGCCTTGCTTTCAGTGTACCAAAAAGCTACTTTAGGAAGACATTTGAATTTTTTCGTGGTTTCTTATTACATTTTCACATAGGCCTTTTGGCTATTGTAGAAAAGAATTTGAATGAAACGATACTCGCATACATTTTCAAGAATTTTCAAATGTTAATTAAGGATAGGATAATGCCTTGATCCAGGCTCTTTCGTAGAATAGCTAAAAAGGTCTATCGAATTTTGATTTGTATGCTATGATAAGAGTGGTATCGGGTGCGATCAAACATGTCGAAAAATTCTAACGGACAAAGAGAGAGATGTGCTCAAAATTCTTTGCAGTTTGTAGTATGCTTCAAACCTGTGGTGTTAACAAAACTTCAGAATTTCATCAAATGAAAGCTGTTGATAAGAGATGCATCCGCAGTGGTGTAATCCTCTGGCCTTGCAGTCAGAACAGTCAGGTGGAGTTGGTTCGATACCCGGTAGGGCCCTACCACTTGAGCGTTATGATAAGGTGTCACGGACTCGATTAGCACTTCGATGCCTCCGCTATTCCAGCGCTTGGCGCTACGAGCCGCAACTTCACCTTCATCTCCCGCGCTCTCAAATTTTACTTTGAGATTGGATGCAACTTCTTAAATAGAAAAGATTTCAACATCTCTTTAATTTTCGATCAAATGGTAATTTGGAAAAGCCAACTATTTGGAAAAGGCTGCCACGTAGCTTTTCTGAATGATAAATTTCCATTTTACAATTCTGATTGAATCAAAATTTAAGACCATCAAATTTCTTGTAGACATGACCGAGCAAGATCAATTTCGACGACGTCAACAGCTGATACAAGGAGTGAAGGTATTACAAGAGTTTAGTTTCATATTCTTCAGTTGCAAATAGACCTTTTAGCTATTCTGAAAAAGAATCTGGATAGAACGGTATTTCATTACATTTTGTAGAATTTTCGAATGTGCACAATACTAATAGAAGCTCTAACGCCACTCAATCGAACTCCGTGTATAAAAATGTATAAAAATATCGCTTGATCCAGATTCTTTGGTAGAACAGCTAAAAGATCTATTCATTCTTTAATGCTTCTTTTTTCTCTTGTTCGGGATACTGCAAGTTCCCCCTTTTGTGAATGACAAAGGAAAAGACGTTAACTATGATTGGCTCGCTGATCAATGGGATGAGCGAAGCGTTTTGGGGCATGCGCGAGTTAACAAAGGAAGGATGAAGGGCAATGACCCTCAGATCGATACTGCGCAGAATCCAAAGCGCTTCGACTGGCGTCTGGCTCTTCAGGGGAAAATCCAAAAGATTTTCGCTGATAGTATCCCGAACAATCTCACAGATTTTATCTACATCAGTTCATCCATAGATATGAACAATATTCCTGTATGCGTGTTGCACAATGTTTCATTACTAAGAGGCCCTTTACATGAGACCAGACATGAAACTCATGCCTTCATATCGGGTGCTGGTCTGAGCTACTGTAGTATTTACATGATGTCGAGACGATATGAAATTTCCGTTTCGGGTCGCCTGCATGGAAAGTCATGTCGGGGGGAATGAAACTCTTGCCGGCATGAAAATCTCATGTAAACACATTTTTCTCAGATCAGGGTGATATGAAAACCATATTTCATTTGTTTGCCCTCTAAAATATCTACATCATGTCACGTGAAAGATGCCTGACGTAGGTAGAAAGTTTCATATCTGGTCAATATCCGGCCTCATGTAAATAGGAGTGAATTTTCTCAAACTTTCTTGCCAGCATCGACATATATAGTGCAGATAAATTGTGCTTCGAGCAGAATTCTTTGATAACTGAATACATAGCATTCTGTGAAATGTTGTATTAGCTTTTATCATTCATCTTCATGTGTTTCTCTTCGTTGGTCATTTTATCCAGGCTCTTTCCGAATTTCAAATGCTCGGAATTTTGTTAGGACATAGTGCTGTACTGTAAAATTTCATACTTTTCAGGTTCTGTAGAGACTGACCAAAAAGAAGTGACAACAGACGAGATAAAGACAGATGTGAGCCATCGTAGACAATCAAACAGCAGTCAAGGCAGTAGCAGTGCATTTGACTTTGTTTCTGATGAACCAATAACAGATTCTCCAAAGAACACACGAACTAACCAAACCGATACCTCAGCTAATTTAGCTAGGGGCACTCAATCTGAGTTAATTACAGATTTAGAGAATGTGCCTGAAGCTCGGAATTTAGAACCTAATGAGGCGAATAGTGCATCTGACTTGTCAGTTGGGAACTCGAGAGTTGATCATAAAGAACAGGAATCAGTAAATAGGGAATTATTGGAACGGGAGGCAATGGAGCGAGGAATAATGGACCAGGAATGTGACAGCGTTGTAACAAATCTTGAGGATCACAAAACTGCTAAGGATTCAGAAGTACATAATCAGCAAATTGACACTAGTAATGATTTGCAAATCGAAGACAGCAGTCTTGAAAGTAAACAAAGAACCAGAAATGCGAAGACTAAAGAGGGAGACATTGCAGTACATGATGAAACTATGAGAGATCTCAAGAGTGTTCTAGATCAAGGTGGTAGCATTTCGACTGATGTGTCATATGAGCTGAAGCTTAATGAAGACGAAAAGATCGAGATTTACTTAGAAACTTTGAAGTCAAGAGAGACGGCTTTGAGGTATGTTTCATGCTGTTTGATTTATTTGATTTGTCATTATTATTCACGGAGGCTGCAATCACATCTGGAAAAGTTGTTGACAACAAACAAACAGACAAAAAACAAACAAACAAGCAAACAAACAGAATCCATTGCCAAAGATGTTGCATCAAAATATTAGATATAAATTTATCCCAAAGGTAAAAAATATAATTTCTGGATATTGGAATTTGTACAGAAAGATATTAACTGGTTTCTCCAGATTCGGCACCACAGCACAATTATCGAACAGGCCATCAAACTGTTGATGAAAACAGATCCACTGGGAGCTTTCTTTCAGGTAGACTATGAAATATAGCTTAACTTTAACGGGTCAGTTGTCAGTAAAAGGCTATTTGGTGCTGTGCAACTAAGATTGTAGTAATTCAGAGGCTTTCGTTGGTCGCCTACAAGCATCATTTGAGTTCTTGTCATGTACGAGCCAAAGGCACCAGGAGACGGCGAAACAAGCTTTTTTCAACCAAGAATTAGCTGTAAGCTGGGCAATCATTTTGGCAAACAATGAACTTATTGTCGGCAATACCTTCAGATTTTATCTTCCCGTGCCTTTGGGCACATTGTTTTATGTAAATGACTTTCTCCCTTCTGTTGCAGAGCTCAGTTTGTAAGTTTAAACGAGAAAGGCAGCGAACTGTTAGCAGATTTCAAAGATAAGGCATACTCAAAGGACCACTTATTGTCCACATTGAAACAGTTACAAGAGGACCAAAATATTGCTGTAAGCAAAGAAGATTTCGCTTCAGCTGAGAATATAAATCATGAAATCGAGAAGACGAATTCTGAATTGGAAAGATTAAAGTTTATGCATCCAATATTTGATGAAAAGGTATTGTTTACTTTGTTTGTTGTTTCGTGTTATGTTGACGACTCTGTTGCCGTTGCAAACTCGATTATAATCAAGGGCCTTAGAATGATCTTGATGTGGCAATGTGATTGGTGCTTTGATATTGATCGTCCTGACGCCTTTAGATAACGAAGAGTGACGGAGTAAGTAGCCAGTGGCATTTGACGATATTTATGTGACCTAAATAAGGTATTTTAATATCGATCGTTCAAAAGCTTTTTTGATAACTAAAACTGATGTAGTGGTAACTATAGGTCTTAGGACAATATTTACGTCTAATAGATAATTGTTGTCTTAACATTGATCGTCCTAAAGCCTCGGGGAATAGTGCTGGAGCAGCTTTGCGTACCAATACAAGCGTTGTTCAAGTGGATCCTGTTTGCTTCTTCCTCTATATCTCTGCATCATAAAACAGTTTGCCAGCTTACTCACAGAAAACTTTACAAACAATTGCCCTATTAGAAACTGAAAAAAATTAATGGTGGCTAAAAAAAACTGCCCTATTATTCTGAAAAAGATTAATGGTGGCTAGATGCCTTGTTTTGCCTACAATTTTTTGGGATACCCAAACTGAAATTAGAATAAAGCCAAATAAACCAAGAATTTCACCAAACTGATTTTCACAACAAACATTTTGTTACTTGCTTGTCTTACTGTAGGAGGCAAGAGGGGAGCTCTTATAGACAAATAGGGTTCCTTATCTTTGTCTAAAGCAATACCCCTATTTTGAGCATTCCATCTTCGATATAGATTAAGTTGTGATTTATTCTATTCCAGGTTTCTGAATTCTTAGGAGAATGGAACAAATGCCTCAACGACAATCGACATGAATGCAGTGATCTGAGCACTGAATTTGAAGAAATCATAAAGTCAGAGGAAGAATGTTTAAATGAATATATCTCTAAAAATGACACCAATATATACAGATCGAAATTGAAATTGAACGAAGAGAAGGCAAAGTTAGATCGAGAAATGAGTCACATTGCTCTTGATAAAAAGCATTTAGATGAAAGTAAAGTTAAATTGGACCATGATATATATGACAGAACGCAAATTCATGAGACTGAAAAGGATGGTTTGGTTAAAGAAAGAGATATAATGAGGGTAGGTAGAGTAATGGATTCTGAAATGCATGTGGTGAGCATAAGTTCCAAATCTCTAGTGTTAGTTGATGGAGCCTAATAGATGCAGTATAAAGATAGAGTCTCGATAACATGTCGTAGTTTCACTACGTGCTTGAGCTGATAACGCTAAAACGAGCTACAACTGCGACTCATTTCCCTATGCTATTAGAAGCGGATTAGCTTCGCACTGAAATCTTTTAGCTGTTCTTCAAAGGTTCACTTGAGTGACGTTGGAGCATCTTTCATTTTCTGCACGTTTTTCAACGTATTTCAAGCTATCGTTCGATTAGAATTCCTTTTCAGAATTTGATTATCGGACCTAAATCACCTGCTACTTATTCTCACGACCACCATATCTAAAATGTCTAAAAAATCAGTTTCCTAGAAAGGATCGTTTTGCCAAAATCGCAAAAGTTGCCTTCCTCTTAGCCACATTCTGACCAGAAACAACGCGAGGACAGAGTGTCGTTGCTGATTGACTTTTTTGCCGTTTTACAGCTCTGGGGAAATAGGGCCCTCAGTGGAGTGCCAACAACAGCATCAGTTCAACGCAACGATATGGGAAGGGTGATTTGAGCATAGCTTGAGGGTCCTTATTGAGTGAGGCTAGGCAATCTATAAATGGGACGAAGAAACGCCTACGCATGCTATTATTACGCTGGCTAAGCGTTATGCACATGCGTGTTGAAGCCATCAAATATGATAGGCTACTGTTAGTCACGCATATGCATCGCTTGACTTAGCAATTTATTTACGTCATCTGTATGTCTTTAAAAAGACCGGTGTGAAATTCGATGGCCTATTTACTTAAACTGACTATAAGCTTATCTTATGAATTTTTAGTATGAAATTATCAAAGATAAATTGTGAAAGAATCGTTTTTAATCGTCCAGAGGTTTTGTTGATCCATCCGAGATCCCGTCAGGATAGGTTTCAAAGCCTTAAAAAGGCCGGTGTAAAATGCTATGACCTATTTCTTTAAAGGGGCAGGGTCACATAACCGTAAGCAAACCTATCATTTCTATAATCTGTATCGTTTGTCACATGTGGCCATTATGTTCTGCGCAGATTTTGGTGAATGAGGTGAATTTACACTAAAGTTACTTCTAAATATCCACCAATATCTCTGCAATCGTACAACGTATGAGTGTCTCGTTTGTTCCTCTACCAAACTAAAGAGTCCATCTTTAAAATAACTCTTTCATTTTGAGATAAGTATTGGAAAATCATTGTGATATGGCCCATTAGAAACACTGCAAAATCATCATTTTTAAAGATGTTTGTTTACATAAGTATTAGCTATTATGCTATGATTCTATACTTGCCATAGATCTTAGATATATATATATATATAGATGAATAGATGAAAGATATTTTGGTATGAAATGAGCAAAGATAGATTGTGAATGAATCGCATTTATTAGTCCAAAGTTTCTATAAAAACGTCCCAAATTCCGTGATAAAGCTTCTGAAAATTTCAGGCCAGGAAACATCTTTTCAGAAATTTAGTCATCCGAAATTTTTTGCCGTTTAATGTATGACACCTTCTCTTCACAGAGTGAAATCAACGATTTGGAATACAAGTTGGCATCGCTTCGTAAAAAAGAAGAGCAAATTTATTGCAAAATTGAAAAAGTTGATTCGAAGATACTGGAAATCACTAAAGATTTCCTACCTCAACAAGAAACCCTTGAAAAGGAGCAGAAAGACATCAGCGAGAAAGAAAACGAAATTGCTTCAAAATTAGTAAGATTTGTGTATTTCTATTGTCGTTATAGTTCTATTTAGCCCCCTCTGTTAAGCCCTCTCTCTATGAAGCCTCTAGCTAATACGCCCCTCTCTCCTAAGCTAAAATTTTAGATAAACCCCGATGTCTGTCGAGACTCTACACTTACATCAAATGTAACAGGTTACCAAAATTTCCCATTTATTTTGCTAAACAACTTTTCATGTCAATTTTGATAGAGTTTGGGCTGAAAATTGTGTCAAATTTGTATACAGTAAATACCCGTGTAATTGAACCTAGTGATTAAGAACCTACATTTTAAAACTAGGCCTCCGTTAGTTAAGAACTCATTTAGCCTGAAATTTAAAATAGGTTCTTATTTGTAGAGATCATAAAATTTTAGGTTCTATAGGTTCTTAGGTTATACGCGGGTTTTTGCTGCATTTGACTCTCAAAATTGTATATTGAATTCGCAAAATATGAGATAAAAGAACCAACAAGCTATAGTTTATATCCTTGTCACTTTATTTTGTGAATAGCCCGCCTCACTGGTAGGCTCCCTCTTTTAAGCCCCTTCTTAAGTCTCCAAGATTGATCCAAACTTAATTTTCGTAGAACTATTTGCACACATATCCTACTATACCCTATTTTTTATGGAGAACCAAGACAAAAATGAATTTTGCGGTGAGAATTCGGGATCCTCAGCAATGAATATTAAATTGAAAAAATAATTTTATACCAATTCTGGAATAAATTGCCTCTGAGCCAACTGGATGCTTTACTCTTTGCGACGAAGGAATCTCATTTTCCAAACCATCAGAATCCTAGGGAGTAAAGTCTATTTGTTCTTTCAATTTCTTTGTTAAAATTTTATTACTTTTTTCTTTTAAACAGTAATCTTCGAAAAGGAAATCATTTTATTGAGCTTCTTTTATCGCAGGAAAATCTAGAAAAAACGGAAGCAGAACTGAAAGCCAAGCAAGAGAAGGAAAAACATTTTGAAAAGAGGTTTTATTGTTAGAAAGACAGTTTTGCTGTTTAGTTCTTAGTTTGCCCTCCCAGAATGTTAAATCTTGAGCGATAGGACACCTAGTGTGTAGCATTTTGAAATTTATATCAGAAGCGAGCCAACTTAACTATGTTTTCTGTGTTTTGGAGTTATATTTACTTGGTATACAACCACCTTATACTGTTTCGTAATTTTGAAATTTTTGGTAGTGAGCTACCTTAAGTGCAGAGCCACCTTAATCGCAAAGCTCTAAGCGTACGATTAAGGTAGCTCTGCACTTAAGGTGGCTCTCTACCGAAATTTTCAAATTACGAAATAGTGAAAGGTGGTTGTATGTCAAGTAAAAATAAGTTCCAAACACAAATAAACAATAAGTTAAAGACCCATTGCTAACCATGATCCTTCTTGGCGCCAAAGTCGACTTTCGTATTATCTGAAAGTCCTTTTTGACCTAAATTCCCTTTGTCTTTCGTTTCATTCGGCGCACAAAGGGTCATGGTTAGCAATGGGTCTTTAAGGTGGCTGGCTTCAGATGTAAACTTAAAACTGCTACACATTGGGTGTCCTATCGCTCATGGTTATTGCAGAAAATTGATCCAGATGTATTGAAAATTGAAATCATATCTACATCCAAGCGTAGATAGAAAGCAGTCTACAGTAATGTTATTTGGCTAATGTTTTCCTAGTCGGGTGAGATAAAAATAGTCAACACGTTTGGGGGGGGCTGCAGAATATGATATAGATGGCCGATATTCAAAACTGAACTGTTAACCCATCAGTCAAAGGCTAATTTAGATTTGAAAATTTTGTCTTGTAAAGTCACTCACTTTTTAGACTCAGAAATTAGCAAAATGCTGGTAAGTAGGTAACGAGAAGTTCCTTATAGGGTTTCTATGGTAACGAGAAGTTCCAGGTTTTATTCTGGTCCATGAATTACTTTGCCCTTGAGTTCTAAATTCTATTTCTGAAATTGCATTGAATGCAAACTTTTAATGGCAAGTAATTCATGGATCAGAACGTGTCTGCTTGATAACCACGCTGTTGTTCTCCTCGGTATGAATATGAGATTTTTATTTCAGGTGCAAAGCGAACATCGAAATGCTCACCACAAAAATATCATCGCTTCACGAGTTGAAGAAAACGATGGATGCAAATTTGATCAATTTCGAAGATATCATCGAAGTGGAGTTGATTAATTTATCAGCAGATGACAACCATAAAAGGTAACATCCATCTCAAATTTAGCGATCCCGTAGACTTGCTCCTTCCTAGTCTATTCCCGTTGCCCGTTGGACCGTTTCCGTTTATATATTTCAGGATCCGCTATTCCAAACTTCCGTCAAAGTCCAAGAGGAAAGCGACGTTGGAATGGCGGAGCCATGAGCTGTAGTAAGTGGAACGGTCAGATGGACGGAAGGAACAGACTTAAGGCAAATCTACCGATCCCGTAACCTTAGATAGAATTATTAGAAACAAATACTTTCCAGGAGAAAGCTTTCTTTGCTCACTGGTTAACTTACATTGTTTCCAAGAAAGCCATTTCAGTGAATTAGTAAGAAAGATTAGAGTGCATTATTTCATTCTGAACCTCATTTCTGTAACGAGATTTTACAGTGACATTGCTCCCGCTGACAAGCCTTTGTAAGCTGTCCGACTCATGCACAGCGTTGTTTCATGAGATTTCATTTTTATCATGAGATAGCTTTGCTGGCGCAGGGGATTGCTTCTCAAGGAATCTTGCTGTTTTCAAGGAAATAGACACTTCTTGAATTAGTCTGCACGTCTGTTTCCTTGCTACATACAACTCATGACTTGGAAATTTACATTAAGTGAATTTAAAACAGGGATGATTAGCATGTCTATAACGTAACCGCTAAATTCGCTTAAACGAAACCTTTCAGTTCAGAAAACTACCAAATTTCATGATTTTTCAACGGCCAACGTCTTTTTCGTATTTTTCATCTCAAAACAGAGCATTCGGTATAGAAGGCAACAATGCATCTGACTTTAAGAATTTTTTCAGTCCTGAAGAACAGTATCTTTGCAGATAGTCTGAAATGTTAAAGTGCAGCTTTCAAGGCTCTATAGACTTAAACACTTTTTGCCATTTTGCAGCCTCCTAAAGAAAAAAGAATCTGTGTCTAATGAGCTAAATACAGCAAATTCCAAGGTAAAGAGTAAATCTTTGGTTTATATCTCTTTTACTTGCCCTGATCAGGTTTCTTCTCGATCATTTTTTTTTCTTCAAATTGCTGTGTGTAGCTGTTAGAGTCAAACTTCAATGATGTAGCATTTCATATAATGTTTGTTCATATTTGATCGCAATGCCCTTCATTAAAAAACGCTGCTTCCTCTATGATTAGCTATTAGCCTGCTTGCAAATTCGAGCGGTTTTCCTAGACTTATGACTTGGAATCCCTTGTTTCCTTGTACTCCTGTGACTTGATGATGGCGCTTCGGTGAACAGAGACTCATAACTCATAACACAGGCAGACTCATGATATTACTTTGAGAAACCTGACCCTATTTAGGCCCAAACTCTCAGCTGCCAAGAGTATCAATCAGATTACGAGATTTGTGCATTACTATTGTTACGACAGTAATTCCTCCGCAGGAAGACATACAATTTCCTTTGCAGTTGACATATACTGAGAAATAACTGTGGTGCCCAAGTAACCCTGAAGTGACACGCACAAAACTAAGTTTTTTGTGAGCTGTGTGATGATCATAATTTTAAATCCTTTTAGGATCTTGAATATAGCACTCAGATAGCGAGGCTGAAGAAGAAATTGGATGATATCGAGGCCCGCGTTGAAGAACTTGAGAAAGAGAAGCAAATAGCCATCAAAGGTATGCTGTAGGCTTATTGCGCGAGTCTTAGTTTGATGTATTGAATTGGATCATGGTCCGTAAAGATGTCGAACCTTTCTCCGGATGTAAGTTTCGTTAGATAAACTTTCCTTATATTGTCAAGCCAAAATAACCAGATATTTCGAACTCGTTGCGTTGTTTATAACCTTAAAATTCATCAACCAGTTGCCATGCCTAAAATAACCCAAAAGTTTCCTTCGGTTTCTTATGAAAATCGTTAAACCTTCCTCGATTAGGACCTTAAAAAGCAAAACCTCCGTAAGGTTCAAAATTGTGGAGTCGGAACTCTTTCTGGACTATCACATGGATTATTGTCTTTTTTAAATTATTCTTCTCGAATACAATATTCTTGTGCTCTGGGCGCCGTATTTCCTCCACATGCACCCTGGGCGCTGATTTGTGATAATGGGCACAATTGGGTGCATCTTTGAGAGCTCTATTTCTCGATGTTGCTCGTTAAATTTTTACTTGGTGTGCTAGAGCTATACTAGTCATCGCAGAATGTTAAAAGTGCCCATGGCTAATGAAAGAGTGGCAGGAAGGGGGGGGTGTTAATTCACCGTGAGAAGAGGTAATTTTTGGTTGGGGAAGGGTGCTAATTAGAGCTTAGGTATTGACCTGAACAAGAGATAACAGTCTGTGAATTATCGGGTGAAAAAAAATTTGTCATTTTATATTGCTCTGAACAAGACTGAAAATATCGATGAAGATTCCCAAACTCTCTCCAAAAAAATTATTGAAATATCCTCTTCCCTGAAATGTTTGGCTCGAAATTTTTGTGGCTCATACATTTGAATTAAGAGTATATATGTTAATTCACGTTGGCAATATTTGTATTTAGGAAAAAATTTTCAAGCTGCAAAAGTTGTCACCAAAGAGAGGAACAAGTTAATGGATGAGGGGCAGCAAAGCCAAAAGGAGCTCAAAAAACTTGAAGATGATAAACTTAAAATCGAAAGCTCTATCGCAAATTTAGTTAAGGAGATGAGTTACATCAGAGAAGAGATAGAAGTAACAGAAATTGAACTAGGTGAGTAATGCAAGGTTTCTCGAATTGTCAGATGAAATGTGAGTTTAAGATTCTGCTGTATTTAACAGAAAAGCCAGTGGCAAATTGGGCTTATACAGAACAACGAAACACCCAGACACAGCAATGCTTATGTGGCATTGTTTCTTTGTCCATGGAACGTGTGCAAATTCGATATGAATGAGGTATATTAGGTTTTTCTTTTTGAAACTGCAAGCTGATTGCTTTTACATGGTCGTATTTTAGTGAGTCTCGTTGCTCCATGCCTGTTTTACGCATTTCTGATTGGTACTTGAAACTCAATAGCAACAAAGGCCCAGCCTTGCATTTTTCTGATTGACCTCTTTCCTCTAATATTGACCTCTAATATACAGCTGGGCACAAATAATGATCTTTTCATCTGCAATTCAGAATGTTGTCTTCTATATACGAAGTTTTTTATGTTTTCTTTTACATTCCAGATAAAAAGATAAGCGCATCGCTGACGACAGCAATTGCATCGTTTCAAAATTACCTCAAAAAGTAAGCTAGGTTTGGGCCCATACCTCTTGACACAAAAGAAATTTCTCATTGCTTGGTTGTTGAATGTTGTACCTTTGCAAATTTGCAGCAACTGATCTTTTTCAACTGCCAATTACTCGACATTGTTACTTTTTCTTTATCTCAGCATTAAAATTTTCAAGTACATCACCATAAATTTGCTGGAATAAACTAAATTTTTTCAACGACCAGAAGATCATAACTTTACGGTACCTTCCATGGAAGTAATGCTACTGAAGTTACTACAAACTCTCCAGAATTCCATGTAGCCTTGGTATTTAAATGTATGTTTGTTTATTTTTTAGAATGAAACAGAAATCATGGATAAGACCTTTCTTAAAGTTTGAAATAAAGATATGCAAGGTAGAGTCTTATTTTTATTCTTAAAAACATATCGTCTTTGAGCTGTTCACGGAAAGACAAAAAGTCCCCATCGATAAATGCAACTTACATTTGAGGAAGCTCTTGACAAACTGTTAAAAGACAAGTCCAGGGTTGATAAAATTATTGTTAAAAAGCGACCTTACCAACTGCTGAACACCAATCGTGAGCTCTTTCCTAGTTTTTGTGGCTCGAACTTTCATAAATTTGACGATTGATCTTCGTAGGTTAGGCCAAATGTCGTCGCCAATTTGTATTTTGTACGAATGTGCAAAGGCTCGAGAAGGAGGCTAGCAATGTGGGTGGTATAATATCAACACATTTGGCAGTCAGATTAAGAGAGAAGGCAATTGAAAAAAGTACTACACACCATTCACAACAGTGTAACCTCTTGAATGATCAACAATTATACCAACCCCAGACTTTTCCTTTAAGGAACTTCAGTACTCAACTTCTGATCATACTGAGAAACTTTTAGTACAGCTCCAGTTTCTTACTTTTTTCCTAGATATTATGTGTAGGAAGTCAAATCAACTATATATGCCATTTTAGCCCATGATTTTAAAATAGTATTCGTCAGCCACATAATGTAAATTTTTGACAGTCTAATGAAGCATGGATAAATTTGCCACTTTTCTGTCCCTAAATAATAGAATTGTTTTCAACCTTGTCCCTAAGTTATCAGAGGAATCTGCTCTTCGGAATCACGTTTTTGGTGCTGGAGTGGTAAAATTCTGGTCAGAAATTTGCCACAATCAATCAGTGACGTAATGATGACACGATTCGATTCACTTTTTTAAAGCGATTGTCAATTTCTGTACCACATGTACGAAGGCCTTTGAAATGATTATCATGGGTGCCTTTGTTACTGTGGAACTTTACTCAATGTTGCCCAAGACTTGAATACAATGTTGCTCAGGATGACAATATTGCCGGGCACTTTGTAAGGTTTTTGAAGCAGTTCCATTTGTAGGATTTGATTTGTTTTTTTTTTCAAATAATTTAGAATATAATACGAGATATACATTCGAAACACGATTGGAACGAACCGGAAATCGAAGACAATGATGACGACAGCAGCGAGGAAGTTGTGAAGACTGAAGAAGATTCGAATGTCACTGAAGGCAAATGTGTTGATGAAATTACAGAGGTTAAAGAACTTTCGAATGTCACCAACCGAACTTGTGGCAGTAAGGTAAGCCTTTGTTGGTTACTTTAGTGGTGCTAATAGTCGGGGATACTGTGAATCCCCCCTGTTACAATAGTCAAGTCTGATTGACGAAAGATTTTTGACGCATGCCTTAAAGACAAATGACGGAGATATAAGGCAACTTCAATCAGGGGCCTGGGCAATCTAAATATAGTCTATTGTAGTCATAGTCAATCATTATTGTCAATTGTATTTGATGATCTCGAGAGATTGTCAAAACAATTGGATAAATAATGGCAGACGCTCATGTTTCGTTCTATTTTTAAACTAGACGCTATACATCCCTCATTTGTCTTTAATCTTTGGATTTACCCATTGATCAACTTTATCAACTACCTCAGACCCCTGTGACTAGCAGTGAGGATGTTCACTCAAGCCATACTGCCCAAACTTCAATGATCTTCATCTTGGGATCACCCTTAATGCAGAAATCCTGCCACCTTATTTCAACCTTTAGGGCTTCCCTTCATAGCAGGTAAAGTATTGTAGCTGGTTGAATCACGCTGTACAAAGAATTTATCATTATTATCATTACTTTGATTGTGTAAACAAATGATTAGTGGGACAACATTTTGGAATGGTCTTAAGTAGTGGACTCATCTGAATAAACCATGGACGCACAATAAACTTGTATCCTGTAAGAAAAACACTATCAACTCCTGTAAAAGGACAGCAATATACAACATAAGATAAGCCTGTAACTGGAGAGAAAGCTGTTAAACCTGCAAGAAAATCAAGTAATCAGTTATCAACAACGTTATTACACTAAATACGCGTTTCGTTGCAAGCTCTTCAGTTTTATACCGAACAAAATAAAAGACATTTGAGATTTACGTGAACGTCTACACCTGAGCCACTGATTGGCTTAATCTCAAACAAAAGCCATCATATCAGCAAGTCCCAAAACTTTTATAAGTTATACTATTATCAATTTATTATGCCAAAACTTTTATACAATAACTACGCTGGCAGTGAGGCTTTTGGAAGAGCTGCAGTGGAGATAAGTTGAATCAGAGCCCTTTTGATTGGTCAGGCAGTTCCCAACAAATCCTCTCTTATTTCTCTTCCCTTTCTCTTCCACCAACCATATCCTTTCAAACGAGCTCTAATATCGCGTTTGAAGTTCAGGCCAAACCCAGAAGCTCTTATTTAGAGGTGAAAGCAAATTTTAACCTTCGAAATCGATATATCAAGTCAAAATGCACCAATAACAACAAATGAAGTATTTATGTTCAAGGTAGCTAGCAAGGATCATTTAAGAAATTATTGGAAATTTATTTGATCTAAATTCTGTATCGGTAGCCATAATTGAATCTGGTACCTGTTTTTGGGACACCCGGTAAATATGCTTCTTGATAACTCATTGCCTGCTGAAGGATATTCGTAATGTTTCCTAATATGCCTTTTATTAGTGACTACAGAAACGATTTACACGTGAAATGAGACTTCAATGCGTAATTTCCTTTAGAGTCTTTTCAGTTTCAGTATTTCGTTTAGGTCATAGAATACTGTTCTGGCAGTGCGGTATAACCTTTCCATGAACTTCCTCGTTCCTATTTGCTGTTTTCGTTCATTTTTACGAAATCTGCATTTGGAAATTACCACCATGGAGGACCTGCCTTTCCATTTCGAACGAATTCACAATGTGTTGCGTAGCGGTAATAATCTTTTTATGGGGGCTGAAACAATAGAATTCTTGGAAATAACTTTGTTGAGGAAATGCACCTGCTCCAAAAGTGTGGCAGGCACAGCTTTCTCAGTTCTGCGAACCATTTGCATGACAGTATATATTCCCGCCACAAATTTACTCACGAAATGGGTACCTTTCTCTTTGATGTTGTATTGGGGAACAGAGATAGTTATGTAAAATGTATGTGCGAAAGGGCTCATCTTTCAATGTTTGGCCTAAGTACAATGAATTTATTATCAGTTTATTGGTATGGGCAGGGACTATAGACAACGCAGCTACAGGTTGTTGCATGTGGGATGAGCCAGCTCATTGAGAAGGAACCAATTCAATGTTACAAAAGTTTAAGAAACTATGGTACTCGTTTTTTTATCTCTGTCAATTGAGTTCGTTTCAGGATTGTTGACATTCAAATTTTCAATAACTACAGAAGCTATAAGCATACTCTTACATCCGTGAGGAGGAGAAAGTTGAAGCTAGTATTTTATTAGCTAAAATGGCACCAAACCCTCACACTAACGTTGCATCAATCAAATTCGGGACGGGCAAACCTATCAGAACAAAGTTGTTCAAATACTATTGAGGTAGCTAAAATGATGTATTTGTGTCCGGGGAAACAAGTTTTGTCGCTGAAGAGACAACAAGAAGGTCAGTTCAGTTCAGTTCAATGAGTGAACATTGAGATGCTTGTAGAGCAACGTTAATAAAACGACAGTAATACGGTTACTATTGGGAGGAAATAGAACCCCCATGTCGTGTCTATAATCTTTGGAAGTCTTTCAAGGAAGCTAACCATTGAACATAGTTACTGCTGTGATGGTTTCACAGTGCAGCTTTATAATTTGACCAATCATACTTTTGCCAGAAACGTGCGAGAAAGGGATTTGATCCTTTATTTCCCGCTGTTATTTCCATAGCCATAACACAACGGCGAAACAAAAATACATCCCTTGAAAAGACAACAGGCAAAGTTGTAATTTACACAGATCTGGACTTTAAGCACTGAGAACTAAGCATGTTCTTTATTAATTTGCGTTGCAGTACTGAAAAATAAGTTCCATCTGCCCTGAAAGCCTTTGGGATAGATATAAAACAAGAAATATGTACTCAAGTTATAGAACAAGAAACTGCACGGACATTCAACTTCCGAGATATAATCTTGAGTACTCAAAGAAAAGCTTTCACTATTCGGGTCTAAAAGCTTGGAACGAAATCCCCACTACCATCAGGGAACTCTCTACCTTGCAACAATTCAAAAAACACCTCAAGATACATTTGAGGAGCTGAATTAAACTCAAACACGATTCCCTGGAAGATCAGCCCCACCCAATGAATTTTTTATATATTTATTTTTCATGCCTGTACATTTTAAGTTTTGCTGAAGGGATTTTTCGTGTATAAATAATGTATAATAATGATAATAATAATAATAATAATAATAATAATAATAATAATAATAATAATAATAATAATAATAATAATAATAATAATAAAAATAAGTTGCTTGACCTTTGCAAACCCAGTTCATGTTTTTATGTTTTTATGGACGAAAGGGAGTACCAGATGATCCAATTGACTGTCATTGCTTTTCAAGCAGTCCAACTTATATTGAGCAATAAATCTTTTTGTTCAGCTATTTTTTGTTAACTCGTGAGATCGCCGGAAAACTACCATCCTAGCACAGCCGAGAAATCCTGGAAATCTAACCGTGTCTTTTTTACCCGAATACGCTTAAAGCCCGGTTCACACTAAGTCTTGTGGGTCGTTAGGGCGGTGCAGAAAGACCCGAAAGACCCGTTAAGCCGGATCTCCACTAGGCGGAAAAATGTCGAGGCGGAAAAATTTCTGGCAATCTAATTGGCTAATCGAGTTGTCGCCGCGGAAAAATGTCGAGCCGCGAATAGTAGGACTACGTTCTAATTTTCGCGGCTCGACATTTTTCCGCCTAGTGGAGATCCGGCTTTAGGGCGGTGCAGAAAGACCCGAACGGCAAAGACTCAAAGTTTGTGTCTTTCTTAACGACCCAAACTGCCCAATAGACCTCGTGTGAACCAGGATTCACAGAACCGGATCGTGCGTTGCAAGAGCATTATAATCGTTTTGGAACTTCGCCTCACTTCACTTCAAGGCAAAAGAAAGGCTGTATTTCATGATGCAGATTGCGAAGAAATGGCCAACCAGATCAAGGCTTCTGCCTCAGGACTTTGTAATTTGGCAGAGTGTTGCTTTGACCTCGAATTGTCTCTGTTTTGAATTTATGTGCCACGGCTTGTCCATGAATTTTCAGGCGTCTTCCCTTGGTTTAAGTGACAACCTGTGCCAGATATAGTGTGAGAAACACCGAAGGGTGAAAAGTTATTCCAGACTGCAGACACAGACAAACGCGAATTGCCAACCAAACGAAAGACTCGGACCAAACTCTGAAAGACTCTGATTCAAAAGTACTCTTCGTTTAGTTGCCGCTGCCCTTTTTTGGCTCGGGTTTTCCCAAATAAGGCGCAAGTATCATAAAACAAAACTTCAATTAGAAAAATAGAAAATAACAAGAACCATTTCGGTTAAACTGAATTTATCATATTATCAACTTATTTTTGACAGCATTGATATCGTTTGTTAGTGGAGGCATACATTTTCATAATTTACAATCTACATGCCAGTTTGATTTCGTTTGATTTAATCTCGTATTTGCATCCGACATGCCCAAGTGTAGAAGATATTGCTGTTTTTAGGAAGGCGCTAATGATATCCCTACAATTCTCGCCAAACTCTTGCCACAAAACGGAAAAAAGTGAATCTGAAGAGCAAATATTACCCCCCCCCCTTTACCCCCTAAGTCAATGTTGTTGATTTCTATCACATGAAAAAATCATGCATTAAGTCTAATGAGTTAAGACAAACAACACTGACCTAGGAGGAAGGGGGTTTACAGAGTATTTCAGCAGAATTAGTAGGCATTTTTATTTTTGTCGAAAAATGCTGAAAAACTTAAATTGTAACAAGAGGTTTTGGCGAGAATTTTAGTTTTATGTGAATTGTGAATTTGAAATCTTTAGGGACATGACAATAGTGCCTTTTGTGCTGACAGCTGATCCTGCATAAAAATTTGATTTATTATGATTATCATTAATGCATCCTTATGTGATCTTTTTGCTGTTCCCACTAGATGGCACGTGCAAGGCATGCCGGTAAACTTATTACACGAGTCCTTGTTTCCGCTCGATTTACCCCCCAAAGATACCCCCCACAATACCCATTCCACTTCAACGAAGTTTTAGCGGAATGACTATACCAGTAAGTAACCGTTCAATTCAATGGAGCAAAACTTGGACGAAAGTCATCAGTCTAGAATGCAGTTGCAAAGGCCCATTTGGTCTACCATGCTATCTATCTTCATTCAGGCGTTTTTATTGACCCTACGACCTGAAATAACAACACGAAGAGTCATCTATTTTCTATGTGTACCAAGAACTGAAAGGGGGTGTACCATTTCAAAGCTGATTCAACAAACACGGAGAACGATATTGGAACTTTATTACAAGTGTTACAAGAAACAGTTTCATTTTAATGACCCTCAGGATGACATGATAGAAGAGACGACGTAGCCAAGCAACATTAGTAATGACGAATCCAAGTAGAAAATATAGGAACTTAGGAACTCTGATCTCAAAAGCGTCATATGACGATTTCATCAGTCAAATTGGATTCTGCAACATTGGGTAGATGCAACGCCCAAAATGGCCTCGACAGTTTTAGAGTCTTTCCATCGTCAGTTAACCAAATCTAGGATAATATGTTTGACCAAGCGGTCTGCTAGATGGTTGCAGCCATTTCGCTGCCTGTTTCTTCAGAAGACAGTATTTCAATCAGTATGTTAGTAGCCTTATGCCTAACGTAACACTAGAAGTTTGAATTAAGAGTAAACAAATTGAGTAAACAAGCTGTTTACCACCAACATGGTATTATCAAGATAGAACCAAAAACACCTGTACATCGTGCAATTTAATTGTCGAAGGAAAGAAACACCCAGTACAAGTACGTAGGAAAACTACAGCCTGGTGTCCATATAATCCTGCAACCTACAGCGACACATCGGCGACATATGGAAACGATCACTGTTACCATCATATGGAAACCAGGCTTTAAACTTTAAAACATTAATGAATTTAACTCCAAAGAGGCCTTAGCTATGATGCTAAATCGTCGAGGGAAATTAGTAACCGGTGTCCTGAGGATGTGATCTTTCAGTTTTATCTGTACTAGTTTCCCCGCAGGTGCATTCTAATCCTTTGACATTCAAATTACATGATTTACCAGAATTTTGCTACTATCTTGATGATACCAACATGTTGGTTATGAATAACTTGTTTACTCTAAATCGCATGGGTTAGTAACGTAGCGTGAACGATTCGAAATGTACAGAAAAATGATTTGAATCTTATTTCGGCCTTAGGCCACTAAAATACTGATTGTGTGGAAATACACTCTTTGCTAATGGATTTGTCTCGTAACTAGGATTAAAGAAAACACCAACTACGAAGCTCCGTCAACAACCTAAACTACTACCAAACCTTAACCTTTAAAGAAATACTATTTACATATTTAATTTACAACTTTGAAGATTTAATTTTCCGCTTTTAAAATTCTGAAATCAATTGTTCTTAGGCGTTCATGGCTTAGAAATATCCATTTCTTCGCACCTTCTCTCCAATTCTTTGCAATTATAAAGCGCTGGCATTTCTTGCTGCCCTTGAACAACTGTGACGAGCCCTTGACTTGGACTGGATAATTTAGAAGGAGCACCGTTCAATGCAATAGCATACAAATTTGCACGACAAAATGGCTTGTTTATAAAATTGCCTGCTGATGGGATATGCACGGATAAGGATCTTTGGAAGCAGTCCATTTCTTCTCTGATCCCTAACTGGTTGTTCGTCGTTTGGAATGCAGGACGGCTTATATTGCTGGATAATGCTACGTTATTAGTTCCCAACGAGTATTGCATTTGTAATAATGTTTCTGCACTGACAGCTCGCCGTTGTCTTTCTTTCTCCTTATGAGCGATTTTTGCCCGTATCTTGTCGCAGTAATGTACCTTGCAATTTGTTGCATTGCAATTCTTGGCGTGAAGGACGCATAGTCTAACGTATTGCTTGCAAATACTGCAATTTCCCTTTCGTCGGCACTCCACGGCATGCCTTAATACCCTTTTCATCCGAATGCACCCATGGACGTCGCATTTTGCAGAGTCACATACTGAAACGTGTTGTATCAATTGTAGGCAGTCTTCAACTGTTTGAATTTTCTTACTTTGTCCATCGTGCATGCTTTCTCCTTGATTTGCAGAAAATTCTCGTGTCATCTTCGGGTATGTGCGAGCCAATGGAGTTGGAGATTCTGCAAAAGGAACATAGAGTTCAATTTACATTGACCGCGAGACAAGGAACTCGGTGAATTCGCAATGAATTGCGGAATTATTTGCTATCGCTTTCTTCCGTCTTTCTTGATGCCAATTGGCAAAAATTCAAGAGCTTCATCAAAGGCTCAAGGGGTGAACTGGGAAGGACATGTCAACCCCAATTTTCTCAAGATGGTTTTTATTCGCAAAGAAAACATGATGTAAACATGGCTGGGCTCCTTTCAGCAAGCCCCATGATGTCAGAAAGAACTCGATTCTGTATCAAGTTGAAAGAACTCGATTCTGTATCAAGTCCACCTAACTGTCTTAAGCTCTGACGATGCCGCAGGCAGAATTAAGTGCCAGCCATGGAAAATCTACAAAATCAGAATAAAATACGTAGATTCCTCGAGGATCGATCTTTTGGAAGAAGTATTCTACGAGTCAAAAATTTACGGAAAAAATGATAAACTGGCCACCAAATCAACTCCAAACCTAGCTTTTATTAAAGAAACTCGACTGCGATAAATCTATTATTTAATGGTGATCTGAAGCGAAAATTTTTATTGATGCAAATGGATAGCACTTTTGAATGATAAAGAATGTCGTTTACCATTTTGTGATACCTTGTTTCATTTTCAAATTATAGACTGTTTTGTATGATTGGCTGATGACATCATTTTGTTTGCAAAAAGTAATGAAAATGTACGAGGCTGGCTATGTTTCCTAAAGGAATTGACTCCAAGAACATTTCTTAAGTTGGCATACCTTTCTAAACATCATATCAGTCCATGAAACAATTTCTATTGCATTTATTCAGCTCAAGTTAAATGTCTCCGACAACTGTAACCTTTAAAGCTCAGACACAGCTATATTCCAGTACATCATCCTAGTAATTTGCAAACAAAATGACGTCATCAACTGAAACTTAATATTAGTGGATAACTTGAAAACGAACAGAGATATCAAAGACATTTAAACAGGAGTCCGAATCATTCGGCAGTGCCACTAATTTGAATCAATAAAAATTTTCGCTTCAGATCACCTTTAAGAGATCTATCGATTTATTCTTTCAGTATTTTATTTATAAGAATCTGAAGCATATGTCCTCTTATTACTTGTACTTTATTACTCAGTATTACTTGATTCAGACGCAAAGTTTCATCAAATTGGCCATGAAGTGTTAATCGAGGCACGGCAGGACAAATGATAAAAACAACAAAAATTTGAAAAAGCTTCTGAGGGGCTTCCAAGAAAATAAGTTTCTTATCAAACAGAATACTTACTGCTCTAAAATGATGCAACGAATCAACAATTTATCATCTATTGTAGAAGTTGTAAGTTTTGCCTTTATCGTGTATACAGTTTCTTACTCCGCCGCTTATTTTTGCATATCTCCTTTCGGATAATTTTGCAGGTGTACTTGTTAATTCATTTCACAAGACAAACCCAGTCCCCTTCACCTGCTGAGTCCTAATTAAAAAGGCCACAAGCCCTTTGTCAAACTTTTTCCGCATTCAAATCTGCTGCCTCAGCAAACGCATCAATGTTTCTATTATTCACGATGCTAAATTGCTGCAACTGCAAATTCTTCCCCCAATGTGTTTATCACGAGGGGCAAATACAGTTGGGGAAAATCGCTCAAAATAGAATTCGGCAACGTTTGCATTTGTTTTGACGTGAATCCCTAGAATCCAAATACACCGTTTTGATTTCTGAAGCGTGATTCACCAGAAGGGTGGCAACGAGTTGGTAATGAGGTACTCCCTTATCTGTCTTTAATTTTTACGCTTTGATAGCCGAAGGAGGTGTTGTTTGTAATTAGCTCCAAGAGAAAAATTGACCGTATTGGAAATAAAATAAAATGCCCATGGGTACAAGAAAATGAATGAGAGTGGGAACTATTATTTTTATCAACCACACAGAAGGTGCGCAAGTGACATACAGTAAGCTATAACATCAAGGCTACGCGAGTGATAGTTGAAATATCCAATGATGTGCATGTATATTTTACAAGAAACGAGGAATACTGAAAGTTTCTTGAGATTAAAAGTAATTTTAAACGTAAATTGACGTAATTTTTAGCGGAGGAGGGGAAATCCCAACGTGGTCCCCACGTGCTTTCTGTGACCTTATTTACGAAACATTATGTCATAAATGACATCATAGCGAAGGCACCAAAAGTTTCCTTTGCTGAAAAAGTGGGCATCTTTAATCCTTTCATTGGAAGCACTGTATCTTGACAACAAAAGATACGAAGGCCAGAATGCTGGTAGATCTGCTGGAAAACCAAATGGAATATATGGACCTTATCCCAAATATTGCTTCAAATTGGTACTTTTTGAAGCATTATTTGTTTTGCTCAGCGGGGTAGTGTCACAGTTATCAAACTTTTTCCCTCTCTCCGTATCTCAGTGATAGTATGCTGGTCTACCCAGTTTTTTTGTTGGTGATTCATGTCACTGCTCCGTCGTTCTTTATTCCACGGTATCATGGGGCTCTACTCTGCAAAACTTTAAAGTTACATTTATAAAATTTTATTGCCTAATTCTTTCAGCATTCAGCGGAATAAATCAAAAGAAATCCTGGATGGTTGTCATGATTCCAGAAGAAGCATTTGTTTATATCAACAATATTTGCAGAATTCCAGCATCTTTAAGCTTTATAAACGGGTGTGCGAGAGAAAGTATCGGAAGCTTTGACAAAGATTAAAAGCACCATAAATTGTAGTAAACTAATTGAGGAAAGTCAAAGTGACCAATGCAAGAAATACTCAGTTTTCAAGAGCTACAAGATGCTAGTAAGCAAAAGTCTGTAGCTTTTATGGTTCACGATTTAGCTTTTTTATGATGTCACAACTATGCCCCAACTCTGAAAATAATGATAATATCGAAAATTCTCTTTCTGGAATTATGACAAGTGATCTAAAGTTCCCGTTGATTTATTCAGTTGAAAGAATTCAGCAATAACATTTTACTCATAAAATTTTATAATGATTCAAGCCCTATACCCCTTCTACTTAGAGTGAGAAGGCAGTCGCCTGTTCTATAGTTTCAGCCTGAGAGAAGGTGTGTTCACTTGAACGAGAGGAAGGACACTGCTCCAATCCGATAAGTTAAGCTTTCCTTTGATTGTTCTAGAAATATGAAAAGAAATAAACGCTCTTAACTTTTCTAGAGGCAAACAGTAGTTTAGAAGCGCTCGGTGCTGAAACACCTCCTTAGTTTTGCAGAGAATGGAGAAATTATCTTGAATAATAAATGTAAAACTTATTATACCATGAAGGAGGTGATCGCAAAAAAGAGACAGATCTTTGGCTATTTGAAAATGAATGTAAGTGCATTTTAAGAATGACTTCATACCTACTTGCTGCTGCACGACTGAAACCTTTTTTTTATCTCTTGCTCCGTTGCTGTCAATCTCAGACGATCTCAATCACGCCAATAATACGAGTCAATGAGTGTCCCGCAATTTAAGGCACCAGACAGCACAAAACAAAAACACATTTTCAGTTTTTTCACAACCAATTGAATTCCGAGTACTAAGTTAAGTGATCAGGCCAACTAAGCTTCCGAAGGTGGATGTGTCATTCAGAGATGACGCGGAAGTGATTGCGTTTGAAGTTTCAGTTCCTGGTACTCAAGAGCTTCAGTCTGTACCAGGAAGAGAGGCCTGTCAATCAGATTTGACATTTGACACCTTGGCTTTTCTTTAAGAGTTATGCTTCTGCTTTGAACATTTAGCTATGCAATTTCAGTTTTTCAATTTCATATTCATCAATAATGATACGTGCTGGTAATCTCAAATACATGGCATAACATATCAAAGATGTAATGGCTATTACTCTGAAAACGAAAGAATTTTAGAACATAATATAAGAACATAAACGATATTTCAAAAGATACTATTTTCTATCCTTCTCGAATCTTTTCTGATTCGTTTATATTTTGCTAAGTGTTATATTTCATTTTCTCGTTTTATCATTGTCTGAGACATAACAAAACAATTGCTCAGGCTGCTTTCTGTTAGTGTATATTAGTGTCCACACTATTTTAAAACTAACATTAAAAAGGTATAAAAACACAACTATTTATAAAAAGAGGTTTCGATATCAAAATCTTCTTCAGTTCGTCTTCTTCATTAAAAAAGGTATTATTATCATAACAAAGTATTTCAAGCTTTTCGTTAATGCCTGCGCTAGGTAGGTAAGTATCTTTGTATTTAGAGTGAGTTGAATGATAAAGTTCTCTCTTGTTCATTATGAACACGACCTGACGGATGAAACAGACCCTTTAAATTTGATAGATAACGAAATGCAGTTTATATTTGACTTGACAAAGGAAAAGCAGGAGACGACACGTGCAAGGCATGCTGGATGAAACAGACCCTTTAAATTTGATAGATAACAAAATGCAGTTTATATTGATTATATCGAAATGCAGTTTATGTTTCATCCGTCAAGTCAAATATTCCAGAAGAAGCATTTGTTTATATCAACAATATTTGCAGAATTCCAGCATCTTTAAGCTTTATAAACGGGTGTGCGAGAGAAAGTATCGGAAGCTTTGACAAAGATTAAAAGCACCATAAATTGTAGTAAACTAATTGAGGAAAGTCAAAGTGACCAATGCAAGAAATACTCAGTTTTCAAGAGCTACAAGATGCTAGTAAGCAAAAGTCTGTAGCTTTTATGGTTCACGATTTAGCTTTTTTATGATGTCACAACTATGCCCCAACTCTGAAAATAATGATAATATCGAAAATTCTCTTTCTGGAATTATGACAAGTGATCTAAAGTTCCCGTTGATTTATTCAGTTGAAAGAATTCAGCAATAACATTTTACTCATAAAATTTTATAATGATTCAAGCCCTATACCCCTTCTACTTAGAGTGAGAAGGCAGTCGCCTGTTCTATAGTTTCAGCCTGAGAGAAGGTGTGTTCACTTGAACGAGAGGAAGGACACTGCTCCAATCCGATAAGTTAAGCTTTCCTTTGATTGTTCTAGAAATATGAAAAGAAATAAACGCTCTTAACTTTTCTAGAGGCAAACAGTAGTTTAGAAGCGCTCGGTGCTGAAACACCTCCTTAGTTTTGCAGAGAATGGAGAAATTATCTTGAATAATAAATGTAAAACTTATTATACCATGAAGGAGGTGATCGCAAAAAAGAGACAGATCTTTGGCTATTTGAAAATGAATGTAAGTGCATTTTAAGAATGACTTCATACCTACTTGCTGCTGCACGACTGAAACCTTTTTTTTATCTCTTGCTCCGTTGCTGTCAATCTCAGACGATCTCAATCACGCCAATAATACGAGTCAATGAGTGTCCCGCAATTTAAGGCACCAGACAGCACAAAACAAAAACACATTTTCAGTTTTTTCACAACCAATTGAATTCCGAGTACTAAGTTAAGTGATCAGGCCAACTAAGCTTCCGAAGGTGGATGTGTCATTCAGAGATGACGCGGAAGTGATTGCGTTTGAAGTTTCAGTTCCTGGTACTCAAGAGCTTCAGTCTGTACCAGGAAGAGAGGCCTGTCAATCAGATTTGACATTTGACACCTTGGCTTTTCTTTAAGAGTTATGCTTCTGCTTTGAACATTTAGCTATGCAATTTCAGTTTTTCAATTTCATATTCATCAATAATGATACGTGCTGGTAATCTCAAATACATGGCATAACATATCAAAGATGTAATGGCTATTACTCTGAAAACGAAAGAATTTTAGAACATAATATAAGAACATAAACGATATTTCAAAAGATACTATTTTCTATCCTTCTCGAATCTTTTCTGATTCGTTTATATTTTGCTAAGTGTTATATTTCATTTTCTCGTTTTATCATTGTCTGAGACATAACAAAACAATTGCTCAGGCTGCTTTCTGTTAGTGTATATTAGTGTCCACACTATTTTAAAACTAACATTAAAAAGGTATAAAAACACAACTATTTATAAAAAGAGGTTTCGATATCAAAATCTTCTTCAGTTCGTCTTCTTCATTAAAAAAGGTATTATTATCATAACAAAGTATTTCAAGCTTTTCGTTAATGCCTGCGCTAGGTAGGTAAGTATCTTTGTATTTAGAGTGAGTTGAATGATAAAGTTCTCTCTTGTTCATTATGAACACGACCTGACGGATGAAACAGACCCTTTAAATTTGATAGATAACGAAATGCAGTTTATATTTGACTTGACAAAGGAAAAGCAGGAGACGACACGTGCAAGGCATGCTGGATGAAACAGACCCTTTAAATTTGATAGATAACAAAATGCAGTTTATATTGATTATATCGAAATGCAGTTTATGTTTCATCCGTCAAGTCAAATATAAACTGCATTTCGTTATCTATCAAATTTAAAGGGTCTGTTTCATCCAGCATGCCTTGCACGTGTCGTCTCCTGCTTTTCCTTTGTTGTCGCCATTTTCGTGGCCCATGAAAATGGCGACAAACAAAGGCCAGTCAAGTAACGACACGTGCAAGGAATGCTGGATGAAACAGACCTTCAGGGATTGTTTACAAAAATCGCATATACGATTATCGGTACCAAGCTTCTTATGCTGTGTCTAGAGGTTGTATCTAGAGGTTTCTATTTCTACTTTATGTGGACTTGTCAATGCTCTTGTAAAGGCTTGTCTGTGAGGTCTTGATTGGACTAATGATAGCTAGATATTTACCTGATGTTGGTTTATGTTTGAATCGCATGTAGAATCTATTTTAATCATTTTTGAGATTTTATTCCCCATCATGGATGTTAGATAATCAATAAAATTTTTCCAATATTTCTTTATTAATCTTTTATTCTTTTTGTGTAAGTCTCTTGTAATTTCTATCATCTTTACAGGAATCTTTATGCTAAAAAGTATATTGTGATAGAATTTGAGCTCATGAATAACCAAGGAGTGTTGTCACTTCTGTTCTCACATGAACTGCACAAAATTAACGACATAGCTTCCTAAAATCGTCTGCCTTTCTTTCCAGGAATTTCCTGTTCCTTTGCAATGGCGTGACAGGAAGAATCGGGAGATGCGGAGGAGATTCTTCGCCACAGCTTCATGCTTGCTCCTCCGCACTTCCCGCTTCTTTTGCCGCTCCATGGCACTGGAAAAAGGGTTTTTTAAAAAGAGAATATTTTAAAGAGCAACTAAGAAGTCTTTGTGGTGGCTTTCATTCTGGTGGTCAGTCTAATAGTCGCCCAGCAAATGCGATACAACAACATCATAATTGAGACTTGTAGCCGTTTGATTTTGGTCGAAATACAGACTGATTCTCCTTTCAAGTGAATTTAGCAGAAAATGCTTTTCATAGTCCTGGCAGTATCCTTATGGCTAGACTTTTTCCATCAGTGAAAGTTGCCAAAACGAAACCTGGACTTCAGAAGCTTCCAGAAAAGCAAGCGAATGAAAAATTCAATTTCCAACCAAAGTCATAAGATTTGTGTGACGACGAGATGCGAAATAAGAGATTACATCAATCATGACTTTGCATCAATGTTACCTGCAATGAATCAAGTTCTTTTCTACCTTTTCTATTAAATTCATCCCACTGTCCAACTCGCGAAAGTGATAACAAGGAAGCATTGGGGTGGACCACTCTTTTGAAACAGCGAGGATAACAATAGAATTTTCACGCAATTTCTTGGGATTTTTTTTTCAAAAGAAAGGACTTTTGCCGAGAGCGTACGATGTTCGAGTGATCTGCATGCATTTGCCCTTTTGCATTGCACATGTGCCGTCTTCGCATGGCACGATTGGTGCTCTGCAGAGAACTTACGAATCTCCATCTGGGCTCAGAAAGCTGCATAATTTACTTCAGCATTTCAACGTCACGAAACGCAGTTTCGATTGCATATAAGCTGAGGTTTTGATGTTTCGGGCCTTGAGCATACAAGCAACTGCGCAACGAAACTTATATTACGTAATGAGGGTTGCGGTTAAGCGTATAGGTACTAAAGTTGGCGATGACGATGGGCACATTCTTGGGTAACACAAAAGGGCAACTGTAAGTTCAAATTTCTATTTGGGCTTAACTAGGTGAAGTGAAATAGGGTCGAGAAAGGTAAAATGGATCAATTGGGTTATTCATAAACCGATGAGAATTCAACCAAAAGGCTACGAGCTATAATTATTTCAAAACAAGCCTAAAATCTTTTACCAATTTAGCAACAACAGCATACAAAAAAGTGAAAATGAGAAAGTCAGAAAGGTGGGGAAAGAAATTTGCCAAGTAATAATCGGTCTCTCCATGGATAATGGTAGACTCTCTGTATGAATTGAATATAGAATACTAAAAAAAAACATTTTAGAGAGTCTGGTACCAAGGTCTGGTACCTCTAAGGAACAGCGATAAAAATTTTGTACCAAAAACTGTCAAGTCAGAAGTTTTCTCAAAATTGCTCAAAAAACTTGAAAACGAAATGCCAGACATTGACCAACTAAAGTGCAATATCAATGTTTTTGATAAAAAGTGACAAGCTAACGAAGGGTTGTTTCTTCTTCTGAAACGAGCACCGAGCAAAGTTGCCAATGGCAAGAAGCAGTCCAAATTAAATTGGCAACATGGCCAGTCGATACTGAGAGGCGTCGTATCACTCTGCAAAAATATCGTACCCTGTTGCAAAAATCCTTTTGTTTTCAACGAAAATCCGTGCGAAAAATCCCAAAAAATCCTATCATCGTGATAAATTTCGTACGCCTTTCGGAAGAGTGATGTACTCCTCGGTTGATATCCTTTACACAAAAACTTCAATTTAATTGCAAATTTTTAGCAGCTGAAGCTATCGTGAAAAATTTTAGTTGAAAATGAGTTTGATTGTCATCGATTCTGTAAAGTGAAAACTTGCAAGTGTTTTGCTAAAGAAAATTGTGAAGCAATTCATCGTTGCATGAACGTAAGCGCCGGAGAATTAGGAGATGGGTAGATTGGTAAAAGATTTCACAACAGCAACTTTTCAAGTAAACATTTGTAAAAGCTTTCCATCCATCACAACGATAAGATTTCTTTGAAAATTTTCCTTCAAGGAGTGACTTTGTATCGCTAAGAAGTGCTTCACGTTTGATCTAGAAAACGTGCAACAGACTTACTTCATTCAACAGATTTCGAGAGAGCGGGGAAATCTTGACCTTGCATAAATGTTCATTGATGATTTCCAAGAAGTGTCAACATTGCAGCTTCACAAAAATTGTCAACGGAGCAAGGCAATCTCGAGGGCAATGTCACGATCGATAGAGTCGAATATCCCTGAAACTACGCCCTTTCTCTCGTTATTTATCGTTCGTGTTTCTCCCAAGTCTAAAAATTCTTCATGTTTCCAAATCCAAGTTTTTTCTT
Organism: Aurelia sp. 4 Dawson et al 2005; assembly: GCA_964019985.1. Lineage (NCBI taxonomy): Eukaryota > Metazoa > Cnidaria > Scyphozoa > Semaeostomeae > Ulmaridae > Aurelia > Aurelia sp. 4 Dawson et al 2005. Next base: position 2,470,797 of record OZ026501.1, on the reverse strand, counting down.
TCATATAAACTAAACCATACTCTAAAGTCGCAATTTTTTGTTTTATGGCATTCGAATATTTTCAGATGAAATTAGAACTTGAATCATAATTTGAGCAGAATGCAGAAAACAGGAATTAATTGAAGAAGGAAACAAAGCAACTTACCTTACTTCAGAAAAAAGGACTTGAGCTCTCGAAAAGCTGAGCAAAAACTGAAAAAAAATTGTTTTATTTCTTTCCAATGAACTTCGAGGTTTATGTGTCCGATCACCATAAAAAATTTTCTAGTTGTGACGCAGTTTGCTGCAGGTCAAGATTTATCGCCCGCAAACCCACTTCCGAGGAGTACCTGTTTTCTGAGAAGTCGTAGACCGGCCTATTGTTGTGGCGCTGCTGTTGAATGGGGAACTGGGTCTTGTATGGACTGTTACCCTGGGTGCCAGAGTCTTTAGGGGAAAAGAAGAGAAAAGAAAAAGAAAGAGAGAGAAGAAAGAAAAGCGAACTTTTTCTTCTGCTTTTCTTTCTTTTTTATCTTATTTATTCCCTTGGTAAAAGACTCTTCTCTTTGCTTCAACGACGACAAATTTAATTTCGGGAAGGATTATTTTTGTCTTCTGATGTCAGTTTTGTATCTTTTTATTGTCTTATTTTCATAAGTCAAGGCCCTCCCTCCTGCTACATTTATTGGGCCTGGAAGGTGTACTTTTATAGGAGGAGCTCAAGGTTATCGGCGGTTTTAGATTCACCTAGAAATCTCCTCCCAAAAAATATGAGAGATATTTTACTGCAAAAAGGTTTTGTTAGATAGTCAGGAAAGTTTTATAGAAGCAAAGTAAAGGATATCGTCGAGAATATGAGAGATGTATGCCTAACGATAGTTCCTTTTGGGTTTCATACATCGCTTGATCTTGGAACTTACGATTTCATTAAGAGCTTTCGCGTAATTGATTGATTAAAAGCAAGGAGAACTGTTTCTATCTAGATTTCTTCAAGTCCCTTTGGAATCAAAGCAGCACATTGCAAAAAGTTTCTGAAATTATTTAGTCTGGCCTACACAGTGCCTATTTTCTCAAAACTTGGCATACAGCTTTTTATAAAAAATAACACCATCTATGTTAGAAGAAAGATAATAGTATCTTGCTCGCAGGGGTGACTTGGAGGGAAATGGCGGGATATGGTGTCGGCTACATATGGCTACATGTATCTTTTTACAAGAAACTAAGAATTTCGGCTAATACTGGGCGTTTCTCAAAATCATCAGAGCTGTGCCCCCTCTGAACATTTAAAAAGAAAGGCCTCTTCAATGTAGCAGAGTAAAGTACGTGTATGCTTCCTTGCTCTCACGCCCGTGCACTGCCGTCGTGACTGATGAAAAAAGAATTTAAGTCCATTTCTTCATCTGTACTAGGTCTTAGGGCGAGTACGATGACAAAAACATCATGTTCATTTGCTCATATTTCATGATAAATTGACAAATCCATGTTAATAATAGAAAAATGACAAGTCCATGTTAAAATCAGTAGTGACACAAATCAAGAAGCATAAATCAAGTGGCTAAGCCATAATTAATTAGAACGTTTCGAACCTTCCCAGGTCCATCCTCCACTGCTGGAATTGCGATTTGAATGTATAAGATACACACGCTAGTGGGAATAAGTCTTTCCGAAAATTAAAGATGAAATATTTTTCTTTTTCCTTTCTTTTTTGTGACGCAACAAACTCGTGTCAAGTCTGGGTCAGGTCTATTAAACTTGCGGAAAACACATTTTCCAAAGAAAAAAGTCAGTTCTAAACTCGGGGGGGGGGGGTAACTTAGTACTTTTCGTAGTACGGGGACGTGCCATTTTTAGGGGTACTTTTTTGACGTCCTTTTTAGAGGATTTTTCGTAATTTCCGGAATTATGGCCCAGATTTTCATTCGATTTACGGAATTATGAACCTAGAATCCACCAGAATTTACGGAATTATGGGTACCAATTTTCGGGCAAAATGGCACGTCCCCTGAAAATAGGTCGAGATACCCCCCCCCCCCCCGAGGTTCTAAAGAACCAGTTCTAAGTCTCAGTTTCCTCTAAAGAAATCTATAGCAAACTGCTGGGTTTTGTAGAAACTGAATTGCTTTTGCCAGATGATTTTGATTGTTCATAGTTTGTGTTTGTCAACAATTCATTTGTTTCCCTGTGAACAAAACAACGCATGATTTCCAAGAAGTCGAAAAGATGGTTGATGATTCCGCCCCGCAAGTTATACCGCAAAATTTTGATTTTGGAACAGTAGTACCTGTTTGAACAGGCTATAAATAGTAAATATTTGTTTCATTCTGCCATTATGTAGTCCTTAGTGTTTACGCTTTTTTGGGATCTAACAACGGAGCAACATATGAACACCTTGGTCTCGAAGTAAAAGCCGGTTTCCACGTGTGCAAATTTGGTTTTTGCTATCGCACGACCAGTCGTCTGGGCATGCGTAGTATGTTTCGATGACGATGCTTCCCTTTAGTTGGAATTAAAATGAAAATAAGTTTATCGCGAGCTAATCTATCTTTGTTAAAAACTAATTGAAACTTGTACTAAAGTAGCACTGTCATATGAAGTATAGAATCTCATAGGTTATAGTATCATAAATGGAGGGGATGCCTCACTGGAAAATGGCAGAGGCTATTGTCATCATCCACTAAGTTTTAAGAAGGGCCTAACCATTGCATCTCTTAACATTAATGGGCTTAGAGGACATTTTGATGAGCTCCAACTGTTTTTGCAGAGCTCAGGTATTCATATTCTTGCTCTGAATGAGACTAAGCTTGATCCTCAATACCCCAAGGAGCTCACTGCCATAGTGGGTTACCAGCAGGAGCGCCTTGATAGGACTTGCAATGGTGGTGGTGTCTCTCTTTACATCAGGGACTCAGTAAAGTTCAAACTTAGAGATGATCTCCCCACCGACAATCTTGAACTAATTTGTGTGGAGATTCAGCCACCCAAATGCAAGTCCTATCTTGTTGTTTCCTGGTATAGGCCACCAAGTGACCCTGTTGATTCTTTCAATAAGATGGAAAAAGTTCTTTCCTATCTAGATAGGGAAGGCAAAGAAATTATCCTTCTTGGAGACACAAACTGTGATCTCACAAAAAGAGCCCCAGACCAACCTGCTGATAATAATGCTAAACACATCAGCAGTCTCTATGAGCTCTTTAGTCTCAAACAGCTTATTGAGGAGCCAACTAGGGTCACACTAACTACATCCTCCATGATAGATCATGTTGCTACAACATCTGCCAGAAATATCATTGAAGCAGGAGTGCATAAGGTTTCTATGAGTGATCACTATATGATCTTTTGTGTCCGCAAGTTTCAGGGTGCATTAAAGAAGGACCATAAGGTGATCACAACAAGATCTATGAAAAACTTTGACAAAGATGCATTCCTTGCTGATGTTGCTGACATTTGCTGGGAGCAGGGACTTAACGAAACAGATGATGTCAATGTACTTGTCACCCAGTGGTCAACCCTTTTCTCTTTGATCATTGACAAGCATGCTCCCACCAAGACTTTGCGTGTTTCTGAGAGGTACTGCCCATGGGTGAATGACGACCTAAAGAAGCTAATACGAGGCAGGGATAAACTGAAAAAAGCTGCTCTTAAAAGCAAATCTCAGCTTCTTATGAGCTCCTATAGGCACATAAGAAACAAAATTAACAAACAAAATTCTGAGTTGAAGAGGCAGTATTTTTCGGAAAGACTTGTTCAAGCTAAAGGCAACATGAAGGAATCATGGAAAATAATAAAACAGGTAATAAACAAAAGATCTAAGTCAACAAACATAGATCTTTTGAAAGACTCTGGAAGAGAAATTGTAGATATGCAGGAAATTTCCAATACCATGAACTCTTATTTCTGCTCAGTAGGTAAGGATCTAGCAAGCAAGATTGAAGATGCCCCCAACCCCATGCTCACTGGTGAATATAATCTTAACCCTGATAATAGGCGCTTTAATTTCAGGCCAATCGTAGTTCAGGACATTAGAGATGCAATGGGCAAGATAAAAACATCTAAGAGCCTTGGAAGTGACAACATATCTAGTTACTTCTTAAAGTTAGCTACTCCTTACATTGAAAACTCCTTAGTTTTCATGTTTAACACCTCTCTTGAAACTAGTCAGTTTCCTGATTCTTGGAAAAATGCCCGGATTACACCAATTTTCAAGGATGGGGATAGGGCTGAAAAGTCTAATTACCGCCCAATTTCAGTTCTTCCCGTCATTTCAAGGCTCTTTGAAAAACTAGTGTTTAACCAACTTCACCAATATCTGGTTAGGTATAACCTTATTCATCCTGGTCAATCTGGATTCTTAAAACTCCATTCTACACTGACCTGTTTACTGAAAAACACTGACGATTGGTATAGTGGGCTGGACACTGGACAGATGGTGGGTACAGTATTCATTGACCTTAAAAAAGCGTTTGACACTATAGATCATGACCTTCTCTGCAAAAAGTTAGAGCACTATGGTGTTCGACAAAGGGAGCTTTCTTGGTTTCAATCTTATCTTTCCCACAGAAAACAGTACTGCAGAGTAGGTGGAGTCGATTCTGAAACCGGGGAAGTGGAGGTAGGGGTACCCCAAGGGTCATGTCTTGGACCACTTCTCTTCTTGATCTACATCAATGATCTCCCAAGTGCTGTCCAGAGTTCAACTGTGTCCATGTATGCTGATGACACTAGCCTTTGCTTAAAGTCAAAAGATATTTCTCAGCTGAACGAGGCTATTAATGTCGATCTTGAGCACTTAGACTCATGGTTGAAGGGCAACAAACTTTCGCTAAATGTTGCTAAAACACAATCTATGTTAATCGCGACCAAACCAAAGCACCGAACGCTCAACAATGCAGCAGAAAAACTGAATCTAGAAATTCGTGGCAGAGAACTGGACGTTGTCAAGAAGACCAAATACCTTGGTATTCAAGTTGACAACAGTCTAGATTGGAAAGAGCATATTAAAGCTGTATCTAGCAAAGTATCCAGAGCCAGTGGATTTCTAAAACACGCAAGGAATATTCTCCCAATGGCTTCTTTGAAAACTTTGTACTCAGGTATTGTGGAGCCCCATTTTCGATACTGCTGTTCTGTATGGGGTTGTTGTGGCACCACTGATATCAATCAGCTCCAAAAGCTTCAAAATAGAGCTGCTAGAATTGTAACGAATAGCAGCTTTGATTCCCCGAGTGGACCACTGATTAGGAGCCTTGGTTGGAAGACCATTCGTGAGCTTGTCAATGAAGAGTCCAGATCAGTGGTCTACAAGTCTCTCAATGGGCTTGCTCCACAGTACATGCACAATCTTTTCACTAGAAACTCTACTAGTAACTCTCGTAGCCTTCGAAATACGGCAACGGACTTGAGGCTGCCAAAGAAAACATCTGCAAATGGGCTGAAGTGTTTTTCTTTTCGCGGAGCTAAACTTTGGAATAGCCTCCCAGCTGAGACCAAACAGGCATCCTCTATATATATTTTTAAAGATAGCTTATGATGGACTGGCGGTTTTGTTTTTTAGGTACTTTTCTTTCATTTTTTATAGATAGGATTTTTTTTTTTTTTTATTAGATGTATTCATTGTAAGTAGTTTTTAGCGGTTTTTAACTTGTTTAATTTTTGTAGGTTTTTTATATGGAGGGCCCCTTGTAAATCAACCAGTTGGTTGAAGGGTCTCCCTCCCTAATAAAATGAAATATGAAAATAAATATGAAATATAGGTTATTACTGCCGCGAACTAAGTAGTGTTTTCTTTGTCAGAAAAGCTGCTTCGAGCCCAGTAATAACAATAATAGACTGGCAAGTGTTTGATTGACTCCCAAATTCCGAAAACGGCAGGTTTGGGATGTTTCTTAACATTCTGATCCAAAAGGTAGAGCGTTTGGTAGACTTTAGAAAGATTAAACTCTGAAAACGAATCGAATTTGCTTGCGTTGCTACAGTAATCGGTACCTTCAATCTTTGTTGCCAAGCACCAGACTCGTAATGGTGTTTTTAAATTAGAAACCTCGTTTTCGTGAGGATGACCCTGAAGCCTGTCGTTTTTGAAGTATTTTGTGTTTGATTGGGAGATGCATTTCCATCTCTGTGAAGTCTACCGTTCTCAGAATTCATTAAGGTTGAAATTACCAATCAAACACACCCTAAGTCTATTTTCATAGAAATTTATTTCATTATGCTTCATTTTTTTCCTTTCTCGTAGACCGAAAGAATCTCAGATGATGATGAGGTAACTAAAAATGCAAAGGAAGATCGACAAAGCATTAAAGCGATTGAAACAAAAATTGAAGAGCTTGAAGTGCAGTTACAGCTGGCTGTAGAAGATGAAGATTTTGACAAAGCTGGTATCCTTTATGGTTATCAATTCTAAGTCACCTTTCCATGTCTCATTTATTTGTAACGGCTGAGTGTACAACGTTGTTTAGTTTTGCAAAATTTGGCTGTTTCGACGAATTTTAGTAAACACAAACGCGATTATTTTCAGAGAAAACATTGTGAAATGGGATAGTCTGACCTTCCCTCCCTGATAGGGCCTCAAAAGCGACAAGAAACATCAACATACAGGAGAAATTGGTGGTACGGGAAAAGAAAGTGAAATGATTTTCCCGTTTTCTTGGAATGATCAAAGCAGCTTGTCTCTTATTCTAATGTATTTATTGTTAGAACTTCAATTCTCTGCAATTATATTCTTATTGGCCGTCAAGCGTTCGATCAGTCGTTTTGTCTTTGTCTCTATCAGCTAAGTCTTATCTCTTTCGATCGCCTGGGATACTTGTATTATAGATACATGTCTTTGGCACAATGCAATAAGAACGAGACTTGGGCAAATCATTTCTGGTTCTGTCATGAATTGATTATTGAGCCTTAACTGGGACTCAGATGACCTCAACACCAATATAGAAGACCTAAAGAAACTTTTAGAACTGTCATAAATTGATTGATTAGCTGCATCAAGACGCGAATTGGCACAGATTCTGGATTTTGGATGCATGATCAGGAAACCGACTGCATAATGGCTGACAAGAGTTGTTCTGCTGTTTTGGCGCATAAATTTTGATAAATTTGTGAAATTGGAAATTTGAATTTTAGTTTAATATATTATCAAAATCTTTGTTGAACTGCGGACATTTTTACTTCGATCAGAGAACTAGATATGGTGATCCTAGAAAGGCTCTTAATAGACCTAATCGACCAAGGTTAGTTTTACCTATTTCAAGTCATGTGACCATACTCTTGGGAAGTTGTAGTAATGTGCTACTTTTTGTGTTCATGGCGCATCCTCGCATTGCACGAAATATGTTGAAGAAAAATCTAAAGATGTTTATCAACAGATTGATCATATGACTTGAAATGGATGTAAAAGAGCTTCGCCAATTTTATCTATTGCACTCCAAATTTAAAGATCTGCGTTGGAAGACAAATCATTTCGCAGCCTGTACACAGAGAGTCAAAAACAGAAGCGGGCTGTTTCATTAATTATGGCAAAAATTGAGCCAAGATTGAGCGACAGAAAAACTAGTAATATTTTCGAATGGTTTTTCTTTTGCATAAATCTTCACTTTTTTTCTGAAACAGATAGAAAGGTTTCGAAAGGAATTTACCAAGCCAGCATAGTAAGAAATATTGCATGATTTATTTTCGACTTTAATGACCATGTACAGAATGATATCTTTCTTTATATATTATCGATTGGAACAAATGCTTTGAGAAACCAAATTTTGCTAAGTGGCAACTCACTGCTTCTTTGATTCGCACAGCCAAATATGAATATTATCAATATCTAAAGATGAAAAGGGAAAAATCGTAAAAAATAAGATAAAAATATTTGGCTCTCAACCAAAGATGCTCATCACTTAAATTATGTGAATTTTCGTTATTCCAAGCTTTCAGGTTTTTACTAGCATTTGAAATTTTAAAACACTAAACTAGGATAAGTACCCAAATTGTTTCTTGATAATGATTTCGTACGGTCCATAGGTTTCTGGGGGTTCAACCTTGCTTCATTTCGTGCAATTATTGCGGACATCTCCTCGATGAAGCTTCATTTGTTTCGTTCCTTCAGCATCTAACTTCATTTTCCTGACCTATTCATCTTCAGCTGATTTCACCTGTCAACAGAAATACTAGTTTTGGTCATCAATAATCAAAACACTTTTAATAACATAGGCGAATTCAGCTACCGTTGCTTACACTCACTTCAGACGATGCAATTTTTCTCCTGATTGACTTTCTTTTCATGCTAGCAAAGAACTTTGAACCGCGAAAATTGTGCTCTGGGTCACTGTTAGAATCACAACTTTTCGTCCCTTTTTTCCCAGTGTTCTTTGATGTCCTGATACCATTTAGTCAAAAGGGACTCATCATATTACTCTTACAAAGTGGGCCCACTTTTTCAAAATGGCCTAAACTAGCGGGAGTTTGCGTACACTCAACAAATTCGCTTTAAAGTCTGGTCTAAAGAGTTTCAACATCGTCAGCTAAAAATCGCAATGTATATATCTTTCAGGCAGTAATCTTCCTCTGTAAGACGAAATAGATCCATCGCAGCTGCTAGAACTCTAGGCCTCAGCACCCCGTTTCGTATGCAGCAACAACAACAGTTTAAATAGAGCCTCCTGATTGGTTAAAACCTAAATTCTTGCAATTTGATTGGTAAACACGAAATAACCCTACGCGGGCCTAAAATTTGACCCACTTTTCAATAATAATATGGTGAGTCCCTATTGATCAAGTGATATCAGTGAATCAAACGCAGGGACAAAAGGCATTAGTAACAGTATCAAAAGATTAAAGAGATAGATATGAAATTGGAGTGTTGGCAGGAAGCCGTAATTTCACCAAAAATCGAGGAACCAAGATTGCGGACCATAGTCATATTTAGTTTCATTTTCAGGCCTTCCCAATCATAATAAAGTCCAGAGAGCAGAGACAGAGACAAATTCAGGTTGACATTATTCGACAAATCCAGTGATAAAAAAATTCAATGACTAAGCCATGTTTTATTTGACGTTTCGAAGCAAAACGCTGTGCTTCGTCTTCAGAATACAGATTTTCGAAAGCACGAGGCTATAATTATATGCATAAAGAGACCAAGAACAAACTAAAGTGCGTGATTACAGTTACTACGTGAAAAGTAAAGAGAAGGGCAAGCCGAAAGGAAATTACCTAAAATAAAACTAACGGAATGGAGGACTGCTGGGAATTAAGTGATAGAGATGATTTCTCGCGTGTATGCCTTTCTCAGGTCAAAGCTGACTTATACTCCGTCGAATTTTTTCCGCGTGGATATGGAGCCTCTTGTTGACAAGGGAAAATATCGCTTTGAATGTGAATAGAATGCTACGTGTGACAAACCTTTTATTGTGTAAAATTCTGTCCGCTCGTAAGGCTCGAATGAGTGGAAGTCAGCGTTTACAAACTTTATTCCATTGAGCTACTATAGATTATCTCAAATTAGACGCCACGTGAAAATGCTCGCGAAAAACAACAATTTGAGTGTTTTGTATGAATAATTTGCGTTATCGCTAATCTCACGTGACATCTAAATTAAGACAGAATTTATAACCCCTACCTTTCTCTGTCTCAGATTTCCTTCTTGTTCTTCAGTAGTTGTTGGAACTCCTTGAGTAACTTCTTCTTCGCTCTCTTCATAACTATCTTTGTCCTGCCCTGTTGATTTATTTTTTTCCATAGATTCAGGTGGGATTTCGCCCATATTTTCATATGATGGAGGGCATGGAGGACCGAACACGTAATCACTGACGAAGACCATCAGCTGAAAAGGAAGAGCAAACAGACTTAGGTTATATGTCTTTCAGTTCAAGTATTAGGCCTTTTAGATATTCTGAAAACAGTCTCGATGAAGCGATATTTTCAAGCATTTTTATACGCAAGGTTCGACTGATGAGTGGCGCTAGAGTATCTGTCCAGTAGGGTTCCCAATACACTCGATTACATGTCGTAGTTTCGCTTTTTGCCTGAACTGATATCGCTGCAACTAGTGGAGCGAAAACAACAACAACAATTCAACTCAATGAGATGAGCGTAACTAGAGGGTCCTTATGGTAGTGAGGCCAGGTTCCCAATCAAATATTCTACAAAATCTTCAAAATATCGCTCGAATCCCATTTTGTTTTAGAATGGCCGTGGGCAATAATGCACCGTGTTTGTAGCTTGGAAATCACAGCAGCGTAAGAACTAACCGGCCATACGTGCAGCAGCCACCTGACTTTGATTCCTAGCACTGGTTAGGCTTCAGCCGAAAAGAAAGCAACATTGTAAAACAGTAATATCGAGGTAATAAACTTTCATTTCATAGCTACAAGCACGGTGCATTGTTGCTCATGGAATGGCTAAAAACTCTGTCACCAGAGCACCTGTCAGAAGGTTGTGGGTTCGAATCCCAGGACTGCCACCTTCGGACGTACAACCTCTCATCATTAACAAGGATTGATGAAGGCTGCAAAACCGTTTGCTCCAAGAGAATCTTGCTTTGACATGACAAGAAAAGATGAATCGTACGCAAGGCCAATGTTGACGACTGAAAAATCAATGTAGTAAAAATTTTCCAAATAATACTTTCTTATAATAATACTTTACATCTCTTATAATTTCCGGTGGCCTAATTCTCGAGTATCAAGCGGTTCCCTGAAAATCTTTGGCTTGGAAACAACTTATACCGATCTAAAACACCGGCCCAGTGTTCGAATTTTTGCGACTTATCAAAAATGGAGTTGGTTTTGAAGCAACTAGTCTGCTGTACTTAGCAACGAAGTCAAATCGCTTCGGTTTAATAAAACAGCAAAGGAGTTGCCGCTCGCTGTTTGAAATGAGTAAGTAACTCATAAAATAAGTTAAAGACGAAATTCTAAATCTTGAAAACGAATTCACGTAAAGCTCGAGCGTAAGATCAAAAGATATCCTTGCCATATCAAAGCTGACCCGAAAATAAGGAACGTAAATATCAAAGCTATGTTTATGTCAACATGGGTGTCCCATCATAATGAGTGCAGGTGCTTGAAAAAAGATTGGCAAATGTTATCAAAATTCTGTTAATTTGTTATTTCTTTATCTTTCTTTAGATCTCACTCTTCTTGAGAACGAAAGATTATTTGGAATTTAAATGAAGTCTGGAAAACCTGAATCATAATTTGACTTAACTAAAGCTTTTTCATCTGGCACTCATCGCAGCATGGTATACTACGTTATTTTGTTATCAATCAATCTATTTCATATCCTAATATCACTAGTTTTCGACGATGAGTACTTTTCGAAATTCAAAGCTATTCTTGAAACCAGAACAATACATAACTTGACATGCTAAAGCTTTTTCATCTGAAACACATCACAGTGAGCTCCAGAGTGTCATTTTTCCATTAATCTATTCATTTCCAGATCCAAACATCTCACTACTTTTAAAAAGTAAATACTGCTTTGGGATTCGAAAGTATCCTTGCAAACAAGAACTATAGTATGACACACTAAAGCATATTCGCCTGACACTGATCACAGTATTGTCTAACATAAACAGTAAGATCAGCTTTGATCAAGAATCAGCCAAATTCTATCCAAACACTAGTTATACTGTCAGGTAGTTTTTCAGCATGATCCTCTGTGTGTGCTTATGTTGTTTTTATGTAGTCTATGGGACGATTCACCTTGGGATGGGATGCAAAGGATATTGCTAAAAATTCCCCCATACTAGTATTTCAATTCTGAGAGATATCTACCAAGGAGACTTTCCCTACGGAAGACGCCTCTTTCTTTGAAAATTTCTTACATTCCTGATGTTAAATGCTTCGGTTTTCTGAGAAATCCCTACCATCTCTGAGAAGTGCTTGATCATACAAATGCTATTCTCACTTTGAAAGACAGATGCAAAATTCAATTTTTATGACAATTCCTTGCATCTAATTAAATTTTGATTGATTCCATTATAACCATTATAACTCGTTAAAGGTCGCAAAGGATCAAGGTTCAGTGCCAAAGGATGCTGGTTTCACCGCCATTGCTTTCAACTTTAATTTTTTTCGTCTTCGTTTTAGATATCGTCGCAGTGCCGTATAGTAATTTGTAGTTAACTTAAAGGGTCTGTTTCATCTAGCATTCCTTGCACGTGTCGATACTTGACTGGCCTTTGTTTGTCGCCATTTTCATGGGCCATGAAAATGGCGACAACAAAGGAAAGCAGGAGACGACACGTGCAAGGCATGCCGGATGAAACAGACCCTTTAATCAGCAAACTGTATCGTAGTTGTTAGTCTAGTTTCATGTCTTTATGTTATGACCGTAGTACTGTCATTTACTTTTGCCCCCATGGCATCGTCCTGTAGTTTTACATACTGTATATAGTTATGTAAAGTATATAGCCTATGTCGTAATATTCAACCGGATGAGTCAAAAAACGCCCAGCATTTGAAAGGCTACTGCTCCCTGAGTATATAAGCAATTATATTTTGCAATATCTGATTGAATAGCCAAATTGTTCAATTATTTTTAGAAATTTTCCTGACTATAATCTGTTACTCCGTTTAGATTCTGTAAGCGATTTTCTAAAGACATTCCACCCGAGAAACCTTAAAAATGTGCTAAATTTGGAAGCAAGTTTCCATAATGTGTTAACCTCACAATGATGACTTTCAGCCCGCTTTAGCACATGCTTTCTTCTTGTCGGGTTGAAAAGTCTCCCCCCTAGTGTGAATAACTTATTCAAGGGGATTTCATTCTCCCATGAGGACAAAATACATGAGCACAGCCAAGAGTCATTATTGCTTGGAAGGAGAACAAAGGGAAATCTTGCTTGGCGTTTGCACTCGTTTTTGCAGGTTTTCGAAAGGGGCTTTCTGCACAACATCTCCTATTTCTACGGGAAAGAATGGCTGATTAAAGCCGGATGAATCACTGAACCTAATCTGACGTACCAGGAATAAAACAAGACAGTTTTCAATATCATTACTATGATAGTCAGGGAAGAAAATTTTGTCAAACGCCGGGCGTGGTCTTTTTATCAACTCACCCAGTATATGGATACAGAAAAGGCTGCTGGTCTTTATACTCCCTTTAAATATGTTGTAGCTCATCGTCTTCCAAGAAATAACTATGGTTTCTTGGAAATATCTCAAAAATCACTTACCATTCCTAGTAGAAGACCAAGAAGAATAACGATGATACCAAAGATTACAAACGAGGCCCACACTGGCATACCATAAGTCTCAGTTAACGATGTATGTACATCCTGTAAAACAAGTTTGATAGGCTGCGTTCACACGATGCCGGCACATTTTGAAAACGGTGAAAAAGGTGACGGTTAGGCCTCCCGTTCACATGAAAATGGCACATCTTTTGCAGGTAGATTTTGAAAACGGTAGATTTTGAAAACGGACCTCCAATAAAATTTAATACCACTTTCAAGTTGTCCTAGCCTCCTGTGAGCGCTAGCTCAAATTTTGCTACCGTCACATTTTTCACCATTTTCAAACTTTGGCAGCATCGTGTGAACATAGTCTCAATCAGTGGGTGAGCTGAGGGACAAATCGATCAAAAATCTCGCACACTTTTGTAAAAGTTCCCCACGATGCTTGAAAATATGAATAGCTTGAAAAATCTTTTAAAATGTAAGAATATCTTCAAAGATACTCCCTCCCCCCCATTCATCATGACAAGTCCCTTACAATAACGTTTCAAATCTCTTTTTCCAGGGGAAGGCAATGAAAAAGAAAACATACCTTGAGTTTCATTGATATCTCAAATAACTTGCTGATTCCAGACATTCTGAAAGAAGAACGCATTAAAAAAGTTCAATGAAATTCTAGCTATTTGTATCAAAGACAAAATATTCTGTAATGCCATGGGTTAGTCATGGTCTTTTGCTCCTCATGGTATAGTTTTTCAGTGCTAAGTGATTTGTAAGTTGAGTAATCTATGATATGTACCGGGTGAGTCATAAAAAACGCCCGACGTTTGAAAGGGTACTGTTCCCTAAATATATAAGCAATGATATTTTGCAATATTTGATTAGATAGCTAACATGTTCAATCATTTTTAGAAATTTTTCTGGCTAAAATAGGTCACTCCGTTCTGAATCTGTAAGCGATTTTCTAAAATGTATCCATTTGAGAAACCTCAAAAACGTGCTAAAATTACAAGCAAAAATCCCTAATGTGTTTACCTCACAGCGATGACTTTCTGCACTCTTTAGCATATGCTTTCGTTTTGGCGGGTTGAAAAGTCTTCCCCCTAGTGTGAATAACTTATTCCGGGGGATTCCATTCTCCCATGAGGACAAAATACACGAACACATCAAAGAGTCATTATTGCTAGGAAGGAGAACAAAGGGAAATTTTGCTTGCTGTTTTCGCTCGTTTTTGCAGGTTTTCGAAAGGGGCTTTCTGCAGAAAATCTCCTATTTCAACGGACAGGAATGACTGATTAAAGCCAGGTAAATTACTGAACCTAATTTGACATATCGGGGATGAAACAAGGCAGTTTTTAACATCATTGCTTTGATAATGAGGGAGCAGGATTTTTTCTAACGCCGGGCGTTTTTATTGACTCACCCGGTATATATTGTAACTTTTTAATGACATATATAAATTCTTAAATTCTTCAGTACAACCATGCTGCAGCACTTGATTTAGTCATAAATAAACCTTCCATCTGCGCCAGATTTAAGTGTGAATACTTAATGTGTATCAACTGACAACATCTAAAAATATTGGACAAAAAAGGAATATGGTAGGGCAAGTTGAAGTGATTCCTTTATTTCGAGATCCGGTATTTTAGGTTCTTTCAGGAGATCATACAGTAGAGGCACTCTTGAGCATTTAAAAGCTTCCCAATACAGTGTCTCTTGTCTCTCCCTTGCCTTTCTGGTTGCATTAACATGTTGAAGAAGGCTATACAGTACATTTTGTACCCAAGGTATCCAGGTGACACAGGACACAGTGCATCCAAAGTATCATAAATTACTTAAGCTAGAAACAAACTGTTTCTTTGCCACAGCAATCTACTCCTCTTGTTACTGCAGACTCTTATAGTAACAGCATCTTGGAATATAGAAATACATAAATTCTTACACAAATGAGCTTGGGGATTTCCATTCAGATATAGCCTCAATTTCTTGCCATTTCTTCTCCTCGATAAGAGATTGAAAGTCTTGTAAGCTTCTTGCTCCAGTATACTGTCGGAAAATTCCTTCCTTGACGCTGAAGAATAAACAAGTATAAGACTGTTAGTCACTGAAGTTACACATGCCTCTTCAGAGTCACTGCTGTCTTCAATGAGCAGCAACCTTTAGCCCCTTGGTATTATTTATATATAAACTTTATATGATAATAATATATAATAATAATACGAATATTTCAACAGGATAAAAGCTTCAACAAAAATATTGCTGGTTTCAATGCCTGTCCTGCTTAAAAGAAAAGAAAAGAAATGTTAAAAGATATATATACTTTATATATACTTTTTAGTGACAGATTTAAAGCAAGATCACAACTTAAATACACAACTATTGATTTTTGCACACATGAAGTTTGCTTGGTTTTGTATTAAATTTGTCATAAATTATTGTTAAAAAGCAACCTTACCAACTGCTGAACAGCAGTCATGAGTTCGTTCCAACTTTTCAAGCCTCGAACTTTCATAAATTTGACAATTAATCTTCGCAAGTTAGGCCAAATATCGTTGCCATTTTCTATTTTGTACAAGTGAGCGAAGGTGCGATAAGGAGGCTAGCAATGTGAGTGGTATAATATCAACACATTTGGCAGCCTTGTTCAGGTCAACATGAAGTGACGTCATACAAAATGAAGTCATTTCGCACTTCTTAGCAGATGGAAATATGTAGTTTCACAGATTAAAAGAGAAAAAAATTTTAAAAAGTACTACACACCATTCACAAGAGTGTAACCTCTTGAATAATCAACAATTATAGCAACCCCAGAATTGTCCTTTAAGTCCTTGCAGTACCAAATAAATCTTAAAGATTCAGTCATACATAGTTTGATAGATTAATTTCAATTTATGATTTGCACTGAGGCAAATGGTTGAAAAATTGTCAAGACACCCTTCCGTGACGCTAATAAAAAACCATGTTGGTATCAACAAGTCTAAATGCAACCAAGCAGATGTACTCACTGGTAAATTGTAGGCAAGGATGTTATGATAAATCTACCACTCAAACCTGGAAGAAAATTAATGTTTCATAAGTTTCGGCTTAAATCAAAGGTGAAAGGCTTAATACAGTATATCGGGTGAGTCAGAAAAAACGTGGGGCATTTAGCGGACCGTGACATCGCACTTAGCCACCCAATTGTCATGAGCTAAGTTTTTCCACTCAGCCAAGAGTCTAACTTAGATCATAAACCTTTCTACATGGAAATCAGTCTTTAATGCATTTTTGAAAAATATTTTCTTCGTAAGACCTAGTGCGAGAATCTTGCAAACTGATGAAATCTTTCGCTGAGCCCCTTCCGCATTTTAGCTTGGCAAAGGTTACAGGTACACATGGTATTATGAGGGGAGAATGAAATAATAAGGAGGTAGTATTTTCTCCCTTGGAATGCCTTATCATAACTTTGCCATGCTTGGAGAATATGTTTGAAAGACATTGATAATGAAAACTTCTTCGTCTTGCGAAGAGGTTTCTTTCATGCAGATAAATGCTCTGTCGCAATGGGACTTTACACAAAGAACACTGATTCCTAAAGCCTGATTCACAGAGTCGTGCAGAAAGGCCAAAAGACAAGGGATTCAAACTCTTGAGTCTTGTCTTTGGTTCTTTCTGCACGATCTTAGTGACTTAAGTGACCTAGTATGAAACAGACTCAACTTTTTCAGTTTCCCCTGACAATACAACATGTATCTGCAACTCTGGCAAGGCTAATTGGCTGAAGGGGCTTGGTCAAAGATTTCACAAGCTTGCAAGACTACCATACAGGGTTTTAGGAAGAAAATCTTTTTAACAATGGCATCAAAAGACCTATTTTGATTGGGAATGGTTTATGATCTAAGTTAGACCCTTGGCTGCATGGAAAAATTTAGTTATGATAATTGAGTGGCTCAATGCGATGCCACAGTCTGTCAAACGCCCCATTATTTTTCTGACTCACCCAGTATACCTTCAAAATACAGCATTTGGTAACTACAACTTATGCCTCATTCCTCAAAAAGAAATTTTCACAGAATTTGAAGTATGAAATATCAATAAAAGATTTTTCACAAATCAAGTAGAAGAAATGGATAAACATCTTCAATTCAATCTTCAAAAACAGGGGCTTTTCGTGAGAAATCCACTGTCCAATGTGCACATGCAGCAATTTGCTTTCTACTTACAACTTTTAGTAAAATATAAGGCATTTATCAGTTCATTGTACATATTGTTATAGAATAATTTGGTCCATTTTCTCAGATTTCATATGTTTGACCATACCATAAAAGCTCTATTAAGCCCCAAGGGGCTTATCTAATTTCAGACCTTCCAGAGGGGGGCTTAATAGAGAGGGGGGCTAATTAGAGTTGGGGGGGGGGGCTTATTCACAAAATCAAGTGACAAGGATATATTTGGTAGCTTTCAGTTCTTTTATCCCATATTTTGCGGAATCAACATACAATTTACAGGTCAAATACATAAATTTGACACAGTCTTTAACCCAAACCATGATACAGTAGAATTAAAATGTGCAACGTTGTGTAGCTAAAAAAATGGAAAATATTTGGCAAATTTCTAGAATTTTGTATAAGTTGGCGGGGGGCCTAATAGAGAGGGTGGCTTTTTTCAAATTTTGACTCAGAGGGTAGAGGCTTATTAGAGAGGGGGCTCAATAGAGAGGGGGCATAATAGGGCTTTCACGGTATGTCCAGACGTCCTGGAAGAATGCATGAAACCATCTTCCAGGAAGTCTTGACATACCTACTGTAGCCATGATCAAGCATATGAGATCAAAGAAAAGACTAATAGAATAAAGCATAATGGTGTCATGATAAAATGCAAAAACATGACGTGTAAGTTCTGCCTTTTCAGTATACAGCAGCACATTTAAATCAATTCACCACTCACCAGACTGCTCTGTCACATCTACATCTCCAACTTTAAACCCCTTATCAATGGACCAATCACCAAGTGATTCCCAAGTTGATTCCAAGCTTCTGCATGCTGGACACCAAGGAGCATAGCTACGAGATAAAAATGCAAATGAGTAATGCCCAGGTTGGAAAACATACGTGATTTGGCCTACATGTAGTAGTGAATGAAAAAATTTGAAGGTGCAAGCTGCAAGTGGACTTTTAAAAAGCTGCAACGGATGCAAAATTAACAATAGATCTTTTGTTATTCCTTGTGAAAACCTTTTAGTTTAGCTGTGAATAGCGAGTTTGACACAATTTCATAGTTGCATGTGAGTGCAAGTTAATCCAACATGGAGGCTCTACTATAAAAGCTGCAGGCATGGCAGGGGTGTCCTGACACACCATGCAGCTGTTTGCACTCTGTTTGCTAAAATCCATGATCATTTCTAGCAGAGCCCTTTCGCAGGCTATAGCTGATATTGAAACTTTTCAATAGTGGCTGCCTGACCTCTGGCTCTTTTGCTCTTTGGTAATCAGTAGGAAGGCATTCTATTTTGCAAATTCTATGCAGAATTTATGCGTCAAAGTTAATGCAAGAAACTTGAAGATTGTCTGTAGGCCAGTATGGATGAAAGCAGGGCATTTTTTGCTATCTCATAATCTACTGTGCAAAGAAATCCTCTATTGTTTTTGTATTTTCTGTTTTGAATTTCCGATAAATTTTTACTTACTGTAAGTGTGAGCAAGTGCTACGTTTCCAATAGGGCTTGGCCTTTTTTCATGGATGTGGCTTTTCACCACTTAAGCCATATTCTGGATGAATTTCCCACCTTATTTCTTCCAAAAGCTGATGCAGCATATAACGAGATAGGCTAGAGTGCAGTTTAGCGGGCGGCCCCTGCGCAGTAACGTCGTATTTGACAGGATTCGAATTCAAATCAAAAGTCAGTTTGAAACAACCTAGGGTTAGGGTTAGGGTTAGACTGATTCAATGCTAATAAGTTATTGTATTATTGTTTACGATAATCTTGTTTCCCTGTGATCGCCGCCCGCTAAACTGCACTCGTCCCACGAGATATAAGTACACATTTCTTTAGCACCATACTTACAATTTTACAAGCCATTCATTTTGCAGCATTGCAGTCCAATTTGCATCCGTCAGTATAAAGCTACCTCCGTCATCAGCAGCACCTTTGGCGCGCAACTTCAGATTGGCTAATAACACTATTATGAATAAGCTTTTGATTGCCAATGATGCCATCGCCTTTCCTCTATCTGGTCGTGAAAGAGTGATTGCTGGCCCTCCTTGCCTTTTGTCCTAAATAGACTTCTATTTGCCTTTATCTCTGCGAGGGAGCAGGCCAATTTTAGCCGCCATGTTTTGGCCTCGTTTCGAATTACATGTTAAATTGAAAATAAAATGGGAAATGCAGAACATGGATTGACACCTTGAGAATTAGGACATAGAGACTGTTTGTGGGCAACACTAATTATAAGGTTTTGTTCCTCGCATTTCGTGATCCAGGGTGTTTTGAGGGCCTTTTTTATGAATAGTGATTTTTATTAAGTAATTTTTGAGCACAATGAACATGCAATGTCTTGTTACGCAAATTGTTATTGGTCCATTTCATTGATGTCCTGTGAATCATTCTCAGAGGGCACCTCCATTCAGACAAGCTCTCAATTATCTAATATGCTAAGGTATGGTATTTCAAGAAAACTTGCTAAATGTAGTGCATCTTATCTCATCATGTCATCATCGATTGACAGCAAATTACATTTATCAATGGACATCTTGAATCACATTACATGGAAACAATCAAAGCACCATGAAAATCACCCGCTATGTTAGTTTCCGGAGTTAAACTACTTAAAAATTGATCCACTCATGAAAAGCTATTTCGTTATTACCTATCTCCCCTTCAATCATGTTTCAAAGTTTCACTAAATTCTAAAATTGTTTATAAAGAAACTGCTTCATCAAAGTCAATTTCAGTCTGCTTCCACATTCAAATTCACATGAAACCATGCATTATTGAGAACTCCACGTAAATTCCAAATTGGCTCTACATTCTCTGGCTGGGTATTGTAAGAGCTATCCACTGCCTTGCAACAAATATCAAGTGGACCAGTATGTCCCTCTGGAATGGGTATTTCTGCAGTCCATTGCGTCCAAGACCACATCCGATGCAATGGTTGATCAACTTGCTTCAAATTTGCAGTGTGCCATGTTTTGCCTGAGTCTGCTGAAACATCAACTCTAATGATACCCCTTCCTCCACCACTGTATGCATAACCACTGACGATGACCTCTTCATCACTCTGGTAGACAGTGGCTCCATTCTTTGGGGAGCAAATAGCAGAAGTGACAGGTGACTCTTGAATCGCTGGTGCAGTGGAAAAATCTACGTTATGCCAATCAATATTAGGAGAAAACCCTTTATAGTCATTTTGCTGCCAATGACTGGGACTTTCATCTTTGCTTACGACAATCTTTGAGAGCCATTTTACGTTTCTAGCCCCAACAACTCCTGGAACTACAACTCGCAAGGGAAATCCATGATCTCTTGGAAGAGGTTTCCCATTCATTCGATATGCAATCAAAACATCACAACTTGGATCAAAAGCCTTGTATGCTGGTATTGATGCTCCATACGGGGCCTTTATTGGATCTACATCTAGGCCCTCAAACTGAACATGTTTTATTTCAGAATCAGGGTTTGTTACATCAACACCTGCATGAATTAAAACATCTCTCAATAAGACCCCCTCCCATTCAGCATTGCTTATGGCAGTTGATGTCCAGTTCAAGCCTCTCACTGGCTTTGCTTTATTCATCTGGCTCCTACGATTCCCTGTGCACTGAAGTGTTGCTATTATTTTGTGTTGCTTGAATTTTGTTTCCAGGTCCTCTAAACTTAGTTTGATTCCTTTTATTCCTTCCCCAGTGATTTCCACTCTGAAGTCTTTTTCATTTTCAATAACAGGTACTGGCAAATGATTACGAACAAAAAACAGCTCATTTGGTGTTATTAGGCTGTCCAAGGCCAATTCAGGTGGAGTTTCAGCATTGAAAGGTTGTTGGGAATTAACAATGAATGCTGGATGTCTTGTAGGCTCATTAGCAAATGGGCCATCTCCTTTTGGCTTCTTTACAACTCTGTCCTCAAGCTTTACTTCCCCTATCTTATACTCTTGCAGAATTTCTAGAACTTCAGATTTTTTATGAATTGCGTACATATCCCAATATGGTTCTAGCTCTCCACCAGCAGCAAGCATAATTTTGCTTGAGCCCCCTGGATGACCATCAACAAAGTCTGTAATGTCATATACATTGTTCTGGTAGGTTACCCAAATGCCCTTATCTTTGGTCTTGTGGCTTGAAATTTCATCCTTGCCAAAGAAAGTTACAGGAATAGACTTTTCTGCCTCTTTGCAGTTTGGTTCTTTTTGCAAAAGATATGAACCAAATACTGCAGCACCGACGCAAGCTCCAAGCAGAATAAACTTCTCCTTGCGGCTTGAGTTGCTTTTGCCAGTACTTTGTCTTTCACCTGCAAAACCATAGCTGTTAGTTGCCAGTCCTCGGGTAGTGTTTGTGTTGCTTGGGGTTGATAGTTTCTGCAGCCACGCCGATGGGCCTAGGCAAACAAATCTTGGTAATCTCCCTTCGCAAACAGCAGATGGCTGTCGCAAAAATTCCTTTTTAGATGCAGGAAGTCGTAATAAACTTCTGGAGAGCATTTTGCTGTCAAAATCTCTTTTCCTCGACGACAGACATTGAAATTATCTCGATCAGCAGGTTTGAGGAGCAGCGAAGCAGCTCGCCACCAAACCTCATACACAAGATAACAACAACTAGTTCCCAGCCTTCCCGAGGAAGCAAAATTTCAAAATTCGAAACTCAACAGGACCGCAGTAGACTCATTACAATTAGCCCCAGTAATCCTTCCGTCGATTGTTATGACCAGATTTTTGAGAAATGTTCCAAACATAACCGTCGTCGAGAGAATGCCGTGTACTGTACATCAGAAACAGATTTTTCAGCGCTAAAGTATCTTTTAGATTTTACCATATTTAATAGTAAATTGTTGTGTTACGCAAAGATTCTCGACAGTTTTGATCTATTTTCTGCTCATGACCATGTTCTGCTCTTGCAATGCTTGCTTTATAGGAAACTGGAATAGGAATCTTTCGTATTTATAGAATTTTATTTTCGTCAGAGTTGAAGAAATTTTTAAGCTGTTTTCATAAAAAGTAGTTCAAAGTTATATTAGAGTCTATGGAAAAAGAGCTATAGACTCTGGAGTTCTTTTTCTATTGACTCTGGCTACATGATATTTGTGTCCGTGTATCCGAAAAGAGGAAACTCCTGTCTTCGTGAATTTTAGAGCATAGTATATTTCAAGAACAATATCGATTGTGCCTATTTAGGCCCGATTTTGGCCAAAGAAAACGGCATACGCTTTTACGATTTGTTTTGTTTGTGATTTTGGTCCAGAAACAAATAGATTAGTTTGCCATTATCAAACACTTGATACAAGACTGGGATACATGTTCAACATTTGGTATCCAATATGGAATGAGTAATAGTTATGAAGCAGTGGCAGATCCCTAACAAATATCTGTTCAAATATTAACTTTGTCAGATTACATGCAGAAAGGAACAATTTTAGTTCCTTATGTGTTCAATTAATGGTCTGCCTGAAAACTGTATTGTATCATGCTTTCAACCAAAGTAAAACCAAATTACAAAGTCTAATTTCTGCACTAAAAACTGTAGAGGAACTGAAACTACAAACCACAGTAGAACATTTTCAGAAAGAAAATTATTGTACTACTAAGCTTTCTATTCACTAACATCTATACACAAAAATATGCTCAATGTACAGATTGTCAATTCTAATTGAAGTCCAGAAACAAGTCTACATCTCAACAAGTGAAGGGTACTTGATCTCATTGATAATTTCTTTCACTTTCTCTCTCAGATCCACTTGATTGTCTAGTCCTCCACTTGAGACTAAGTCAGCAAGTCTAAATATGCAGTCATCTATGTTATCTTCTGTAACGATTTCTCCAAGTTTTGCTAAGATCACATCAGAGAAAGATGCTATGAGCCTCTGGCGTAATTTGTCAACATAACATTGAAGAGAAACAACCTCTTCATCCTGCTGACTGATCTCAGTTTTCAGTTTATCAGTTGCGACTTTCATGCTGTCAATTTGCTTGCTAAGCACAGAATTCTGCTGTTCTAAATCAGTATTGATTTTCCTCAACCTCCTCAAATCAGATTCTTTTGATCTCGAGTATGCTAGAAATTCTGGATTGAAGATAGGAATTGTGACTTTTCCCTCCACCATTATTTTTGGGCCAGTTAGAGATTTGTGTGTAGTTGCTGTTGCAGTGGGAGCTGGTTTGCTGCTACTGGTATTAATTAAAGTAGCTCCCAAACTCTGATTTTTCACAGAATGATGTCCTTGTGGATCTAGGTTACCCAAGCTAGCTCTGTGATCTTCTTTGATAGATGATGGTGCCCTGCCCGTAACTTGCTCACTGATCACCTGTAAATGCCGGCGACCACTTAGATGCTCACGTTTGTTGTGATACGAGTTAAAATGCTGATTGCAAGGCCTGCAATATAACTCCTCATCATTTTCAGACATATTCAGCTCAAAAGTTTCTTTACGCTTGCGTTCCATGAAGTCCTTGTATCTTTCAGATTGCTGATAGTCTTCAAGTTCACCCATGTACCTTTCTTTGTCTTTCTCTGCCTCATCAAGATACTGTTGTTTCTTCTCTTGTGGCAAGTTACTCCACTGCTGCCCAAGAATCTTTGTGATTTCATGAAACGGTAAATCAGGGTTCTCTCCACGTATTTTGTCACGATGATCATTCAAGAATCTTACATACCCAGTCAAAGGGGCTCGGGGGGCATTTGTATCTTTCAACAATTTTCTACGCTTTTTCGCAGAAGACGATCCTTTTGCAGATCCACTTGAGCCCCTCTTTAAGCTGTCCTCTTGCGGCATTGCTGGACTATCGAGGCTCGATTCACTCATAGCAGCATCTCCCTCTTGCTGACTTTGTTTTTCTTCTCGGGCTAGGCCAAGGTCTAGTAAGCATTGTTGTGGTTGGTCGTGTTCTGTCGTGAAAGTAGCAGTCATCGCAGAACCATCCTGATTCGAAGTCGCTATTGCTTCCTCTAACTCCACTTCTGCTTGATTTTCGAAATCAGCCATACTTCTTCAGTGGTAAGGAAGAATAGATATCAAGCAGCGATGAAAATTGAGAAAAAACGGCTTGTAACACAACTCTTCGGCTCCGAGCACACACCGGCACAATAAGCCACAAGGCTTTTCAAATCAATTCGCATCTGCTCAATGCATCTGTTGTTGTTGCTGTTGTCATTTGGTGAACAATCGATGCCCAAGTCTATTTCGTCGTCGGTGAAAAGTCTATTTCGTCATCTGTCATTTTATAAATGTGGGTCACGTTCTCCTGTTTTGGTGCCATTCGTGATGGTTCCCCAGATGGTCCTGAAGACAACCCCTTAAAGGGTGTTAAAAGCTTGCATTTGCACAGAGCAAAAATTCTAAAAACATAGCCTATTAACCTTTGCACAAAAACGAAACAAAAACAGACAAACAAACAACAAAGCAATGTACAAAAGATGGTGGTTGTTGTCAACATGAGGCTGGCCCTGGTCCAATCAGAATTCGCTGCCTCGTTCGGATTTCGTATACAAAACGAAGGCGGGAAGAAAGCCTTGAAGAAAAATCACTCAAGCTCAACGACATTTCTTTACTTTGTTTATTGGTGGGAAGACGTGTCGGATTCACTGCCTAGAAGATCATTGCTGCTGATATTCCTCTTAGAAGACAAA
The DNA here is from genome assembly GCA_964019985.1 of Aurelia sp. 4 Dawson et al 2005. NCBI lineage: Eukaryota > Metazoa > Cnidaria > Scyphozoa > Semaeostomeae > Ulmaridae > Aurelia > Aurelia sp. 4 Dawson et al 2005. The sequence continues at coordinate 2,445,839 of OZ026501.1, read as the reverse complement.
CAGAAGCTCATTTATTCATCACTGACATCTGCTTTCCATCAGAAAGCTGAGGAATATTGTGATACCACCGGGGAGCAACAACTGGCCTCTACCTAGAAAGATCCCAATCCAATTTCTAAAGAGGGCCTAACTTGTGCAGAAAGTTCAAACAAGTCATGCCTTCAAGCAAGACAGATGATTATGATGTCATTGAGAAGATAGGATCTGGTTCTTACGGCATTTGTCGGAAGATTAGACGTCGATGTGATGGAAAAGTATGTTCAGACAGAAAAATTAATTTGTGTCCAAATAAAGCAATAAATAATAAGTAGGTAGACTAGCCTATCTACATTTCATTCATGATGATGCTGTACAGGTTACAGTAAACGGTAAAGAAGAAAGACATTCTGAAAAATTCCCTGTTAGTCAACCAAGGAGTATCCCACTTTTACTCCAAATGGTTGACCCTGTGATGAAAACTTCTTATTTAGGTCCTTGTTTCAAAAAAGGGACTACATTAAACCAAATTGTAAGCAATTTGTGAACACCCTGCTTTGGGCATGTGTCCATTGTTCTCTGCAGTTTGTCTGGTGGCATTTTTATCTCCAAATTAATGCTTTCATTTTGAAAAAAAACATAACACATCTGCATGATGTTGCCTTTAAAAGAGCTTCAAGACCATTGTTTCAGCAGAAATTTGGAGATGGATCCCCATAATAGAATATTTTAAGGGCAGGGTTTGTGTGATAGAATTGTGATGTAAAGATATTGGTTTCCTAAATGAGACATTCATGGCTATCAAGAGCCATGCTGGTCCCTGAAGTGATAAACAGGATCGGACCCTAAAGGGGGTGCCCATGGCCATGCCCTCTAGATGCTTGGAGAATGACAGAAAGATCTTGTTTAAGAAAATTTATTCAACAATTTGATTGACTGACCTGATGAAAATAGGGCAACCGTACCTTGCTTGCCAAAAAGGGCAGGGTTTGCAACCCCTACTTAGATGCCTCCTGATAAAGTGCAACTTCTACAGTAGTTTGTATCCCATAATCACAAAGTGATGAGTGTGGCAGATAAACTATTGCAAGTAAATCCAAACACTTTGGTTCTTCAAAAAGATCTGCAAGCACACCTGATGAGCTGAGAATGCTAAGAGAAAATACGCTAAAACACAACCCTCTGGAAGAACAGCCCATTTTTTAGGTATTACTCCCTTTTGTTTGATTGTAGAAACATTTTACTAGGTCTATAGCTGAAGACGTATTCCTGTAAAGATAATAAATAATAAAAATATGACAATAATAATGATAACCCTAACCCTAGGGTTAATAATGATAATATGATAATAGTGATGATAATGTAAAACTCAAACCATCAAAACAGAAAGAAAATTAACAAAAACACAACTGTTCAATGTCAGACATTTCAATGTAAAATATTCTTCCAGTCAATTTTTGATGCAACATTAATGATGCAACATTAATGATGCTGATATGATAAATAAGTTTTGATCAGCAGCACTGCAAAGTGAGCCAGGTTTATCTCTATTTTAGGAACTACCTTTAACTATATCTTTGTTCTGCAGATCTCTATTTTTCTTTCAGATATTAGTGTGGAAAGAGCTTAATTATGGTCAGATGACAGAGACTGAGAAACAAATGCTAGTATCTGAAGTAAATTTGCTGAGAGAACTGAGACACAGTAACATTGTACGCTATTATGACAGGATAATTGATAGAAGTAAAGCAACAATCTACATTGTGATGGAACATTGTGAAAAGGGGGATCTAAGCCATGTCATAAGTAAATATAAGAAAGAAAGGTATTTACGCAATTTGCATCTTTTTTATTACACTGCTTGTCCAACAGGAAACTTGTGAAATTTCTTTCATGTAAATTTATGAAAGATAATACCATACATTAAAGAGTTTGAGGATGAAAAATTAGGCTCTATGATTTTTAGGGTCAGCCCCTTTAAGTTATAGATTTTGGAACTTTTCATTGCCATAAAGTCAGCATCCCAAAAAATTCAAGTATGATAATGTGTAGTTTCCACACTAAAAAGTTATAGTTGTGTATTCCAAATTGTTTTCAGGAAGTTATGATACAGAAATTTTGAAAAATTCCAAAATGAGACTTTTTTGGCTGTTGATTCAAAAGGTGATCCTAAATCATTTGTCCCCAAATATTTCTGTTTAATTTAAATCCAACTTCAATTTCATCACACAGCAACCTGCAACAACATTGAAGTGAGACAGATTTCATTTAGAAATAGTGTTTGATTGAGAATCTAAGGTGAAAGGCTTCTATTTAGATTTAAGGTTCTACAATTCAATTCAATTTTATTTGTAGAATACAAGTTGTTATAATGTTCGATAAATCTATGAAAAAGTACTTGCATTCTACGCGACCCAAGTAAAGCATAGCTTATCTAGCTTGGGCCGCTAAAATAAATTTAAAAAAAAAGAAATAAAGAGGATAAACAAATAAGATGATAAGAATGAAAATTAAAATAATCGTATACTATCATATGATGAGGATATCTAGATTTATGAGTAAGGAAATGGGTTATATGATTATTAGTTATGGATTTGCACTCTTTTTAGTTAATATTTGTCAATGAAGATTTTCTTTAATTTCTTAGCAAAGGTATGAGGGTTGGAGCTATCTTTAATTGGCGAGGGAAGTTCATTCCACAAGCATGCACCTTTATTTTGTATCATTTTATCACCCCATTTTTTGTTTACTCGAAAAATTTTATAGTCTTCACTTTAACGCGTTAGATATGTATGACTACCTTCATTTTTTTCAAAGTAGCCTTCAAAGACTGAGGGTAGTTTCCCTTTATTGTAATGCACATTGTGCATGAATTTTTAGATCTTGAATTCATACAAATCAATAAGTTTCAGGATGTTACGTTCCTTATGAATTGCATTTGTCGAATATTTACGATCTTTAGATTGAAGTATCCTAAGAATTCTGTTTTGCAAGACTGATAGATCTTTCAGCTTATTTTGCGACGCTATGCCAAAGGCTTCAAAAGCGTATGATATCTTTGAGAGAACTAATGAGTCATATAGCGACATTAGACACGGTTTTGGCACGTAATGCCTCAGTTTCGAAAACATACTAGTATATTTGATTATTTTCACTTTAAACTTCCCTTTTTTGTTGTGGTCTTACTGTGAAACTGCATTGTTTGTTTTCACAGGAAACATATAGAAGAGCAATTTGTCTGGAAAGTTTTATATCAAATATCTTTAGCTTTGCAAGAATGTCACAGAAAGAAGGCTGGTGGTCATATTCTACACAGGGACCTTAAACCTGCCAATGTATTTATCGATGGTGAAGGCAATGTCAAACTTGGGGATTTTGGATTAGCTAGAGTTCTTAGTCATGATACAAGCTTTGCAAAGACATTTGTTGGAACACCATACTACATGTCACCGGTAAGCCTTGCCTTTTAAGGACGAATGGATCTTTTATCAATTCTACATTAGAATCTAGATCGAACGATATTTTCATGTATTACATTGCACTACATTGAACGAAGCTGCAATGCCACTCCATTGAACAGGCCGTATTAAAATGTATCAAAATGTGGCTCAATCCTGTAAGCCAGACTCCTTTGTAGAATAGTTAAAAGGGAAATGTATTGGTTAATTCAGACAATAAAATGATATCAGAACAGTAGATTTTAATGTCGTGTGATTTTAACGAAAACAGCAGTTAATTCTTTTGTGATATTCATCATATTTGGTAAGGGAGGTAAACTGAGTAAACTGTCTTAAGAGACTGAGACACTGACAATGCAATGGAAGAAAAATAGTTATTTTGAATCCGTAATGAAAAAGCACGAACTATCTGGATACTATTTTCCGAAACTCGGAATAATGATCTCTGATGCAAAAATTTGATTCAATGGCTTTTTAAATCTTTCTTATTTAACCGTGCACATAGTTATTAGTTACATTCACGTTTTCCTCATAAAGACAAAAGACTATTTGTAAAACGCGATATGAACATTTTGCAACATTCACTCCTTCAGGAGCAAGTTAGCAACATGTCATACAACGAAAAGTCGGATATTTGGTCATTAGGATGTTTGTTGTATGAATTATGTGCATTGCACCCACCATTTCTTGCAATGGATCAACGCTCTTTGATGGTGAAGATACGAGATGGCAAATACAAAAAAATCCCAAGCCAGTTCTCTGAAGAATTAGGGGAATTTATCAAGTGGATGCTGCAAGTCGAGGTATTTCATTTTGGTTTCCTTGCAGCTTGACTGGGCAAAAGAAGATCACCCTGATATAAGGAACCGGCTCCTGAGATTTGTGCAAGTTTGGTTCAGGCTTGTTTCTCTTTCTTTATTGCGGTTGACCTGTCAAGCACGGGACGCCAACGATTTTATATCCAGGGGCCTTTTGAGGATGAAGAGAATAGCGTTTGCCCTGAGTCAAAAGGGGTGTGTGTTAATGAACAAGGGGTTTGGCATGGGCACTCATGAAACTGAATTTAGCTTGCAGGAGGCAAGGAAACAAAGAGTGCATGAATTCTTTGTTCTCTGTAAAAGACTGGCGTTTTTACCTCTGCCTATTGCCTTTAAAGTGCTGGATGCGAGAAGCAGCTTGCTTTCTTTGGTGTTTCAAACAGATACATTGCACTCATCAAAACCTCAGTTCCTCTTGCCTTTGTATCAGTGCCATAAAGTGAACGCTTTTTCAAGCCCAAAGAGAACCGCTTCAGATTACTACCAGGCCTTGCTTTTACCAAACCCTCTTTTACCATTAAAGGGACTCGAAATATACGTATAAAAAGGGCCACTATTACTTCGCCTTTCCACCTGCAACTTTATTTGCTTGATGGCTGATTTTACATTAACCAACAGGATGACCGAAGACCAAGCATTGATGACATCTTGCGCCATCCGTCCGTTGCCAAATATGGAACTTCCAGTAATGCCAAAGAGAAGAAACTTAATGGCAATGATTCTCAGTAAGTCTTGTAATCATGAGTCATCTCATATCCAAGGTTGGAAAAATATCTTTAATTTCATTCTGCAGATTTTGGTTGCTTCTATGGGTTTTTAATGATGAGTCCGTTGTTTAGGGCTATCTTGGAATTTTGTACCACAAATCTTTTGAATCTTCAGAATGTTTTGTTCAAGACCATGTTTATTTGAGGTCATTTTTAGAAATTTAGACAAGTCTGTCATTTTAGATTCTGTAAAAACAGACAGTATTTAGGCTCTCCTACAACATTTCGACTGTTTCAGGAAGATGTATACTGAATGTATTTACGCTTGTGTTTTATGATCGCATTTTCGTAGTGGAATTTGTTCAAGTTTGATAACAAGTAGAGGATTTTCTTGTTTCAGAGTGGCTCAGTTTCGAAGGAAAGAGGAAGCATTGCGAGCTAAAGAGAAGTTACTTCAGGATAAAGAAAAGGAGCTTGAAAGTAAGTCTAGCTGCATCAGCCCCTTTGCTTAATCCATCAAAAATGCTCCAAAGGTAGATGTGTTCTCTTGGAACCGAGAGGTCACTGCAACTTGAGTGCAAGACTGGAGTTGTGGGAAAAAAAGTTTTATATTTATCAGTTCACAAACTTTGAAAGATATAAACTAGAAACTTGATGTAGAGAAGTTGGCATACAACAAAATACTAAGATCGACCTAAAGACAAGGCCTTTCAGACTTCTGTCCTCATCGGCGCGTGATTTCGATTTAAAGTATCAACGAGGCGTTTATGAAAGCTTTTATATACAACTCATAGTTACTGCAGATTTAATCGAAATCAAGTTCTGATGAGGACACAAGTCAGAAACACATTCAGTTTGTTCAAGTATGTCTCAGAAGCTTTCGTGGTCCAACCAAGCTATCACTGTATCAAGTTATCACTGTAGTACGTCAAGTTATCTGTGTAGAGCTAGATATTCATCCAGTGCCAGTCTGTTTCCTTTTCTTCAGAGCAGTTAAAACAACACTAACTGCTGCAGGTGTATAATCCTTTACTTTTGTACTTGTACCTGAAGGATACAAAACTGTGAATCCTCATTCTGATTTGCGATCTATTTCTTACGCAGGGAGAGAGAGGCTGCTACTTGAACGTGAATCAATCGCTACTGAAAAGCTGGCCAGGTAAATTCCAAAAAGTTTACTCGTATGTATAGAGGGCCTATAGAAGTTCTTTTAAATCTATCGTCATCACAAATCTACGCCCTTGTTGCGAATCCTTTGCCGTCTAACAGGTCCATAAAATATAGAATGTACAACAGGCTTTTTTGCGATATGAACCCTGCTATCTCGTAATTCAAACTTTGCAGAGTTGTTCCATCGAAATTATCAACATTTAGGTTTGGGCACATATCTTCAATCATTCTTATTTCCTTCCTCATCGTTCCAAAAAAAGTTTAGAGTGAATGCTACAGGCGTTGGTATTTCCTGAGCTGGTGGGAATTCTTTTGTTCACAAAGGAAAATAGTGCACTGGGGTTAAGAAAACTTATGGCAGCTGACTTGTTATTATTTCAAATTCCACTGAGTCGGGTAATTCCTCTGACAGGAAAGGAATTTAAAATTTGGATGGTATCGTTTTGTATGCTGGTAAATCGCTTCTTTTTCAAAATCATTTCTGTCTCTGTCAACACATCAAGTATCAGCTACAGTGAAAGATAAAGCAGTAACCATAATCTTGCTTGCAGAGCGGAAAGAATGCTCTTGGAATATGGTTCGAATAGCCGTCCATACGAAGAGGCAATGGACTTCAAGCGCCCAAGACGCAGTGAGGTACATGCATCAGGCAAAGAGAACGATTATCGACAATTTCTTGGTGAAAGAAAGCAGTGTGGATCAGAGGATGAGAGATATGGACATTACGGCTCAGCTCGCAATGAGCATCCAGCTTACAATGTGCTCAGCAAGATTGACAATTTCACTGACAGATATCAAATAAGAAAGAATAAACAAAGGGGTGCAAACCTAGCATAATTCTGCAGAACAAGAGGGTGGGCACCACCTGGCATTTCTCTGCAGTTGGAACAGTACAAATGTTTGTTTAAATTTGAAAGACTTTAGCATTTGGGGAGAATTTAATGTGTTATAGAAAACATGCTGGTGTTGGCAAACCTCCCAGGAAACTGAGATCTAGTTGAATACAAAAATGTATTTGATTGGGGGATGCCATGTTGTAGTTATTGTACAAAAAGACCAGAAAAATTTTGAAGAATTGTAGATTTTCTACTGAAGCAGTAAATAGTTTGATACTCTATTAACTTAAACAGTTGTTGTAAATATGGTACACTGTCATTTAAAGCACTTTTGAAATCATTTAAAAGTTGAATCAATATCAAGCTGCAACTCAGAATGATAATTTTCTTTGTTTGAAAGCTATCCATGTCCTTTACCAAGATTCACTTAGTTCTACTATGTTGTGGGTGACAGCTCTATCCAATGGTGTTCAAATCCTGAGAGAATGGTCCCTTAAATATCGCTCTCTCACCAAATTGGCTCAAGATAGGATCTGTTGTTAAAACTTAATTGTTCGAATCTGCACACTTCCCTGCTAAGGAAACAGCAAGCCCAGCAGAACTTCTGCAGGATCAAAGTAAAGTTCACTTTCAGGTTACTTCATGCATGCTTCAGTCTTCAATAGATCTTTAATAGCTTACTCCTAAAGGCTTTACAACCAATCTTAAGCATTACAAAAGGAAAATTAACTCAGAAGTTAGATTAATACCTTTTTCACCCAGCACTCCACTTGTTGATCTCCACAAAAAGTTACATTGATTTGTTGGCTCAACAAATCCAAGCAAAAAATGAAGGTAAGCTTGTTTCGTTATTGCCAGAGTGGAAGCAATGTTAAGCATAAACAAAGGATAACAGAAGACAAACAAAAAAGTGTTTTTATTCAAAAGATGGCAAAGCTGTTGGACTATTTACACTGCCAGTAAAGCTGCTGCAGTATGCAAGCACACACTTAATCTGATACCACTTCAATACTTTGAGCTCAACTGTAGTCAATTTAAAACCCTTAAAACTACTTGAAGATAAAAATTCATAGATTGGAAACAGCTCCATTAGCTGTATGTTCCAGGTTTTAAATTGCGATCTAACACAGATTTAGGAATATCCTTTTTCTCTCTGAGGCCATTAACCTCTGTTGGGTTGGAAACAAGAGTATCCAATTGCCTATCACCCCTAGCATCTAAAGTACTTGGAGCTTGAACTTTCCCTCTCTCCTGATCCGCAAGTCTTGATTCTATCAAATATCCAACTGTGCCAACAGCAACTGCCACTGGAAACACAATGTAAGGAGCATACGCTCTCGCTGCACCCATTATAACTGGCCACATTACGGTCTCTGTATCTCAGTCTGTGTCCCCTCGTCTTATCTTGTCCCTAATATTTCTTTGGTTGCTGATGTTGTTGTCGGAGTTTTCGGGCCTAAATTTTTCCACTGGACTGTTAAGGATACTTTAAACTCTTCTTGTCTCTTTCATGCGGAATTTTGGTCTTGAGATCAGTTAGTTGTTTTACTTCCTTCCTCACTGTACAAAATTGCCAGTGCTTTAACTTTGCTATCTTTTGAGCTTATCAAATGTGACGAAAATTCTCTCTGCTTTTTGATTGCCTTTCCAAAACTTTCGCAACTTTTTTCGAAACGAGGCTTCCTCATTATCCTTAACGAAATGGAGGCGAGGCGACATGGTTCGAAACCAATCGTTGTTCGATTGTTCGAAGAAACTAAGTGCGAAGCTTTGATTGGCTCAAAGTTCGACATCCCTCCACAAACTGGGCCAATCTTTTTTGTTATTCACTGTTTTAACACACTGCCCTGTTTGTGGACTGGAAACCTAGATTTCCAAAATTTTGTGAACAGATTTGTTCCACATTGTATTACCATGGTATTACGAAGAACTTATAGGATAGGATTCTCCTATTTCTGCATGATTTGCCCAACAAAATTTTCATTTTCATTGATATGTTTATATTTCCTTGATATGCTCTGTCTGGCTGCAAGGGAGATTTGCTATTTCACACCCCCATCCAATTTCCTTTTGTGTAATTTTATAGTTTTCTTGTGCAGCTTGTGTAAATAGTTCCTGTTTGTAGGGGTTTGTAGTTATGTCTTCTTATAGTTTTGTAGGTTTTGATAGCTTCATTTAAAGAATTTGACTGAAAATTCGCTTACGGGCCCCAGATCTTTCAAGATCTTTGAGTGGACATTATCTCCTTTCATTCCGTTTCCGCATATGCAAAGTCAAAATTTCAAACGAAGCCAAAGTGGAAGCTTGCAAGGCGCTGGACGCCGAAGGTTCATTCCCTTTTAAATGGTTATGCACTCAGGTTTATTCCCTGAGTTTATTCCCTTTAACATGGTTATGCACTCACTTTTGCAAGAAACCTTTCATGCACTGAAATCAAGGGATCATCACGTTGTGCCGTCGACAAGCAAACTGAGACCAGAAGAAAATGGACTGATTTTTCCATTTCAAGAAGGTCTTCACATTTTCGTGGTTCTTGTTAGGTTTCAAAACACTGGCATAAATTGTTTACTGCGAGCAACCTACCATCGGCCCCATAGGATTTTAATGAAGAACCTCCGTGAAGGATGTGTATCAAAACATTATCACAGCTGAAGCACAGTACTTCGTGGTAAAAGCTGGAGAGATCGTATGGTGCTTGTGATGATACTGTCACAGATATTTTGAGACTAAAGAAAGCCTTCTGCGAGAGAAGAAGAGAGAAACCTGAGACGATGGTAAGTCCAAGTAAGCTTTTTAACAGCGAGGCAGATCAGCCCAGGTAGTCTCCTACATCTTTGACATACCTATCGTAACACGGGAAATTTTGGAAAGGTTCATTATCTTTTTGTTTCACAAGGACATCGTACGATATTCAAAATTTTATGAGTACTATTTGTCACAGCTTTCAAAATTTTGGAGAGCGATACGCAGGGCCGTTTATGGGCCGAAAGGCGGATTTGGGGACGCAGCCCCCAAGAAAAATTTTGGTCACCACGCCCTTAAGACCCCCAGAAAATGAAGGAAACGCCCCTTTAAACAGGCCGTGTCAAGGTTATGTAAAAGATGATGTTTGTGGATCAAGGACATTGTGTTATGCAAATAAGCCTGTTTCACACCAGGTCTTTGCAGTCGCGGAGTAGCAGAATAGTCAGGAACGAACGACTAAAAAGGCCAAAAAGGTTGAATGTGGACTGTAACCAAACGACCCTACGACAGCAACGATTGACTGGCTGGGAGAGAACCAGTTTCTCGACAGCAACGATTGACTGGCTGGGAGAGAACCAGTTTCTATGAAATGTCGCGGCGGTTCGTGCAAATATCCTTCCAAGGCAGATAAATTGCCATAAAAGTTTACTGCAGAGATTTCTAGCAATGATAAATCTTTATGGCACAAGATCTTTACGGGCCCCTTTGCGGCCCAGGCCCTGGACGTTTCACGCCCAGGGGGGCATTCATCACATACACATACGGGGGGGTCAGTCCAAGAAATTTTCAGGCAACCCGAAAATATCACTTCAGCTTCACTGCAACCCAAAAATATCAGCTCATTTTATAATTAGAAACCTGTACATGAACATAAAATATTCCAAAACAATGCAAATAGAAGTCAGGGTTACCTCTAGTGAACCCACAAATATCAGTTAAACGATGTTTGGTGTAAAAAATATCATGAACATGGTTTCAGTTTTCCTTGGACCCAAAAATATCACATTTGGCAACGCTCTGACCCAAAAATATCGGACCTACCTCCCCGTATGTACAAGTGCTGAGTGCCCCCCTTGGCTTTCACGCTCTCTACATCCCCTTCTCGACGGTCCTCCGCCCTGGTTTTAGATCATATACGAGCAAAGGGATCTATTTCTACTTTAATCGTAGTAGGGCCAAATGAGAGGTGTTTGATGAAAAAGTTTTGTCATCCGCCCTTTTAATGAACGCTATTTGTTCCACCGAAGATTTTATAGATAAACGCCCTTTTACCAACCGTGCAAAAGCTCGAGTAGGCAGTGTAACTTGAGCGGCCTTCCTTCTCCCAGGTTCCTACTTTCTTAGAAATGTGATCCTTTGTTGCTATTGACGAACAAGGGACCGAAGTTCTGTAGATTTCTTACAACAACTAGACACATTTATTATTGTGCTCCAAGTATGTTATGAGAGAGTTTTTGAGCTATGAGGGACGGTTTTGCAATGGCAGATTCTGCGATTCTTGGCTGCAAAGTCTTAATGCGCTCAACGCTAATTTCGCTGAATCCATCTTACCTATGGAGTTTTTTCAGCACTAAGAAAGTTGAATGTAATCTGAGGATTAAAAACTTGGTAAAATTGCCTCAAATAAAAACTCATACATTTGGAACACATTCTCTTACATTCAGAGGCAGCATCCTATGAAATGCTTTAAGTGACGACAAGAAAATAAGTAAAAACGTCGCAGCTGTCAAATAGAAAATACAAGTTTGGAAAGGGGGAACTGCACTTGCAAATTATGTTGTAAATAGGATTCTGTATTTTATTTGATATTTTGTAAATACCTCTAGTTAGTTGGTTTGAATTAGTTGATATCTATTTATGATACTAGCTATCATATATAAGTAACCAACTTTAAATAATGTTAAGAAAAATGAACGCGTATTTGTCCGTTCGCATGCTTTTGGTCTCTCCCTCTGTATACCAGTATATTTGATCCTTTATTTGAGTATACAAATACTCCTCCGAGGAATAAGGTAACCTGTTACCCTTGTCAAGGAGACATCAGTTTTCTGTCGAAGACTCTTCTAGAAATGGCAATTTTGGCAGAGAATCTGTGTCTTAGGATCTTTTGCTAGGCTGAAATAAACAAAGAGGGCTTTTATTTTGGAGAAACATTACATCACTTTTATAATCAATGGTTATACTGGGTGGGTCAGCTGCAATTTCCCTAAAACCACGACAGTGCAAAGAAACGAACCACAGAGCCGCGACGTGTGAGGAGCATCAGTCAAAATGCTATAATGATCAATTATTTTTGAACGAAAAGAACAACATTCGTGGTATCTGCCGTTCATATCCTTCTCAATGACCAACAAGGCCTGGACAACAAGAAAACTAAATATTCAACGGTAAGGAAATAATGTGATCCTAAAAACTGGTTAGTAAGAAACTAGTGCTAGGAACGACAAAGATTTCAAACAACTGTAGCACTGTGTTTGATGAGAGTGCAAAAAAAACTTTCAATATTGGATTGAAGAATGTCATTGCAAACTTGTCGCTAAACTTTCATCTTGAATGATATTCGCTTGTAATGCGATGTTTTGAGGCAAATGAAACTCTCTTTTCTCGTTTGAAATTGTGCTGCATGTCAAGAAACGTATCTGCAGCAGTGTCACATGCGAGATAGTGATGCATGCATCAAGAATTTGGAGGCATATTTTTTTTCCTGCTATGACGGTATAAGTACATTAAAGGAGAATCGCTACAGAATGCTAAAAGGAATTTTTCTCTTCGCCACGGTAAACCGACTTGTTTTCTCTACTATTTCCCGAGAAATTGATTGTGAAACTTTCCAGAGATTATGCACTGAAGATTGTATAGATCAACTGTAATGGTACTCCCGCCATTTTTTTGTCCCTCATTTGGTTCCAGTTCTCAGCAACTCAATCTCTTTCTGTGTAATTTATATTCCGTTGCCCACTCCATTGCATATGAACTTGTGGTATGGACTCGGTGGGAGTCACAGACTTATTACAGTATCATGAGAACAGTGATTTATTTCCAACCATCAAAGTGGACTAAAGAAGGATTACCATGGCCCGCCCACAAAGAGATACATAAATCAGTACAAAGTCTAAAAAAGGGTAAATCGCCAGGCATAGATAGGATCAGAAATGAGATGATCATAGCTAGCTATCCCATCTTGAAGGATGTTTTCCTTAAGCTCTTTAACTTTATATTTAGTTCTCGCAATGCCCCTGAAATCTGGTGCAAGGGCGTGGTCTCACCCATCCGCAAATCTGGCAACAAATTGGACCCAGATAATTACAGACCAATTTCTGTGACAAGCTGCCTGTCAAATAAACAACTTGAAGCTACTTGTATGATACTTGATTTCAGGTGTCCAATTTTCTAAAAGAAAACAAATCTTATGCAATGTTCAGATTGGTTCCCTTTCCTTGAAGAGAACAGAACGGATGATCATGTCTTCAGCCCTGAAGACCCTCATCAACAGGCATGTTCACAACACCCCAAAAGGAAAAATGTTTGCCTGTTTCATTGACTTTCGAAAAGCATAGGACTCAGTATGTCATAAAGCATTTTTTCATTAACTTGCAGATTTGAACAATATTGGTAACTTAACTTTCTCGATGTCCTTAAAGATATGTACGCTAAAACAGTGTGTGCCGTAAAAATTGGCGACAAAAGAACCAAATTCGTCAACTATGCGAAAAGAGTTAGGCAGGGTTGCCCATTGAGCCTGCTCCTTTTCAGTACCCTCATAAACGACCTTGCCGAAACTCTGGAAGACAAATCTGTTGACTCATTTACATTACCTTAATTGTATGCATACAGACACGTATGCAGATGATATTGTCATTTTTCAAAAATAAGGCCCACGTATATTGTGACACTTGGGAAACGAATTTAAACGTAAAAAAACCAAGTGCGTTACATAAAAAACAGAAATAAGAAGGAAACTTTTTGTTTGGGAATAAGGAAGTAAAGTCTGTCAGTTCCTTCCATTATTTAGGTATGATTATCAATGGATGGGTTCATTACAAAGCTCTGTGGAAAATATTTCGTGTAAGGCAAAGCACAGAGAGTCGTGTACCCTCTTAATAATAGATTCCCTATCAACGACTGGCTATGGCAGCCCTAAAGCTTTTTGACATTTTAAAAACCCTCATCCTATTGTATGGTTGTGACATATGAGGAACATATTTGAGTTTTGACAAATGGCACAAGCATGGCTTGGAAAAGGTTCAATTTAAGCTTTTTTCAAAGATTTATTGGGAGTTAATAGATCTACCACAAACATTCTCTTGGGAGGAGAACCAGGCAGATACCATCTTAAGTTAAATGCTGAAAATAGGATTAAGTCACTTTTGATCATGTCAAAAATGCAGCAAGGTATAGTTTATTCAAGCAAGCCTATCTAATGCAATTAGATAGGATCAAAAAGCAGCACCCATATCGAGAATGTTAAGCAAAATCTAGATTTGGAAGACTTTCACTCCTGTACCCAACACATATCTAAGCCGAGCTTTATCAGAACCTACTATCATAGGTACTAGACGAGAGAAATGTCTTCATCAAAAAAGCAGGAGTTTGGCCATACCTGATGCAACGTAATAAACGAAAGCTAAGGGTGACTACTAATAAACTTCGATCTAGCGATCTAGGGGTCCTTTCTTCGCTCCATTCCCCAATGATACCCCACAATACCCATTTCGCTTCAAACAGCAAATAGCAAATAAATTCAAAGGAGCAAAACTTCACGAATGTCGTCAGTCTGACGATTTGCAACAATTCTTGATTTTATGCGAGGATCCTTGGATCAAGTGGACTTGGTCCAAGTCTCTCTTTCATCAGAGATAAAAGATGCTGCGGGTGGCGGGGGGAAAGGAGAGAAAATTCTTTCACAATTCCCCCGCTGCGCCACTTACCTTTGTCATTTTTATGGCTCAGTCTTGGACAAGTCCAAGGATAAAGAAACAGTCAACAATCTTTATTGGACAAGTCACTGAGATCCGAGAAAAAGCATTGCAATGTGTAATTTACTCCCTGCTGTTTGTTTTTTTAGTTGTGGTAGGCAGATACTATTCATTTATCTTCAAATTTTACATATTATGTTATTTTTTAGTCTGTAGCCGTAAAGTTTAAAAGCTACATTGTGCCGAAGAAGAAGAAAAGAGTATTTGCTATTCGTTATGAATTGTGTTACTAAGCACTTGGGAAAGAACATCCAAGTACCTAGTGTGGTAAATCTCTAAAGACCAAAACACGTGAAGGGAACAAAACACTCGATGTGCTCCCTATAATTAGGATTTCCTTCCCTTTTGTCCACCTGCAGGTTGTACTTTAGGGGTCAGCCCATACAAACTGATTTCTTTTGTGATTGGTCCAACCTGTTACTCTGATCGAATGCTCAACGCTGATTGGTGAATGGGGAATCATTTAGCGCATCTGTCTCACTGATTGGCTAACTTATGAGAGTCTATGAACACAAGGCTTATTCACTTTGAGGGTATCGCCATTTAAATTCACTGAACTGATTGGTTTAAGGGGAATCTTTATTTGATTCTCGAACGTTGATTGGCCAGACAGGCATGTCCTTGTGGCCTGGCCGGGACAATGGACAGTTTTCAAATTTTAGAAATGATCTTGTTTTGGTCGCACTGCAGTATCAGGTGTTTTGAATAAAGGAACTTTTATGATATACCACGATGCCTGCCAGTTTCATCAAACAGTGGTAAAGATCGTACATGATGTCCTCAAATCGAAGAAGGAACTCCTCCATTATCAAGGAAAAACGTCCCATTCGAATTCCTAGTAAGTATGAATCTGCACTTAGGCCCTATTTTCTTCCAAGATTCAAAACACGAAGATGGAAGCCTGAACAATTTAATTCATTTATTCACCAGCTTACCGATCTGTAAACCTAGATGCTGAAGCCGCCAAATATTAAAGTCCAAGAGAACTTCAACACTTCCATGATTTGTGTTTCCCCGTTCGAAATTAAACGATTGGAATTGCAAGGATCAGTCGAATTCTCATTCCTTGTATGTTTTCCTGTAGGAGCAAATTTAATATGCAATGAAACTACGGGGCCAGCTGACAAGAAACGTCCTCGGATCGAGATGAAAATGGTGAGTTTTTTGTTATGTTGCCTTTATCTTGAAAATAAGAATGAAAACTAGATGTAGAACACGAAATGATAATGATCAGCCAATAAACAACCTGAATCTAAGCCAAATTTTCTAGCCCTTTGTGTGAACAAAGGAAAGTCTAGAAAAAGTCTTCTATTACTGTTTCATTATAATGACTTTAGTAATGATTCAATATGTCAAAACGAGGAGTAATATTCCTCACAGTATTAACAATATTTTACGAAAAGAGCTCTAAGCTTGGCTAATTTCACAAGGAAAGGCCCCTAATCTTGTACCAATTCAGTAGTTTCAAATGAAAATGAGTATTCACATATTGATCATTTCATTGTCTCATATAAACAAAGTTGTGTTTGATAATTGATGTAGACATGTGTCTTCTATTCTCAGGGAATGGCAGATGAAACTACAGTCTGTTCAAATAATACTAGAAACAGAGGTGAGTATCCCCATTGATTTAAGATTGCTCTTCCTTTTATTTCTTTAAGAGAAGAATTCAATTGTAGTTTAAAATGGGTTTCACATTAGTATTTCACAGAAGCTTCAAATTTTGTCTATGAAATTGCAACATGGGTCACTTGGCATCCATCTAGTATGAATGAGTTTCATGTGTATCAAGGTGGGCCATATTTGGAGCCATGTGCACCCTTTTGAGACCTTAACTACCAACAAAGGGACATTACACAATAAACAACCTGTTACACACTGGCTTCTATCTACGTTCACACCTGTTAAGTACTCTTACCTGCCCTGCAGCCTCATAATGAATTATTTACAACAGGCAACCTCTTTCTGGCTTGTGGGAAATTTTACTGATAGGTGGAATTACCTCAACTTACTTGTTAATTAAGGCAGTCTGGTGGCCCCCACTGTTTTCCCACAGTGATGAACTAACATTTAACTGCAGTTTGAAATTCTGTGCAAAGGTGCATCCAAAAATCAAGGTCTGTCATTTGTGGTCATCACCATTCAGTTTGTCTTTATCACCAGTTTCTAGTCTTTGCATTTGTTGATTTGAATTTCAAGGGGATGGGGCTTTGTGCTCAATCAAACTGCTTCTGATATTAATGACCTCAGCTGTGAGCAAGAATATGTAATAACTTTGATATCTTTGCAGTCAACCTTAAATATCCCATCCTTTGCTGCAAGCACCCCATGCAACATCCCACAGTAAACTGGGGGATTTCTAGGCTATGTGAGTACTATCAGTACACTAGAGGATTTTCATAAAGAGCTAGTGACATTTATCTGATTCAAACTGTAAGGCAGCAATTAGCAACTAAACATGGCATCCGTATCTTTCTGGACCAAAATGGCATTAAGCCATATAGACTTAAAAATAAAACAGGCAAATGATTATAAGCAGGAATTCCAGATAACAAATAATTATTTAACTTGCATGACTGCATGTTTGAAAGTACCTTCAAATGCAATGAAGATTTATGCTTCACAACCAAGATCCTATTGACAAGCTGCATTTGAGATTAAGAAAATCTGTAAACTTTCCATTTCATTTGAGCAGGACCATTGAGAAGGGGGGTGCCAGGGTAGTTACTAGGTGGTCCAGGGCCTTTGGGGCCCCTGGAAAGATATATATCATGCATTAGTTCTTTTTTCAGTTTTCCTTTGAGGAACGTTCTAGGCCCAGGGCCCACTGGCATTCTAAACTTAGTCTTGGGAGAGTGTTCCTATCTAAAAGCAACATTTTGCCCCTGAATTTGAGGGTGCTGTCCAAAAGAAAGGATGTCGAGCAAAAAAATTTTCTAGTGCCTTGGCACTGGAGGGCCCCTTCTGCTCTCAACCCTGGGGCATAGTCTGCCTCTCAATGGTCTAGCATGTACAGTAAGTTTTCATGGTGAAATCTTGCTTGTTTGCTTCCATATGGTGATGTGTTGCTGTAAAAGCTTTCATGCACTAGTAAAGGAAAAAATTTGAATAGAGAAGATTATCCAGGAATGATGATCCTCCAAGCAACATGTTGTGCATAATTGAGTAGACAGAATCTTGAGTTTTGCTTGTTCACAACATGCAGGTCTGAACTTTGTTACGATTGCAAAATTGACTAAGACATGCAATTTAAAGGGTCCTAAAAATTTTCAACAGCTTTTTGTGAACATCTTGTGGACACTGGATGACTTTGAATGCTTCTTCCCAGGGTCTTTGCTACAAGCATATCATTACCCTCTCCATCCCCCCCACACTTTCCTAGGCCATGTCATCATGTGAGAATTTTTTGTCAGAATAAAATCATCACTCCGCAAAGAAATTTGCTAATGGTTTTGTAATAAGAAGAAAACCAGCCTCTTGTTACTCTTGACCATTTTGGCACCATTGCAACCTCTGTCATTGTCATTTTTGTCAACAAGGCCCAGACCTCTTTAAATTCATTATAGTTCGCTTGGCTCAGACTTCTTTAGGTAGTTGACACCCGTCGAAACAAACAAACGTCAGCACAAAACTCATAATCTTTCGTTTCCAATACGAAAAGTGTACGATATTTGATGGCATTTGCATCTGACTTATAGAAGGTTTTGCATTCGTCTCCGTAACATGATTATAACCGATAATGGGAAATTCAAGGTCATTGGTGTAGACCTTGCAGATTTTCCAGAAAATCGCCGAAATTTTTTTTGGCGTCATGATTCAAAAACTGGTCTTTGTACTTCAAAACTACAAAAAACTATTCATTCATGTATATCAATATTTGCCTGGTCACGCAAAACAAGGTCACCTCATCCAATTTGTAAATTTTCTTCGATGCCTTCTAATCTTCAGCCCATGCTGTGGAAGAAAAATGCGGAAGCATTAAGTGAGTTTTGCCTGAGCGTTCGAATCTCGTAAGACAAGTTTCCTTGCTGCTTCAACAACGATTAAAATTCTGAGAGTTTGTAACCCGCCAATCACATATGATACCAATTAATCAAATCGAAAAAATCCTGCAAATTGCAGTAGAATCCTAAAGCTGGATAAATTAGCTCTGTTGAGCTTTAGAAAGGCGAATTAATTCCCAAGTCGGAGAGGAGTTATATCATCAGAATCTACATCCGGGGCTCCGAGGATGGCTCTTATTCCTTGCTGCCTGCAGTTTATTCATTTAAAAAGAATAGTTCTTTGCAAGTTCTCAAAAACATAGCTTGTTAACCTAGATATTCAAACAGCATAATCTGTTTTTCCTGATCTGCAAACTTTGTGAACAGATTTCTCTAATCTAACCGTTGATTATGAATTAGGCCTTTTATAGACAGCGATCTGTGTTTATAAATATCCATAACCTTGATCTAACAAGATTTATTTTCCTTGCAGCTTCAAGGAAAAAGCACATTCCGCTCGGGTATTTTCAGAAGATGCTACCCGATGAAGTTCTCCTGAAATTATGCTCGTACTGCCCGCCAGAAGAGCTTTGCAAGTTGTCGATGACGTGCAAAAGATTGAATGCATTGTGCAGGGATGATTCTTTATGGTAAGAGATGCTTCTTTACTTGATTTGCATTATGTTTACCATAACTTTTGATGCAGTCTCTTTTCCTGAATTAGATGTTTTGCTCAAAACAGCCGTCAAATGCACACGTAAACTTTCCATCTATCTATAGAAAGTTAGGTCTTCAATTGATTTCTTCCAAGTCTGAGTTTCAATGAGAGAGCGTCAGGCAACGACCACTCTCCAAGATTAAAACTGTCACTTACAGAATGTCCAGGTCCCCACAAGTAATGGCTGCTTTGGGTATTCAGTATAACAACGCCAGTAACGACCCCGCTTGGATGACCCGCCAAGAAAATTTATTTCCTTATTAAGAAACATTAAAGGGGCTAGGTCACGCAAAGTAAACAAACTTCTGTTGAAACGACGATTTTCAGTATTTTTGATAGGCCATATCACAGAGAGTTTCCTCTACTTTCTTGAATTTCGTAGAAAAACAAAAGAAGCACTCATATTTTATACAATTTCGGAGATATTGGTGGATTTTTAGAAGTAATTTTATTGTGGATTCATTCCATCCACAAAATATGTGCAGCACACAATGGCAACGTGTGGGCCACAGTATAGACTGTAGAGGTAACAGGTTTTTGTTTTCGGTTACGTGTCCCATTCTTCCCGATGCGTTTGCAATTTCAGTTTGAATGGAATATCTTAAACTTTCTTGCTTTTTGCAAATGTAAGTCTTTAACCCTTGCAGGAACCCTTTGATATCAATCTTTCCTAGAACTCAACTTTTCCTTGTTGCTAATTTCAGCTATTTTCCCTCTTCAGGAAAACTTTGTACACACGAGTTTACAGAAAAATTCAACCATTAGTTCGAGGAAGCAATGGCCTGTTCGAGATCGGGGATAAAAACTTCTTTCCTGGGCTTACATGGAGAGGAGCATTTCCATTTTTATCGAAAGCAGCACACGTGACTAAGGATGAAAAGGTCTTTGATGATTTGAAATATCTTCGAAGAAAAGTAAGTTTTCGTTCCTTGTTATGAACATAGATTATTGATATCACCACAACTGCCCATTTTATCATAGGTTTAGAATCGCAACTTTAGGATCAAAACTACTTCAGAGGATTTTTTTAAAGCTAGGAGAATCAATGCTTTTTGATAAATACCGATACTCTAGCACTATTCAGAGATTCTCATAATGATGGAGAATTGTTTCAAGGAATTGCATTGGATTGCTAGATGTTTTAGTTGGGCTTTTTTTGAAAGCTGAACGGCGTTTCTGGAAAAAGTCATTTGATTTTCCTCGACGCGCTTCGTACAGTATACGCTAATTTAGTTCTGAGATTTCTCTGATTATGTTATCCAAAATGAGGTGAGATGGGATGGGGTACTATTAGCGAGATGCTACAATAACACTTGTTTAACGACTGTACACTGCTATTTTCTTGTAAAACCTCTCAGTTTTTAACAGTTTTATTGGATTTTTAAATCTAATCAATTTTTACGCCACAGCTTTGATCCTTTTCTAGTATCATCCGACTTTTTAATGATTTTCAACCCTTGCTTTCGTTTGTGCATAAATCATCGACAATTTGATGCTTCAAGATCATATGTTTCTTGTTTGATATTATGAGAGTTTGTTGCAGTTATTAACTGGTCTTTTTTCACAGTGTTACAAAACGATCAAAGAAGCACTGACAGAATCACAAAAGGATGGAATAATCTTGATTCATCCTGGAAAATACGATGAAGAAATCTCGTTAGATCAAAAAGTGACGATTATTGGAACAGGTAGCTTGTATTCCCACGTGTATATCTCAAGCGAAATTTGTTTCATTGTCTAGATAAACAATAAGTCGCCCATGACATCAAGAAGCTACAGGTTGGGTACAGGTTGGAGTTCTTTGATCAGGGCTCAATAAAGATGCAAGTACGAAAATCAATACTGTTAGAGTTGCTGCACTAAAAGTAAGAGAGGGATAGTATTTTGAAAATCTTGTAGGCCGTTGTCAAAGTCCTCCAGAAGCCTGGGAAAATCTCCAAATTCCCCTGGGATTCCTTTGGCTTTGCAAAAAGTGATAAATCTATTGACTGTCATGTGTACTCCTGTCGGCATTGATATGCCTCTTGCAAAATCAGCTATTCAATGTCTAAAAGTGAGTCATTGCCTAAAGATGGATTTGTCCCAAAAATTGTTCTTTTTTAGAGTTTATGCTATTGTAAGAAAATGGATTTATCCCCAAAAAAATAATCGATTAATGTTTGGTTTTCTGACGTTCCATTTTTGGCTGGCTTAGAAATCTATGCTCAGAAGCAATGTTATATCTTGGAATAGAATCTTATATAAATCTAAATCCTGGAAAAGCTTATACCTAGTCTACTTTAAATGAGACATTAGGTGATATTTGCGATAACGCACAATTACTAATGCAAAGGATTCTCACTCTCTTTATTCGTGAATATTTTTTTGCGTGACAAGCCTGACATCAAATATGAGGCAGACTTAACCTCAGCAGACTATCTACTCTGGAGTTTTTTGTGAGCTGGTATAAGTTGATCAGCCTCTGATAAGAAAATTGTATCCTATATTCATAGAAAATTTCGAGACAGAAGAATACCCGCTAGTTCGTTGTTCAACTGGAACCGTATTTCGAATTCGCCCCACTGCAACAGGATCATCATTGGCGTACTTACGACTGGAGGTAACGTTAATCAGTGTCAGACTTTTAAGATTAATTCATTAATGGTTTAAGTTTCTGTATTTGTTAGCGTCAGAATAGTTTGCTACTTTCAGTGGTAATGATTGCTTTCAAGGATGACAAATGAAATATATAAGAAAATTACTTCATGATCCTACTGCCCATGGCAAATGTCTGCAAAGGCAACAAAATATTTCTCAACCATTAGGTCTCGTTATTCGATCGAAAGTCTTTTCTCAAATATTTCTTTGAAGTGTTTTTACTATGACTGTATTCTGCTAATACCAACGGATCTTTATTCACAGCACACTTTATATCTTAAAGTATCTTTTACATCTAGCTGTCAGCAAGATCGAGCTCTTGTAATCGTGGTAAGTTATTTGTTCTAGGTTGCAGCCCCAGAAACTGGTACCCACGTTCGAGGTCATTGTATCGAAGTTTGTAATGATTGCTCACCGACGATTCAAGATTGCTTTATTACTAGTAAAAATACAAGTAAGTTGTTTCATCAGATTATCTTCTGCTACTTTTTTCTTCACTGACTTAACCCAAAAATGTCTGAGCAGTTAAGCACCAAACCTTGGGTTATGTTTCGTCATATTGATCGTTAATTTTTCATTTGTGCTTTTGAGCTGAGGATGTACTTCAAGGGGCATGGTCACGTAATGAAAACAAACTTATTTCGAAACGACGATTTTGCAGTATTTTTGATCGACCATATCACAGTGATTTCCCACTACTTTTCTCAAAATGAAAGTGTTATTTTGAAGATGGACTCTTGTTCTTCATAGAGAAACAACCGACGCAGTCATTTGTTGTGCGATTGCAGAGATATTGGTGGATTTTTAGAAGTAACTTTAGTGTGGATTCACCCCATCCACCAAAATCTTTACAGAACACAATGGCCACGTGTGGGCAACAATATAGATTTTAAAGATAACAGGTTTGTGTACGGATACGTGATCCTGCCCCTTTAATCAAGAGATTTCTTGAGAAAATTATTACCAATTATTATAGATTATTTGAGAGATGAAAGATGCTTGTATGTTCGAGAAAATGTTACAGATTTATGGGAATTTGTATTGCTAAGAGCTACGTGAGTCTTTTACTTCGACATTGCCAGAGGTGCTTTCTAAATCTACAGTTATCAACCATTATATTGAAGATTTGCCGTATTGAAGTTTGCATATGGAATTTAAGCGACATTTTTTTAGTTAACGCCAAAGCTCAACTAAAGTCAAATGAAATGATGTGCCTAATTATTTACCTGGATTCGTCGTATTTCTTCTCTAAAACAATTTCCGAAAATCGATTAGAAAGTGTGTCATTCATTTGTTTAACACTTGTCCTTTCGATTTCTCAGGCTCTTCGGCTGTTTTTGTCCATGGTGATGGCGGCAAACCAAAGATTTCAAGATGTAAAATCAAAGATTGCGAAAATGTTGGTGTATTCGTTACAGATGGTGCACAGGGTACCTATGAAGATAATGAAATCAGTCATAATAGATTAGCAGGATTCTGGGTAAAAGGGGGCGCTAATCCGGTTGTTCGACGAAATGCCATTCATCATGGTAGAGATGCTGGGTTGTTTATATTCGATGGTGGTTTGGTAAGTGGATTTGCTACGTTCATGGAATTTTTTCACCCTCTCTGATACTTTTATTATGACACAGTCATTGTTGCAATTTTTCTCCAATCTGTATTTTCATCGAAAATTTTGAACATTGTTTTATCAATTCATAGGTATTCTTTGTACAGTTCTATGCTCTTCTAGTAATTTTAATGCTTCACTTCGTCACTGAGTAAATGCTTGATTGCTGTTTTCTGAATGAAATACATATCCTTGCCTTCGTTTTCTGCTTACCAAACGCAACGCAGCCCGTTTCTAACTGAGAGAAAGTCGAAAGTAAGAAATTAGCCCATCGATAACAGGAAGGGGGGGGGGGTACTTGACTTTTTTATACTTTTATACGGGGGTGTGCCCACCACAAAAAAAATTTTAACCTGCTCCAGAATTTCCCCGGAAAACGATACCCTGTCCTAGAAAACATCTGCAAAGTATATTCGGTTCCAGCGCAGCAATACATGGCAGAGCCGAATGAGCTCGAACTGTTTCTAATTGGTCTTAGAAAATTGCTGCAAAGTCCATGAGAAAGTTGAATAAATTCGGAAAAATTAATAAAACCGTAAAAATCAAACCGAGTATTGCTGAAATAATAACCAGCTCTAGAGAAAATGTGCCTTTTTAACAACCTGCTCTAGAAAAACGTCCACACTTTGATACCCTATTCTATAAAGAATTTGTGAAAATGATACCCTGCAAAATGACACATCCCCGTCGACGAAATATACTAAGTACCCCCCCCCCCGGGACAAAAAGTCAACATTCTCTAGCTAGCCAAAGACAAATCTTCGAATTCTTACAACAGCACACAGATGATTACACTTGTTTGCAAAATTTGATACATACCATCTATGCGATCTTTTTCACTGCTGGTGGTCGTGTACCTATATCGTTTTTATGCTTTTCTAAGATTGTTTTAACTTCAACATATTGTCTTGTACCTCTGTCCTTTTGCGATGGAGCCTTCAAAAGCACCCGAAATCTCCATTCCAAAATACATTATCAGGTCGCAAAATATGCCGTAAGTAGCTTGTTATTAAAAAGATCCTCAATGTTTCATAGGGTTATTTTGAAGAGAACAGTGTTCACAGCAACAGAATAGCAGGATTTGAAATACGTTCAGGAGCTAACCCGACAGTTGTTAGATGTCAGATTTATGGAGGATCAACTGGTGGAATTTACGTGCATGATGATGTAAGTTTTACTTGTTTCACATATTAAGAAGCCTTTTTCAAACGCACTAAAAATTCTGCAAAACATTTCTGGGTATTTTGTATTAAAATACTGTTTTAGCGCTGTTTCAAAGAAAATCTGTGAGGCAAAATGTGTCTATGATCAACATTATTGGATTGATTTCTTCAAAAAATCTTTCGTTCTATGATATATAATGCCTTCTCAAAGTCTTGAAACACCTTTTTCTAATTTTGCCTTGTGTTGCAATTCCCACTCCCCAGTAAGAGCAATATTGTTTTTGTGACGATGAAATGGGAATAAAGGGAGAATTTGCGAATGCTATGGTAATGACCTTGCAAATCAACATTGTTTTGAGGATGATGGAGTGCTTGAACTATTTGCTATGGATAGAAATGCGGATTATCAAGAAATGGATTAAGTATGCCAGTGACTTTTGGCAGGCTTTATAGATGCTGTTAAGCATAACTGCATTTGAAAGCCTAATATATTGGTAACAATCTATACTTAGAATCAAGATACTATGAGAGGCAGGTGCAAAAACGAAACGAAAACATTCCTAATAAACACACTGAGGCCTGTCAAACTTAAGTTATCATCACTGGACATATAAATGCCTGATATCATGTGTATTTGAACGCCTACTATAATTTTTTCTTCACAACAGTAGTGGATATTTTAGGTGCAAAATCACAATAACTCATGAAGACTCCGTTGCAGGCAATAAAGAGCTTTTGATTTTCAATTCTTCAAATTTTAGTCCTTCCAAGTCATTTTTCTTTTGTGCTCCTCCTTACTTTGAAAGCCGTACTTTTTGTAGGGAAGAGGAGAGTTTATTTCAAACAAGATACATTCGAATACATTTGCTGGGGTCTGGATAACATCAGGGAGCAACCCAACGATAAAGTAAGCCTTCAACTGATCGTTATTCGTGATAAATTTGTTTACAATAGTTTGAATTTTATAAAGGATAAAATTCATGTTCAAGGCAGTATAAAATGTCTCTACTTTTCGTTGCAAAATTCCATTAGCATCAGTTATGCTGAGATGATTTGATATCATATCATATGAGGGCTCTAAACATGATCTAAAACACAAGAAAGATATTTGACCATATTCCAGAGCTCAAAATATGTTTCCTTCCTGGTAGGAAGCTAACCATTTTTATTTCCTCTTACGTACTTTCTTCTTCTTTCTCAAAATGCCGTCCCGTTCTATCCCTTTTCCTTTCCTCCTTTCTTTCCCTTCTTTCCTGTTCCTATCCTTTCTTTTTCCTTGTCCCTTTTTTTCCTGGGAAATTTGAGCATTTTCGCTGCTTTTTGGTAGCTCCACTACCACGTTATTTCCTTTTTTAGCCCTGTCACGTTCAGTTTTTTAAATTTCAGAGACAATGAAATCTATCATGGTCAGCAAGGAGGAATCTATGTGTTTGGTGATGGAAGAGGATTGATAGAGAACAATGACATACATGGTAAGAAACATCGATGGTACAAAGACAATTATGTGCTGCTGATTTTGTTGTCAAGAAACGACATCGCAGGGATAAAAGTTTGCAGTATTTCATGATGTCTTGTCTAGCTAGACGATCTATTGTGGGAACTTGCATCTTTTGCAAAATCGTAGAAACGAATTTGATTGACCGATCTTTATGTTCTTGCTTCAATCTGCCCATGAAAATGTAACTTAAACATAAGGACGATCAAGCTTATAGGTATCTGTATTTCAGATTTAAGTGTCTCAAATATAATCAGAATTTCAGATGATTCTCAAAGCTTCCTTGAAGTTGGCTGACGGCTACAAATATCTAACTTAACAGCTGCATCTGCATGCCTAAAATTACCCTGTTGTATATTTTATTTTGGCACGTATATAGTGCTGAGTAGTGCCGAGTATCACCAGTGAATGCTGACTCTATCTTTCATGCTATATATAGCATAACCTTATTTTATCATTAACTATTTCTTGTAAATAGGATTACTTAGATTTTTTGTAGATCCACCTTTTAGAGTTGTTCTTTTATATAAATGCACGACCCACCATGAATTAGTCCTGTACGTCTGACGTGGCCACCGTGCCTAAAGAATTTAAAATGAAATGAAATGAAATGAGTTGTCGTAAGTAAGAAGTAGCGTGCGGAAGTATTTTCTTTGTCCTGCTTATCCTATTCATAGTCTACCGATTCTTTGCTCCGTTTATTCATTTTACAGATGCTGCAGGAAAGACCAACCTGCTTGCTAATAGCTTCGAAAAGAGAAGCGAAAGTTTCACATACTTTCACTGATAATCAAGCGAACAGTTGACGCGTTTTTCATTTTTTTGTACAAGCATTTGTACACTTCACAATTTTGTTGTAAGCTTCTATTCCAACCGTTTACTATCCTCGACAGGTAATGCGTTAGCTGGTATTCAAATTCGATCAAACAGTAATCCTATCGTGAGAAAAAACAGAATACATCATGGTTTGCATGGAGGCATTTATGTGGTAAGTTGATTTCATTACTTACAGGTTGTTTCTCTAATTTTATGACGTCATTTTATCTCACAGATAATTTGCAGAGATTGATTGTGTTGTTTTTTTTTGCAGTGAGTCAAAGAAACGCTTACTGGTTTGGCAGACTGTGGAACAAAAAGTATGTGGCCAATATTCAAAACTGAAATGTTAATCTTTAAGTCAAAGGCTAACTTAAATGAGAAAAATTTGTTTGGTAAAATCACTCATCGTTAAGATCCGACAATTAGAAAAAGGCCTGTTAGGGGTGTGTATTGGAATCGAGAATTCCACGTTCCATTGTGGTCCATGATTTATTTAGCATTGAAATTCAAATTCAATGACATTTTCAGCCTCAGAAATGGATTTTAACTTCAATAATAGCAAGTAAATTATGGACCAGAATGGAATGTGGAATCTTGGTTCCCATACAAACCCCTTTCCAGCATTTTCCTAATTTCGGAGTCTATAAGATAAATGTGATATCACCAAACAAAATTTTCTCACCTAAGTTAGCCTTTGACTGATAGATTAAGAATTCAGTTTTAAATATCGGTCACATACATTTTATTCAACAGCCCTGAAAACGTGTAAACATTTTTTTGACTCACCCGCGACATAATAACGCTTGTATGTGTTTAAATGTTTCAGTTCCACGGGCATGATCTCTGTGACTTCAAAACTTTTTTGTGAAATCTGTTTCGGTTCTTACCTGGAAGTAATTAGCCGCTGAAACTCTTACTGTACTTGATTTAAAGACTCTGTTTTCTAAATCTAAGATTTGTTTACTGAGATATATAGCTCTTTCAGGAACAGCACTCACGTGCCTAAATTTAGCTTGCTGTATTCTACTGTAGTTCAAAAAGTCAACACATGCGTAGAATTTGTTCAGCTAGAGAAGCAACAGCGTGTATAGGAGTTTCTTTGCCCTATTTAGAGATAAACTCTTTTTAGCTCCGCATACTGACTTTAAGGGGATTGGACAAAGTTGAAATGTGGCCTGGGCCAAGTTGATAATATCATCTATTGTATTTGATAAATTTGACACGTGCAGTTTCAATGTCCTGAAGAAAAAGGTGGATGCGCAGGCGTTTCTTGTAGCCTATCCACAGCGGTTACTACACATGGCTATGTTTATTCCCTTTGAGCGTACATGGTGCAAGTCTTGTCAAACTCTGGCTTTTTGTATTTTGAAACATTGATGTTCATGTAAGATTTCTTTCATCATGGATTAAAAGACATCAAAATACTCATTTTGCTTGTTTTGCAAGCCAATTGTCGAGAAATGTTTCGTAAGGCCAACATTTCTTTTGGCAAAACAACTGTTGATATGTACACAGAGTTTTACAAACTCATACCTCATTCTGCATGTGATGGTAATCTGATGATGTTACTTTTTCCAGCACGAAGGAGGCCTTGGTCTAATAGAAGACAACGAAATTTATTCCAATACTTTAGCTGGAGTTTGGATTACGACAGGTAAATTTCTACAGCCATTTTTTGTAAGAAGATGTTTATATCTTTTTACAGGTCTGAACGTTTCCAAAAAATTTTCTCCGAATCAGGCTTAGCGATTTTAACCGAAACATTAACTTTATTTGAGTATCATGTAAAGTGTTTGAAAAGCTGAAGACTGCATGGTTGCTTTTTACAAAAGTATGTAGATTTTATCTTACTCAAGTTTTATCTTTTTAGGAAAGCAAATATCTTATCACTAACGTCTCGGCCAATAGATGTCCGAGTGATTAGGTTCAAGTACACCTAAACATATTAATTCTGTCTTTCTTATTTGTAGGAAGTTCACCGATCCTAAGGCACAACAGAATTCACAGTGGCAAGCAGGTAAGTTGTTCTTAATTTTTCGATTTTTGCAAAGATTTTGCTCATTCTATGCTCTTCTAAATTTGTCGGAAGGTAATATTGAAGGTAATCTTCGCGAAAAGGCTCTTAGCACTTATTTTCAAGTGGTTTTTTGCTCAACATAATATTGACTCAGTAAAACTGATGATCATCTACGAGATCGGGACATAACTCGAGTATTATACCGGGTGAGTCAAAACAGTTTACGTGTTTGACGGGCTATGGAATAAAAAGTATGTGACCGATATTCAAAACTGAAATACTAATCTGTCATTCAAAGGCTTACTTCGATCAGAAAATTTTGTTTGGTAAATAACACATCTTCAAGACCAAACAATTAGAAAAATGTCTGTAAGGAGTTTGTGTGGGAATCCAGAATGCCATGTTCCATTCTGGTCCATGATTTATTAGGCAATGAAGTTTGCATGGTCAGTTTCAAAAATAGAACTTTAATTTCAATAGTTAGTAAATCATGGACCAGAATGGAAGGTAAAATCCTCGTTCTCAAACATGCCATTTACCAGCATTTTCCTAATTTCTGGGTCTAAATGATACGCGATTTTACCAAAAAACTCTTCTTATCGCAGTTAGCCTTTGACTGGTGGATAAACGTTTCATTTTTGAGTATCAGCCTCATACTTTTCATTCCACAGCCCGCCAAACGCGTAAACTTTTTGACTCACCCGGAAATAGTCATTCTCGGTGATTTTTTCTATGGATATAGCTGTTATTTTTTCTTCTTTTTTCTATTCAAATATGAATATTTACAATATGTCTTACATTTAACTATACCTATTCCAATTACTATACAACACTACAGGTACGATACCATGGGGAGCGAAAGATAACGACTACCCCATGGCCAATTTAAAAAGACACGCAACGTTCAACTAACTACGACTACACGACAAAAGATTTAAGACTAGTGGACAATGTACCAGATTCTGTTCCACACCAGATGTCAGGTCAGGAATAGGATAACTTAAATGATGTCGCAAGCGCAACTGATTTGATGTGATAGATAAAATGCCTGACATCTGATGTGATGAAGAATCTACACGGAAAATTTACTTTAAGGGAGTTGGTGGTTGCTTAATACAAAGGGTGTGAAGATCTCAATCAAACCGACCAGTTTCGTGGATAGCTGTTATTTCTGTTCTATTTACTCATGGAACTTGCTTTAACAAGGGGCCTTTACTTTGGAACAGGCTACCACTTTCTGAAAAAGCAATTGATAGTCAAAATTCTTTCAGAAAAACCTTGAAAGAATCGAAACTACAAGAATATTCTTCCTAAGAAACGATATCTATCCAATACTCACAGCTACTACCTACATGAAAAAAATATGTCAACCAAACTCCATCAAAGTGCTTTTTGCCGTTTATTTTGCATTCTTCTTCTGTTTTTAGATAGTTCTCCACCGTTGCATAGAAAGCTGATTGTGATTTGTAATTTAGTTTTACTTAGATTTATAGCTGCTTTGTATAATCGTTACATATTCCATTTCCATTCCTATAACTTTGTCAATTTAGAATAGCTAAATGTTTAGTTATGTTTTTGTTGTTGTTGTTTTATGTAAGCGCCCTAGACTAGATAAGCACTGCTTTTTCTAGGACGTACAAATCAGTAAGTATTGAGTATTAACTGATTTGTGAATAAATATCATCAATTGCCGTAGGTTGGAGTTTACTTCTACGATAAAGGATGTGGTACTCTAGAAGATAATGAAATTTACAATCATAAATATTCTGGTATACAAATCAGGTAAGAACAGTTTGTTATCGACGATCCCCTACGGAGTAGACCCTGATTATTCCAGTCATACAAGGGAATCTTCAAGACAGAATCTTTATAGGAGGGTGTTTTGTCAGATCCTTGTTTCTCCGTTAGAAGTTTGTCTAATTCTCTTGCCTTGAAATTCTAAAACGACTGTGCTTTGAGGGTTTTCTGGAGAAACTTTCTTTCCAAATTTCATCGCAGAATCAAATTAAAGTAAAGAGTGTATCTACCTCGTGGCAAGTACATAAAGCAAGAAAAGTACGGAAATCTGCACGGAACTACTAGAAAGAAAAGTATCGCGTACTAAAAGAGACATTATGGTTGTTTTTTTTTATTTACTGCCACTTCATTCAGTCATCAGGGGGGGGGGGGTTGTTACTTGAGCTCCCATGTTACCAGGTTATACCATTCAGAGCCCAAAAGTACTATACGGGAAAAAGTAAAAAAGATGATACCCATAAATCTGGAGAAAGTGAAAATAAAAGGCTGTTACATGATCCTTTAACAAACATACCATTGAATTCTGAAAATTTGATACCCTCTAAATAATGCCCATATAGCGGGTATATATTGTGATAAAAGAGTTTTACAACCCCGTCCCATAGAGCACTTCAGTAACCATCCCCCGGAATTCAGTCACACTTTCATTCAAATCTTTCATTCCTCTTTCTTTTATTGACAGAAGTGGAAGTAATCCAGTGATCCGAAGGAACAAAATCTGGGGTGGCAAAAATGGCGGAGTTCTTATTTACAATGGAGGGCTAGGAATTATTGAAGATAATGAAATATTTGACAATGCAATGGCAGGAGTTTGGATAAAAACGGAAAGCAACCCAATCCTGAGGAGGAATAAGATTCATGATGGGCATGAAGGTGGAATTTGTATTTTCAATAACGGAAAAGGTGAGCTGAGAAACAGCGTTTTTCCTTCTGTAAAACTAATTCATGCTAAATTTTGAAAGCAACATTAATATCATTATAACTTCTAGATTGATAGGAGCATTAATGATGAAATCTTCAAGAGATCATCATAGTTTGTGCAAGTTTCACACTTAGTGATAAGCACGAGTCCTTCTATCAACTGTTCCAGTGCTGGATTTAGCAATTTGATTGGGTGGCGACCTCAAACTAAACGCAACTAAACGTAACAAAGCTGCAAATTTCAGAATGATTCAGATATGTTAAGACTCGGCACCATACTGGACCGTGGAATAAAAAGTACGTAGCAGATATTGTAAGCCAAAATGCTGATTTCAGTCAAAGGCTAACTTTAATGTAAATCAGAAATTGTTATGAAAAGTATACCCGCTATAGAACCATTTCGCCAAGCATGCTAGTGTGCAGCCACTAAAATTCATCAAGTTTGATTGAAATTCATGTCCATAACTAGTTGCTCATTTTCTAGGCCTACTCGAAGACAATGATATCTTCCGAAACTCGCTGACTGGTGTGCTTATTAGCACTTCTAGCTTTCCTGTGCTGCGAAGAAACAGAATCTTTGAAGGAGGAGCTGCTGGAATTGAAATAACGAACAATGCAGGTATGCCGTTGTTGTCTTTGTTTTTGTTGAAATACAGTAAACAAGTGTACCTTATTTGTTGAGCTCCTACACACTGAAATTGACATCTTAAACCTCTTTTTTTGTAAGAATTACTCCATTGTGTTCTTTGTGCAAGCAACCAGGCTGACTTCCAAGATTGTAGGTTGTTATACACAGGTGTTTATTGTAAAGAACACTGTAGCGAAGGAGCAGTGGACGAGACTTTAGAATTGATATTAGTGGCACAGTTACACTTGCTATCGGTGCGGTGGCAAAAAAGCCTGAGCATAAATACGTACTTTCTTAGATGTTGCAAGTAAGTATTACATATGCGGTCGCTTTCAGTCAATTGGAACAATGTATCTAAAATTTCAGTTGGAGCAGAAAGGATTGGGCGAATTCTTTACTAACAATCAAATCTATTTTTAGTTGAAGCGTTTTATAAACCAGTTAACCTGTAAGAAAATCATCTTTGCATTTGTCTTGTATCTTTCAAGACGGGGCACCTACCAGAGGCTCTGTGAGCAATGGGGAAAATATTTCATTATATGCAAATTTCTATATTATGTTATGGCGATCCAGGATTTTTGTTCATCCAGAGCCACCACCATGAAGAGAAAGCTATACGTTAAAAGCCTAAAATTTCGGGCATCAAAATTTTCGGACGTATGAACAGGGACGTAGAAAGCATCTCAAACTTGGGAGGCACGACACTTGGAGGACATTTTTTTGTTAAGAAATAGGGGCCATTTTCTGAAAATGTATAGGACACTCGTTTGTTTATTGCAAAATCTTGGGGGCGCATGCCCCCAGTGCCCCTAATTCCAACGACTATGCGTATGAAATGTCCGAAAATTTTACCGTCCGAAATTTTTGGCTATCAATGTATTTCAGATGATGATAATTTGTTCCTAAAATGAAATCTACTACCATATTTTAGCAAGAGGTTGTGGATATTTGTTGGCTGAAAACATTCAATCTTGGCTTATTTATTCCAGGTGGAGTTTTAGAAAGAAATGAAATTTTCAACAATAGATTCGATGGGGTCAGTCTTGCAACTGGTGTTTCCCCAAAAATGATAGGTAAGCCATTACGAAAATCTTTTATTTTCTTTATCTTAAGATATCAATGTTTTTTTATGTTTTAGAACCTGAATTTTGTGATAAGGTTGCCAAATGAAGACTTTTGAGGTTAAAAGAGTAGCTAAAAGTCTATCCTTCGAAATTATTACCAAACCAAACTAAACAAATCAAAGTGTGTTGCATGTGAATTTAATAGTATTTCAACCCATTTTCCAGTTCCTGAACTTTATGTTTATATGAATAAAATATTCGTGATTGACTGATCAAATGTTCTTCAGGGTATCATATCTTTGCAAAGATTTTTATATTGCTCTTCATCAATCCAACAAATGACTGGTAAAGATATTTTCCAAAAGCTCATTAGAATTTAGTATCTAAGTTGAATTTCTTGCACCTTTGATTTTTCTCATCAAGATTCCTTCGGCCTTTTCACAGCTCAACGAAATTTTCTTTTCAATTTTTTCACCTCAAGCATCTGATTTACGTTGTTTGTTTCTTTTCAGATAACGTAATCCATGAGAATAAACGAGTTTTAACTGAGGCAATCAACTCTGGAAAATGTTTATATCAAGTCTCTGGTAGTCTTTGTTATCCAATGCACGATTTTTACAAGTAAGTATCTTGGAATATTAAAATCACCGCAAAAAATAGAAAATACAACTGTTTTCCCATTTATAAGCAAAAGCCTGAATGCAGAAACTAAGAGGTTCTTCAAGTACATTGTTAAGGCCTGTTAGAGAGGCTCTCTTTCATCAATAGTCGACAGCTACGAGAGAGAATTCATTTCATACTCATTTAATAAAAATGACATGTTGTGCAAAATGTTTTTGTTCATAGGAGTGAAAATCTCGAATGGAATTGTTGCTGAAGTAACGATAGATTCCTGCACCTTTTATGCAAATTGTTCAAATTGTTGTTAAAGTGCCATATCCAACGCTTCCTTGTAACTTCTGCATGTTTGTATTATGAAAAAAGTACGGTGCATCCTTGTACTTTTGCACTACACACATCTAGAAGAAATTTTTTCAGCAGTTTGTAATCCATTTATGTTAAATACCTCATCTCAGATAGATATTACAAATGAAATTAGATGAAAGAACATACCTAGACTATAGTTTTGATTTAGAGATAAAAGGACATGATGAAGAAAGTATCTAATCCTCGCCGTCTTTCTTTTCTAGATGTATCACATGTTCATCAACTGAAAGCTTAGCAATTTGTGTCAACTGTATACGAACATGTCATGAAGGACACGAAGTCGAATTTGTTCGACATGATCGGTAAGTTATTAATTGCACCTATTTCCAAAAGATATATTCTTCAGGGGGGGGGGTTGACCTATCGTCTGATGGAAACGTTCTACTTTGCCTAAACAGTTAGTACCCACAATTCTACAAATTTAAGAAAATATGAGCCATAATTCCTTGCAGTAGAAAGCATGTCCTGTGATTTCTATTCTTTAGCAAATTCATCTTATCAATAGGACCTATATTTCCCCATAATTCTTTAAATTGCATCCATAACATTTACTTACGCTCAGGGTTTTCAAAATCCGTCGCTCTTTCATTTACTAATATTCTTTCATGTCTCTTTTCAGTTTCTTCTGCGATTGCGGAGCAGGAACAACAACAACATCTTGTAGACTCACCAACAAGCAACCTGTTTCATCACCTGCGAAGGCGCGATCATCCAGATCACCTCGAACACAACGATCGAGGCCTAAACGTGGCAGTGGTAGATGCCTAAGAAATGGCCGAGGCAAACCAGCGCAGAACTTGACCGAGAGTGTTTCAGAAACATTAGTTAGGTGATTTTTGCTTTATATGTAGATGATTTAATGGAATACCGTATTATGCGGCAGTTTTACGTCATCCAAGGCATAGCTTTAATGCATCGACCAGCAAACAGTGATTTCATTTCATGTATCAGTGTTTTGTCCCCGACATTGTACAAACGCCTGTTTTTATTGTGGACATCATCAGGGCCGTCGACAGGGGGACTGGAGAAGCAATTAGCCACAGGGCCTCAGGGTCCAGTACTAAAATGGACACATTGTTATTTTAAATTAGGAAAGTTTTGGTATTATGGCCTGATCCAAGTTTCTTATAAGAAGAAGGTGTTGCTAAAAGATCTATTGTTTTCCAACATTATTGCCTCGATAAGGAAGAAGTATTGGTCTCTCAAACGGGGGATTTTGTTTATACTCACTCGGTACAATGAAAAACTGTTTGCATTTGTAGCAAAATGGATGAACAGGGAAGTCATTCGATCTGAGTATTTTGGGTATGAAGTTTTTCTTAGTCATAAGTCTGCATTATAACACGTCCCAAATTCAATAAATTAGCATCTTTTCATCAACAGGATATTTTTGGTTTACATTTAGCTATGATTGCAATACATGGCCAGGGATTTGGCATGAGTTCTCTTCAATTTTCCTCCTTCTATCGTTTAAAGGACATATGTCACGTTTGCAATTGGTTAATACAACAAAGAAATGTGGAGTGGAATTCCATTGCTTTGTGAACTTTCATTTCTGCTTCACGAATTTTCATTGCAATGAAAATTCAGCCTCGATCCTGTGCTTTGTAATAAACAATAGAGAGAATTGATCGTGTGAACCAATCAGGTTCATGACATATGAACTTTAAAGATTCATTGTTGACCATAATCATTTTGTGCGGCTAATAAAAACAACTTAGGCCAGAAATAACTGTCATACCGTGTGTACGTCGACTTAGGGTCGCAAAGGATCACGGTTAGCAATGGATCTTAAACCAGTGATTTGTTTTTGACGAATAACAAGAATATTCATCTAGAAATCACCTTAATATACTTGCAAAAATGCCCCAAAGTAGTTTTAATTTCAATGAAATATTATCATAATATAATTCGATTCAGATCACGCAGTATTATTGCTATTAGACAATTTGAATAGCAGAATTTACAAAGTATGATTTAATGCATATTAGAGAAGAGGCCAGTGTCGAAAACGAGGAGATACTGATATTTGGAACTTTTAAAATTTCAACCTTATCTGAAGTTACATATCACAACTTCAATTTGATGCCGTCTTTGCAGACCTGATTTAGTGGTTTAGCTTTTGTTTGGTAGCTTTTACAAATGTTCAAATGATTATGTGTAGGAATACAATACTCAGAGGCGATCTTGAGTGTTAGTTGTTTTTTGCAAGTTGTCAATTAAACTGCCATAGCGCGAAGATCAACAGGACAGGATCTCAAGTGGACCGCTCTTCTAAATGAGTCTAGACTATGCTTCTTAATACCTGCCTTGTACGTGCCCTCGCTAGTGACACTGGACTCTTTTCTCTATCTTAGTCAGCATGTAGTTGTCCGTCTTTAGAGGTATTTATGCAGATAGTAGGTCCAAGTTTCATGCAAATGCGATTGGATGGTTTGAAGGGAGCTTCAAGTCTTTAATTTCAACACGAAAATTTTAAAGATTAGAAAGATTTGATCCCTATGTTATCAAAACTTGCTGAAAAATGAAGAATGGTACTTTTGAAGAAATCAAAAATAGAACATACTCACAATGAAATTACAGAAATAGCCACAACTAAATGTGTCAGGAGGAAAGCACGACTTCGTCAAGAATCGTAGAACGAGGATAAAGACTACAATCATGTTTGTAATTAATTAATTAATTAATTAATAATTCGACATATCCAGAGGTAAGAAAGTAATGTAGGCCAAAGGCCTAAATTATTCAACTCAAGTCATTATATTTCGGAACGTTTCGAATCAACCATGATTCATTATCAACGCATGACATTATCAACCACAACAAAATTCATTGAAAGAAATTTGTGACGACCATTTGCACAGCCATTTTAAAGATGTAATGCCTGTACTGTGTGCCTCATATAAGTATCTCCCTTTGAATAAAGAAAATGACAAAACGATAATATACCGGAACTTTCCGAGTACATAACTACATTGGTTGATTTTAAAACTGAATGCTCGTACCTTGCATTTAAAAATCATCCTCCAAACACCGGAGATACGAGTTCGCAAAGTCAAACTTTTAGAGTTCCCCTGAAACCAGAGGGTTTGAAAAGGGCCTAGCCATGATGTGTTTTGATCTAGTATCTCCGTTTTTTGGCAGACGATTTTCAAATGCGAGATACGTGCCTTCAAGTTTAAGATAAACAAATGCAGCTATGTACTCCTCAGAGAGTCTTGATACCCTGTTTCATTCATTCATTTGATCAAAACGGGGTACTGAAGGTGAAGGTGAAGTTGCGGTTTTTAGCACCAAGCACTGGGATGGCAGAAGTAGCTTAGCGCTAATCGAGTCCGCGACCCCTTGGCATGACGCTCAAGCGGTTGGATGCCCTATCGGGTTCCGAACCCACTTCGCCGAACCGTTTTGGCTGCAAAGTCAGAGGATTACACCACTGCGCCACAACACCTTCAGTACATTTTTGAGACATTCAGTAGTATCGTAGTCAGCAGCCATTTGAATTTTATGAGACCAACCCATCCCCTTGTAACATAAATGATTTGATAATTTAGCTACTTCATAGAGGATTTCACATTAGTATTGAAAGATGCATTATATGCAATTAATTTATAAAGAGTATTTATCATAATCATATAGAGATCTATTTATTACGACAAGAAAGCAAAATGCTGTTAGTTGAATCTTTTTTTCTGTCGTTTCAAACTTTCGGTATGATCTTAGCTCCCATTGTAGGAAACTAGCGTTGATAAAAGTGCGCCATACATAACTACTATAACATGGATAGAAGCATCAAAGTAATACGACATCGACAGATAATGCAACGAAGATCATACCAGCCCAGCAGATTTGATAAAAAGATGACAATTTAATTCGATGTTTATCAATCGCAAGAAATTTCAAAGTAAAAATTAGCCTCACGACACAGTCCCAGATATCGCAACAGCAACAACAACGACTTTTTTTATCTTTGCTCAATGTGGGCCTTATGTACTTTGATATAAAATTTTGAGACGGAGATGAACACGTTTACGTGTGCCCTCTGGAACGAGACTGCAGCGTAGTCTCAGAGGCGAGGCAAGCGACCCTCGACAGTTGGAAATTCTCAATGCCGCGGTGAAGTTCATGGAAGGTGATTGGCCTTTAAAATGAGGAACACCTGATTCACCGTGAAAGGTTCGTTGATTCTTGGATTGAGCATTGTCTATGGATTGAGGAAACATTCGCAAGGATACTTGGGGCTTTTGTTCACGGCTAATATCACCGAAAACTTGAACTCTGAGCTGTTTTAACATTGGAGGTTCGAGCAGGCAACTTAGGAGGTTCGATCACTGCGAACATGTCATATGTCATCAGTCAATCAGGCTCATCAAATGATAAACGACGTCGACAATTAACAAAAGTCCTGGTCCTACATCAACAGTTGACCTCATTCTGATGGCGAAAATGTATCACGTGACTGCATGACGTATTCTTTTCAACATAATAGAACATCACGTGACCAGAAATTCACAGTCACAACTTGTTCATGGACGGTGGAAGAACAGGGAGCTGTGATTTACGGCAAGAAGAAAACCAAATGTTAACAAGCGAAATGACATACACGTAAGTTATCTTATGGTTCTTTCCATTTTAAACATATTTTTGATCATATCAAGATATCTGGTTGCGGTTACTGCCTTGCATTTTCTTGTTTAAAGCCATCAAAATTCGCCGGTTTTGTTTAGGGTAGGCCAAAGGAAGATAGATTGGCCAGGGCTTCCAAACTTGTGCACGTCATACAAGTTTAATGACGCAAGTAGATTGTTTTCTCAGCCATGGATCTATTGTTTATCTTGCCCAGATCTGACCTTCCATGCTGCACGCAATGTGGAGAGACAGATTGTTTTGAGACGAGACAAGAAAATTTTGAAGAATTGGAAATTTGGTTTTTGTGGCGTGGAGACATCAATTTTTTCAATGCCAGATCAAAATTAAAGGAATATAGTGGGTCATCAGTTGTCAAACTGAAGCTATCCCTTCTGTATGTTTGTTTTAGGGTCTTGTCATTATGTGAGTGTTTTCCAGTTTCTCAATCTTTTCTTTTCCTTGTCATCTCAAAGAAAGCCTGAGGCAGTTTTTCCTCCAGACACTCAGTCTAACCCAAAAAAGATTTAGGACCAGATTTTGGACACAGATCTTGCTTGAAATATGTTATCTGTTGCTGAAGATTTGGTTGAATTCCTATTTTGTGATTTTGTTGAGTTTTTTGGCCTTAATGCACTAGACAGGACAAGTTTAGTAGAAGACATCCAAGGCATATTTTCAAGCTAAGTTCCTGCGAGTCCAGTGTAGAGGCTGTGGCACTTTCTGAGGAGGTCTCCAGTGTGTGGGCGAGGAAATTTCTTTTACTTGTACTGTTCATTTTATAGCCTAGGCATTCTTTTATGAGGAAATTCCTAATTGTAAGAAGCTCACTTTTCAATCACTGCACAATTAAGAAACTTCTGTCCAGGAAAAATATTTTGGGAACAATTCTTTTAGTAGAAATCCTTAGCATAATTTTACTCTTTGTTTCTTGTAGTATTACATATGGTAATTCTTTAAATAATCTCCCTGGGGCTATTTCGGAAAATTATTTTGGGGTGCGAGCTTGTTTGAGGGTATGGGGTTATTCAAACAGCAACTAAAAATATGACCAAGACTGATTTTCTTCTTTTACTTGAGAGTAGTCAGTATGCTTAAAACAGCATATAAAAATATGGATATATTGTTTTTAGGGCAATTTCTAGGCTTAACTCAAGTAGGTTGAAAAGACACAAAGTCATCCAAAACTAATCAAATGATTCGCTAGAATAACAAACAGTTTTTGTGAAGGGTTATCCCAGGCGCACAACTAGGATATTTCAAGGGCAGGGGTTTTGTGGTAGAAATTGGGCATAAAGATATTGGATTTCCAGTTGAGACATTGAGGGCAATCGCATGATATGTGTACATTTTCCTATGTTTTCAAGGGAGTCAAGCAATAATCTAGGGGTAAACTACTATCTGTCAATAGGCTAGTTTTATGAAGATAATGATGACAGTATCAACTTTAAGTGAGCAAACTCAGTCAGCAGCCAACGTAAAAATACATCTATTTGGTTTAAGTCTGTACTGACATTGACTATTCAAACAAGACGTTCAACATTCTAATCAACTGGCCTGATGAGAACAGGGCAAAATTACCTTCCTTGCCAAAAAGGGCAGGGGTTGTAACCCCCACAACCCCTCCCTTAGATGCGCCCCTGTATCAAAAACAAGAATACAAACCCCGCAGGGGATTATTATTAAAATATATTTCGCAAAATATATTTTTGGGTGGGAGCTTATTTGAATATGGGAGCTTGCTCAAGATTTACTGTATTGCTGGGAAGGTACATATGCAAGTACTGTCAA
Organism: Aurelia sp. 4 Dawson et al 2005; assembly: GCA_964019985.1. Classification (NCBI taxonomy): domain Eukaryota; kingdom Metazoa; phylum Cnidaria; class Scyphozoa; order Semaeostomeae; family Ulmaridae; genus Aurelia; species Aurelia sp. 4 Dawson et al 2005. The sequence continues at coordinate 2,404,898 of OZ026501.1, read as the reverse complement.
AACACTAGGAAGGCTTCAAATATGTTTGTGGGCACAGGAAGTAAATGAAGGCTGTTATGGAAGTCACAAGGAACTCAGACCGAACCTTGCCTTACTCAAAATCTGATCATTCTAAGCATTTTTGTTACTGACTTGCTCAGATTTTCAGTTTCTCTTCAGAGAATGAGACTACAGCTTCTCTGTTTAAAGGCAGTCTGTCACGCATTTGATTGGGTGATAATGACAATACGAAGAATAGGAAATTTGAATGGATGATGATCCTCTGACTTTCTATGGCCATAAAAAGTCAAGAAGATTAGCCCTCCTTTGTTTCAAATACACAGATTCACAAAGAAATCAGTTGTGTTGATCTCTGATTGTAGCAGCCAATCAGATGCGTGACAGACTGCCTTTAATATTAGGTATGTGAAGTCTTCCCATTAATTCCCAAGGGCTTTCAAAATTTTTGGCAAATTTTGCAGCACAGAAACAATTGAATTTAACTACATTTTCAGTGCTGAAAAAACAATATGTTAGACACAAAAGACACACCAGTCTGTTATCTAACCAGCCAAATTTGATTTAATCCAATTTATCTGGTATCCAAAATGCTACAAACCTTGAAGCTGGTTTTAGCACACCCCTGAATATAGATACATGAGACCAAGATGGCTCTGGTGCATCATTAGCCTTGAGAAATGTGGAGTGATCTACAGTAATATGGAGTGATTAATGCTGTTGGTATCAGAACAATCAAGAATATTTAGAAAAAGTTTGCCTTGAATTTTGGACGCTATGCCAGCTTCTAAATGGCTCAGAAATGAGGTCAGTTTATGTCTCTTGAGCTAAGTTCACACTTGCAGTGTGGCTCTTGGTGTATTTGAGCCAGATAACAATGAATTGTGGTGATACCTTAAAGCTAAAGATTGATTTTAATTCCTGTGGGGAGGACTATGTAACTTTCAATTGTATAGGGGTGTGGACTCCAATGAATAATGTTTCCAGCTAGCTAAAAATTCATATGAAAGCAAATGAAATTTCACTTTTGACACCCGGCTTTAAGGCTGCTCTCCATAGCCAGCGTTTGAGCGCACGGGCGCTGCGACCAAATTGGAGCATGCACAGTGGATGAAATTTAGCGATCAATCTGATCGCAAGCGACCAATTTTTGGGCGCTTTGGGAGTAGGAGCAAGTTCAACTCCCATTGTGGGCGTTTGCAATCACTACCGAAGGAATCAAGCTTGGTCACAGCGCCTGCACGCTCAAAATGCTGGATATGGATAGCAGCCTTTAGAAAAGTTTTCTTCTTTTGATACCCAGGGTCTGAAAAAGAGGCAAAAACATTATTTGGGAAGGAGAGCACATCCCATCAGCAAAATATACTAAGTACCCTACATATGTATTAATTCAACTTTGCTGCCTGTACTGCATCACTACACAATTACTGCTGACACAAATTCAGCTCCATACACTCTGACTCAGGTATGCAGCACTCAATGAATTTCATTCACAGATAACATACATGGTACAATTATTGTTTAAAGAACTGTGGTTTTAGATTTGTGTAAGTACTGATATATATTTTGAGGTGAAAGTTCAACGTGACCGGCAGGGGGTCAATGTGACTGATTTGTATGCAAGCAGGTTTATTTTGTAGGTGTTTTTATTGTGGTATTGTTATTGCGATGCTGATGTAATCTCAAGCCACAATCAGCAGGGTCTGCCAAAACTTTGCATGCATGCAAGGCAAAGGTGAAAGATAAAGTTCAATGAAGATAGATACATGCTGTAAATCATGGCATGATATTGTGCATCAATGCTGACTGCCAAAGCTTTATTAGTGCCAGCCAAAAGATCTTTTTAATTACATATATCAGAACTTGTATTACTAACCATCCTGAACCACCAACCATTCAATTTTTTTTTAATGGTTAGATTGATTTTAAACTGACACGTTTTCTCGTTTAATTCTAAATGCTTTCAGCGGGTCAACCAACTCGTGCACATGGCAAAGTGACAGCTGGTTCTGAATTCTTTCCTTGTGTTTGGCAGCTTTCTTAGCCTCACAACCACAGGCTGCAGCTTTCTTAGCTATATACGTAGGTGATAAAATGTCAATGAAAAGTCTGAGTTTTATTTTTAGTTTGGGTTAGATAAAGTTTTCCTTAATCCTGTAGGTCAGTTTAGACTTCAAAACAAAAAGATGCCCCGACATGGAAAACATGTCCAGCCGACAAATGAAAACGAGCTGAACACAATGACAGATTACGCCATTCCTACACCACAGCGAAGGAGAGCTGTAAGTTTCGAATCATCGCCCATCTCGTCACCAGATTTGAATTTTTCAGAAACTGGCCTTGTCATCAAACATCGTCACAGCGAGCGAAAACTACGAAAAACGTGTGAGGTAAATGATGTTTGCAGTGAATGCCCTCTGAATGGCACTTGTATCGACAGCCCATTGAAGTTATCAGGCTTTTTTGATAACGTGGAGCAAAATGATGTTTTTGAGTGGCAAAAGGACTGGGTCGAGCTCCTTCGCTCCAATATCACAAGCAACGTCAACAAAACAAAACAGAGAATCAATGAATCTTTTGATGATCTGATCAAAGTGTTGGAGAAGCGGAGAAAAGAGCTCCTTCGAAAAGCTGATATTGAAGGCAGAAAGAAACTTAGTTTGCTTAAATTCAAAAACGATAAAATTTTGGAAGTTATCGACGATACCAGTCCTATTGAAGATGTCCCACAATTACCCCTGCAACTGGCGCGTTCTGCCAGTATTGATGATAAAAAAGAGAACAACCCTCATGGAACTGTAGCCAGTATTAAAGCCCTAAGAGTTCTGCGAGTTGGAAACCTCAGTTTTAATTGTGAAGAAGAAGTGATTGATTCCTTATCGAAGTTTGGAGATATTAGTGAAAACCTGGCCTCTGCTTTGCATTCAGAGGCAGTCGGATTAGGTTTATATTATGGTCTAGCAAGTGAGACTGCAAAATTCCGCGTTGTCACGCGCAATACAAGTATGCAGTACTCCTTTGTAAATGATGACTCCGTCAAAATTCATGTCACTGGGCCCGATGGCGCGAAGTATCCCGCAGAAATTGAAACGAATAAATCTGCCGTTCATTCTGTAACATTTAAGCCTACAATGAGTGGTTGCCATGACATCAATATATATGTCAATAACCTTGAATTGCCGGAAAGCCCATTTTGCTGTCATGTTTACGAAAAGGAGAAATTGACATTTGATCAAGAACCTATCGAGGCGTATGGATCTCATGTTGACGCCGAAAGCCAGGAAGCTTGGACTGTCCAGAAAGACAGCAAAAGTGCATTGCTTACGAAATGTGGCTCCTCCGGAGCGCTGATACACGCTGTTCAACAATTTGCTGAACGAAAACACGCTTGGAAAGTGAAATTCACGAGTGCGTGCCCGATGGTCCGCATTTGCCTCGGCGTGTCATCAAGAACGAATATCTTTGATGTTGATATCGAGCATACATGTGATTTTAATCTCGGTATTACGAAGTATGGACCGACGAATGATCGTAAACTTAGTCGGAGACCGAAAAGAAGATCATCAATATACATGCGAGAATCTAGAACATTCATGGTACTCCTAGATTTGAAAAACAAACGATTAACGATCGTATGCTGCGAAACCGAGGAAGGTAAACATGTTTCAATACCTGCAGATAGAGATGCTTTGTACCCCTGTGTTTTTATGACCCACGAATGTATGAATGAAGCGTGCCCAAGGCCAGTAGTGACTTTTCTGTAAGGAACATTTTTAAAAATTGGATGACTAAAAAAGAGAATTCTCTAAAAATCATCACAGTGTGATGATATAAAATGATATCAGATTTTTGTGCTTGTGTATCAAAACCAAACTAACATTAGACGTAGCTTTTAGTGAAGAACTGCCTTTGGATTTACCATTTTGAGCTAATCGTTGTTGATTTCGAAACATGCTCCAGAACCGTAAAAGATTGCCATCAAAGTGCATTTTCATTCCGCACTTTGGCTTCCTGTGTACTTCACTGAGCCCTTGTATCATATGAGATTCCAAAAAGCACATAGGATTTTGGCTTTGGTAAAAACTACCACGTTTTTGAGAAACCGCTGCTCAAAAGATTGTTTTCTGTAATTGATGTGATCTTTGACACACGTTCACAAAGGTACATTTTCCAATTCGGAGGCAGAGTCAAATTTGTAATATTTGCAAAAAGTTGATTTTTTTGCGTCACCCGTTAGACATACAATTTCATAGAAACAAATCTTGAACATGAAATATTTTTTAGTTTTCTAATTTTCGGAGAACAATGTTTAGGAAGTCCAACATTGTAGCAGTTTTCAAGGAATGATCTCTAGATTTTGCATGCTTGCAATTAAATTTTATTGAAAATAAGATTTACTTACATTAAATTTTGTTATAAATTGAAATATCAAATACATTGCATTGCGTTGTTGTTTATGTAAGGGGTGAGTCAAACAAATTCATCCACTGTTTCAAAAATCTTAGTGGAAAAGATATGTTGCCAATCTCTATTTTTTTGATTCCATCATTTTGCCGAGGCTTCGACACAAGACCTCACGGATCCGATTCCATTTGGATCTGCTATCCGTACCCAAACAAGATCGCTTTCGATTGTGACCCCGTTTTGACCCACCCTAGTACTAAAAGCTTATTAATTTTTTCTTATTGTTTTTTGAATGCGTGAATCATCAATGTTGTCTCAGCACTTATGCAGGTATGTTTCTTGACATTTAAAACATCATATAGTAATAGGCAGTCTTCTGGTTAGTTAATATTAACGGTTAGTTGATATTACTCAAGAACATAGGTTTAACAATCTATGTGCTATAATATCCATGCCTTTGACTTTAATAGTTGTTTTAAATACATTTCAGACATGGTATTAGAGTTTCCTAAAATTTTGGTCATCTTAGTATTAGTTTCTTATAAACCATAGTATATCCTATAGAAAAACTGTGAATAGTTTCTTCAGTACGATTTTTTAAACAGTGGATACATGTAGATATCTGACTCACCCAATTGTAATTGCCATCCATAGTAAAAATTTGCTAAGAAGGCGTCTTTTCTTGCTACCAATAGCACAAATTAAATTTGTGTTTTTGTACTAATCTAGAGTTAATGAATGAAAATATTTTGCACCACGAGAAGACTGTTCAATGCACATATTAGGATCTTAGAAAGGGTCTTGAAGTTGTTGATCATGGTAGAACTGAACTTGAGCTTCCTTGGTCGATGCCTTACTAACGCAGGTTTCAGGCTCACACCCCAAAATTGGAAACTGAATTCTAATTTTATTGTTATGTGTATTTCAATTTTTGTTGTTATGATATAAAAATTTCTTTCTTGAAAACAGATGGTAGTTTAGTACGGTTGACAAGGCTCTCCTCCTGGATAAATGAGTGGAGTTCATCAGGGCTCTTGCTTTGATCCACTGCTATTCTTGATAGCTTCTGATAATTAAATTACTTTTAATACTCGAAGATTTTGTCTTCCGGAATTGATCTGACGTCATTTCTTTTGGGATAAATGCTTGGCCTCAATATGAGGTAGAGGCAAATCCCAACCCAAAAGCGTGCATTGCTCTCAGCGACAAATGGTATAGCTTTTGACATGTAGTTGCATCCAAAAAGGCATGGCGCTCGGACTTTGGCACTAAAGTAGGTATTGTGTAGATTTCACACTATGCTCGGACTTTGGCATCAGAATAGGCATAGTGTAAATACCTTGTTGTGTAGGCAAGGCATTTGGGAATTAACAGGTATGGTGTAGATTTTTACTTTGCTAGAATCAGCATCTTTTTGCTGCAAATAGAATTTGATTGTGAAAAGGGTCTATTGATAGTCTCATTGAAGAAATCGAAACTATTTTCTTTGTTTTGCTTCGGCAGGTATTATTTACTAGCATGGAGACAACAGATAGCTTTTTAACCTGCTAGATAAGTAAATAATATGCCATTGAAATGAACAATGATAATAAAAATAAGTCGCTGTTGACTCTTGCAGGTGTGCAAAAATTTGTACCTTCTATTGTGCACATGGTTGTCAAATTTGATAATGAGATCGGAATTCAACTATGGCTGCTAAGAGTATCGTTTTGTACAACCATGAAATGATCCGGTTGAAGCAAAACATTTTTATCAATAGAAGGTCGTGATGCAACTCAATATATTGTGTGGTGTGTAGGTCTACTTTCTAGTTTTGTAAAGATAAAAACCATGAAGTAAGATTTCATCGCTGCACAGAGAACGAAAGAGCAGAAACAATCTGCAACACTACTCTATCAACCATGACTTTCAATTTCCATATTACAGGTTGCATTGCTAGATTAGGGAGCTGACCTTGTTGATCGAAGATTTTCAATACTTATTGTACATGGAACCATGAGATATTTTTTACATCTTTTTCTCTAAATTCAATGAAATCCTCTCAGATTTGGAAAGATCATATTTAGCTTGAGAACCTTAAAATAATTTTATGAAACATTTGCAAGGTACACCGGTCTGAATTTTTCTACGGAAAGAAGTGAGAGGGAGAGAGGAGAGCCATTAAAAATGGTCAATAATAGCGTCCAGATTTCCTCAACAATAAAAATTCTTTTTGTTATTGAGAATTAGTTGCATGGACTGTATAATTTCAAAGCTTATCCAGGTCGCCTTAATTTATTGACCATCGACATTAAATTCTAGTTTTAAACAGATATTTCTATTGAATTTGTATGTCAATCATAGACGGAAATCTAAATCGAATGTGGAGGTCTCGCTCCCATGCAAATCCCTTGCCAAGACTTCCCGTATTTTTTGGTCTGAAAGATGAATATTTTCATATCAAAGTTATGCTGCATTCACTCTGACACAAGTAAACCAACTTTATTTAAACCAGTTTAGATTTCAACCAATTAAATGACTGGATTTGTTGGATTGGCCAATCAGAAACTGGTTAAACTTGCAGTGTGAGTGGGGCATTAGCCAGTGACTGATGGATCATCATTTCAGTTTTGAATATCAGCCACACACTTTTATGCCTCAGCCTACCTAACTTGTTAACTTGTTTTCGTTCACGGGGTAGTTTTAGGAAACTCTCTAATCTTCAAAAGTACATTTGAGCATTCAGTTGCATAGATGGATATACAGGTGGCAACGAACTTTCAGATATTCTTGATACTCCAAGTGGCATGTTTTGAATTAGAGAGTAAATTTCCCAAGCATTTACATCGCATCAAAGAACAATGCCAATTGCGAAATCACTGATCCAAGCAAAGGATGTTCACAATTTCAGAAATTGTAACACAGGTAAAATGTTTTCTTAACTGGTGGCGAGAGTTGGTAAAAAGCATGGGAGTTTCTTTGATTCTTCATTTCAAAGATTTCACACTAAGTGACGGCAAGAAGACTCGTGTCTCTCGTCTCAGAATGGTCAGAATTGAACTCACAAGTAAGTGCTTATTTAGATTTTGTTGTTACAGTGAAAGCGGAAGAAACGTACCATGTAAATTCGAAGATTATTTGAAAACGGATTTTCATTATTATTCGAATATTGCTTTGTTATTTTCTTCCGTTCAACTCGAATGTTTCCTTTTGGGCGGAGCGTGCAGGACTTGAAAGCAAGCAGTTCCTTTCCTTGGAAGCCAAAGTGAATAAGAATGTGCAATTGTTTTTCACGGAGAGAAAACAAATCTTATAAAGATACGATTCTATTCTGAATATTGACAACATGGATGGTCCACCTCTTTCACTTTCAATATAAAGATTAAGGCATCTTTGATGCTCGCAAGTCATCGTTTGCAGGCATGTACGACTTTGATCAATTTCATACAGAGTTAACAAGTTGGCTGATTTATTGAATGATTAATCGTTTCATGAAGAAAAGGCTACTTAATTTCGAAATTTTCCTCTTTTCTATATTTTGCTCACGAAGTTGTCAACTTTTATTAGTGTTGCTTCAAAGGCTTCTTTTGCACAATGTTATGTTTGTCATTCAGTTACATTGTTTTTGTTTGTCACTATTGGCCTTATTGTAGAACACGAATGCAAACAGATTTTTTTGTGAATGTAATTTGTGGTGCGTTTGTTTCATGTGAAATTTTTTTCACCATTATTTATCTCGGTTTGATTACTGTTAGCTCCCCTATTGGCTCATCAAGCAAGTTTGTCAATCAAGCAGAAACGCTGCTCTCCGACATCACTAAGTGATTTGCCTTTCAAAGCATACATTTGACACCTCTGGATGCACTCAATCGAATCAAAATATCGTGATGTGAAATCAGTTCTTTGAAAAGGCAAGTCTCTGTTTTACGAAATTCACCCTTGCTATTCCTCCAGCAAATTTTTATCAAAAATTTAGGACGAGTTTATATGATTTTTATCTTTCGTTTTAGGTATGAACATCTTTGTTATACTTGGAATTCTGCTGTGCATAGTGCAAATCAGCAAGTCTGCGAAGGTTGAGCCTGTGACAACTGACAGTAAGTCCTTATTTCAAATAAACCTATTGAAATAAGTGCATTTACACTTGTCCGTGTGGTAAGCGAAACATTTTTGTCAAGAATTGTTGAATATTTTCACTTGTTTAGTGATAGTTTGCTGGAGATATTCAGATTCTGAGATCTTCAGATTCCGAGGAACAATCTGGAGTATGCCAAAAAAGGATTTTCCTTTTCAGCTCTTACGGTCTTTAATGAAATCCCAATAAGAATCAGGGAGCTTCCTACCTTTTGTTAGTGCAAAAAACAACTAAAGAAATATCTGATGAGCCGAAAGCCAATTAAAACACGACTCCCTGGAAGATCAGCAGTGCCATTAGTTTTCAGAATTTTGCTTCTTGTGTATAATAATTAATAAAGCTTTCTTTTTGTAATATTTGATTTGAGTTTGTTTATAAATGATTTGAAATGAAAATTCATGTTTTCAATGGCGAATTTTTCATTTTGGCTATGGTGAAGATGTTTGTGTTTGATCGGGAAATATCTTTCCGTCTCTGCAACGCCTACTGTTTTCAGAATTTGGTAGATCTGGTATTGCCAGTAAAATACATCCCAACGAGTGACTTGAGAGTTCAGTTCTTACAAAGAGCTTCATTTAACAAAAGCATTAATCGTGTGTTATTTTTTCTATAGTTGGTGGTGGAGAATGTATTGACCCTGAAGACTGTAACAACAATGGGATCTGCAATCATTCAGGAAGTGAAAAAGGCCTATGTAACTGCGTAGTGAACTTCTCTGGAGCTAATTGTGAAGGTAATATTAGAAACTTGATGCACCTTTCAGCTATTTGACAAAAGAGCCTGGATCGAGTTATATTTTATGTGCATGGCTCGATCGACTGGCGTTAGAACTCCTGTCTCTCTATTGTGCATATTCGAAACTTCTTCCCAATTTAGACAAATATCATTCGACTGAGATCCTTGTTCAGAATAGCTAAGATGGTCTCTTTATTCTAATGAAGAAAATCTGTTTGTTGATCATTGAAGTCTCCATCATTTGTTAGAAACCAAAACTTTGAAAAAGTCCTACAGAAACTAATACATCATTTTTTTACCTTTATCATGACCCAAATTGTATTCTTGCCCATTGTGTTGTCTTCCTTTACACAAAAAGGTTCATTTAACAACTTTTAGTAAATCGTGGATCATTGAACAAGGTGGTCTGTCGGATTGGTGCCAACAAGTCGATTAGATGTTCGATTAGCGGGGGGAGTGGCCGAGCGGCTTAGATAGTTTTCGTCAGGAGGCTGAAATAAGCTCGGTCGAATGAGGTCAAACCTTGGAGGCCTGACCTCGCAACTCGCCTCGCGGTCCTTCGGAAGGGACGTTAAACTAGGGGTTCGATACCTGGATGCGGCATGCATAGTGGGCCTAAATTAGCCTTAAGTAGCGAGAAATCCTGAAAAGCCCACTCAAAACTAATTAAGAACAAACAAACAAGCATTCTACTGGAGATCAATGTTTGCGTTGGGTGACACGTTGCCACCGTTGGCCGAAGCTTTAAGCATATACAAGTCTTTAGTAGAAATAGCCATGCAGACGATTGGCACATACAAATCCATATTTGGACAAATGGTATGCGTCAGCAGGAGATGCTGATATTAGATTAGCTAGAATTTGACTGCAGGTAGCTTGAACCACTGTTGTGTGCTTACATTCCTTTAATCCAGCCAATAATTCACATGTTGATTTTAATTTCAGCATCCAAGAAGATGGATCTTGGCGAAGAAGCTGATTCAAAGCCCACAACAACGCGGGAAACTTTGCGAAAGAGAGGTAGAATTCATACGTACAACACTGGCAACAAGAGAACCTTGGAATACGATACTGGCTCTGACGTTCTTGGCCTAACACCTGAATCTCTTGCATCAGCAAACCAACCATTCCTGCTCTTCAGTCCCGACAAGAAAGTGTTTGTTTTCGTCTCTAAAGATCTGAAAATAACTGGCAAACACAACCCTTATGTTCAGGCACGCAGTGATCGTTTGGGACTCAGAAACCAGTTTATTCTGAATCAAGTCGGTGATAAGTACACAATTTTTAACACGGAGCAGAGAAAGTATATCTATGTCTCGAACAGCAAATCTGGGTTCATCAAATATTGGAACAGCAATGTCCTTGCAGCTGATGCAGTGCCAGATGATGCAACCCAAAAAGCAAAATTTCTGTTTGAGTTTGAAGACAGTGACGGTGATGGGTTTTACACTATAAAGAATCAAGACAAGTATTTGTATATCTCAATGCAACATTATGGAATCCCTTCTTACAACATGGTCAAAGCAACAAATCAAAGGGAAGTGGAAAGATGGGACTCTCGATTCTTCCAGTTTGCATTGCGAGAAGTAAGTTCATGTATGATTAAAGAACCATTGTTACCCAAAGTCCTTTGCAAGCACGTTGAATTTCAAACAGTCTGAAATCAAATTTGGCTTAAGCGGAAACCATTGGATCCACATTGCTGTAACAGTAATGACAGAAAAAGTTTTACTCTACCGCATGAGTCAAAAAGTTTGCGCTTTTTGATGGCTATGGAATAAAAAGTATGTGACCGATATTCAAAATTAAGATGTTAATCCACCAGGCGAAGGCTATCTTAGGTTGGAAAATTTTCTTTAATAAATCACTCATCATTCAGACCTAGGAATTAGGAAAATGCTGGTAAGGGGCATCTTTGGGAACCAGGATTCCTCATTCCATTGTGGTCCATAGTTTACCTGCCATCGAAATTAAAATTCTATTTCTGAGACTTGCAATATGAGCTTCAATGCCATATATATAATAGACTAGAATGAAACGTGGAATTTTCGATTCCCATACAAACCCCTTACAGGCATTTTTCTGATTTTTGGGCCCTAGAAATGTGTGATGTTATCCAACAAAAATTTTCCATCTAAGTTAGCCTTTGACTGATAGATTAACATTTTATTTTTGAATATCAGCTTCATACGTTCTATTTCACAGCCCGCCAAATGCGTAAACTTTTTCTGAATCACCCGGTTTTTGATTGGACTTTTATGTCAGCTGCGAGTGTCGAGCTCTTGGACCCAGAAATTCAGTTTTCCGCACTGCAATGAGTAGTGAAAACACTATGACTATGACTATGACTATGACTATGACTTAACCAACCAGTAACACGACTGTGTGCCTTTTATTGCTTGTTTTTCATTTTTACAGAAAGCAAAAAAGCTTGAATTGGAAATAACAAGCGAACCAACACAGAAGATAGATCTGATGACCATAGTTGACAATAAACAGAGTAAGAGAGTTTGTAATCAAGGGGATCCGACCAAAGACAAGGCACTTACGATGAAATTCGATTACAAGGAGGATTTTGTTGAGACCCAAACATACACCAAGACACATGGATTTACGTTCAATGGAAATTTGAAAGGTAGGAATGTGCTCTTTAAAACTCCTCATAGTGTTATTCTTTTCATGAGTCAGATAGCCCATCAGAAAGGGCTCACGCATTTGGCGGGCTTCGGAATTAAAAGTATGCTGTCAATATTCAAACTGGAATACTACCATATCAATCAAAAGCTGACTTACCATAAAAGCTCTATTTAGCCCCTCTCTCTATTAAGTCCCCTCTCTATTAAGCCCCCTCCCGCATAAGCAAAGTCCTAGAATTTACCAAATATTTCCATTTACTTAATGACACAACCTTGTATGTTAATTTTGATATGATAAAACTGTGTTAGGTATTTGAGTCGTAAAATCGTATGTTGATTCCTCAAAATATGGGATAAAAGAACTGAAAAGCTACCAACTATATCCGTATCACCTGATTTTGTGAATGAGCCCCCCTCTCTAATAATCCCCCCTCTCTATTAAGCCCCCTCTGGAAGGTCCGAAATTAAATAAGCCCCCGGGGGCTTAATAGAGCTTTTACGGTTATAGAAAAAATTTTGTTTGGTAAAGTCACTCAAAATTTAGACCAAGAAACTAGGAAAATGCTGTTAAGGAGAGAGAGAGAGTTGCGTATTAGATTCATTTCTATGATTTACTTGTCATTGACATTTGATTCAAAGTCAAACATGGAATCGTTGTTCCTCCTTGAAACCCCTTGCCAACAATTACCTAATTTCTGGGTCTAAAAGGTGAATGATTTTAGCAAAAAAATTGACATGGGAGTTAGCCTTTGGCTGAAAGATTAATGTCCTAGTTTTGAATAACGACTATACTATTTATTATTACGTGGCTGAAGTTTCAAAAGGAGGCAAGACAGCATCCCGCCACTCCTATTGATTAATCGCACCTTTCTCGCAGGTTTCCTGTAGCCTTGTATAATACGATACAAGAACGACAGAGCAGAGACTGCATAGAATGACGTCATCAAGCAATCTGAGATAAGGAAGTGTTTTGATAAATAGGCTTTTTGAAATGATAAATCAAGAGTTTAAGGCCAACGGAACAAAATATCAAGTGTTGCAAAATTCTGGGATCTGTTGCAGGGAGCTAGGGGAGCTCAAAGCTGCAAGTTTTCGCGCATGCGTGTGCAGTGTCTGCTCTGTATACAAGAACACGTTCTTGTTGCCACAGCAGCTGCTCTAGGCCGGTCAGATTTACAATAAATTCAAGCGACATAACAGTAACAAAATGTGACTGACTGTGACAAGTCAAAATTAGAAGCTATCATGTGATAAAACTCATACTAACCAGTTTTGTCGTTGTACAGGAAAATATAAAGCCCGAGATCTTAGAAGTACAGACCGAGCTTTTTGTATGCATAGTATTCCAAACCCTGCAAAGCATTTTAATTTTTCTTTACTCAACTGGTGCAGTTATGATCAAATTTTGTGCTACTAGAATACTTCTTTTTCAGCAACCTTTGGTGGAGCATCTTTCCAATATGCCAACACGCAATCATCAACGGAAACTCAGACAAGTACAAAATCGAGCACAAATTCATTTGAAAAAACGATTGAAGTAAACCGATGTGTATGCATCACTGTGACGTACCAACACTCTGAGTACACCCAGAATTTCCAGATAAAAGCCACGACGAAAGAAGACAAAGTGTTGAAAGCCAGAGGATCTATTGACGGCCAAAAGCAGTATGAGTTTAGGGGCAATTTCAAGTTCTACGATTGGGTGGATGGATTCAAGTGCCCACATGAAACATAACAAGTGCCCATATAAAGCAAATGAAGTGATCGCATGAAACGAATGAAGTAATCACATGAAGCAAAAGAAATCATCACATGAAAACGTGAGAAAGTATGCTGCAACTTTGATTGGCAATGGGACAAGCAAATTTGATTGTAAATATATCATTGTTTTTTCTTCTTATCATTGTTCAGATCAGCTTGCAGAGAATTTTAGCTTCTATGTTCTTTCACAGTCTGCTTGGGTCGGGAATCGCTTGGAAAAGCGCAGGTAATTGTTAGAATTTTTCTTAGTAAATGAGAGATATATGAACATAGAAATTGACCAATAAAGCTGACCAAAACATTTTCAACGTCATATTAAAACCACTTATGATTTTCATTATCACCTACTCGCGGATTTCAGAATCTACAAAAAACTTTACGTAGAAGGAAATTATTGAAGATTTCTTTATATTAGTCATTAATGTCGAAACCTATTTTAGAGTGAACTATGAAGCCCACTTTATAAAATGTTCAATGTCCCACCCAGCAAAGTTTGTCACATTCTCAAGTAAAGTTAGGATGGAACTGCCCTGAAGAGCATACTTCTTCTACGTTTTTGTCTTTGCCGGTATACGTTATACGAGCTGCTTTAGTCTTGAAAAGTATTTACCCACTGGGAAATGTTGTTCTTTGAGGCTTTTGTGTCTGAAAAAGGTCAAATTGTGCCCATTTTGTCTTGAGGAGTAGAAATGCAGACACAAACTTAGTAGAAATGTTGGCTTAAAAAGCGCTTAAGTACATGTAGATTTAGCAAAGCATTTCATTGCAAATCAAATGGCTCCCCTGTCCGTCAACCTCAGATAGCCTAATTTGTCAATACTTTTTCTAAATAACAAAATCAGCAGTTGTTACAATGCCTTTTCGAAAGAACACTTTGCACTTTGCATTGTCTGTGTGTACTTTGTAGAATCCACTCAGTTTTAACCTCTGAAATAGCCTGCTCCTAAAACTTTGGATAGTTTGACTTGCCAATTTATTTCAAACGGACAAAATCAGTAGATATTATAAAACTTTTTCGAAAGAACACTTTGCATTGTCTGTGAAATCCATTGAATCAACTCTAACTCTGGCGTTATGATGTTTCGTTCCATGAACTTTTCCTTTAGCAGCGATGTGTTTACCTTCTTTTGTCTTGGCAATCAATTCAAACCCTTGGCTATATTCATATCTGTCAATCGTAACTGTTGCACAAGATATCTTTCCTCCTTTCGTCACGATCTTGAAAGTGTCCGAGAATTTCTCAGTGACTGACTCTGTGTTTGTGGTTTGGAAGTTTGCATTGTACTGAATGTTGACACCAGCGATTGGAAGTATGGCTGGAAAGCAAGGAAACACTTACGATTAGTTTTCAAATTTCATTCGGTACTTGAAAAATCAACATATTTCTCCTTTGATCCAACATAGCACATTATTTTGGATCAGTTCCCCTGAAGGGTAGATGGTACATAGTATGTTTATGGTACGGATATGTGCCGCCCATTTGGTTGGGTTTTGAGCCAAAAACTCTCTTAGCAAGGGTCCTTGTCCGGAGCATAAAGATGGTCAGACTTGGCTGAAATTAGCAAAAAAAGGATTGAAAATAGGTTGTTTTCCGTCGTACAGACGTACAGATGCATACGATAGACCTTGTCTTAAACAATTTCACAAGTTTTTGCTTATTCGTGGCTCAAGAAAGTCCAAATGAGTGTTTCCTTCAAAACAGCGATTTCATTATTCTTCCAAAATATGAAAATCAAGTAGATATTGAAAGAAAAACTTCCAGCATTACTTCCAAGATTTTGAAATGGATTGATACTTAAAGTTGAAAAGGTCATCTAATAACTTGTTTTTTTTTGGAGCATTAACTCGCTTGAGAGATTTTGAAGTGCTTCAACTGAAGTCAGGAACTCAAATCAAGCATCAGAGACGTAGGAACTTGGAGGAGCATTGGGGGCACTCCACCCCCCCCCCAAGATGTTGCAATCATCTGGAAAAGTGCCTCTTTCGTCTCAGTAAGTGCTTCCTCAGCTTAATGGAAAAGTGGCCTTGAAATGTGGTGACCCGAAGTTTAAAACAAGTTTACAATGCTTATGGTCCTGCCTAGAATTATTGAAAAGATATGTTTCTAGTTTGCTGACCTGAAAGATCTCCCTTGATAGTGAATCCTTGTGTATCTGAGAATGTTATCGTGCTTGTGTAAGTCTTTTCAAAAACGTATGTCCCTTCGAAAGGTTCTGCATCTTTGTTTGAGTTATCATATCTCCTGGTTGCTGAGACAACTTCTGTTACAACGTTTCGTTTCTCAAGTTCACTGTCCATTGGTTTGAATTCGACGGTTGCTTTCTGAAATTGTTGAAAAGGTATTCTTAAAAGAGTGTCAGTTGCGCCAGCTATTTGGTACGCCAATTAGAGAGTAAAGTTTCAACTGTCTCCGTATTACACGAAGCAATCCCTGAGCTAAGGATAAAGCTTATTGCACCATTTTTTCATTGAAAATTTAATTAATGGAGCAGCTCACTGATAGTGCTGGCCAAAGTATACGAAAACCAGTTTTTGGCAATTTTTAATGTGATTAAGATGGTGTATCACAAATTACGAACAATTTTTCCAAAATTAAGTCAAGCTTTCAATCAGGCAACAGAGTTGCAATTTTTCAAATAAGTGTGATTGCTTATTGCGATTTTTTCAGAGTGAATAAATCTTTTTGACTCACTAAATGCTTTGAAACAAGTAAATAAGCATTAAGTATCTTTAGCATCAGGATCCCAAAAAGAATTGCGGCTTGTCTCAAACTATTTCAAAAGAGTACGCTAACTACTATTTCTGTTTCTCTTTCTTCTTTCTTTCTTCTGTCGTTTTGTGGAAATATTGCAATCCTGCAATTCGCTTTGCTATAAATAACTTATCTTTATCACACACACAATAACGAAAACGTCAGAGGCGGTGTCATTAAAGCTCTCTAAATTGTCGCTTATTCCATGGAATGAATGACTTCGTTATGGTCTTGAGACAGTACGGGGGCCCGGGAGGACAAGCTGTGCTTTAGTGATGCACTGCCAACAGAACTGAGCTGACTGCTAGATTTAGAGGTTGCAAGACGGGACGGTAGTTGGGGGGGGGGGGCAAAGGCATCTTGTAATGTCAATATGATAGTATTGCTCGTTAAAGTTTGCCTAAAACTGAATGTCATGTTCCGCGAATAAAAAACTTTTGAAAACTTTTCCTTAATGCAAATCTCACGTAACATCGATCTTAAAATGAGACAGACATTTGGTATACATACTTCCTTCAAACTGAACTGAAATAACTGCGTTTGATCACGTTTCCTGTTCTTGACATCTGCTTCTACAATTCTGTTTGCTGGTATTCCAACTCGGTCAGATGACACAAACAAATAATTTCCATTATTCTTGATCCTGTAAAACCCATCATCATCATCTTCAAATACAAACTCAAATTTTTTCTTTTGATTAGAATCAGACAGGCTCCCAGGATATTCATCTGATCCCAAAACATTGAAACTGCTCCATTTCAAAACACCAGAAGTACTGCTCGATACATAAACATATCTATCTGTTTTAATATTCCTTATGTAGAATTTTCCTGTGCGACTTTTCTCGATTATGAATTCATTTCGACCACCAAATCTTTCAGAACGAGCTTCAACGTAAGTATTATGTTTCTTCCCAAGAACTCTCTTATCATTAGACATGAATAGGTACAACTCTGTCTTTGGACTGTATATCAGAAAAGGCTGATTTGCATCTGCTAGGGTTAACGGATCGATACCAGCAACGTTTGAACCAGGGTCGTATCCCAAATGGCGTTTCGAACCACTGCTAGACTTTGAAGACGCATGATGGAATATCTGTTGCCTTACTTGGCTTTTTCGGGCTGGTTGATCTTTTATCACGATCGTCTTGTCATTTTTTAGAACAGGTGGTACAGGTTTGACGTTAGGCTCCAATTTTGCTTGAACTAAAAAGACATTAAAGATTAAGATCATTAGAAATTGAAAAGAGTCCAAAAGAATCCAAAATTGTCAACAAATAAGATTAATGGATGCTAGAATGCAAAGACTTCCACGTCTTAGAATTATGCTGAAATATAGCTAGACCTATTACATTTGTCCTTGTTTTCGCTCCATTTACCCCAACGATACCCCCATTATACCCATTCCGCTTCAACGAAGTTTAGCGGAATGACTACAACAGAAAATGACAATTCAATTCAATGGAGCAAAACTTAGCCGAAAGTCATCAGTTTAAAATATAGCTAGGTAGGTAATCGAATGACCATAAGCGCAAAGAGGGGGGACGAGGTTGTTGAGAGATAAAATGATTGTCAGCTTTGAAATGACAGAATCAGTTTCTCTGCAGATGCCCTACCGGGGGACACTATGGTCAGTACTAACAGAAAAATAGAAGGTGCAAAGACCCCTGTATTCTTTGAACAGTTTGCCATCTTGAACTGTGCATTATATATAGTGAAAGATGTAGAATATATCTTAGTTTCTGCGAACTAATTTCATTTGTTAGATTGAGAAGTTTTGTTCATTTTGGGCACTCCCGTAAACAGACCTTTAGCTATCTGAAAACAATCTGAATCGAACGAACTTTTATCTCCATCATGGATAATAGAACAGTTCTATTATCTATATCTCCATTACAATAACGATATAAGCTCTAACGCCACTCGATCGAGCCTCGTGTATAAAAGTGTATCAAAATAACGCTGGATCTAGACTCTTTCGTAGAATAGCTAAAAGGTCTATTGGATTCATGATGCTTCAGATGCTTGTGTCTGAGTATTGACATCAAGGCTTACCTCCACAGTTTGGCCCTTTGAATTTGATATGACAAGAGCATTTCTTTTTGCCTCCTTCTTCCTCCTCGCATGGGCCATTAGCGTTACAATCTTGCTCTGTTACACAAGCACCACCACCAACTGCAAATAAATAAGCATCCCTTAAAAGTTAAACTCTGTTTGAGGAGAGATAATTTTCGCAAAGTGGTATTCTAGGCGAACGAAACGAATCCCAATACATCAAAAAATCTACACTATTATGCCCGAAAGTTATTCCAAGCGTTGCTGAGAGCAAAGCACATCTTTGGGATCCACCTTCCCCAAGAGCTAACACCATAACAAAAAGAGTCTGTTGTGGTCAAAAGTTAAATGTCAATGAAAATGATATTCCAAAAAGCAAGCTCTTCAATCCACCTTTTCGTGGCTCTCCGCAAAGCAGTTACGTGGCCACGAAATCCCAAAGTCTGATTGGCTCAGTACAGAAATTTGGACAAGTTTGGAGAAAGTCTGAACACTTAGTGAGCTATCAGATTACTGGATTAACTCGGCACGTGACTCGTCACGGTGGGCCCTGAACAGATGGATTCGATGTACCTTTTGAAACGACCTTGGCCTCTCCTCTTTTCCCAATCGCAGTTACCAAGCTCGATAAAACTACCAGAAATAGCACAGTGTTTGAGGCATTTATCAGCTTTCTACCTAAGCAAAAAGAAATGAATTGGATTGATCATCTATAGACAATCAATCAATCAATCAATTAGTCGACAGGAAGTCTGCATGTTTGCGTTTGCGAGCCTGTAGTTCAAAACGATTCATCAGATAGCTCAAAGAAAATAATGTCGATGAGAAGTAAACGAATCAAACCAGGCGTTCCTTCTTTAGCCATACATTTTCAATTTTGGTTACAGCAACCATCATTTTTTCCCAGCTCAACAAATTTTATGCAGTGTAGTTTATTACACTTGAATTTTGGCAAATTAACTGCAAGATTGCTTTGTGAGACTCGCTTTGTTCTTGGCAACAACAACTACATGTGATAAGTGCTACCGTTAAGTTGGCCACTTGTTGACTTGTTCTGCAGCAAGAAGGCGTTCGGCTGCAAACTCCAAATTAGTCATACCGATATTTTAGTATTACATGATGAAATGAATTTACATGAGAATATAACAAATTCTGAAAGTTTGGTGAGGAAAGTACGTGCCAATCCTTTCTATTTTGAAGCAGTCGCTCCTTCAAAATTGTGATCATTAGGTAAGAAAATCTAGAGGGTTTTCCGAAACTGACTGTCTTGCAATATGTTAGCGGTGAAATCAAAATCTTAGGAATTGAAATTCTCACCTTTTGTAGGACAAAATGCCATTCTTTTAGCCTTCATTAAATCTTTAACAGTAGAAATTTGACAGGCTCTGGACTTCTCTTTGTGATTGTAACAATCATGATTATACGAATTTCATGCTTGGTTGCCTCTAAACTCTGCCACCAGTCTTCAAGTTACAATCAAACTTGAAACCTGCGCACTTTTTATATGCCACGGCACGTGCAGCATTTTTAACTGATCCTTTTTCTACTACTATATTTCAAGTGATCTATAGGTCGCTTTAGGGCCCCCCTTTAAAAGTGACGATAAACAACGAGCGAGATGCAAGGATGATAACATCATGAAATCAGTAGGTCCTCGTGAACACACCATTCCAAAGTGAGTCGCAATCCGTGGATTATCTCAAGCTTCAAATCACAACAAATGAAGCAGCCAAAGATTTCCTAAACCAGTATGGCTAACTGACACTTTGTGCACGCGAAATTCCATTGCTAGGTAAGTTATGAAAACAAATCAAAAGAAGAATAATAGAGCTGAGCATTCATCTCGCAAATCTTCAGAAGCCAAGCTTAGTTACTTCATTTCCACCTTAGATGCACTAGATTAAAAATAATGAACGAATACAAGGAATCACGTCGTCAGTCTATTTCGTGTGTACAATGCAACAGTTAGCCATGCATGTTTTATACCATCTTCTACGGCCTAGTTTGTTTGGATTTGGAGTTTGAGAGAATTTCTTAATCGATAATCGTGTTGAATTGTTATGAGATCTGCCCTTGTTACAGCAAGATACATTAAAATCGAAAACTTTCAGACGATCAAACTTGCTGACAAAATTTTGTCCGAAAGTTTATTTGTCCAAAATTTTGGTAATGTCCGAAAGCTTTTTTCTCCTAAAGATTTAAATTAATTGAAAATGGAAAAGTGCAAAGAACCGTAACATAAAATGTTTATCAAATCAATCAATGTTTTGCCAGTAGTACTTAGGTTTCTTGAATCTTTCATTTAAAAGTTTGGCTCCTTGAAGCGTTTCTTGAAAAAAAGTTCACGTATGGCAGCACATTTTAATTTGGTTTACTTCTGGTTTTACCATTGTTAAATCGAACGAATATTGCATTCAAATCTCCTTGTAGATGCGATGATCCCCTCGTACCTACTGAAACTTGATATGCATCAAGCAGTAGTTAAGTGTTATGTAAATTAGTAGATCACGTGACTCTCCCTAGGTCTGCGTGACCCGTTCAAGTGATCTAGGGCGAGAGAAGGGAGGCATATTTTGTAGCCTTTGAGAGCATGGACAGTATTGTTGTGCTTGTCTGAACTAAACATGAAACAATAATGATTGAATACTGGCCCAAACAAAGCAATGTTTGTATTCCGTTACAACATCCTGCTTTGGTTAGGCCCTGGCTGCAAATTCTGAATCCCAACTGCAACAACATTCCGCCTCCCAAACTTACCCTAACAAAATGCCCTCGCAGCGACAAGCCCTTGAGAGAAAAACTAATTGTTCTATTTTACATTGGTAATTTTGGTTGTCCCAAACAGATCTAATGTGTGACAAATATTTTAGAAAAAGTGAAGTTGCGTAGTTTAAACAGAACTGCAGACGTCCAAATATTTTACTCGCCTAATGAAGTCATAAATTTTGCAATCACAATTTTTCAGTTATAATGTTGACGACATGTGCGGATGCAGAAAGCAACTCGGTTTATGTGCATCCTTACTACTTATTGCAGAAATTTTTCTAACTTTTTATCCGTACATTCCATTGTCCTAGCAAAGCATATCACAATTATCTAGCAGATCAACAAACAAAACTTAGCATACGTTTTTATCACTAAATCTGTTTGCGTTGATAAACTTGAAAAACTGCTCTTGAATTATATGGCCTGAGGACTAGTTCCCAGGTGGACGTGCCCAGCCAGTGACTCTTGATTCAATTAGTGGCTCAGTAGCCCTGCCTGCAGGCTAGTTGTTCTGTCCCTCTGATTCTAACACGTGTAGTTTTTGGTTTGGCTGGTGATTCTCAAACCCAAGGGTCTTGATCTAAGATTGAGAAACACATTGTCTAAATTTACGTACTGCAAGATGCTACCGGTATTGAAGGAACCTGGAAAGCTTGTGTTTGTTTAGAAAATTACCAGACCATGATATTGTTCGTTGTAACGCAAGAATAAACAAGAACGAATATAAATACACGTTATGAAATCATTCTATATGACTGGTCTCTTAAAATAGTTGATGAAAATTAACACTACCAGAGAAATGGACGGTAAGTGAAGAAAATTGTTAATATTTCTTCTTTATGAGATTATGAGACAGTAAATTATCTGTCAACTGGAGCAATTTCGGCATAATTTAATTTCAGAAGAAATAGGTCGCAAACATTGAAATCGCCGACATTTTTGGTTATTTTCTAGAATCAAAAGCATTGCATTTTCGTTACTAAAAATCAAAATCACCGGCAATTTTGGTTATTGGAAATTAAAAACCATGAATGCTCTGGTTGATGGAAAATTAGATTTATTGATACTTTTGAGTATTGGAGATTCAAGTCATCGATACTTTTAGTTACCGGAAGCATTGAAATATCATTAGTACGAAAACAAAGAAAAATACTTAAAGGCGAACTGTCGTGGCTGTGATTGGCTAGTTGTGATGTTGAACTCAATAACAAAGCTCTGGCCTTGAGTAATTACCAAGACTTTTTGTTCTTGGATCATCCTTTGTTTCGAGAATAAAGGGAATCAGATCATTAGCATCTTCATGAATTTCACTTTACAGTGAAATTACTGAACCTTGCCTAATTCTTTTCTTCTTGATTGTCGTATTTACCAAATCAGCGCCACGACAGTGTGCCTTTAAAAGACTGCTTCCTCTATTTTCGAGGATTTACTGGGGTTTACTTTCCCCAAGTTTCGGAAATAACAAATGTCAAAATCGCCGAAATTTTTTGCATATCTTGACCTTTTTGCGATTAATTTACATAGCTAAATGCTTTTCTGTGATAATTCCAGGAATCGTTTTACTTGAAATTTTTTTAAGGGAATACAAGAATACAAGTGGTTCAAACTACATGCAGTCAACTCTAGCCAATCGCATATCAGTATTTCCTCATGATTTCGATAAGTTACCAAATATGGCTTGGCAGGTGTCACGGCCTATTATCTTTGAACAGCTATCTTTGTCAAAGGCTTATGTAAGGCTAGATTCCCTTTAAGAACCCGCTCACACTGCTCCATTTTCATATGAAAGCGGAGCAAAACTTCTCTGCTTTTGCCTTACATTCACATTGCTCCGCTGTGAAAACGGTGCGTTTTGAAAACGATCTGTTTTCAGTGTGAACGCCAAAAACGGAGATATTGGAAAACGCTTCTCACTCCATTTTAATGGCATTCGAAGTCGCGATTGGCACCTTTTGACAACTATTAACAAAATGCTTTGCTTTGAAAAGGCAACTGACAACACAGTTTTGCTGGAGCAATGTGAACGCCTATCGTATTCATTTGATGCGGATTCATTTGAAACGGAGCAATGTGAACGGGCAGCGTTTTCACCCACCAACAAAAACGGATAGAAATGTAAACGGAGGAGTGTGAACGTAGCCTAAAAGTTCAAAATATTTTATTTTAAATGCTAAATCTTTTACAGCACGAAGCGCAATATTGCTGTTGGTACTTGTGTGCAGTTTGATTCAATTTGGGTCTCTCGAGAAAGCAGAACCGATCAAAATCAACAGTAAGTGTTTTTGATTCAAGAGCTTTTGCACGTTGGCAGCACAGTTGATTCATCCAAAAGAAGCACGATCATGGAGCCTAAAGAACTTTGTGATCTTATCACTGAATTTTATTCAAGTACTCTTTATTTCGTCAAATGCATTACCTATCACAAGACATGACGATATCTAAAAATAGCTAAAGTGCGTATCAAATTACATGTCACCTGAGATTTGCGGTGGCCCAAAATTCCTTCGCGAAACACTTCTCTTGTTGTTTTTTGCAGACATTTGCAGGTGACATCTTATTTGAGGCAGAATATGTTTACATTAATCAAAAAAGAAAACTTTGTAACAAGTTAAACATTACAGCTCTTACGCTTTATTCTAAAGTGAAATTAATCAATATTCCTAGAATCTTTTATTTACGTCGTCGTAAGATCCACACTTGCTCGTTGGGGCTCCCTGTTGTATGTTTTTTTCTGTGTTTCCTTTGATATAGGATGTTCTGGGTTTGGATGCTGTTTCTTTCAATATCCTATTCTTACATAGGCAAATTGGATGGCATTTAGGCTGCCAGCTGTACAAGTGATGAACAAAGTCCATATAATTTAACAAAGACTCCTATAGAAATCTTCCTTCGACTTTACCGCTCAGTCGTTTTAATATAGATGCTTTCCTTTAAGTAATGATGGATTTTCACTGTTATCAACAGTTGGTGGAGCTGATTGTATTGATTCTGAAGATTGTGCCTTCAATGGAATTTGTAGACCTGACCCCAAAGATAAAGAGAAAGGAACTTGCAACTGCTTTGTAGGATTCACCAAACCAAACTGTGAAGGTAAGTAATTGCATATGACATTTTCATAAAACATTATAAGTAAAATTCTTGCAAAAGCAACCTGCATATGTTGACATGCAAGAGACACATATTTGTCACTGAATTTTGTTTCTTGGCCGATTTGTTTCTTGGTTTCTTGGCACATATTTGCTTCATTTTTTGAAATCTTTATTTTTTTTATTTTACTTCCAGGGAGTCGTTTTGAGGGGGCTTGTTTTAATTATCAAGGCTCACCAAATGCCTTTTCAGATGTGTCTTGAATAGGCGTAGTGAAGGCAGTTCTCTGAGATTAACTGGAATATCAATCCAAGCCTTAATGCCCGAGTAATGAAATCCTTTCTTGGTTAATTCAAGATTTAGCTTGGGAATATGGAGATCTCTATAATTCCTCGTATTATAATTTGATATAGAACATATCTGTTGGAACATATTCCATAGGCTTTCCGGACATTGTCTGTTTACAATCTTATCGTTTGCTTATTGGTATTATAGAGGAAGATAAGAACAGTAAGCTTGGACCTGGTGTAAAAGGTAAGGCTGGAAAGCGTACTCATGTCCATCATCATGAAAGCGGATCAAAACGTGAGCAAACTGCAGCAAAGAGAAAACTGGACTACGACCCAGGGTCTGATCTCTTCGGCCTTGATCCTAAGGTTCTTGCTGATGCAGGGCAGGAATTCCTCATTTACAACCCAGACAAGAAAGTATATGTATTCGTCTCCAAAGACATGAAGGCAACTGGCAAACGTGTGCCATACACAGAGGCAAGAGCGGATCGAGCAGGATTGAGGAATATCTTTACATTTGAAAAAGTGCCTGGGCAAGATGGCAAGTACTATATCAAGAATAAAGACACCAACAAATACCTTTACGTCTCGAATAGTAAATCTGGCGTTGTCAAATATTGGAATAACAATGTCCTTGCAGCTGACGCCATTCCAACTGATGACTCGAAGAAAAAGTATATATTTGAATTTAAAGATGAGGATGGAGATGGTTTCTACAAAATAATGAATCAGGGCAAATCCCTCTATGTCTCTGCACACATGCTAGGAATTCCGATGCATAGAATAGTGAAAGCTACTGACCAGAAAGAACTTGAAAGATGGCATTCGCAGTTCTTCCAGTTTGCACTAAAAGAGGTAAGGGTCCCGAAGCAAAGATAAATAAAGTCTTTCTTCTACAAAGCAAAGGTTATGAACACAAACAAGGTACTAGCATGCATTTGAAGTGCTTATTTATCTTCTGAGCTGTTGCTTGATCAATTTAACCCGTAGCAATTTATTCTGAAAAACTGGTTTCAAAAATATGGTAATTTATTCATTTCTCGGATTTTCAAGTCATTCTGCAGGCCACGTGTCGGAAGATAAGAATAAAGCCAAATTCTAAATTTGCTCAGGAGCACGAAATTTGAATAAGGAAAAGAAATATATCATTTTAGAACCACAGAATTTCTCCAGATGACTTCAAATCCATCGTTAGGTAAAATTTTCACAGAATATTGACTGGAGAAGGATACCATTATTTCATTCTAAATGAAAACTGTAGGACTCAAAAATTGTCTTTCAATCCTGTCTTCTGATGGTTATCATAGCATAATCAAGCTTTTCAACCAAACTGTTATGAAAGGTCCACCAACCTTTTGAAAGGCTGCAATTGCAAAGTCAGACTAATTTACTATTGCCTTCGCAAAAAGTGTTTCAAAAGTATGTCGATTCATTCATATCGCAGTCAAGGCTGAACTATCAAGGTTTTTCTCCCAGTCCATGTTTCGAAATATTGAACGAGGGAGCTTGGACCAACCACGTTGAGCTTTCAGAAAAGCAGCTCCCAAACATTTTGCAGCCCAAAATTGTTTTTGGCGATAGAATTGTCATTTTATTGCAGAACATTGCCAACAAGGTACTATTTGAAGGTTGATGAGCGGACTTGAACCTTTTAAGGGTTAGGAAATTTCGCTGATAATTATAGTCATACGATTGACCTAATGATACACTTTTCAAATTTCTTTTCGACCAACATAGAAAGCGAAGGAAGTGAAGTTTGAGACCAAAGGTGATCCAAAGAAGAAAGTGAAGACATTGGTTGATGCGAAACAAAGCTCAAAGTCATGTCACAAAGGTGATGCTGTTAAAGACAAGGATAAAGATCTTGATGTGCAAGTTGCTTACAAAGAGACAAAAACTGAATCAAGAACCTACACACAGACAGACGGATTTACATTCAGTGGTAACCTGAAAGGTAAGAATATCTATAGCATGAGTGTGCCTTTATTTTTAGTATTTGCGTTGTTTCTCTGGAGAAGCCATAACTTCCATAGCTTTTATCTAAGAGAAGAAAGGGTCTATGCAATGAGCAAAAGCTTGCTACAGTGAATTCCAGAATTCTAGAACTTAATTTATGTAGCCTTTGTTGAGACTCGTTTCACACATTATTTGAATAGAGGATTGGGATAATTAAACATAATTACTCGAGTGGCCGTAGAGAGCTTGCACTCTTTGTTTCGTAGACCCTTTCTTCTTTTGAATAACGGGTCGACTCGTAGGCAATAACTTCCACAGCCCTCCACAGACTTCTTTATAATGTAGAATATGAGATCCGAATGATCAATAGACCTATTCTAAAAGAATCTGATTCGAACGCTTTTTTGATACATTTGTAAAATTTTTGCATGTGCAATGCAATCCCACTCAGTTGAGCTTCGTATGTACAGTAGATATGTTTTCAAATGTCACTCGATCCAGGCTGTTTTGTAGAATAGTGAAAGGAAACAGCTCAGACTGGTTGGTAAATATTCTGAGCGTCCATCAGCCTATAGACAGCAATTAACTATGGATGTGCTGTCAGTCTATTTGTTCAGGCAAGCTACGAAAATCAAGTTTGAGCTCAGTTGTTTAAGACTTCGAATGATAAAGATTCATCATTAAGGCACTCATTCAAACTTGCTATCGTGCAACGGTATCGTCTTGTTCCGTTTTCATTCAGCGGTTTTGATAGGCTTCAATTTGGTGATTTGGTGATTTGGTGATTTGGTGATTTGGTGATTTCGGTGGTGAGTAAATCTGACATTTTGCAATTGATTTATGTTACAAGTCAAATAACATTTTCTTCGAAAACAGCAGCTTCTTGGTTTTCCAGCAATGAGAACATAAAAGAGACATTGCAAAAAGGGTTTCTAAGTGGTTTGAATAAGGTTTGAAAAAGGGTCAATAATAAGGTTTATAAATGATTATCCAAAATCATTCTGTAATCCAAAGAATAGGTCTCAAATCTTTAAAAAGGTGTGTAAAAGTCTATGATTTATTTCTCTTGCTTCAAAGACCTTTTAACTATCTCACTGTAAACCTGCCGCTGGATTTTCTGAAATCTTCAATATTTTTAGAATTACAGTGTTTTTCTCTTTTTTAAGAATTCAAGAAAATTTCGAAAAACTTTGAAACTGTCGTAAAGTCTAAACCGGTTCACCAAAGATTAAATAATTTTCAAGAAAACCATAGTCTATGGATGTCTACAAATGGTATCATGCAAACTATTTCACTCTTCTGGCATATGATTTAGAAGTCTGATGACGTCACACCCTAAAATAAGCCGAAATATCAGAATAGGCTGTAATTTTGACAAACAGCGAAGATTTCTGAAAAGTCCAACGGTAGATTAAAGAAAAGTTCCTAAAGACTCTTTCTAGCCATCCAGTTGAAGCAACTACGTCATAGAATTTTACACCCGCCTTTCTACACCAATAGACCTTTTAGCTATTCTAAGAAAGAGTCTGGATCGAGCGATGTTTTTATACATTTGCATGCGCAAGGCTCTATTGAGTGACGTTAGAGCTTCCAGTACAATTGTTCTTATTCGAAAGTTCGACAAAATCTACACAAATATCGTTCAATTCTGATTCTTGTTTAGAATGCTGTAATCAAAATCCTAAATTTTGAACCCACTATGATGACCTGAAATGAAATATTTCCACAGATACATACGGAGGACTGACATTCACATACTCACACACACAATCGGATGCAGAGACCAATACAAAAACCACGGAAACAACAAGAACCGTTGCATTGAAGGTCTCAGTGAACAGATGCGCATGTATCAAGGTCACATACAATGTCGTTGATTATGACCAAGATTATGTTGTCACTGCTACGTCAAAAGAAGGCAAAACTTTGAAAGCGAATGGGCAAGTTAAAGGCTCTAGTCTCAACGAATTCGAAGTTCATACTGAGATGTTCGATTATAAAGATAACTTCAAATGCCCATGGGAAACATAAGGAGATGAAGTAAAAAGATTATTCTTGGATTTACAGACATTTGGAACTTTATAAATCGTTAATTTCAGCGATTTCAGTGACTGATTCGTTTTGAGTTTTGAAATAGCATGGCAAATGAACTAAGGATACACGTATTTGGCTGGACTAAAACAATTTCACATATTCAGTTATTTGCTCATTTACTCACTCTTTCATACTCTTGCACACACACAGACATTCGCCGTCATTATTTCATTTACTAATTCCTTCATTCACTACTTTGCATTCATTTACATTCATTTACATTCCTTTGCATTCCTTAACATTCTTTCATTCATCAAATTATGGTTGTTAAGAACTTAAATGATAAGTGTAAAAGATGCAATACTTCACTCATTGATTCATTCACTTGTGCATTGATACGTTTATTCTTTTATTTTCATGCTTGTATATTTATTTACTCATTCATTCATTCATTCATTCATTCGTTCATTCATTCATTCATTCATTCATTCAGTTCTCAATTTATCTCTTCCTGATTTCTTTCAGGCATTCATTGATTTCACTTGTTCAAGGTTGAAATAAGATATGTCAAAACATAAAGTTCTAGGTGATGTTTTTCTCCTATCTTTAAAGTTGCATTTCTGTGCTTATCGTTGCATTCTCTTACTTTGTTGGAGTTTCTGTTCATTTTCGGGCAACGATTGTGAGAAGATTTATTCTTGTTTCGTCGGAACTGAGTGAGTCAGAAAAGTGGGACAACAGACTTTTCTAGCATAACACAGAACTTTAAACTCGTAAGATCGAAAGGACCGAATTCAGTCCAAAGTCTCACAGTCAAAAATATTTCCCGGAGTCGTCGAATAGAAGAGATATCAGCTAGATCTGAGATAGATGAATTTTTTTCAAACAGATTAAACTTTGCAAAGAAATTTGTAACGCAACCTTCACGTTAGTATTCGAATTCTATATACAAGGAATAGGAGGGCAGGAACGGACGAATGCCGAGCTGCAAAGATTTGATCAGGTAATGGATTCCGAAAGGTAAAAAGTCATGGGAGTCTTTGCAATAAAAGAGTCTGGGTCCAACTCATAAAATAATAACATTGTTTAAAATTAGGTACAAAGTCGATCAACAAAATGCAACATGCATAAAGACAACCTGTAGACTTGTGTTTGTTTAGAAAGTTATCAGACCATAATATTGTGCATTGTAACGCAACCATAAACACTTGCGAATCGAAACACGCAATTTCAGGTCATCCAATGCATGTGGCATTTAAAATAGTCATCGGGAAACAAAAATATCGGGGAGCAACGACATCAGGAGAAACCGATATCGAGACACTACCAGTATCAAGAAAACATTAAATCATCAAGCAGCAGCTATGTATGGTAAGTTGAAAATGATCGGACCTTTCTATTCTTGATCTAAGAAGGTAAGGATATTTAACTTCTTTCTCAAGCATATGTGAGTACAAAGAAAAATTAAATGTGAGCCTGAAATCATTCACACCTACGCCAAATTTTGAGTAATTTCAATCATTATATTTGCTGATCCATTTCACAAGCAGCAAGCAAGCAAGCAAGCAAGCAAGCAAGCAAGCAAGCAAGCAAGCAAGCAAGCAAGCAATTTTCAGCTTTTTAGCGCAGGCGTGATGCCGGGTATATGGGAACAGCTGATGTGGGCCTGCCCTGCCACACTACGACTTTTGCCCCCAGAGCTGCCTCTGAGTACTCATTAACCGATCTCAGAAGGATAGACAACTGAGTTAGCTGTCGTGGTTTGTACTTCCGACGAAGGAATTCCAACCCACGCAGGCAGATCCCACGAGATTCCAAACACGGCCGCACCACAAGATATGTTATTCCTTCAATGTCTCCTGCTGTGTGTCTTTCAGCCTTTTATCATATACTTACGAAACTTCAGCCACAGTAAAATTGGTCCTAAAACATAACAACTCAAAGTACTCAGAACTTTGTATGGGTATGAATAATTTCGGGCTTACCTGTATTTGAATGCCTTCAGCTCTCAAAAATTTATCAGCGAAGTCGTTAGAATAAGTGTCCTTCCTGAATTGACTTGCTTGAAACAAGTCCATTCCTGAATGATATGTTTGTTCTTTTCACTCAACGTATTTCAGAACGCTTTCAACAAAATATTCCTTGTCAAGAGCCTTTTCTGCAATTGCAAACCATTTCAGAAATTTTTTTCAACTCTACCGGATGAGTGAAAATGTTGTATAGAAGTTTGAATGCTTGTAGGTCTCAAGAATGTATCTAACAAATCGTTAGAATAGGTGTCCTCCCTATGGGAAAGGTTTGACCTGCTCAATAAATAGCTGTTTCGAAATCTTTCAATATGACCTTTTTCAGGCAACTTATTCAACAATGGCAAATGTTTCTATTCTAAACTTATCGAATGAGTCAGCAAGTTGTATAGACTTTGACAGGCTGTATGTCTTGGTATAACATGTAAACTAAAAAAGAAATCTTGGTCATCAAGTCGGTAAAATTTTGTTCTCATTTTAAAGCGACTTGATAAAGCTACTTCATCTTGAAAAAATTTTTAGATTCGTTTCCCAGCATACCGGGAGAGTCAAAAATAGATAGACACTTGAAACCCTTACAACTCCAATAATGTTTCATATTCAAAAAAGCTGATGATTCTTGCATAGCTAGCGTATCAACTTAGATAGAAAATTTAATTGATCAAGAACCACCATTTCTTTTTCATACTAGCAGCTACTTGATACAAAAAATTCATCTCAAAAGCGTTTTAGATTCGCTTCCAAGCATACAAGGCCAGTCATAGCATATTCAGACGTTTCAAAGCCTGTTACTCTAAAAAAGATTTGTTAGATTCCTATAAACTATTAGTTCTTGTACAGCTGACATATCAAATTAGATTAGAAAATCTTGTTTGCCAAAATCGGTTGAATCGTTCTTAATTTACAATTTTTTGCTCTTCACATTGGACTCAACCATTCAAATTTTGGGCTTCATTGACACTGATAAGAAAATATTCAAAGCATTACAATGCAAGGATAGTAAGCAAATCAGAGTGCTGAAAAGTAGAAAGTTAACGGAAGACACTCAGACAAAGCATCGTTTCACGGCACGCTGCTTGAAGATGATGAGAATTCGAGACAGAATTTTGCAGAAACTAAAGAAACAACAGACTCCTGATAACCTCAGGTTGTATAAGAAGTTTAGAAACCGTGTATCCAATGAATTAAAAGAAAGTAAAGCATGCTATTTTCATAATTATTTTTCTACAAATAGTCAAAACATGAAAAAGTTGTGGTCAGGTATCAAGACAATTATTTCTCATAAGTCCTCCACTTCTTCTTCAATCAACAAAATCAAAGGCAAAGATGGAAGTATAACATCAGATCCCTCTAAAATGTCAAACATTTTTAATGATTTTTATGTAAATGTTGCTAATGGCATAACAAAGACAATTCCATTAACTCCAAAATCTCCTATTGACTATTTATCTAACAGAACTAGTAACTCACTTTTCCTTACTCCAGTTACTTCTATAGAAGTTAATGATCTAATCAATATTTTAAATCCTTCCAAATCTGTAGGTCCTAATAGTATCCCAATAAAATTAGTTAAAATTATTGGAGACTGGGTTTCACCACTTCTTGCTCTTCTTGTGAATCAGTCTTTTCAGTCTGGTATATTCCCTGATAAACTTAAAATTGCCAAGGTAATTTCTCTCTTTAAAAAAGGAAATCCAGAGCTTCCATCAAACTATCGGCCAATTTCTCTTTTATCCATTTTCAGTAAAATATTTGAGAAGCTTATGTACAAACGACTTTATAAATTCCTTGAAATACATAATATTCTTTATTCTTTACAATTTGGATTTCAAGAAAATCACTCAATTGATCATGCTCTTGTAAGTTTGACAGAAGCGATAAGAAATACACTTGATAATAAAAGACTTGGTTGTGGCATTTTCATTGATTTACAAAAGGCTTTTGATACAGTTAATCATAGAATTTTGCTATCCAAATTGGAACATTATGGCATTCGTGGATGTGCCCTTGAGTGGTTTAGATCATACTTAACAGATAGAAAGCAGTATGTTTCTGTCAATGGAAGTAACTCTAACTTACTTTCAATTACTTGTGGTGTACCACAAGGTTCTGTACTGGGCCCATTACTTTTCCTTATTTATATCAACGATCTACCTAATGCTTCTAAGAAACTTACCTTTTATCTCTTTGCTGATGATACAAACATCTACTATGAATCTAAAGATTTGTCTAATTTGACTAAAGTTGTTAACAAAGAGCTCAGATTAGTAAAGAAATGGCTTGATGCTAATAAGCTATCATTAAATATTGATAAGACAAATTATATCATCTTTCATTCTTCCTCTGTCAAATTTCCTTCTGGATCTGATATCAAAATAGGGAAGAAACATGTTAAAAGAGTTAAGTTTGTTAAGTTTTTAGGTCTCCTTTTAGATGAGCATCTATGCTGGAAATACCATCTCAGTGAACTCTCTAAAAAATTAGCTAGAACATGTGGAATGTTTTTCAAAATTAGGAACTTACTTCCATTAGATGTCTTAATTTGTTTGTACAATGCTTTGTTCTTGTCCTTCCTACAATATGGTCTTATTGTTTGGGGTCAAACATATGCATCATACATTGATCCAATTTTCAAATTACAGAAAAAAGCAGTCAGAGCCATCTCCTTTCAGCCCCGCATGTCTCCCTCTCTTCCAATCTTTAATGATCTTAAGCTTCTGAAACTTTCTGAAATTTTTGAACTCCGACTCTTAACTTTCGTTTTTGATTCTGTTAAAAAGACTTCACCTAGTTGCTTTCATGATTTTTTCTTATTCAATTCATCTGTTCATCAGTATTCCACTAGACAGGCTAGTCAAGGTGATTTATATATGTTTCGAAGAAACAGTCTTCAATATGGACTAAAGTCGATTCGATATCTTGGTGCTAAATTGTGGAATACATTGCCCATTGAGCTCCGAAATGCTCCATCAAAAGCATCGTTCAAAGCAAAATTGAAAATTTACTTGTTGAACAATGTCGACCGATGAATCTAACAGTTTTGATACTGAAAATGCACAATTATTTAAATTCAAGTTAATTTACCTAATAATTTTTTAGGATAGGTAGGGGGGGCTCTCTCCTCGATTAGTTTACCTATTGAGAGAGCTCCTCCTTTAAGTAATTCCCTGCATACAATTTATTTAGTTACTCTTTTATTTGTATGTGTATATTGTATTAATTTTTCTGTATCAATTGTATTAATTTTTAGTATTACCATTATCTTTGTAGTTTAGTTATTTGTTTGTATTGTTAGAACTATAAATTGTATGTAGAGAATTTAAATAATATGAAACTGAAACTGAAACTGAAGCTGCAGCTTCGAATTGAATATGGCAGTTCAGATTGCAAATGCTATCTTGTAACTTTTCATAAAACCTCTCAAACATCTTCTATTCTATTGAAGTTATCTTATATAACGATTTTGTGCCCCCTACTACTATTTACAGTTTCATCAGCAGTTCTAATGTAACTGTGTCATTGTTCGTCACCTCGCAGTTCGTCTGAATCAATTATATGTTTCCTTCTTATTCAATTTACATTTCAAATGCTGCCTTTTATTTTGAATCTTTGTTGTTCGTGTGTCGGAATCAGGCCACATGATTGTTAACTTTGATAAAGATTCGATAGGATCAGCAACGTTTGTAAGATCAAAAAATTTTTGAGGAGCGTGAAGATTTCTAAAAATGGTAATTTTCTGCTCAATAGAGCGGAAAATAGATTTATCTTTGAGCACCAAACATGAAAGGCACCGACATTTGCAGGTCAAACTCCTCCGGTATCGTCATGCTCATGAAATCTGCGTCTCGTCTTACGGCAAGTTTTAAATACCAAAGATCGTAGACTTGAACTTAGAATTTGTGTTTGATTGACTCCAAAATTCTCAAAATGGTACGTTGGGAAGGTTTGGAAGGCCCCCTGAACTTTTTGCGCTTAAAAACAAGGTTTTACAGACTTTGCTCGCTTTTGCTAGTGAATCGGAATAGACGATTGTGCTAAAGATGGTGGCAAGGAATCTTTACCAAGATGCATTGCATTCTTTAATCGAATTCCTGTAGAATCGTTAAGGATTCATAGCTAATTAGAAGGCATTGCATCTTGATAAGAAATTCCTTGCCACCACCTTTAGCGCAATCGTCTATTGTGAATCCATGTCTGATGGCTAAATGATATTTGTGCTTGATTGGAGATATGTCTCGGTCTCTGTGTAGTTTACTGTTTTCAGACTTTGACAGGCTTGGATCTGCGGATCAAGCATATCCATATGTCTTCTTGATACGTTGAAAAGTTATCTCCGCTTGCCGTCAAGGGTTTTTTCCAGTCAGTAGGATGCTCAGAGCAGTCGTGAATCCTATTGTTTACAAGGGAAAATATCGCTGTTAATTTGGATAGAAAGTTAATAATAATAGTAATAACAATAATCTATATTTATACAGGATAAAACTTGGTCAGCTTGTTCAGAAGCTGCTATCAATCAAAGTCCTGTTGTGTATTCGCTGTGTCGGGAAATCCCACTAACTGGAGAGCAACCTTAATGACGGCAACTACAGCTGCAAAGAAGTGTTACTGTTATCGATCAGCTCTAATAGATCCCCTGATTTTTAACAGACCTTTAGCCATGCTAAAAGAGTCCGAATCGAACGACATTTTGATATACTGCAAATAAATTGTGAATGAGAATGCCACTCACACTCTCTCAAACGTTTCGCTTAAATATGTATAAGAAATGTCGCTCTCTTATAGAATATCTAAAAGGCTTTTTTGGAATATCTTCGTGTTCAAAAAAGTAAAGACCTCTACAAAAAATCTACCTTTAACATTAACCTTAATGAATTGGATAGTGTGAAAAACGATCCAGTCTTCAAGCCTCAGTTCAGTCACTTCCATTGCACAATGTCGACGTCATCACGTCCTTTAGATATAACATGTATCCTTACAGCATTTTCCTCTTTTTCAGCTAACAGGGCGATTCTCGCGCTGGTGCTCATATGTTCATTGATTCAAATTGCATCTCTAGGGAAACCACAGCCGATTCAAACCGAGAGTAAGTGCTCTTTTCGATATTTTGACGGAAAAGTTTCCCTGTATATTTGTTATCTTTGAAACAGCAATATGGCAAATTCCAAATTAAAACAAAAAAAGTTTGCTGCCTAGAGAGTGGATTTCATACCTTCTGCGCCGCAAACAGTAATGTTCAGTCCTCTCTGGTTATACTTTGATTTAATTAATAGCAGTCAGGGATGTAAGTCTATTCTTCAGAAAGATCGATTGCTTTTCCAGTTGGAACCCTGAAGCTTTTTCTTCGCAGATACTTCGCTATTGTTGTTTGCAGGTCTAGTTCGACACCAAGATAACCTTTTCTGGGCAAAGTTCCTGAGAATGGGGTACAGTCTTTGTTAGAATGCCTCTTCAGAAACTGAAATTAGTCTGAAGAAGATAAGTTCTTAGGATAAATCATATTCACTAATCTATTTCTTCTACGTAGCCTTTGATAACAGACTCATCGTACTTAAACCCATAAACACAACAAAAACCTTGTAATCAATGAAAAGAAAACTACTAACTCCTGTAAAAAACAACAAACAAAATAGACATGTAACAAGAGAGGAAACTGTTCAACTCTACAAGAGAAATAATGAATTGATCTGAAATCCTGAAAGAAAAGATTCCGTTATTAACTGCAATAAAGAGCAACGTTGAAGAACCAAAAACGCGTTTCATCACACACTCATCTGTTTTCTGTTTATCAACAGCTGGAGGAGGTGAATGCATTGATAATGATGACTGTGCCAATAATGGAATTTGCAGAGTAGAACCAAAAAGCAAAGAAAAGGGAAAGTGTAACTGCTTTGTTGGATTCACCAAACCAAATTGTGATGGTAAGCCATGTTATCATATCTGTAGGCGGAAGTGAAATCTGTCTCACATTGGATGCCACGAAACGAGGGCAGATTTTGCACCAAAATAACAACAGCGGATTTTGACTGACATCAGAATTCCAAGCGACTTGTGTTAGGGACAAAGGAAATTCTCTCAACAATAATTCAAAATAAAAGAAATTCTCAAGGCAGATATTTCGGGGTTAGGTAAATCTCTTTTCCTTCGACATATGCTCATGTTTGCTTTAAAGCAGTTTCTGAAAAGCACAACGAGCGAGCTATCTACTTAGGTTACAAAGTAACTTGCCTGATTTCAGCATTTCACATAGCATGAAAATAACTGTGTGATGTCGCTCAAGTCAGCAGCATGTCACAGCTGCTGCAGATGCGGTTATATTTCTCTTCTCCCTACGTGTAGTCAACGTTAGACATGAATCGAGTGAAGTCCGTGAGAAACAAAACAATCGATCGCAATGCACGCTGGTTGCTTAAGGGCCTTTACTAAACTCATCGCATAAGTCCGGGGTCCCTCTAACTTTCGCTTGTTGGTTTGTTGTTGTTTCTGCTTCTGTTGTAGTGACAAGTCAGGGGATCGAAACAAGAGACTTGTGGATTGAGACTAGGCCTTAGAATGGAATTCAAATCCCGTCTGAAATTGGAAGTCACGTGTTACTGTCGGTAATTTTCACTTGATATCTTGTTTGAGACAGAAACTTAGTTTTGGAAGGTAAACAAAGTTGCTAATTCAAGTTTGATTCGTTTTACAGGGGAGAGTAAAGTAAAAAAGCTGGATCCTGGTGTGAAGGGAAAACCTGTGAGACGCACTCATATTCATCGACACGAAAGTGCATCAAAACGTTTTGAAACTGGATCTGAGAGCTACGAAAATGCAGAAACGAACGAGGAAACTGGATCAGAAAGAAGCCTTGAATATGACCCAAAGTCAGATATCTTTGGCCTCACCCCTAAAAATCTTGCTGACACAGGGCAGGAATTCCTTATTTACAATCCAGATAAGAAAGTCTTTCTTTTCGTCTCCAAAGACTTAAAGGCGACGGGCAAACACATGCCATACGTAGAGGCAAGAGGAGATCGAGATGGATTGAGGAATATCTTCACATTTATGAAAGTACCTGGGCAGAATGGCAAATATTACATTAAGAATAAAGATACCGACAAATTCCTTTATGTATCGAACAGCAAATCTGGCTTTATCAATTACTGGAATAACAATGTTCTTGCAGCTGATTCTGTAGCAAGTGATGCTTCGAAGATAAAATTCATTTTTGACTTCGAAGATGAGGATGGTGATGGTTTCTATAAGATAAAGAATCAGGGAAAATCATTCTATGTTTCTTCGCATATGCTTGGAATTCCAATGTATCGATTGGTAAAAGCTACGGACCAAAAGGAATTGGAAAGATGGCACTCTCAGTTTTTCCAATTCGTACTTAAAGATGTAAGTGACGTTTTGGTATTCCGGGTGGGCCCAAATGAACTTCAGTTTGAAAATTCGTTTTGAGAAGAATAATTGAGATACGCTCATTTTTATTATGAGAAATTAAGAAATTGGCCCAGTGGGCCAGTACTGAAAGTTTCATAAGATTGTCAGAATTCGTGTACTTAGAGCTTTTTAGAGTTTATTAAAGGTGGCATAACAATCTCCATATTCACTACCTGCGCCCTGGTGAACATTTCAACACAAGGTTTTCTGGGTTTTTCAAGGCTTTTTCCAATACTGAAGCATTTCCAATGTTTAGACTTTAATCAAACACCTTCCGAGCAGTATGAAACAGGGCATAAGTGAAAATTAATTAATTGACAAATTAATTCTTCTTTTCTCACTTTCACAGAAACCAAAGGAAGTGAAGTTTGCAACCAAAGGTGAGCCAAAGAAAAAGCCACAGACAGTGATAGATGCAGGACAAAGCTCGAAGTCATGTAACCAGGGGAAATCGAAAACAGACAAAGAAGATGACGTGCAAATACAATACAAAGAGACAAAAACTGAAACAAGAACATACACACAAACACAAGGATTCACTTTCAATGGGAAACTGCCAGGTAAAATCACGAGCAATAATGCACAGTTGATGGGGGCCTATTATAGGGTACCTTAATACCGCAAACCCCCAAATTTGGGTCCTTATTCGTCAACCGCGCGCGATTTTCTCTCATAAACCACAACCACCAGTCTTCTTCAGTGCGATTATAATACTTTTTAGGACTCCTATTCCACGTAAATGAAGCAGGAATCCTAAGGAAATTTCTGTGGATCTATTGATTTTGATGACCGTATTTTTACAGCTATGCGTAGAGCGTAGCCTCGATAGCATTATTGCCTTTGATGAGCTATCTGAGCTATCTTGGATCATACAACCTCTTTTCCAAACAATAAGCATGGGTTTAAGGAAAAGTGGAATCTGTTGTATGGCGTTGTGCATCGTTGTATAGCATCACAAGAATTAGGCCTGCCTTTGTGCACCATCTTTGTATCGATATGTCATCTATCGTCTTGATTTCCGATGTTCAGATGGCTAGTATTTTCTCAAATCGACTTCACTTGCACAGCAAAATGGGAATCAAATGTTTTAGCCGAATTTGGCTCGTGGCCTGTGGCCGGAATCCTTCAAAGCCTCATTTTGATGGACCACAATCAGACGGCGAATAAACGAAGAAGACAAAAGAAACGTGTGAAGATTTTTCTAAATTTTACCTGCCTTCATAAAACGCAACCAGTACAAAAAACTGCTGGAAATTTCCCGTATTTTTTGAAGAAATCTACTCGCCAGATGTTTGAGTATCCAGGTTTGGATGCCGGTTTAAAAATATGCCATATAACAGATTCCACGTTTCCCAAAACCCAAGAAGAAAGCAACATTGTAATAAGCGATTAGGTTACATTGCTGTTATTCGAATGATTAGGAAGTTTTGACTTGAGAAATAAGCTATTTTTACGGCTGTTTTAAAATGACCAATCAAGTAATGTAATGGTCTGGTAATGGCCTGGTGACGAGATTGGTCTACACAGCCTTGATTATCCGTTCTCATTTTCACAGATACATATGGAGGAATGTCATTTACATATTCAAATACTCAAGCAACCCAAGAAGCCAACACAAAAACAACGGAGTTGACAAGGACCGTTGGAATTAAGGTTCCTGTGAACAGATGTGCTTGCATCACAATTTCATACAAAGCCGTAGATTACGATCAAGACTTCGAAGTGACTGCTACGTCAAAAGAAGGCAAGGTTTTGAAAGCGACCGGGCAAGTGAAAGGCACAAGTCGTGGTGAATTCGAAGTTCATAAGGCAATGTTTGATTATAAGGATGACTTTAAATGCCCATATGAAAGATAGGATCGGCTAGCAACATCGAGGACCAATTGAAGAAATGGGAACTGAGCAATTTGAAAGATTAATTGTTTTGATATAAGATATCAAGTAAAGAAGAAAGATGTATTCAGATTTTCCATCATATATGTATATATACATAGGTATTGAATAAAGGATGGTACAGGCAAATTATATTTTATGCATCTCTTCTTGCTCTTTAGCTGTGTTTCTACATTGGCATTACAGAAAGGACGCCACAATGGATATTTTAGCTATTCTCAAAACGAATGTGGATCGAAGGATATTTCATCGCAATTTCTAGAATTTTCGAATGTGCACAATTGCGATCGAAGCTCTAATGCCACTCTATCGAATCTCGCGTACAAAATTGTATAAAGATATCGCTCGATCCAGGCTCTTTTGTAGAATAGCTAAAAGGTCCATTGTGTGTTTCAAAGTGCTAATGACGTGCATTGTGAACGAAATTTGATGGATACAGTTCTCCAAAGAAAGCCAAAAGATAATTCCTTGCACCTTGAGCCAAATATTGACGGGTTCGTTTTCACCAAAAATCAAAGGATTTAGCCTTGCATGCTGAGCCAAAATTGAGGGGTTGATTTTCTCAAAGAGTTAAGAGTTATAGCCCTGCATTATGAGACGAGTATCAAAGGATCAATCTTCCCCAAAAATTAAATGCTGTAGCTTTGTACTTGAGCCAAAATCTGTGGAAGCTGCGCACAGCAAGTCACTGACTTTCTGCAAAGCGTACTGCTCTTTGCACTCCCCGTGGTACTTTAAGTAAAGCGCTCGCCTCACTCGCAAATCAACATTCTTGGCATTTCAGAATTAAATTTGAAGTAGGAAGACTCGCTTTTCTACTAAATACCTCAAAGTAAGGCGCTCGCGAGTGAGGCTTACCTTAATATTCCTAGCACTTGTAAATTGCTAACTGAAAAGGTAAATTTTCAAAAAATGACGAACATAGCAAGCTCCTAAGACAAAGCAACCTTTCGAACTTCCAGATATGGAAAATTTGCCAAGAAAATATGGAAAATTTGCCAAGAAAATATGGAAAATTTGCCAAGAAAATTTGCCAAGAAAATATGGAAAATTTGCCAAGAAAATATGGAAAATTTGCCAAGAAAATATGGAAAATTTGCCAAGAAAATATGGAAAATTTGCCAAGAAAATATGGAAAATTTGCCAAGAAAATATGGAAAATTTGCCAAGAAAATATGGAAAATTTGCCAAGAAAATATGGAAAATTTGCCAAGAAAACATGGAAAATTTGCCAAGAGAATATGGAAAATTTGCCAAGAAAATATGGAAAATTTGCCAAGAGAATATGGAAAATTTGCCAAGAAAATATGGAAAATTTGCCAAGAAAATATGGAAAATTTGCCAAGTGAACTGAAGGGATCACATGATGGGAAAGATGATGTTTGCTGGCTACGTTCTAATTCTTGGCTACGATGTCGGTGTTGTCTTCGTTTCCATTCAAACTGTTGCTGAATTTTGGGAGCAGTACTTGCACGATTCAACACTTGACGAGGATAACTTTTTGGTATACACGTTGCCAACAAGTCAAGTCGTGTGCAATGGTCTTAAAACAAGTACATACAATAGATGAAGAAAATTTACATCCAATTGAGTCAAGACAGCGGCTAGATCACCAACCAAATATTCAGTTTCTCTATGACACCTTTTCCTTAATAAGAGACACTTACTATCATTGATTAGTGCATCGTTCTTATGACTATGATTAGTGTACTCAAGCAGCCATTTGTTTTAATGCATCACTCCAAGCATGATGTTGACCAAGAGAAGCCGTTGCACTTAATTTCAAATCTCTGTCGCTAATATAGACGAGACCTGTCCTATGCACCTGTTAAAGAATAGGACAATCAAACACACGACTCTTGCACGGCAGCACAAGGCATTGCTGCAGCCGTTTCAAGGGGGACATAATTTTATTGGGACGCCTTGTAGCCAGAAGAATAAATGGACAGTTAATCAACGTACAAATGCTTCCCAAAAATCTCCAGGTTTTAACTTTTTAACTTGCGTAACACACCAAAACCAGTCGAAGATGCCAGCTTTCCAAATATTCTGAATACCAATCATTGAACTACCAAAAATGCTGCCTGCCAAATATACTGTGTTTTTACAGTTTTGAAAAACTCCAGATTTGTCATCATGCAGTGGGGCAAAAGATTCACAGAAAGGAGGCGGATATCGTATTTTGTAGCTACTGAGATATGTCACTGAAGCCTTGCCACCTTCGGTGTTAGGCGTCGTTTTGATGTGCATGAATTTATCTGCTGCTGAACAACGAAATCTCATCTCTTTAAATCCAATTAACTTTCTCAGCTCACTCAATACATCGACTTGAAGGACGTAATTCCCTATTGAACTTAAATTAGGCAAATAACGTACTTCGTATATTCGAGAATCTTCAATACGGTCTGTTTCCAGTCTTGCATTGAGTACTTTCATCCAGCCACCTTGGATTAATCAAAGTAGGAAATAAAATGAATAGGTGATTTAGAGTTCGAATCACGCGCTGTAGCAAATGCACTAATGTTGGTGTGTAATGGGTCTCGAAGTAATTCTGCGTGCGATGAAGTACCACTCAATAGAAATGCAAGATGGCCGCCAACAACATTTCCTCATCGTTTTGGGCAAATAAAAAGGCATATTTCTAGCCGAATAACAAGCAGAAGGTGAGAGAAATGAAGTTTCAAGTAACTTTGAACATCATTATCAACTAACACATCCAAATTAACACTCCAAAATTATCGTATTTCTTACAGCGGGTGTTCTCATCATTTTACCAGCCCCTTTTAAGATTTCCTTTGAATTTCACTTTGTAGGATATTTTTGCAATGGTCTCTAAGTAATCTTTTGTCGCAATGTTTGTTATCCCTCTGGATAGCTGACTAGCCCCCACCTTGCTGTATGTTATCTCTCGGATCTAACGCCTTTGTATCCATGTGTGTTATTGCGCCTTCGTACAAGAAAAGGATCCAACCTAGCCTGCGATAACAAATGAATGTTGTTTGCTTGTTTTGTTTGCTTGCAGCCCTCAAATTGGCTGGCAAGTGTATTAGGTACGGTTAAAAAGAATATGATGACGATTCTTCTTTCGATTATAGGAAACTTGCTCCGTCAGATCTTAAAAATTATTCAAAGAAAAGAATATACAAAAAAAATGTCATTCAAGTTTACCTCCTTCAGTTTCCATATCGCAATAAGCGGTTAAGCGATATGTTTTCTCCAGGGATGAATAAATACGGTA
Organism: Aurelia sp. 4 Dawson et al 2005; assembly: GCA_964019985.1. Taxonomy (NCBI): domain Eukaryota; kingdom Metazoa; phylum Cnidaria; class Scyphozoa; order Semaeostomeae; family Ulmaridae; genus Aurelia; species Aurelia sp. 4 Dawson et al 2005. The sequence continues at coordinate 2,361,732 of OZ026501.1, read as the reverse complement.
CCAACCAGTACTTGCACCAGGATATTTCTTTCGAATAGCTGCACAACTAGTTTCCAGTACTAGTAGAAAAAATATTCAAGTTATTAAGGCCATAACAGTTCTCCGTTAATGATTATGCCGGCCTCCTTACATAATTGGAGCTCCTGGGTGAAAATTTGACCATATTTTCGGTCACTAGGATGTTGATGAAGATGTGACCTCTCACCGGGGAACTTAGAGTGGGGTGTTTCGAATGAATAGACTTTTTCCACAATACGAAGAAGGAATTGATGAGTGCGTTGAGAGCGGCCAATTATGGTAATATCTTTGAAAGATGACCTGTCAGGTCAGAGAATATAAAATTATCACAATCGTCCCCTTATCGATATGGACTTTTCGGAGCTAGTCAGTTTTTTCAGAAAATCATCGTGGCAAGGAAGTTATTTCGCTTGAAGAATGAGCTTCACGCTACGATTTCCCAGAGATTCTGCAGGAAGTGATTCTGGGAATTGAGGTCACAGAGAACAGGATTCTGCCCATCTAATTTTACTAATAGCAGCAGAGAATTTTCCTTTAAACTTCATATGATAAGGTTCTTCAAGAATTCAGACCATCTCGTTATGTAATTGAAGGGGCGGGCAAAATTACAGCTCTCTCCTGTTTCCCATTTCTTCTCCCTTCCTTCACAGAGGTACAGTCAATGATCCACAATCATCCTTCCCCTACGTTGATGATGAATTCTTATTACATTTGATCTGAACACAAAGAGGAAGAAATTTTAGTATTACTTGATCTTGAACAGTGTACTCTAATAAAGTAAAATAGCTTACCGTATGTCTCGCATCTCAAACCGACTCTTGACCATGCACAGCTACATTGGAAGTCAAATTCATTCTCTGTACAGCTGCCATAATACAAACATGGATTGGGTGAGCAAAGTTTCTAAAATCAAGACCATCAGAACGATAAATAGGATTTTAAGGAGGAAAACCATTTATTCTAATGCATACTAATGGGCAAATTGTTCACTTCGCTCACGAATCAATGTTCTTAACTCTTTTAAGTGAAATTTGAAAAAGGAAACAGGAAACCCGCTTTTTTAATGTGTACTAAGAGGTAAGCCCAAACTCTCGTGTCGCTTGCGAATCAACATTCGTAACTCTTGTAGATTGCTAATTGACAAGGTAAATTTTTCGCAAAATTACGAACATAACAAGCTACCCAGACAAACTCTTCTTATAAAGCAAGGCTTTCTATTCTCATGTGGGAAAAATACATTCTTAGGTAATTTCGATGAAAACTGGTTTGCCAGAAATGTTTGCCAGAAATGAGGGATGTTTGTATTCCTGCAATGAAGTGATGTGATAAGGAAAATTTGTGTGTATGGAAAGTTTTCAGCCCACCTACCGAGACAGAAATAGGCCACATGTCTAGACTGAGACGCACCCAATGTCTAATTGCAAAGCGCATGTGCAGAAGAGATTTTTTCGTTTTGGTAGCTGAGATGGAATGTTTATAATGGGACAGTTTTCATTCCGCCTGTCGAGAGATCTACAACTTTGAAACACTCTCAAAGGCTTCTAACTGAATTCCTTATTAAATAAAGCCTTTTATGGCAGAAAAAAGGGAGCAGAATAAGAGATGATTAATCGATTGATCGATATGAAATAACTGCCAAGAATCAGAATTCCAGTACTCATTCAATATTTTGCCGACAGTTTTGAAACAGTGTACAAAAAATAGCCACATACAGCTCAACGTCTTAGGGGGACAATGTGGACACATCAATTTCGCAGCAAATTTTGAATCATGTGCCTTGATACGGATAAATAATTGTTTGGCAAATACAATAGGTGAAGAAAACTTACATCTAATTGGGTCACAATAGCGCCTCCATGATCAGCCAAATGCTGACTTTGTCTATGACGTCTCTTTCTTAACAAGATGCATCTATTATCCTTAAATACTGAGCTCCAGCAGCCATTTGTATTCATGCATATCAATGTACAATGTACAACACTCCAAGCTTGCTGCTGACCAATGGCATTCGCTACACTTGATCTCAAATCTATTTCGCTGATGTTGTTCACATGAAAAATACGACATTCTGCCAATGCTATCAAAACAAACAAGAATTTGAAGCATCGGATATTCATCTGTAAGCTGAACACCTTGACAAATCCTTCTCCGTGAGACATCTCAAACAATTGTTTAGGAATGTTGCGACAAGCTTACATAAACAGCACTAATACTATCGAACTTCAACGTAACCTGTTATGATTTGGTTGTATGGTCTGTCTATAAGTCATATTCTTTAATGTATCAGTGTATGTCGACAAGATAAGTAAGGCATACAATTCATTAAGCTATCCCTATGTCTTACATCAGTTTTACGTCAATAACAGGGAATCTATTGAAGATACTAAAGCCACCAGTTACAGTCAAAATTATGAACAAAAATAACGTCATATCTTTACATACTATGCAAGAGACAGCACCCAAAAGGCTACTGACAGAGCAACTAAAACTTGCAACAAACGTAAACTCAGCTAAAATAGCAAAAATTCATAGGAAAACTTAGGTCATACTTCCAAGTTTGCATATTGGTTGATGATAGACCACCTTGAAATTTTGTCCGTAGCTCTTAAAACATCGCATCATATTTTGTAAACTTCTCGTTCCTTTGCTTCTGAAATGCGCATAAATATTGATGCTTGCTTTCATCACATGCCTGAAGCTTCATTGTAACCTTCAATTTTAATTCAACGTTGCTACAAACTAAGCATTGAATGCACGGTTATTATTGCTAGCATGACCTGACCTTACTGGAGGTATAGAAGAAATGTATTTCTTCACATTTTCTAAAATTTTACATTTCTTTACATTTATGACATATTTCGACTTTCTTGTGTTATAAATAAGCAACAACTTGTCAGATTGACTCAAGCAAGGTTTCAAACTACGAATTCAATCCTATACTATGCAGCTGTGTACAAATGGGACAACTGATTGTAAAAATGAAGTAAATTTCGACAGAAATGGTGCTGCAACTGAATTAATTGTTCTGTGCTTTTGTGAAAAGGTTGATAACGTTGGCTTAAAGAAAAAAAGACACCATTATCTCTTGTAAAAATGTAGAAAAACTTGAATACAGCGTTGGAGCCCTCTCTTTTAAACTGCACTTAGTGTTGACATTGGTGGAGAAACATGATTTTGATATTTTTGGAGAAGAAAGGAAATGTTACTTTGAGACATGTCCAACTGGTTAGCAACCCAGCTTGTGGGGTTCATTCGCAGTGTGTATTGTTTGCAGTGTGATTTGACAAATCTTCGTGGATTTGTGACTTGACAAATCGATTTTAGAAATTTTGTACGGCAATGAAAATTGTGATGTAAACAGGGCATAAGATGCTATTTTCAAATATCCGTATTCATTTTGCAAGCAACTGTGAGACTACTACTGAGAGAAAAGAAATAAATTGAGTTTGAAGGATAGATATCAATACATATTTGAATATATATTTGTTGACCTATAATTATATATTTTGAATGATGTATTTTGAATGATAGATATCATTATGCAGCAAACTTCGATCCATGCTAACAAAATCTTTCACAGTACGAATACTTCCCAATAATCTCCAAGTTTTGTCTTTTCTACTGTCTCAGCACAAATGAATTCATCGTGTCTTCCAGCACTCCAAATGCTCCTGAATTGTACAATCGATCTTCCGCCCTGAATAGTGGACCACAATAGTATATTCCTACAATCTTCTACAGCTCTAGACTCGTCATCAAGTAGTCCGGCGAATGCCTCACAAAAAGGAGGTGGAAAATTGATTTCGTAACTGGTGAGATATTTCACTGCAGTCATTCCATTTGTAGTATTTGGCGTTGTTTTGATATGCATTGAACCATTTGTTGATGAACAGCGAAATCGGAATTTTGTGAATCGAGTAGAAGATTTCAGCTTCCCCAGGGTTCTCGTATGCATACAGTAATTGCCTTGTGATTTGAAATTAGCCAGAGTCATAAGGATTTTCACCGGAAAGTCTTCGATACGATCTGATGTTGGCCTTACACTAAGTACTTGCATCCAGCCACCTTTCAAATAATGAAGCTTGAATTAAAGTGAGAAAAAAGCTGCAAATGCTTTCCAGGTTTAAATCAATCAAACATTTTGCGGATGGAGCAAGAGACTTTGAAACGATGAGATTGCACATTTTTGCTAAGCTAAATCATATCACATAAATCTTCAACTGGTTTTTTTTCCTTAAAATGAAAATGTTATTTGAAGACAGACTTCAAAGCTTTGAAGAGGAACAAACAAAACATTCATATTTTGAAAGATTACAGACATATTGCCGAAATTTAAGGAGTATGTGGATTCACCCCATCCAGCAAAGTTTGTTCAAAACACAAAAGGCACGTTCCTCTAACAATAGATAAATTCAATTTCAGAATGCTGAAGAGAGTCAATCAACGGCAACAGTGCTGTAGATTTAGACTGCGTTCACACGATGCCGGCACATTTTGAAAACGGTGACAAATGTGCCGGATAGGCCTCCCGTTCACACGAAAACGGCACATTTTGAAAACGGTGACAAATGTGCCGGATAGGCCTCCCGTACACACGAAAACGGCACATTTTGAAAACGGTGACAAATGTGCCGGATAGGCCTCCCGTTCACACGAAAACGGCACATTTTGAAAACGGTGACAAATGTGCCGGATAGGCCTCCCGTTCACACGATGCCGGCACATTTTGAAAACGGTGACAAATGTGCCGGATAGGCCTCCCGTACACACGAAAACGGCACATTTTGAAAACGGTGACAAATGTGCCGGATAGGCCTCCCGTTCACACGAAAACGGCACATTTTGAAAACGGTGACAAATGTGCCGGATAGGCCTCCCGTTCACACGAAAACGGCACATTTTGAAAACGGTGACAAATGTGCCGGATAGGCCTCCCGTTCACACGAAAACGGCACATTTTGAAAACGGTGACAAATGTGCCGGATAGGCCTCCCGTTCACACGAAAACGGCACATTTTGAAAACGGTGACAAATGTGCCGGATAGGCCTCCCGTACACACGATGCCGGCACATTTTGAAAACGGTGACAAATGTGCCGGATAGGCCTCCCGTTCACACGAAAACGGCACATTTTGAAAACGGTGACAAATGTGCCGGATAGGCCTCCCGTTCACACGAAAACGGCACATTTTGAAAACGGTGACAAATGTGCCGGATAGGCCTCCCGTACACACGAAAACGGCACATTTTGAAAACGGTGACAAATGTGCCGGATAGGCCTCCCGTTCACACGAAAACGGCACATTTTGAAAACGGTGACAAATGTGCCGGATAGACCTCCCGTTCACACGAAAACGGCACATTTTGAAAACGGTGACAAATGTGCCGGATAGGCTTCCCGTTCACACGAAAACGGCACATTTTGAAAACGGTGACAAATGTGCCGGATAGGCCTCTTGTTCACACAAAAACGGCATATTTTTTGCCGGCAGAGTTTGAAAACGGTAGATTTTGAAAACGGAACTCTAACCAGCATATTTTAAAACAGCATCATGTGAATACTCAAAAATGATGAAAACAAAACATTTTGCAACGCTTTTGGAACGATACTGAACGATCCCTAGGATGTATATATGTTTCCTCCGCATCGAAGCCTTGCAGTGAGTTTTTTTACCATCAAATTTCCTACCGTTTTCAAATTGTTCAGGCATCGTGTGATCGCTAGCTCAAATTTTGCAACCGTCACGTTTTTCACCGTTTTCAAAATGTGCCGACATCGTGTGAAAGCAGTCTTACTCAAACTTGGTACCAAACTGTAAGTTTAAGTTTCATCTATGCAAAAATTTGGAAATCAGGAACGTTGAATTTATGGCTTCTCCGCAGTAGCCATTTAAACGCATACATGTCTAGACTTATGACGGCGAGTCCCTTGTATCCCTGCGGTAAACCTTGCTCAAGACGGACTCATAATGAAACAGTGAAAAACTTGGCCCTATTTTCTTCAATAATCAATGGAATTATGAAAGAATCACGGCTTCGAATATCCATCCCGTAGGAGTATTTTCAATTCTTCAACCAAATCAAAAATTCTATCACAGTTACACCTTAACAATAGTAATAGACGATTACGCTAAAGATGGCTGCGAGGAACTTTTTACCAAGATGCATTGCATTCTTAAATGGAATTCCTATAGAACCATTAAGGATTCACAATTAGAACGCAATCCACCTTGGTAAAAAGTTCCTCGCCGCCATCTTTAGCGTAATCGTCTATTCACAAATCTCGCAATCTGATTGGTACTGGAGGAAATGCGAAGTTTGGGCCTAAATATGACCAAGGTTTTCGCAATAATACTAAGAGTCTCTAATGCCTGAAGCGCCATCATCAAGTCAAAGAGCACAGGGAAACAAGAGGCCCATCGTCATCAGTCTAATACATGTCTTTGGACACCCATGTTCGGAATACTGCGACTTCCCTCTTTTGTAAATCACAAATAAATAGGCCTTAACTCTGATTGGCTCGCTGATCAATGGGACGAGCCAGGCGCCCGTCGAATTGCTTTGGGGTCTGCGCAATGTCACAAAGGAAGGATGAAGGGTGATGACCCTGAGATCGACGGGCGCCTGGCTCTTCAGGAGAAAATCTGAAAGACTTTCACTGATAGTATCCCGAACAAACCCTGTAAAATAATCTGCTCTTCTTACCTCCATCTGTTTCCATGTCGCAATAAGCTGTTATGTTTTCCTTTGTCTTCAAAGACAAATAAACATTGTAATAACCAGATCTTGCAGTAGGGTATTTTTCTTTGATAGCCAGACAACTACGTTCCCACACTAGATAAGAAAAAAGACATAATTCTTATTGAAGAAATTCTTGACCAAGAAACTGCAAGGGAATAAGGAAAGTAAAAGAATAAAATGACCTAAACTTCATCTTTGGCTTATAAAGGGTGTTTCAGAAAGGACGCAGCCAAACTACCATTGAAAATCTTTAGAAAAAGATCATTTTTGACTGGATGTAACTTTTACAACCTAAAAGAAAATCTTTCTTCTTTCTAATGCAGTTTGCATACATAAGAACACGATATTAACTCCGATTCTGGAAAATACAGGTGAGTATACATCCCGCGGGAGGGTGTATTCATCCTGTGGGAAATAATATGCATGCTATTTCCAGAGGGATTAATACATCCTCCCAAGGGATGAATATTCACCTGTATTTCCCAGCATCGGAGTTAATGTTGTGTTTATCCCTACCAACTAAGGCCTATGTCATCTTTCCCACTCCAAACAAGGGTTTCCAGGAAACAGCGGGACATTTCCCAGGGAACTGCGGAAATAACAGGATATTTCCCGGAAGACAGGGAAGTATAGGCCGATATTCATCATCACACGGTGCTACTGGGATAAATGGTATGGATGAATTGGTAGGGATAAAAGGAAGTTTTCGTCATTGAATTGATAATTTAGTTTGTATGACAAATTTGAAATTCAAAATGCTGTGAGAAATTTCTCTCAAGGCCTATCGCTGTGAGGACGTTGGATGCGGAATGTTGTTGCAGTGGGATTCACAATTTGAATCCAGGCCTAACCAACGCACGTTGTTGCAACGGAATACAAACATTGCTTCGTTTGGTTGAGTATTGAAAGTGATTGTTTCATGGTTATTTCAGACAGCACAACAATATTGTCCGAACTGCCCATGATGATATGAATCAAATAAATTCAAATATTATAATCTCCTCAAAAATCTCATTTAAGTTTTTGGTTGAGCTTTTTTGGGACATCTTGAACATCTCGCTTTTAATTTCAACATCAAAATTTATTGATACAAATTCTTCCAAAGCTTGAAAGCTTACCTTTATTTTCGCATCTTAACCCAATTGTTGACATAGGACAAATGCATTTGAAGTCGATCTCATGCTCTATACATATGCCACCATTTAAGCACGGATCGAGTGAGCACTGATTCTAAAAATTGAATGAAATTCAGTCAAGATTCTGTCAGCGGTCAGTGATTCGAATTTAGAAACCTATTTTTGTTTATTAGAAATGATATACAGAAGACTTGATTAAATAGAATCTTTCTTATTAAAGGACTGTGTCACACAATGTAAACAAACTTGTTTCGAGACGACGATTTTGTTGTATTTTTGATTGTCTACATCATAGAAATTTCCATCAATTTTCTAAAAATAAAGAAAAGATTTTGAAGATAAATTCTTGAATTTTGCAGTTAAACAAACCAAACGCTCATATGTTGTAGGATTGTAGAGATATTGATGGATTTTTAGAAGTAACTTTAGTGTGGATTCACCCTATCATGACCCTGTCTACCAAAATCCGAGCAGAATACAATGGCCATGTGTGGGCGGAAATATACCGAGAGAGTCAGAAAAGACGTGGGGCGTTTTGGCGGACTGTGACGTCGAATATGGCCACCCGATTAGCGCGAACAAAATTCTTCCATGCAGCTAAAGGTCTAACTTAGATCAAAAACCTTTTCCCATCGAAATCGTTCATTTGATACATTTGTTAAAAAAGATGTTCTTTCGTAAGACCTTGTATGAGAGTCTTGTAAAATGGTGAAATCTTTTGTTGAGCCCAGCATCTTTTTATCTTGGCAAAAGTTGCATGTACACGTGGCATTATCAGGGGAGAATGAAATAGCTAGGAGAAAGTATTTTCTCCCCTGAGATATCTTATCATAAGTACTCCTGCGTGCGAAAAGATGTTTGAAAGTTAATAATAATGCGCACTTCTTTGTCTTGCGTAGAGATTTCTTTCAAGCAGATCAGTGCTCTGTAAATAGCAATGGGACTTCTTGCAGACAGCACTTTTTCCTAAAGCCTGGTTTTCATTAAATCGTAATTCATCGCCGACCATTGTCTTAGAGCATCGGCGATCATCGGCGATGCCGTAAGACAATGATCGGCCATGAATTATGATTTAATGAAAACCAGGCTTTAAGCCTGGTGCACTTACTAGATCTCTTGAGTCGTTAGATTCATGAAGAAGACCCAAAAGACAAAGTACTCAAACTCCGAATCTTCGTCGTTTGGGTCTCTCTGCACGACTGCAAAGACCCAAGTAACCTAGAATGAACCAGTTCTAACTATTGCAATATCCCCTGATAATACCACCTGTACCTGCAACTCTGGCAAGGCTAAAATGCTGAAGGGGCTTGGCAAAAGGTTTCACAAGTTTGCAAGACTCCTATACAAGGTCTTATGTGGAAAATCTTTATCAGCAAATGCATCAAGTGATCGATTTCAATGGGGAAAGGTTTATGACCTAAGTTAGACCCCCGGTTGCAAGGCAAAATTTAGTTTACGACAATCGGATGGCTAAATGAGGCGTCACAGTCCGCCAAACGCCCCACGTTTTTTCTGACTCACCCGGTAGATAATAAGTTTGTTTACGGCTGCGTGATTCTAGCCTTCTAAAGACGCATAAAATTGCCAATTTTCCTTTGTTTTTTGTTGCCTAGCAACGAGTCACGTGTCTAATTAATTGACAATGCTATTTTTTAAGATTCTATTGTCTAAGGAACGATAGGTGAAAGTCTTGTTGGTATATCTTTTTTCATTCAATCAAACTTTACGATACAAGGTACTTATCTAACGCTACTTACAAACTACTTTCCTATACTGCAAGGACGAATACCACGGAGAGAAAAATCTATGACAACTGCAAAGCCTTAACATAGGAAAAAAATTAAAAAAAGATAAAAGGATCTTGAAGTCTACCTCAAATTAGACGTCAGTTATATCTCTTGTAGTTTTGGAGAAAAGGACGGGGGCGAAAAACACACCCCGCAGTACGAAGTAACAAAAAAATCACCCAGTACTAAGAGGATTAACGTTGCAGTTCTGAATATCGGCCAAATATCCTTTTTTCCATAGACTCCAAACTTATTAAGTTTCTTGACTCACTCAGTACACTTACATCTAACTGTGACATTACAGCACCTTCCTTCTCCAAAATACGATGATTTTGTCCATAAAGTCTTTCTTTCAACAACAGGCATATTTCCTCTTTATATAATGTGCTGATGCAGCCTTTTGTGTTCATGCAAACCAAGCTGCAATGCACTATGCTGAAAGCTTGCTGCTCACCAAGCGAAGTCGCTGCAATTGATGTCACTTCTCTGCTACTAATGTTTTTCAGATGAAAAAGACGACATTCAGTCAGAGATAGCAGGATGAAAAAGTAATTTATGCACAGGCTGTTCATTTTAAGGACCGTTGTTCTTATCAATTCTTCTCACTGAAGAACTTTAAGAGTTGATGCCGATCACGCAAAGGTGCCTAAACAAGATATGACCTTAATTCAAGCGCAGGGTTGATTTAGTTAGTAAAATGCAATCATGGCTTTGTTTAAAATTTAGTGTCAGGAATTTCATTCATATGGGAAACGAAAGAGCTGGACTTTCTACGACAAAGTAATAAGCGAACAGTTGACAAAAATTGAAATTCATTGCTTATATCCTTGCAGGTCAACTGTAGAAATTGTGCCATGAAAGCTCTTCAAAACCATACCTGATGCGGTGGCATACACCAAACATTACGAACACAATTATAAATTCCGATTTGACCTGACCAAAAATTTGAAATGGAAGCAGTCAATGTCTGCGCAGAATTACTATTTTCATGTATACAAACTGAATGATTCATACTTGTTTAAATAAAACAATTCTGTAGATTTTACTGATATGAAATTGTTGTTACTTTAATTTCAATTTGAAGAAGTAGAACTGAAGAGTCTTTGTGCAAAGGAGAGATCTATGCCCTGGATTCGCTATTTCACTTTCTGTGCAGTGTGAGTGAAGCAAGCGCTTTACTTTCTGATTTATGACAGTTCTAGTGCCAACAGTGAAAGGATTTTAATTAAATTTTTCAGTTTTATAATTCCCATCAAAGATACCACTGCAGACTTTTTATCAAGAACAGCGGCAAAATTGGCCAAAATCGGTAAAGTTACGGCAAAATTGATTTTGGAGCATAATCTGCATCCAAACATTACAATTATGATAGAATGCATAAAAGAAATTTAGAAAATACTCAAATTTTGCAACTTCCTTCGCGATAATTGAGATTTGAGGATTTGCTGTTCTTCTTGGGTCCATCCCAGAAAATTGTCTCTCTCCCTCTCATTTGTTAAAATACTTCGATGACACTTTCTGAGAAATAGCACAATGGATAGCAGCAAGAAGTCAAAAGTTTCATGACCATGATAATTCTCTTGACAGAGCTATTGAAAAATTTACTGGGGGGGGGAGAAGATTTCCTTTCCAACCAAAATAAGGTTAAGTATTCAAATATTGTAGTTTTAGAAATCAGTTACTTAAGCAAGAGAACTTTGCTGTTCAACGAGGAACATCAGAGACTCGGTTAGAAATATCCGATTTTTTGTGAATATCCAACAGACATTGTGCACTCCTTAAGTTTTGGATAAAGTCGTCAAAATTTTCATCACCCAAGTGCCAGCATTTAACTGCTTTATTCACTGTTTTCCCAAAGCTGGCAGGTCTTGGAGAGACTTAACTGGGCGAAAATTTAACCGATTAATTTGGAAGATGATTGGGTGTCGCTTTTACATCTACAATTGAATGAATGTTAAGTTTAATGCATAGTATGTCCACATGAACAATTCAGTGACCTAGAGATGCTGATAGAATGAAAAAGAAGAGCATTTACAGTGCAAAATAAACAGCTGCGTAAAAGCAAATGCAAAAGTTGTTTTGAAGAAGTTCCTAGTGCCGCTCAATGAAAGAAAATGCTTTCTCAACAAAATAATGGCAAGAAGGTCGATCCTCTACTGTTTACCAAAACTTGGATATGTAAAGGTATGTCAAGTTTGCGTGGTTTCGTATGCAAGGGAAACTAAGCTAACCTGATGGGAACAGTCTCTAAAAGACTGTAAAGAATGACCTACTCGAACTAAAATATTTGTAGCTTGAAATGTTTCGATTGCTTCTGCACATGAATGTAGCAGCAACATTACAAAAGATTCCCTGGCATGATGACTTCGATCTTATGCCCATGCAATGCTTCAATGAATATGCATCTGATTTCTAATGTGACATGACAATCACAGCTAAATGCCTGCAAACTTATTGTGGAGAGCTCTGACCTGTTGAAATTTACTTTTCAGTCAATGAAATAGTATAAAAGCAAAGCAGTCATGCCAAAAAGTTCCCCAGATAAAAAATCTATTTCCTGGTGTTAATGATTTTTAAATAAGATTAAAAGTATGATGCCACGAAAAGTCTTTGTTCTTATTACATTAATGTCGTTGACAAAAGGCTATCTGTATCAACTATCTTACCCTCAACATAATACAGAAGGACCAGAAGCAGGAACGGTTCCGTTAAAGACGAGTAAAGCATTTAGTGTGGTGCACTGCAACCTCATTTGCATAAATACAAACGGATGCATCAGCACAATGTACAAAGATGACTATTGTACATTACTGAAGAAAAACCATTACGGAGAACAACAAACAAGACAACTTAAGACACGGGGAGCTATCATTTCACAGATAGAGGTATGTCGCGAGCTCTCAGACAATTGTTTACCCTTCTAAACATTTGCATTTCCAAAAGCTCAGTAACAGAGTAACAGATCATCGAGCTAGAGTCCCAATAGACCATCTCAAATAACGTCAAAATTGCATTACCTCGATAAAATTTGGAGCGACATCCCAACAGCGTTCTTTACTCTCAGAAAAGCATGGAATGGTCTTGCAGGCGTGTCTGCATCAAAATAAACAGGGTGTAGATTTCTGGCTTTGAAGCATGCACGGCAGGTGAGATAGCCATATGGTTCAGTAACTCTTGCAGCCTGACCAATCCTGTAAACAAGCCCCTTCCTTGGAATTACTTTGTGCGTTTATAATCCAGTTCCAAGCTACATTATTTCTTTGTTCATGTGGAAAATGAAAGCAACTAAAAAAGAACAGGTTGTGTAACAAAATGGACTGACTGGCTTCAGGTCCCTCTCGCGGAAAAATGGGAGAAGGAAAAAATCTTCTCCCGTTTTTTCCACGAGAGAGACTTGAAGCGATTCCAGTAACAAAATGGCTTAATTTTCAGTTGAATGACACCGGAATTCAAAGAAATTAGTGACTGCAGACAAAGGCAATTCTCTCGACAAGTAGTTCAGGCCAAACAAACCTGCAAAATGTGCCATGAAACCAGTTGGGCAAACTGTCGCCTTGTGCATCCGGAAGATAGTTTGGAGGAAAGTTATGAGTATCTTTATGAAAGAAGAAGGGTAAATCTAAAGATCTGCCCTGCGGACTATTTTCCTTTGATCAATCACTATCACTAATTGCTAGTCGTTAATCGCTAATCGCTAGTCGTTCATCGCTAATCGTTTTGAATCCTGATGTCAATCAAAAGATTGATAGTGCTGTATTACAAAATCTGTCTTTGTTAAGCAAACAGCAATGAATTTCCTTTGTTTCACAGAAACCATGCTCAGTTAGCCCTTGTTTCAATGGCGGAAAATGCATCAGTTTATACCATGACTTCAGATGTGTTTGTCCTAATTCTACAACTGGTTTGATCTGTGAAACTAGATGTAAATACACATTCTATTCATTCTTATTACAATTCAGCGTCGACATCTCTAACATGGCTTAGCTCGAATTAGTCTATACTCAAACCATGGGTTCTATGAGGAGCTTACATTACTACTTAAAAATTCATCGTGGTAAAAAAATCTTCGTCGCCATCATCAGCGCAATCATGTATTCCAAGTTCCATTCTGGTCCATGATTTATTTATCATTGAAATTCAAATTCAATGCCACTGTCAGTTTGAGAAATGAATCCTAATTTCAATAGCAAGTAAATCATGGACTAGAATGGAATGTGGAGTCTTGGTTCCCATACAGACCCCTTTACAGTATTTTCCTAATTTCTGGGTCTTTTAGATGAGGGGTATTACCAAGCAAAATTTTCATATCTAAGTTAGCCTCTGCTTGATAGATTAACTGTTTTGTTTTGAATATCTGCCGCATACTTTTTATTCAACCGCCCTCCAAACGCTTAAACTTTTTCTTGACTCACCCGGTGTATTTTCAGTAATTGGAAATAGTTGCTTGGATATCAAAATGAAGTATCCTGGATCGAGATCAGATGTGTATGACATAAGAACGAATTATCATTATGAGCCCCCTACAAGGCCAGTTTACTGTGACATGGATATTGTTGGCAGTAAGTAATTTTCAACGAATTTTTCATTGAATTTCTAGATTTTTCGTAAGGACTTGGTTGACATGAGTTTGCTTTCACCTCAAGAATATTTGCGAGAGATGTTGAAGCACCCATGCAACCATTACAAGAAATATCGTCATGGGAAGTTAGAAACTGCAGTTATGCTTTTGCGGAGTAAAATTTATATCACGATGAGAAGATTTCAAAGTATTTGATGTCTTTCGTTAGCTCCTCCGTGGGATTATAGAAATTTTTCCTCCACAAAAGAATAAATCTGCGACAATCAGGAACAACTGATAGGTGGCGGAGATAGGGGGGAGGGGTCAGATAATAAATAAATGTTTTTCACATGCTAGCTAGCTGGTAGCCTACACAATAGTAAAGTCTGCACGCAGGCTAGCTAGCTGGCGAAAAATGCTTCTTTCTATTCTAAAAGGATTATTTCTTCAACCAGCAAAACATTTTAGCTGTTCATCAATTAAAGACCAATATTCTGCAGCGACTTCTGGCTACTACCAAATCTACTCATCTATAAAGGGAATAGAACGGATGACAGTTTACTGTGACATGACAACGGACGGAGGTATTTAGGTTTCTTTATTTGTGTCTGTTTGAAGCGCCCGTGGCACATCTCCGCTTGCATAATGCTACCCCCAAAATAGTCTGAGCTGTTTTAAAATTTGAGGTTCCAGCCGGCAACTTAGGCCCATCCACCATTGCCTGGAGTTCGTACAGTGTTGCCATGGTTTCCATATCAAGTTATGAAATCGATGGGGAAAATTTCATTCCAAATTTCAGTGTCAAAGTCCATGAGTCGTAGTTGGAGCGTCCACCAGTCTATCAATAGGAATCACTACCCACTACGAACAAGTCATCAGTCTAGATAATTATCATGATTATGATAAATGATTGTATAACTTGAGCCTCGTGTCTCGTAGAGCTCTCGGTTGCTTTTACAGCATTGATGAGCTTACACAGTTTTCCTCTCTACTACATTTCTATTTCATGCTTGATAACAATTGGGCTCAAGTCTTTGAAGGGGTTGGCGCAAATTCTATTGCACTTTTCTTTTTATTAAATAGCTAGAAAGGAACTTAACGTACTTTGCTGTAAGTCTGCCATAGCAATTTCTTGAAACCGTTATTAGATTCAAAATAGCGGCATTTATTACACACTATCGCAATAAGATGAACAACAACAACAACAACAACAACAACAACAACAACAACGGCAATGATAACAACAATAAATGTTTTAGTTCTCCTCACATTGGTCTTCCATAAAGGGACAATATGACGTAAAGCTCCTCCACAGCAGTCAAAAAATGGGCACATATTTTGGGACACACTGTTCAAGCTCATTAATGAATTTCAGCTGAAATAATTTTGCATTAGATGTTGAACAATTAGACCATAATTAAAGTATTGTCTCACCAGGTGGCTGGATTCAAGTTCTCAATGCAAGATATAACGGGACTATAACTTACGTAAACAGCCTGGAGAACTTTGTAGCGACTGGCAACTACTATATGACTAAAAACGCTTTACATGAACTATCAAATTTTGCAGAAATCACACAAATCCGATTCCGCTGTTCATCAATGGACAAGATACTGCATATTACAACAAACCCAAAATCTGCGACTGGCAAAGACGTCTTTAAATTGCTGAGTAGCAATGAAGTAGTGGCGCGGCCTAAATTCTGTGGATCTTTCGCTGCACTCACGGACGATGCATCAGGGGTTGCTGACGACTGCGAGGGGATAACGATGTGGACAGATCTCCTTGGTGCTCAGGGAATGGGACATGAAACTGCTATTTGGGGAGTAGGAGACGAGAATGGATTTCATTGTCGTGTGGCTTCTGAAACTCAAGGGCTGCATGACTTTTGGGAAGTCTTTGTGCGGTAAAGATTTTTCGGGACACAAACATTCGTTGCTCCCAGGGTTGAGGTAAACCTGAGTCTTCGGAAGACGAAAGCATGCTGACCAGTTGTAAGGAAAGATCCATCCTTAGAGAGATTCTCACTCGATTTCACATCTATTTTTGAGGAATTTTGAGAAAATATTCTGATGAACATGTCAGAAATTAAGTTTCGTTTCACTTAAAACACAATTATAAATATAAAGTTACCACCAACCAAGTTTCGGAAGTAAAACGAAAAGTCCAACGGTATAACGAAAAATTGTAAAAGGTATTTGTTATGATTTAAAATCTGCCCATATCCAATGGAACAGTTGCAATTTTGAGATCCATATTGAGGAATGTTCGCGGTTTAAAACCCCATCTCGTCCTAAAATACGCCACCTAAATCTCCTAAAAGACCTTAAAATCTCCTACGAAAAGTGCTAGTGCGCATTGGAAATTGAAAATAGTTGCTTTCCTCCTGGTCAAACAAGTGTCTTTTTAATATTCATTCAAAAATTATGTTCACCAAGATTTCAGGTTTTCAAGAGTTAATAAAAGGGGTTGGAAACTCGTGGGGGATAGGAAAATTTTTCAAAAAATAACAGGCGGGTACTATACATTAGCATCTTAACAAAGTACAGAAGGCTTCGTCTTAAATCTTAATATTTATTAATTTCGATCCAATAAAATAATAATAGCTTCAACAATGTGATGTGTTGTTTTTGATCCTTTTCTTCCATGTTGTTCGTCAAGTTCAAAGCGGCTCCGTCTGAAAACTGTAATCACATTTGTAAACACCACTATTCCACGCACGTGTATCCCAGGGTACTAGTATTAGTATATTTGTCCGACGGGGATGTGTCGTTTTTCAGGGCATCGCTTTCACATATTTTATTAGAACGGGGTGTGAAAAGATGGAAATTTTTCTGAAGCCGGTTGTCAAAACAAGTCAATAGAGGAAATTTTGTTAGATCAAGTTGTTAGTTAATCCAATTCTGTGTTTTGAAGCATACCTTCGACTGATTTCATCTAGAATCGGATAAAATTTCAAGGCCAAAATTCTTGAGCCGGGTAAAAAATTTGTTTCCTTGGGCACACGCCCGTACAAATGTAAGAAAAATACCCCCCCCCCTGGGACATGTACATTGTCTCATGCAGTTTGCGTTGGTGACTTCACCCGTGTCACCTAAAAGTAATCGTCGAAAATCAACTTATATCCAAGCAATTGCAAGATGTTTGAATGTTTGCTTTGTTTCTCCGTGAAGTACAAAAGATTCATCCTCAAAAAAACGACCTTACGTTGAAAATAGCTAAACAACGGCTGTGTGACTTTTCATTCTATAAAACTGCAAATGAGCGTTGAGAACACAAAATTGGAGACTGGTGAGAGGTGGTGTGAGGTAGATATCGCTAGTATGCTTCAAGGGGTTGGGAACAATGCTTATGACTTCAAAATCAGCACTACACATTCTTCTTAGGATGTTTACAAAGACATGATAATTGATTCAAACTTGAATGAATTTGATCCAATTTTTTTGCGAGACTTTTGTGGTATCGTTTGAAACAAGACTGTTATTTATTCTTCAAATAGAACTTGAGGCGAGTCACTTTACTACCTACAGAAGACATAAAATTAGATAAATGACAGAGATGCTATGGAAAATATATGACAACAAGAATTTTCTGCTCTGCATCAGCGTAATACTAAAATACAATTAAATGTTGCACATCCACATATCCATGAGATTTAACCACGACACATATATCTTAATATCAACAAAATTATATCATAAATTCCAGCAAAATTTTGACACATTCAGTCAAGATTTATAGCAAACTACGATAAAGGGATTTGACCAATCATCAAAAAATATAAATCCGTACGTTTATAACTTATATACAATTATTAATCAAATACTTTCAGTTGAAAAGTGACCCTGCCTGTAGTTGAAGACTTAAAAATCACATTTTATATCATATAAATATTAAAGATACATTTGCTCAGCTCTTGAATTACAGTAACTCTGCTTTCTGCTCTAATGAGCTTCAGATGAAGTTATCTAGCAAACTGTTTCTTTCTTCATTTCTTTATTTCATTACAATTTCATGTTTTCATTTAATGATCAGGAAACTTTCAGTGCAATGGATGTATGTAAGGGAAGCTTTCAAGAGTGCTATTTCATGCACATACTGCAATTTTTATGAAGCAAAAACAAGCATTCCTAAAAAAACCCACATGTACAGTATAAGATTTTATGCTCCATATTAGAAATCATGGACTGTTGGTCTTCAATGGTCCTGCATTGCAGAGTAAATTGCAAATGACAATAAACAATACAAAAATTGATTGCAATACTGATTTTCTATGGATGTGGTGTAAAATAAAAAATTGGAATAATGAGGAAGTGCATCTTGTATGGATCCTAGAGTTCATGGTTTTGAAGAATAGCTTTGCTAAGCCCAATGTCTGTCAACAACTTGTGCAGCAATAGCATTGTAGGCACAGGGTCACCGATTTCAAACTGTTATCCCACAATGTAGAAAGACTTTTGTTTCATGGGGATGTGTAGGGAATAGGCAAATGAATGCATACAGTTATGTAAAGTAAGTTTGATAAACCTATTGAAATCAGTCAAAGCTTCAGCAAAATCAACATTTTAGTCTTGCAGCTAAAGACTTTGCAACAGCAAAAATAATGATAGATGAATAAATGCAGTTACCAGTTATTCTTTGGTGTCTTCACCATCCAAAGAGCTTGCATCACTGTTGTTACTTGTGTTCAAATAAGCCCCGCCAATCCACGTACCACTACCTTTCAATATTTTCTTTGTGGATGTTGTCACTTCTATGGTGAATGGCACAGAGAGGTACTTCTTTTCAACTTTTGATGTGAAGGTCAATTTTCGTCCAGGAGCAATGCTGACAGTGGATGTAGAATTTTGCTCAAGAGTTCCATGGACTGACTCACTTGACTTTTGAACATCTGCACCTGAGACAGCTATGCTAGGGCCTGTGTCAGTAACAATGCCATATGGTTGACCTGAAAAGGAAGATACCACAGTAAAGGCCTTGCACACACTAATTGTGTGGTTTTCCCTCCAAAGAATTCTGCTTGACAGATGATAATGCAAAGCAGTCCTTTTCCATCTATATTCATCAATGCTCAAGGAAGTTTAAACTTCTGCTGTACAGTGCAAGTAGCATTATAAAACAGGTAGAATTTAGGAATCGGTTTACAGTCTTCTGTAGTGAGTGCAGGCATTGTGCATATCAGCATGACAAGCATTCTTTTATGATTCTTATGAGATTCTAAGAATTTTCAAGAACTCTTTACATTCTGATAAGAATTTTTGATGATATAGAGGACTGTAAACATATTGACCAAGAATTTGCAAGAATCCATTAAAAAGGTAAACAATGCATTACCTCCATAGTAGCTCCCAATATATTCCAAACCACTCTCAAATTTGAATTCATCCACAACTGGGAAAGATTTCTTAATTGGAATTTCCTTTTTCAGGTCTTCTTCCCCAGGATTTTCAAATTCAATCTTCTGGTCATCTAAAATTGTTGTTAGTTTTTGTGCCTTCTCCAGGTCAAATTCCACTTTGGCACTTTTTGCATTCTGAGAACAAAAGAGACAAGGTCAAATGATTCATGTCACAAATCAACTGCCAAGGTACATAACATACTGTAGCAGATACGTCTAAAAAGCAAAGCTACAGCTGGCATATCTTTTTTGATGGGATATTCACTGCGTTATAGGAATATATCATGTTCATATCTTTTTTTTACACCAGGCAGGGTCTACTGGGGTACAATGGCTAAGCTCTGGGTAAAATGGGTAGCAAGAAAACTTTGGATAAATTCTGCTAAAATCTATGTCAAGTGTTTCTCTCTTATTGAAACCATTCATTCTTGACCTACAGTAGTGAATCTTGATTTATCAGTTCCAAGTCTACCTTTTTCCAGCAATTAACACTTTACCCATTTTGCTCCAGCCTACCCAGTTCGCCCTGATATAAAAATGGCCTGGAACAATTTTCCAGAGCTGAATGTCATGAGGGTATTTTGTCAGAGCATGTTGCTATTCATTGATATTCAAGTGCATTTTAAAAATTTTTGGAGCATAGACGTGTCAGGAACATTCAGCAATATTTTCCAACACCAGCAGGACGAAATTCTAGACCTGGGTGAAAAATTAAATGTTGGAGTGCAAAACAAGTACCCCTTTGGGGGGGGGGGTTCACGTAATAACTGCAAAGCTTGGGAAAGATGGTCAATTTCAAATGTCTAAGTAAGAAATCTACATCCAAAGTACAACTTATGGATAAATCATGAAAGTCATTTCCTTGAGATAAAAGATGGCACAATTTAGTTACCAGCACAACCCATACCTTCTCAAGTGTCAACTGAAATATGTTTGAACCATCCGTTAAGTCATCTTTTGTATGAATCACATGGCATGGTGGGATACCTGCAACTGTACCTGAGATATACAGGAATTTACCGGCATGCTTTATCATGAAGCATCCACTTTCAGCATCCTTCTCAAATGCAAACTCAAATCTCTCTGCATCATGGTGACTAGTTGGATCTCCTCCCATACCAAGCACATGATCCCCTGAGACATACACAAATTTCTCTGTCTTTATATTCAAGATGTGGTAAGAATCTTTTCCTTCAATTTTCTTCAGTTTGAAGAAATTTCTGTCAAATTCTCTTGCTTCATGAGCTTCAAGCTTTGTGTGAAGTTTGTCTGATATTGAAGGGTCTTTGGACATAAAAATGTAGGAATGTTTTACAGGAGAGTAAATAAGAAACTCTTCTTCAGCTTCTGCCAAGGAAGTTGGGTCCACTTTGATAATATTTGAAGTCTTGTCAAGATTAAGTTCCATCTTGTCCACAGTGTATGCTGGAAATGAAATGTTAAACATAAGCATAATAATGATCCTTGTGAAAAGCTGTGGTGAGTCCTTAAATTTCCTATTGAAACAAAGCCGCATTGTTCTCCTTGCATTATTAGTGCAAGTCTGGTGCATGAATGAAAGTAATAAAAGTGAAACCAAAAAAGTGTCAGAAACTGATGCCTTTAATAATGGCGTCACGTGAGATTTGCGATAACGCAAAACTGCTGAAACAAAACTCTTGAATTGTTTTGTTCGCGGGTATTTTCACATCTTATCCAAGACCAAGACAGGCTAAGACAGGCAGTAGGTTTGAGACCTTCCAACAAAGCTGGGACAACGAAAAATGACACGAAACAGTTTTAAAATGTTTATTGGATTCTTTCTCAATTGAAAATCCATGGCTATGTTTGCTTCTTACCTCTTAAAGTCTTCCTTCTAGCGACAAGAGATTTACCAGTCTTCTTCCTTGCAATTTTAGTGTTTCGTGTTTCAGTCTGAAGCACACAAATCAGCCTCGAGCTGCAAGCGAGGCTGTTGTTGCTCCTCCCCAGAGCAACCCAGCTCAAAGCAGTTGTCCAGGGGGGGCCGCTTTCTTTTCCAGATACGTCTTCTCTGGAGGTCTGGCTACTGAAACCCAAGTTACGGTTTGTCAAGAATTTCTTTTTACAAGTTCTTTGATTTCATAAGTTGATTGTGAAATTTGTTCTTTCCTTTTTAGATCTTCCTCAATGATGAATAAATGAATTCCTTGCTTAAGTAAACGCCTTTCCTGGCATGTTTTTACTGAAAAAGTGAAAACGTTAGAAATGCCAAAAACCTTCTCTTTCCAAAAAATGTTTACTTATCCTGGAAAAGGACCCCGAAAAGGACAAACCACGCCAAGCTGCTTGTCTGCGTTCCAGACCCCAGTTCCCAAAAGAAAGTCCCTTTCCTTTTAGGAACTTGGATCTGAAGCACATTCTACCAGCAGCCATTGCCGGCAGCCAGCCCCCATGGAGCCCCCAACATTGATAGTTTAATGGCCCCCAATGATTATTTGGTTTTGGAGAGACCCCCCTGCATAACATTAGGACCACGACGAACATCATTTTGAGAGTCATTTCAGAAAAGACAAACGTAGTTAAATCGACATTTCCAGTTGGTTAAGACGACATTTCCGTTAGCAAAAAAATAATTAATTAAGACATGTTCAGGACGTTTCGAGACGAGCTTGTCTCATCTTCAGCTAAATCAAAGTTACACGTGTGAGGTTTTTATAGTGATAACTATTCTAGAGAAAATGCATAATAAATTATCAATCATACGATATCTAAATAAGGAAAGTCCATTGAAGTTAAACCAAATAAGAAAGTCCAATGAGATTAAAAAAGATACAACGGTATAGAGGAGTTCTGTTGATTGAGTGTCGGGCGGTCCCTCAAGATTAGAAGGCTCTCGTGTATCAACAAATCAAAATTGTTGTTGGCTTTGTCCAAAATACAAAAATCATCAAAAGACGCGGCATGCCCAGTTTCATTAATATGGTCCCTAATGGATGAAGAAGCACTTTTTATACTTATTCCTTTCTTGTTTATTCCTAAATGTTCCCTACAACGAACAACAAAGTGGCGTGATGTTTTGCCATAATAAGCAGCCTGGCAGCTACTACACGTAAACTTGTAAACAACAGAAGAACAAATGTTCGTAGGGATGCGATCTTTGAAAGGGAAAAGGTTTTCAATGCGTTTAGCTGATTGAAAAACAACGCGAAAATCGACATGGGGGTACGCGTTACCTAAAAATTTAAAACCCCCCTGCATTTTATCACAATGGGCTCTGCGCAGGAGCATGGCGGGAATGTTTAGTTCCAGAATTTGAGGAGACATTTTGGGCTTTGAAAATGAACTCGCCAACAAAAAGATCTTCTGCGAGAGGAAGTACATCAAGAACGCCAACAAAAAGAGCTGCACCAGATAAAAGAACTACTCGACAATCTCCTCTTCTTCCCAGTGTTGCATCACCGGTTACTGAAGGTTTGCAGAGGAGTTTTTTTGTGGTCGCTTAAAGCTTAAGGCCCATTTTCCTTGACAACAACAACACTTTCAATAGGATTTGATATTGGTTTTTTAATATCTTTTATTTCAGTCTTTCTATACTTCAGTAGATAAATTTGTCTGAAAGTGTGATGACGAGGAGAGTAGACATTTGCTCCTTTCAGGGATTACTCTGGAAGGCGACACGATTTCGCTTTCACTTCAGTAAAACGTGTACAAGATTTCAAAGGAGTGAGGTGATGTGATATGGAGTCAGAAAGATGTAAAAGAAACCAATCATTCCCTGAATATATTCGCAAAATCAGTATATTAGAAACAATGAAAAACTGTTTCAAGGTATTGAAGATTGATACAAACGCAGTAATCCTCTCACCTTGCAGCTAGAACAGTCCAGCGGATTATTTTCTATGCCAGGTAGAGCCTCACCACTTGAATGTCATGACACTCCCAATTATGGGTCTTTCTCTATCCATGCGGTCCCATCACTTGGCACTAAAAACTGCAACTTTGCTTTCAACAGATCAATAAATCTTCCCATGAGCTTGTAACCCATTTTCAAGGAAGAAATTTGAAATCACATAAAGTTAAAGGAACCAATGATGGCAATGACAACAAGTGCACATCATTTTAACAATGAATTATATGAATGGGGTCAGTTTTAAGTACTTTGAGACCCCTAATGCCATTTTCAAATGAAAATGGAGTGATCTCATGCCATTTTGGCCTTGTTACACTAAAATATTTTGTAACTGGCATCAAGTAAAGATGATTTTGAAATTTTACAATTTGAAAATGGCATGAAATGTTTCAGTAGGTTTCAGTATAAATGCTTGAAAATGAAATGATTTCATCATGAATTGAAAGGAGTGGATTATTCCTTTGTCTCTCTTTGAACCTGTAATGATATCATTCAGTTTTCAAAAATCTACACTGAAATGTTTCATGCCATTTTCAAGTCAGTCCATTTCAAAGCCATCTTCATTTTGTGCTGGTTACAAAAGGATTTTAGTGTAAACGAAAGACCAGATTGGTATGATTTTGCACAGTTTTTCATTTGAAAATGGTGTTGTGTAAACGGGGCCTGAGCCATTTCACCCACCTGCCAATGTGTATGGATGTGATTGAACACATCAAAATGAAATCCTTTCTCAATTTGATTCTTGCCATATTTATTAACAATGTATGAAGCTTTACCAAGGCTTTACCTTTTTTCCTTTTCAATTCAAATACTGTCTTTTAAAATCTTTTAAAATGTCATCAGTCTATCTCTCCTAGATTTTGAATCCAATTTGCAAGCATTATTATGCAGCCATGAAAAGCTTCGATCATCACCTGAGTTATGGCCAGAACAGAGTATGTATTTTATAACTTAGCTCAATATCCATGCATTGATGTGCTCACGCTTCAAAAATGCATTTGACTGTGTCAAGAGCACTCTTTACATTTTATGCAAAAATTTTCAAAAACAAGAACAGGCCCGCTGCAAACTACACTAACATTAACTCTGCAGTCTTATTGAAGTGCTGTCTACAGTATTCTCTAACATAATTTGCTGAATTACGTATTTAAATTTAGTAAGGCCCTCAAACCAAGCAGACTCCTGGTTAGGCCATAGTGGAAGTGCCCCCACACCCCACTGGGGGTTGAATATTCTGTTGCAAATTATTTATCACATGCTTTGACAGCACAGTCATGTACAGTAGATGATTAAGTATCAGATTTTGAAAATTTGTGTTACTTAAATGTCTGAAGGACCTGCTAATTATACTATATCTTTCTTCTAAATTTTCTCTTTCTACAGTACCAGGAGTTGTAGAGTTTGCAACACTGTATGGAACGAGTGTGAGTAATTTTTAAGTTTCATTAATTAATATAGAGTGTGCTGAATAGTTTAAAGAGGACTTCATAAGGAGGAGGGGGTTACATTTTTGTGCATCAAATTCTTTAGCAGATGTTTCATTCTGTACCTTACATCTTTATGTGTCAGACAAAACTGTTGGAGATCCTAAGAATATAACAACCTATAAACGTTTTTAGATCCCCTAAAATATGGTATATCAAGTATGTGCTGATGTCAAACACTGAAAATAATGAAACGTGATGTTTTTTTGCACTTCTTTTTGCAGCCTGTGCTTTCAAAAACAGACACAATTGCATCAACCCTGGATTCAGAACTTGACAAAGATGACCGGGACATGTTACAAGGTATTCATCATATTTCATGTTCTGTGCAGTATTATTTGTATTCATCCAGTCAGCTTGTCATAAATAAAGGCTGAAAAAAGCTATTGTTGGCAAAGAAATCTGCTAAACTCTTAAAAGGGCTTGATAAAAGATTTTGATGAAATGCCTTATATACAGTAGTACATTACCTTTCATCTGACCCTTTGGTAAAACAATAATCTAAAAGGTAGAATTTTAATAAGTAAGTAAGTAAGTAAATAAAAGTAAGTAAGTAAGTAAATAAGTAAAAATTTGGCACGAATGTAAAAAAGTTTATAAAAAGGAAGAATGAATATATATCTAAGTAGATGAAATATTTACAATACAATTTACAATAGCAATTTTGATAAATACAAGTTAAAAATACCTCTAATAAAAGTGGCAGGGATAGCATTAAAATGGTATCCTTAGAGTTGGGGTCTCCTTAGAGGTGGTTGCAAAAATATAAAAAAACATAATTTTGTATCAAAGCTGCATTTTAGAAGATGCTGATATGTAAACATGTTGGATTTCTGTTGAATTAGTCCCCTATTTGAATAAAGTTGACTACCTGGATTTTACAGCAATGTATGAAGGTAGGAACACTGCAAAACACCCAAAAGCAAAGAAGCTGTTACAGTAAATGTTGATTATATATTTTCTGATATTAGGCCTATTCAATGCTAAACAAGAATAATGCCTCAGGAGATCTGCAAGATCCCCTCGAAGACTTTTCAGACTTGAAAAATTGAAGCTATGGTGGTGGAAAAGCATTATTTCAAGGTCCTTTTATAGACTATCAAGCAGTGAGTATAGATGATGAAGTCATGTCTTCAATAAGGATGAGGCATGAACAAAACATACATATTTATTCGTCTATTTCAAAGTCATCACCCGATCTCCGTCTATGCCAAACCAAGTAATTTCATTGACATGAAGGATGCTTAATTAAGCAAGATTTAGTGACTTATGATCCCTAGACCTAGGAATATCTGCCATCATATTATCAATTCAACTTCCAATTCAGTCCTATTTTATGTCCAGATTTTTTTGGTTCATGACTGGGGATCAGTTAATTTTCTCCATGATTTTAAATGATTTTGGTGAGAATACACGTTGGTGGAAATTTTGTCTCCTTTTGCCCACAGATTTGAATTGTTCCCAATTCTCACCAGCATGTATCTTTATTTAGTATTTAATCGTAATTTCACCCATCCAGCTTGCTGAGGATGGACCTAGGAGGGTTTGGAATGTAACATTTATTTATCCTGGCTTTTCCACCCATTTTATATCACATGGACTTGTCGATTTACTCATTTTTACATCTCCTGGACTTGTCTACTTAATGATGTATCATGGATGGTCAATGAAGCTGATTAGGAGTGAATAATCATTATGCTTTTTATCGCCCTCCTTGCATTACGATTGAATGATTTACTGGCGAACACGCTGTCCTCTAAACTTGATCAGATTCAGAAGGATTTTATTGTGTCGCGAGGAGATGTAGAGATCAATGAAGGCTTTCTACTATATAGTGTTGAAGCCTGTAGCATATTTTCCCGCAACATACTTTAAATGTTTTCTTACCAAGAAGATGTTTCATTCAGATAAAGTACATGAAGAATTTATAATTTAAAGAGAAACGCAGAATAATTTAGTGTTCAGAGTTTATTTTTTATGGGGCCTAAAATATTAAGTTGTCCTGCAAGATCCCGTAGAGATGAATACCCGACCTTAAAGGTGGTGGGTATCAAATATTTTAATATCTGAATATCCTCTAGCTTCCTGCATGTTCACCAATCCCCCGTATCAATTAATTACTAAACTGTTTCGGGCACTTGGTATATCAAGGTAAAGTCAATATTCATTTACCCATGGAAAAGTTTTAGATTAAATACCATATGTCCTAGATGCATATGGAAATTAGCCTTTTGATCGATTTATATCCGTTTAATCTTTTCCCGAGAAGATAATGATCTGCCGCAGGTACTTGTAAGGTTAAGAAATTGATCTGAAAATGACTGCATGGACCAATCTGAAGGTCTTGATATGAAGTTTCAAGGAAGTGTAGATTTCCCATAGATTCACTTAAAAGATAACAAAATAGACAAATATTAATAGATGAGATAACAGAGCTCCTGGAGGGAAAGAACTGCATGATGATAAAAATCTCTCGAACTATTTTGATATTTCTTGTAAGGACATAGAATTCATGATCAAAAGGCTAGTAACCTGAACTTTGATTGAATCTTAAGGAAGTATCCCTTTTGATTGATTAAAGTTCCGATCCATACCAGAATTTCTTTCTAAATCTAAGAAACATTTGTTTGAAACTTTATCAGATTTCCAGGAAATTCATGTAATAATGAAATGTCTTCCGGATACATTGGTATCTTTCTTCACCGACTGATGTCGATCTGATTTCATATTGGTTCCTGAGTCCAGAAGATGTTGTAATTTAGGAAGTAAGGTTGCCTGAAATTTCGATTTCTCCGAAACGTCTTTTATTCTGTTCAGGCAACAAAAGTTCATCTATGTACATGATATCATTATGAATTTGATCTCCACTGTTTCAAGTCTTTCATTGAAATGATATTTCTTTCCAATTATCTTGGAGGATAAAATGAATTGCTAGGAAATCCAAATTTTCTGTTGCAAATGGTTCTTCCAGTAATGTTCATTCAACTTCTTATCACTTTTGACGGCAATTAGACAATGAATCTTCTCGTTAAATGTGTCAAAGTCAACCGAATTTTAGTTGAACTTTGTTTTTGCTGTAAATGACTCTGTTTTGTGTTTTGAAATCTTTGTTTTGTGAGTGGCTTCATAGTGAAGACCCAGTAACATTGTATCTCTTCTCACTATGAATGGTACGGTGGCTTTAGATTTTATGCTAGTAATTCTATCATCTTAAAAAAGCTGACTCTCTGCTTTTCTTGATGGGAATATTCATATGCTGACTAATTGAAAATGTAAAGAATGTCTCTTCGAGAAACACGAAGGATTTGGCATCGGTAAATTTGTGTGATTGCAAATCCATCCTGACATTTTTGTGGTAGCATTTTTACTTTATCCTTATGGACGTATTTGTTTACGAAAGTACCTTTACGAAACTCAGCTTTCAGATGCCAAAAAGTTAAGAAACTCCAGCACTAGGAAAATATAACTTTAGAAACTATTTATTTCGATAATGGAGATTCGTCACATATCTTTAATCTATCTTCACTTGTTTCTTGAATCATACTCGAAAGATACTCCAGTACAGTATGAAGACCCGTATGAAGATTGCTATTGGACCTTTCAAAAACCACGTAGGTAATTCTGAGTACTCAAAATCCGATGATTTAAGAAACTTTCAGCACTGGCTCAAATTTTTAGTTCCTTATAAAAACGTGAAGCCAATCTTATTTTGGTCTATTTCCTTCAGAATTTGGTAGTTTAACGACATCTCAACTGATGGATAAAGTCAAAGCGTTACAGAACCTTGCATACCAGCTTGGACTAGAGGAAGGTAGAATTACTTATAAGACTTTCTTTTGCCTTGGCAAGTGAACCTTTGCTGCATTTTTCATTCGATATTTTGAGTTCTGTCCAATTTCCTAGACAGAACATCTTCATGAAAGAGGCTGCAATACCCAAGGGGTGCCCTGGTACAGTTAGGATAGGGTCAGTCAGGCTACTTAATTGGGTCTAACTTTGGGTGAGGATTATTTTTGGGTCATTAATTTGCACAGTTATTTTTGTATGTTCATGAAATTCTGGCTTACTTTTTTAGGTGTCAAATAGGGAAAAGTAGAAATTGACAAAAATATAATGTGCGAGCAATTTAAGGCAATTAAAATCACTAAAAGCGGACGGCTTAGATAACCAAATATGCGTTATGAAAAATCTAATCAGTTAGGGAACCTTTCTACGAATGTGAGACTGATTTCACGACTTTGGATATGCTGAGTCAGCAAAATTATCTTATGGGTCTATTTCATGGAAGAAATGATCATTTTTTGGTTATTTGTTGCTTGGATTGATTTGATTGATGCCGATCATGATTGATACGTTGTACCCCAGAACCTGCCCAGAACCTAGCATGATTGATGCGTTGTACCCCAGCACCGAGCATGACTGATGCGTTGTACTCCAGCTCGAGCACCGCTATCCTAAATATACCTCAGTACTTCTCACAATTGGCCTCAACATGAGGTTCTCGCCCGTTTTACATACATAGGGCGAAGCCATGTCTTTTTCTAAGAAGCACTGGCTGTCTGTTTTTTCGTGCGGGAGTTATGTCATCCCTGCGTTCCTGTGCGCAGTATCTCTTATATCCCTTTGTTCTCACAACGGCAGCTACAATCATGGGTGTAGGGACAGAGGTGTCTGCCGCATGAAACAATGAGTTGCGTCTCTTAAAATTATATCAGTTCTTAGCTTATTTTCTAACGACTTTTCTATTTTTGCCAGCCCATGAGATGACAAGAGGAAAATTCTTGAATGTTCTTGGGAAATCAAATATGGAGACGTAAGCTTATTCTAGAATCTTTAAACGAAGCAGTGAACGGGTTGAGTCAAAGGGAGGTCCGTTTTACTCAGTCAGTGAAAAACTTGCTCCTGACCTTTTAGCTTTTCTACGACAGAGCTTGGATCGAACGATATTTTGTGATTTTTTATGGACGGGTTATTAATTCTTGCTTGGTGTTTTTGACTCACCCGGTTACAGCTGAGTGCCTTTGGGAATTGTGAGTAGTACAGTAAGCAAGGCAAATGACTTGAAATTCATAACTGTCAATAGTCTTGTGTTTACTGTAATCATAGGAGTTACAAAAAGAACATTGGCTGACGATTTTTTGTGTGATCAAGATTTTCTGACTGAAGTAACTTGAATAGCTGACGGCCTAACGATGTAGGTTTAGGCATTATCGTTGTTGATACGTTTAAAAGAACCGTTGAATGCCATTTCTTTTTAAACTTGCTAGTTTTTAATGAGTTATGTCGGAGGAATAAGAACAAAGCAATCCCAATTTGAAAGGTCACAGCACCTAGACTATGACGATGACTCCCTTTTATTACTGCCGTTAACCTTGCTCAACAAGGGATCATAATGAAACAGTGAAAAGGTGACCCTATTTTTTGCATTCATCAATCGAATTTTATAATTGAATCGCGGCTTCGATTCTCGAATCCCGTCCGAATGTTATCAGTTCTTCAATCGAATCGAAAATTCTATCATATTTATCCTACGTAACAATAGTAATACACTAGACTCGATTACATGTCGTAGTTTCGCTTTTTGCCTGAATTGATATCGCTACAACTACGACTTATTCCCAAACGCTTGCCGAAACGGTAAAGTTCTGTACTGATTCTATTTGAAACCTTTCCGCTGCTTCATAAAAAAGTTCGATTGAGCAGTGTTGGATTCTCTATCACTATTGTGCGCATTCGAACATTCTACAAAATGTATCAATCTGTCGTTCGATTCGCATTCTTTTTTAGAATGTAGCTGTGGGCCTACATCATCTGCTACTTTTCCCTCACAACCACTGGGTCTAAAATGCCTTAAAAATCAATTTTCTAGAACTGCTGTACCATCAAATTAGGTATCAGTACTTCGGTAAAGGATCATTCTTGCCACAAAAGCAAAAACCACCTTGCTCTAAGCCATATGCTGATCGGTAGACGACGGGGCGACAGAATCCTGTCGCCAATTGAAATTTTTTGCCGTTTTTACAGCTCTATGTCCATAAGGCCCTCAGTGGAGCGATAACAACAACAACAATTCAACTCAATGAGAAGAGCGTAACTTGAGGGTCCTACGCTAACGATGGCGGCGATGAACTCTTTACCAAGATACATTGCGTTAGCATACGGCTCAAATCTTTCAA
Organism: Aurelia sp. 4 Dawson et al 2005; assembly: GCA_964019985.1. Lineage (NCBI taxonomy): Eukaryota > Metazoa > Cnidaria > Scyphozoa > Semaeostomeae > Ulmaridae > Aurelia > Aurelia sp. 4 Dawson et al 2005. Next base: position 2,330,563 of record OZ026501.1, on the reverse strand, counting down.
ATCTTTAAAAAGGTGGATGCAAAATTGTATCACATTTTTCTTTGAATTCATACGCTTGAAAAGAAACTTGGGGTGATTTGCTGCAAATCTACCGTGGCAATTTTTTGATATATTGATTATTCTCAAAATGGCGGCATTTTGACTTATTTTGCAAAAATTCATCGAAAATTTTGAAGAAATTAAAATCATCGTAAATCTTAAATTAATCGAGAGAAATTGATATAATCTTCAAGATAACCATAGTTGATGAAGGTCTACAACATGGTTGCAAGCAGAAATCTGTTGCTCTTCTGGTTAAGGACTTAGAAATTTGATGACGTCACAGCCTCAAAATTGATAAATGCCACCATTTTGAAAGTAGTCAAGGTATCAAGAAATTGCCACGGCAAATTTATTGCGAATTACCTGAAGTTCTTTTCAAGAACTTTAATTCAAAGAAAAATGTAAAAGAATTTTACATCCACCTTTTTAAAAGATTTGAGCTCTATGCTCATTGCGTTCTAATTACGAATCCTTAACGATTCTACAGGAATTCGATTAAAGAATGCAATGCATCTTGGTAGAAAGCTCCTCGCCGCCATCTTTAGATAGCGTAATCGTCTATTCTCGCAATCTGATTGGTACTCTAGGAAGCTCAGAGTTTGAGCCTAGCCTAAATAGGGTCAGGTTTCTCAGAGTGATGCTATGAATCTTTGTTGACCGAAGCGCCATCATGATCAAAGAAGCACAACGAAACGAGGGTCTTCAGGTCATAATTCTACACTGCACCCTGATATCAAGTCAAAGATGTTGGCAAGTAATTTTGAAAGACTGAAATTGGCCACTCCACTCCATTCTGAAATGAAGAGGGATTTTCTTGCGGAAACCTCTTGAAGTAAACTTCAAAAAAAGTCATGATCAAATTTTCCTGATATTTCTTCCTTAGCAGCAACCGTTTTACCCAGGCCCGCTGAGATGGGGCAGCAGGAGGGACAATTTTTTTCATACTCAATATCAAAATTTACAATAACAAATTTTCAATAGACAATTTGCCCAAGGCCTCGGGTAAGGGGGTCTAGCGGGCCTCGTAAAGTAAGATGATCTCCTGGCTTCTGCCTTTTACGCTCGTAGGGGGTCTCATTTCACAGTTTTGTCCCTGGGTCTCCAAAATCTTGGTGGGCCTACTTGTACCTGCTTGAGCTCATTTTGTCATTTTGGAAGGATAAAAGTGCCATCCCTAGGAGTATGATAGAATTGTCCCTGGCAACTTCGTCTTCCCAATGATAAATACATGCGACAATGCATTCAAGTCGTTTCTGTAAGCAGGGCCGCCGAGAGAATTTGGAGGCCCAGGGCAAATTACGAAATGAGGCCCGCTGCGAGCGAAGTGAGTGGAAGACAGAGGAGTATCTTACCCTACGATTGCCCCCTCTACTCCCCTCTCCCTGGCCCTGTCTGTAAGACTGTCAGGTAAAGATATGGAAATTGAGACATGGTCGTGATTTTAGGGCAACTGTTTTTGTCAAAAATTGACTGGTCTTAGAGAAATAAGACAAACATCCGAAAAGGCGGTATCCAAACATTTTTTCAATGCTGAATCTCAGTTTCTTCTCTCTTCTTAGTTTCTTGTAACCTTCTTACTGTAGCTTCTTGTAACGGAAGACACTGGATCCACCCAAAACGGAAGGTTTTAGACTTGGAAAAGAATAGATAAAGGAGACTGGAACATTAAGATGTTTTGTTGTTTACTTTCCACACACAGTTTACGATGACTATACAAATCTAACGTTAATATTACAATTTTAAGGTCATGCTACCAGTTCACGAAGGATATTCGTCAGTTCTAACTCCCGTCATTGGTCAGTTATTACTGCAATATTTGGCTATAATTATTGATACAATAATACAGTATCTTATTCCTTAGTTGAGTTGCTTTGCACAAGTATATCTTAGCCTCCTAATGGAGAACAAGACATCATTGACTGGCATTTGCAGTCAGTTATAGTTTGTACTAGTTTTATTTTGTAGCCTCGTTTCCTTCCAGGGCAATCGAGATATACTGACCTCGTTCTGAAACTGCTTGGGAAACAACTAGCACAAGACTGAAAATCAGCATCTGCGGACGGCACAAAGAATGAATTGCATCTCCCCGTGCAGAAATTACTTTCTATCACGACAGGCGTGCATCCTTTGCTTGTCACCGTTTGGTTGTACTTTTCTGCTCGACACGTCTCGGCCCTTAGCTCTCCAAGGCTCATCAGCCACGTTGGTTGTGCTTTCTGCATTGCTAAGGGGAATCTGCCACTAGTAAGTGAGTTTCGGCCGCTACCAGTAGGTTTCCCTGCTCCAGTTTCAAGGGGCATAGGCTTATGTATTAACGACGGCAAGCTCGGTGATATTTGTTCACTGTTCTCTATGCTTTCTATTTTGTTTCCAGAAAACTTCAACTTGGGTAATGCAAGTTTAGGCATCACAAGTCCTGGGAAGCCATGACTAGCAATCCCTCCCTGTGTGATTTTTGAGAACTTCAGCTTTGGTAATTTCAGCGGTTTTAAGATAGCCTCAGCCAAGAGCCGTTTGACGTTCTGGCGAGAAAGAGGTTCATAAAGTGATTCGTCCTCGTTTGGCAGCTTGTAACCATAATGATTGCTTGTCAACAGTGGTGGTTTCTCTAATGTCCTGTGCTCCTCCGTAATGTATCTTGAACTGGCTGTGACGATAATCGTTGCAATGATAAATGTCAGCTTCTTCATCTTGTTGGTAGGACTGCGCGTAGACAGCTGTGGAGGAACAGAGAGGAAATAGTATCGTATTTTATCGGTAGTATGATCGATGAGACAAAAATATAATGGTGATCGCCACTGGTCGATGTTTTCGACGATCAGCCCGGGGGGGGGGGGTAACTTCCACATATGGAGCAAAGGATACGTGCCGCCCATAAGGGTGGGTTTATAACCTCGAAAATCCTTTAATATGGGTCTCAGAATTTAAATTTTCCACTAGAAATGGGTAGCTTTTTGACTTGCGACGAAAAAGATTGTCGAGTTTAGTATTTCCAACGTTGGATTTTTATCTTTTTAGCTCTGAAACGTGGTTGGTTGCAACTTTACCTTCATATTGTGCATTTAAATTGAAGTGAAACTTGCCCTTGGATGTTCAACAGGTTTTGTCTCCCAAAACTCCATAAAAATGGGTATGGAAATTGACCAAAAATCTCTAAATATGGGTTATCTCTTAAAATACTGGGCGGCACGTCCCCGTCATCCCAAAATTCGAGTTACTCCCTCCCCCTGGGCGAGCATTCTAAAGAATTGCGGCAAAAATGCTGTTTTGATCTCCACTGAGTATGTTGCTTCTGTTGTGAACACACAAAAGGCAGTATTTATGTGTCCATTTCAAGCTTCGACTATTTACAGAAGATTAATGAATGTGTTACATCTTGATAATACTCACCCTTGTTCTAACAATTTTTAGCTGAATCTATAAGAATATCTCCACTCTTTTTCTTTTTAAAATCGCATTAAATACATATGTCCTCACTTCATCAAGAACTTCAACTTTTACTTTCTACTTTTCTGGCAGCTTTGAAATCTTCAAGTTTCAATCGACAACGTAACACTTGCCAGCTTGGCATTCTTTGGATCGTTTGGTGGTTGTGAAACTATTTCATCCTATACCAACTAATTGCATGTATCATTTAATTCATTACCAGTGATTCTCGTTAAATTAATTTTCAAGATTTATTAGTTCTGTTAGTCGCACGACCTACAGTAATTTATTACTGGCCTATTTGCGGTTATATCTCATTTCAATAATTAGACAGTCCTCTTATATGGAAACGTCTTATTTACAGATAGTTTCCGACGTTTTTCGATAAACTGGTTAAAGACTTCCATAATTTCTTTCAGTTTTCTTATGTTTCAGTTTCGTGCCTACAATATTTGATACCTTTGCAATATTCGAATAAGTATTACGTCACAAGTAGATTTCTTCCTGCTCATGATTGAATGGTGATTAAAAAGAATATGGCGCCAATAGTTTCGTTTTTCATCATAGGCAATAATGCACCGTGTTAGCAGCAAAACATTATGGTTTATTACCTCGATATTACTGTGTTATTTTGATACTTTCTCTTCGGCTGAAGCCTTACCAGTGCTAGGAATCAAATTCAAATGGCTTCTGCGCATCTGAACGGTTAGTTCTTACACAGCCTTCATCCTCGTATCAAACTTAAAGGGTTTGTGCAAGGCTAAAAGCCTGCATTTGCACAGAGAAGAAACATCTAAAAATAGCCCATTGAAATTGATAACCCACACGTGTTGTTAATAATCGATAGCTAAAGAAACAATGCCTTGTTTGCGCATTTTCTTTGTTCTATTCATAGAGAAGCCTATTTACCATTGCACACTCCCTTTAATCTTAGAATATGTTAGCGGCAGTTTGAAATGAGGATGAACGCTGTGTAGGAGCCAACAGTTCAGACGCGCAGCAGGAGCCATTTGAATATGATTTCTAGCACTGGTTTGGCTTGAGCTAAAGGGAAAACAACAAACGAAACTATGGTAATATTGACGTTATAACTTTAATTTCCATTGCATTGTTGCCCAAGTTTTTATTTGAGAGTTTGTCCATTGCTAACAGCCTCCTCCGCAATCGAAGCCACTCCGCCTTCACCTACATCTGGCAATATGGAAAAGGCTGCTTTGGTCTATTTTTAGGGCAGTTTCAGAAGATTGTTTCAGATTTTCGCGCGGGATCTCCTGAAATAGTTGGTGTATTTGATCAAGTTGTTTGGAGCAGTGGAAATGGAAAGAATGTATATCATGACACTCTCCTCTTGTCAGTGGTTAAAGCACATATGTCATGAACGTGATTGGTTCACACGATACTATTCTCTCTATTGTTTATTACAAAGCACAGGATCGAGGCTGAATTTTCATTGCAATGAACATTCGTGAAGCAGAAATGAACAGTCACAAAACAATGGAATTCCACTCCACACTTCTTTCTTGTATTAACGAATTGCTAACGTGACATATGTCCTTTAAGGAACTGATTTCTATACTCAATGATTAGAGCTTAGAATTACCTTAATAGAAGGCCTGCAATACAGGTTTAATACATTTCAATGCATCCAAACTGTGACAGAGAGGGTTTTTAAAAGGTGAAGAACTCTAGCTACACTGTGAGCTGAAAGGTGTGGAGTTTTTTTGGAGTTAGTGTCGAGAAAACGTTTACACTGCTTGGATGGCAAACACTCAAACCATACGCTGCTTGGCTGGGGTTAGAATTTGAGACAATGCCAGTCTAGCAAAGGTTAATTCCTGATTCTGCTGATTTTAAGGAGCACTGGTCATGAATTCTCTTCCCATCTTTCGCTTATTAAGAATGCTGCATACCTTGGAAAGATTATTTGTAGAAAAGCTTTTGACATATTCACTTCTGATTGCGATGTTCAAAGGTGCTGTGCATCCTGCAAACGCGAGAGTCTGATTGAGTTGAGTTGTGACATCATTTACGAAAGTTACTAAGAAACAAATCTTTCCCACGTGTCCGTCATGTTGGCATTTTTGCAAAAATATTGTTCAATTACTTTTTCATAAATTTGCGTTTCTTAATATATTTCCTCCCTCTCTATTCATACATTTAATAATTACGAGTGGGTTGTCAAATGCCATGTTAACCAAGAACTTCTCGTAAAATAGAAGTGAAATTTTCCTTGATTTTCGCACATCAATATCAACCACATTTCTCCGCCCTTCAGATTGGAAATTTCCCTTTCAGTTTGTACTGCTATTCATAGCCGCTAATAAGTTTACTAATGACAACAGCAATGCCCAAGCTAATTCAAATTCAAAATCATTTAATTCATATAGCTGCTTTAAGATCATCCCATGTTCCCCATTTACTTTAGGCCTCGTATTGATGATACGGAGAGAAATAGTAGAGAAATACGGACGGCAGTGTGGCAGGCATAATCTTAGCAGGACTTTCAGATTAATTACACATGGCATGCCATGCAGGAGGGAGAATCCACCATCTGCGTCCTACAGCAGGACTTTCAGATTAATTACACATGGCATGCCATGCAGGAGGGAGAATCCACCATCTGCGTCCTACAAAGTATCTCCCACACTGAGAAGACATGATTTTTCTTCCACAAAGGCCTACGTTCGACGTGAAAGTATTTTCGTCGATGAAGGTTGACACAAGTGAAAATTTATCAGCGAGAGATGAGCTAGGCTGAGCACAGGCGAGCACAACTGAGCATGGGTCCGAATAATGCTGCGTAAGGATACTTGGTGACCAAACAGATTCATTCATTCATTCATTCATTCATTCATTCATTCATTCATTCATTCATTCATTCATTCATTCATTCATTCATTCATTTTTATTCATTCAGGCACGGTAGCCCCATCAGTCCATGAGAACTACTTTGGGGCTGTGGCGTAAACGTTTTCAGATTACAACGATTTGATTCTTCTCTTAAAGATGGCAAGAGTTGGTGCCTGTTTAATATCAAGTTCAAGGCTATTCCACAGCTTTGGTCCACGAAAAGATATAGCCCTTTGCCCATTGTTAGTTTTTCGTAAAAGTATCGAAAGATCAGTTTGGGTATTTCTCAGTTCCCTGACATTTCTAGTCGACTTGTTTTCAAACAAGCTGGAAAGGTTCTCCGGGACGAGACCGTTTAGCGATTTGTAGCTACACTGTGGTTGCGGTTTCGCTTCTAGCAATTTCGCTTACAGTAGGCCAATTTGAAGTTTATAACAAACCTACAGAATGGGTATCAAAACTGCTCTTTGCAACGATTCTAAACCGTGCGATTCTGCAACTTTTGAAGGGTTTGCAGCTTGGTCACCCCAAAGCACCCCCATACCGAACAACAGAACCTAAAATGTGGCTCGACAATACGTCGATACATTTTACTCAGTGTGTTTTGAGGTAAAATTTTCCTGCAATATTTCAGAAACCAAATGGCACGAGAAACTTTGGTGCAGACAGAAGATGAGATTGTCCTCATCTTAAGACGGAAGCCAAACAAGGCATCGCCAATAGTGAACACAGGCGAGCTATGGAGAACATAGGCGGACATGCGTGAACATTGGTCTAAATGGCGCTTGAAGATTCGCAATAAGCTAGGAGGTGGTTGGTGGTTCCTTTTCTTGAAGCAAGCAATGGAATCAAAACACGCCCTCGTTCTCTTCAGTGATAGGGCCGACCGCACTCTCATCTAAACTAGGGTGAACACAGGTGAACATAGGTGAACCTGTAGGATGGCAGTAGGTGGTCCCTTACCTTGGGTAAGACAATGGAAGTGAAAAAAGGCGACATGGGTGATAAAAACCAAGCCCTTATCTTTCGTGCAATTTCTTGGTAAGTGCATATTTTCAATTTTTGCAATGACGTTATCGCATCCCACTTCACTTTTCTATTTCAAAGATTCATAGTTCTCTTCTCGTTATCAAGGAAATAAATTTTGAAATCTGAAGTTGGTCTTGTCACCCCAATATTTTTGACAGATTTTCGGTTCGTAAAAGTTTCAAGAAGACAGTTGACATTTCAACTCTTAGCTTTCCAAGTGATGAAAATTCCTTCATCTCATCAGTTGCTGCAAAAGAACTGACCTGAGGTCCGTGCACTTCTTCAGTCTTACGACCTTTTTGTTGCGAAAAGTTTCTTACGAGTTTCTTAAATGCGCAATGTTCTAATGCATGTTTTGAATGTCCACGCACCCTCACCCGCCTTTCGAAAATCACTCATCAGTCAGCAGATCGTTACGAGTGGAATTTCCGAGGGAGTCGGGGTTTATTTGAAAGTATAAGTGGTGAATCTGCAAGTTAAGAAACCTCGGGCAACAAGTCACGCTTGCAGTTTCTTACAAACAAATGTCTGTCTTCGAATGGTGCATGTCTCTTTTTCAAAGGAAACTCTTTACAAGAAACTTGACTCTAATCGGATTATCAAAAGTAAGAAACTCGAGAACTCAATTTCCTATGTAAGAAACTTTTTACTAGCAAACATATGCAATAGATAAGCACCCTTGAATAAAGGAATATGATGCTTTTGATAACAAACATTTGCGCAGCATTCGTAGTTTTTGTGTTTTGGTGATCTGAGACTTCAGTTTCTTATAAAAAAGAAATTGTTTATAACAAGTTTCTTGTGAAGATATGTGCAGTATATTGCTCCTTTGATCGAAGTTTCTGCCTACGGAATTGAATAACCCTGAGTTTCATGTAAAACAAACGAGAGTGTACTACTATACAAACCTATCCAGATTCCTGCAAGTGGTTTTTCACAAAAAAGAGTTTATTCGAATTTGAAGCTACATTAGAACGTTAGTACTTACCAAAATTCGAATTCTTTTTCCTTCTAAAATCACAAATATTCACCACAATTGATAAATCCTCTTATTCAGAGAATTGCGAAATTTCCTCCCGTCTGTACTGTACAATGTACTTGTGTAAATGAATGGCATGAATAAACTTCGTGAATGAACAGAGCTGATAGTGACGCAGCTTCACTTCACGCTAGGTTGTAACCTTCTAGTATTTGATAAATGTGATGTCTTGCTAGACCTTCTTGTCTAAAGCATCGTTCATTTCAAATGAGCTCTACGACATTACCGATTTGTTTCTAAAAAGAACACGCTATGCATTTCGAGGTATAGAAATTATGGCTCCTTAAATCTGACATTAAAATTCCGACTAGGCAGACCAGCAGCCAGGAAATATCATTTCTCGTTCAAGACAGAATGCGATAATTACGAATTTTATGTAGATGTTGGGCGTCTAGCGAATGCCGATTTACGAAATTGATGCATTAAGATAAAAGTCATGCAAGATAGGACGGAACTGTTTTGTCTGCGCAATCTGAAGAAATCTTGCAAGGATATGAAATCTGGAGTCAGCTTTGTTATTCACCGTCAAATTTTCTACTTTTAAGATTTATTAGGTAGAGTTCTTGGTTTCTGTTCTTGCAAGAACAGATTTTCAGTTGTCAAGACAACATTAAAGACAAATCCTGAACGAGAAACATATTTTATGCGTGAATTGTGGAGACACCATCTTTCCAGAAATTTTGAGATGTTTAAACTGATAAAATATTTTCTGAAAACTGCAACCAACGCAGTGGCTTTTTTCCATTTTATGAAGGTAGGTAAATGGAGAAAAATTGTTAGATGTTGAAGTTCACGATCGAATTTTGTGCAACCTGATGTGGTCCATCAGTTTGAGGGTGGAAGGGGGACTCTTGCCTTAGAAATGAGCGAATGATTTGATTCCTATCCTGACAGAGGCAGCACAAATCAAGATCTTTACTTGAAAACGAAATCATCATTTGTCACGAAAAAGTGGCACATCCTTTGAGTCGAAGGGCATTCACTGCCAGAAATTTTCTTCCTCCTGCTAAAATCCTTTTGTTCTCAACAAAAGCTCACCACAAATCGGTAAAAATCCTTTTGTTCTGAAGCGAGGGGCATTTCACTTCCACGAAATCTCGTACACCTTTTGGCAAAATCCTCTGTGCCTTCAACAAAGCTTCATCAAAAGTTCATAAAAACCCTTCTGTTCTGAAAAATCTTGTTCACTTTTGGGAATGAGTGAAATTTCCCGTAGAAATGCTCCTCGCTTAGACTTCAAGGATTCGCAGATTTCGTTCTATCTCTGCGACCCCAACTCAAAACACAAGGAAAGATATTGGTGTCTGTACTTCTTATCTTCTTTAGGACATTTTCAAATTTCCCTTCATTATAGGGTACACTGCTTTCTCTAAATAGGCAAGTCGTTGAGATATTTTTACTAGCGGGAAATCTATCTATAAATTTAGCGTCCATCATTATTGGTCGAAAGAGACGGATATATTTTCATTCAAGTATTATTTGTTTGTTATGATTTGATACCTACGTCAAGCAACTTAGTCGATAAGAAACTGATTTGTTTCTGTAGCCTGGGGCCCCGTGATTCATTCTTTGTCAAGAGCATGATGATTTGGTTCGTCCCTTAAAGAAATGCCGCATCTCCGTTCCACAATGGCTGTGCTGCGTCTCAAGTTGCATCAAAGATCGCCGATTGGTTCCCTTTGTTTGTGTGGTTTGTGGCAGTGACGAAGTTGGCGGAGGATGCATTTTTCAAAACGCCGCTCTATTTTGACAACGGATCTATCTCGTTTTCTGGTCATTTTGATGTGCATTAGGTGCTCCTCATAGTCTTTAAAATGCCTACCTGAAAGTGCGTAAACTACAACTACCAGTGAGAAATTCTTTTCCTGCCGCTGTCTGATTGTAACATAATTGCAAGAAAGGGTTTGGCATTTCAACTCAAATTTTACCTTAAGAAATTCACTATTCCATGTAGTTTGTCAAGGCCCTAGCCAAGACAGAAGCACATGACATGTACAACGAATAACAGTGGTGGTTAATAGCAACATAACGCAATGTAAGTTCACAAATGCATTTGACATGTTTTCACTAAAAGTGACATTCGTCGACGACAAGCGTACCCCCAAAGAGGAGGTGCTTGTTCCTTGTCTGGTTTCATTCATGTCACTTGCTTTGGACGGCCAGAATTTAGTATGAGCGACAGCACATCAAGTTTGTATCGTTTTAAAATTCATAAATTATGTTTAGTTAGTAGCCAGTCACCTTTTCATTTGGACAAAGCAATTTGACTGAGGGGCATCTCACTCCCGAAAAATCTCGTATGCCCTTGGCAAAAATTCTTTTGTTTTCAAGAAAAACCATCCAAAATCAGTAAAAATCCTTTTATTCTGAAAAAATCTTGAACGCTTTTTCGAACGAATGAAATGCCCCCCTCAAATTTAATATCCTCAAAGAGTAAATTTCACACCTTCAACGTTTGCTTTCTTTCTTTATTTCGATTTGATTGAGTGCACTCAGAAGTGTGAAATCTATTCTTCAGAAAGGCGAATTGCTTCGTCTTTTCAGAAACATGAATCTTTTGGTGCATAAAATTTGCCCTTGCTATACTGAACACCTCAAGTGCAGATTCACCTTAACCGTGCTAACGGTTAGCATAGGGTCTGCCTGACCATACCCATCCTGTTTTGATGACTCAGGCAAACTGGCGTCCAGTGAACACTTGAAAACCATTGACAAATACCGAACATTGCACGACGTTTTCGAAATAAGGCTTCTTGATTTTTCAAGCTTTGGTCGCAAAATCGCAAAGAATTTGGTACCGCCAAGTATTCTGCCGTCTTTGATATGAAAATAACACACTATCCATTAGCATGGTTTTTCGTGGTGCTACCTAAATTTACAATATAACGCCAACATTTGGTAAAATGCGTACATAGCTTAATATTAGGTACCGTCACAATTTTTCCGTCTTCAAAGACTGCTTGAATGGTGTGAATGTATTATGATGTACTCTGGTTGTAATTAAAAGTATTTTCAAATCAAAATTGGCCTAGCTACCATAAAGACTTGCGAAATTTACGAAAATACCCTAAATATATCGCAGTAGCTAAATGCCAGGCAGTTTTCTCATCTGAAAATAAATTTTCTTAGCAACTTGAACGAAATTTTCTTACCTGACAACGTCGGTGTCATGCGTACGAATAGAAACATCAATGAAATTACCTCATGTCCAACTTCATTATTTATACTTTTCTCAATATCGCCAACTGTCTCATCTTGCAGGCATATGGTTATGTCGCGTGGAATTCATTATCAAGCAAAGTAATAATAGTAACTAAATTGGGCCAAGCTAGCACCAATGAGCAGCATCCCAACCTCGCAAAGACGTCAGAACACGCATGTGAAAAGACAATTAAGGGGGCAGTATACCGGTCAAGCTCTAAACGTGGTTTTTCATTTAAACCTATATAAATCAATGCTCTTCAGACACATTTGGATGAAACTTGCAGGATTATATCACTAATATGTTTCCTTCCAAATTCTATACTTTTTTGTAAAAAGGGGTCACCGTTGCCATGGAAACGATTACAAGGAGAGGGGCTCTCTTTCAGCATAGGAATATATTTCTCTAAAATAGTACAAGGGATAAAGATGAAAGCAACCTGAAACCACTTTCAGGTATGTCTTCCTTCATTTCTATTATGGAAATTTTTCTATGTTCAACTTAAAAGGTTCTAGCCCCCAAAAACCCCTGTTTCCATGACAACCACCTAAAACTTCAAAAATCAAAATTTTGATAATATAATTTAAAACTCCTGTAAATGTGAATTTAATTCCAAAATTTCAGTCTCCTAGGTCAAATGGTTTTGTCAAAATAAACTTTCAAAGTGGAAAGCTATGAAAAAGGGACATTCTGTGAAAATGGCGTTTTTAGTTCAATATGAGAAAAGTTAGGGATTTCCTTTGCTTTTCATGGCATTTTGCATAAAATTTTGCAATAATTCAATTCAACTTACACTTGCTGCCATAAATGTCTATTTTGCAAATATCAGTTGCCTTTTTGGTAGCTTTGTTAACTTGAACAATGGTATTTCTTCCTCTGGTACAAACTGGATAACAACTTTTTCAGGGCTGTTAATTGCTACGCATGATCTCTTCCTTTTTTTATTCCTCTTTTCACCAGTGTTGTCCATATTTGCTCCCTCTCTTCCCTTCTTTCTTGCTTTCACCTGGGGCTCAGGCTTGCTATCTACTCCAAAGCTGCCAGCCTTGTATGCAATAGATTTTGATGCCTTGGTCTTTTTCTTGCTAAACCTTAGATGCTTGCGTTGTGACCTGTACAAAACAGATATCTTACGTGCTGCTCCTTGAACTCTTCTCAGGTCCTCATTTCTCAGTGATCTCAGCATATTTTTGCCTGTGGGGATACCAAGCTTCTCCATAATTATGCCTTTACTTGCAGCACCTGTATTTGAAACACAAATTGTTTCACAAGCAGCAATCATCACCCTTCGCCTACCACAGAAGAATATTTTAGGCACACGTGACCACAGTAAGCTATTTAAACTCTCATTCTGATTTTGTGTAAGACCAAGGAGACATCTGCTCAGCAGTTCACTTGCACTGAGTCTCTTGAAAATTGGATCTAGTTCAGCCATGAATACCATTGGAAGCCTTCCTCCTTCATCATACTCAATTGTGCCATTTGCCTTGTCCTTCCAGAACCTACACCAAGACTCTTTGCCTTTTGGGCAAAATCTATGCTGGAATTCTAATGACTCACCATCTTGAATAATAATGTGATGCTTTATTGCCATAATGGCTGTCTTCATTCCATCTAGGTTGCCTTTATTCTCTCTTATGGCAAAACCATAGTAATTCTGTATTCTTTTTATCATGTCTTGTGTAAGCCTGCCAGCACCACCTACACCTTTTCCATCTGAAAGCTTCTTGCCTCTCATTCTTTTTTTGTACTCATCAAGGGCTGTGCCCATTCGCTTTTGTACATGGCCCACACATTCTTCCTTCATTACCACATATGAAGCTCCATACTTCTGTTTCATTTCCTCAGCAACCCGACCAAAACAGCTGCTGTCCCCGTCACCAACAAACTGTGTATATTTAAGGTTCCTTGATTCTATACTACGAGAAAACATTCTTATGGCTCCTTGTGTTTCCATTTCTCCTGATGTACCCTGATGGTTGATTTGGCAGTCTTTTTGGTGTCTGTTCATCCAGTTTATGTACTCTTCAGATTGTTTGTCTAGCTTTGAATGTGCAACACATGCATGACAGTAAAGAGACATAACTTCAAAATCAAGAACTTCGCCAGTCAGCACTGACAACAGGAAAACCACCCCAATTTTTGACGTATGGCCTCTTTTCTGCCAGCTTCCATCAACTGTTACACCAACTTCAGCAATTCTATTACCATTTTCATCCTTGGAAACACTCTGTGGCTCTTCAAGCTCTGTCTTTTCAATAAGTCTTTCAGCTGCATCTTTCATCTTGCACTCTGCCTCTTTGCAATAAACCTCTTCAGCTTCCTTCAAGTGGTTGTTATAAGGCTTGCTGAGGATAGGTGAGGGCAAGTTCATCTTGGTACAAAAGTTTGCAAGTTTCTGTCTACTTTGGGAAGCAATAACAGAGCGTCTGTTTATTTCAAATCCCCCTTGTCTTCCTGGCATCTTTTTACTACTGAAAAACTTGGTTTTTGTTCCACAGCTTGAGCAACACATGAACAAGGACTCTGCAAGTCCACTTCTGGCATCATTTTCCTGAAAAATTTTAAGCGTTGATCTGGAATTTCTGCAGTGAGAGCATGTTGCAGCCGTTGATAAGCATTCATTTAGCAATGAGAAGTCCTGGATTTTTGGCCCAGAGGCAACATCAACCTTGGGTCTTCTAGATTGCATACCTAAGGTTCTAGCCCTTGCCCTTGTCATGACTCTTCCACCTCCAATCTTATGAAAATCACTGTTTGCAAGTTTCTCCTCAGACATATTTCGCAACTGCTTCATTCCTACCATGGACTTTGGTGTCTTACAAGCACTGGTGGTGGTGGTGATGGGCCTACCTTCACCTTCAGACCCTTGGCCTTCATTTGGTGCTGTTCCTTCAGCAGCAGTAGCCTCACTTCTTTGTTTTTCCCATGCCTTTACACCAATGAATCCCCGCTTCTTCCTTGCACTGACTCTTCCCATGCCTATGTATAGCTCTGCTTCGACTTCAGATCTGTCTTCGCAAATATTTCTCACTCTCAACACTGCAGAAGTGGCCACCATTGAACAAGGAAGTTAGAACATTGAATTATGGGAGGGTCACTGTGAACTGTAGCTCAGAAGGCGCTATATGATGTGGCGGGAAAATTTGAAAGCAAAATCATCCAAGTTGGGGGCGAAGGCTTCAAAAAACCCCTTAGCAACCATTGTAAACAACAAATTTGATTGTTGCTAAGGGTCTTCCTGAAGACAACGGTGAATAAATATTGCTTATCTACAACTAAAACTCATGATAGCACTGAGAATGGCATACTGGCAGCAGCTACAAAGATGAAAGAAACATTTTTGACAAAAAAAAAATTTTGGTAAAAAAATTTTTTTTGGCTCATTCGACCAGTATACTGCCCCCTTAAGGAATTTTGATACAAAACGGAAATGTCCAACTCTATTAACAGTGTCGAGATTAAGAAATCAACGACCATAATTGGATAGGCCTGAAGAACTACAGAGCTTTCGCGTACCCATTCGTAGACATAGCAGACACTGCGCACGCATGTGTGAAAACTCGTAGCTTTGAGCCCTTCCAGCTCCCTGCAACAAAGCCCAAAATTAGGCAACACGTAATATTTCCTTCCTCGTGCCTTAAACTCTTGATTCATCATTTCAAAACCTTATCTATCAAAACACCTCCTTATCTCAGATTGCGTGATGACGTCATTTTACCATATTGCGACTATGGCCCCGTCCACACGTATACGTTTACGTCTGTAAACGCATACATTCTTATACGTTTAAACCTTCCGTCCACACGTAAACAGTGTTTCAAGTTATCCTAAACGCATACATTCGAAAACGCTTTCCAAAGTGGATACTTTTGAAAACGCTGTTTTCACGTCTCCGTGTGGACGGTCGTAAACGCATACTTTCGTAAACGGTGACGTCACAGACTTCAAATTCACCAATCATTTGCAGTTTTTTTTAAAAACTGTTTTTGCGTTTCATGTGGACGGTCGTAAACGCATACGTTTGTAAACGATGACGTCATAGATTTCATGCTCATCATTCATTCCCCATTGTTTTGGCGTTTACGTGTGGACAGGCTAAAACACTCAGTGGATCAGTGTGGACGGAAAACATTCTATGCGTTTACAAAACGTAAACGTATACGTGTGGACGGGGCCTATCAATCTACGCAGTTTCTGCTCCGTTCCATTTGTAAGGAATAAAGTCATGGTATCGCAAAGGGCTCTATGGAGAGTTGATATAAACGACTAATAGCCTTGTCCTTAGATTTCAGATCATAGGTCAGTAACAAAAAATAATCAATTTTTGCGATTCTGTGCGAGGAGGTCTTGCCAATCTTCTATGTGGTGCTTACTTGAGCGACATAGCAAAACTATTATCAAGCAGCCTGTTGCACGAAAGCATTCAAACACACAAGCAGAGATAAAACTGCGTTAACCAATGAAAATCCATTCTTATTTGAGGAAGAGAAAACTAAATTGCAATAACCACTGACATTTCAATGTTTGATCATATTTCTAATCGCATATACAGTTAGTGAATTACATCTAACAGATGTTCTTTCTTAAAGAGAATTTCGCTCACGAGTTCGAATGGGGGTCGTAGGGGCTAACCGTATGGGGTTTTCATCCTTTTTGAGACCAGTTTTTTCGGTGTTTTCTTCTTAGAAATGGCTGTTTACGATATCTTTCTCTTCTTCCCTAAAAATGATTTGAGGTGTGAAATAAACAAGAAATTCTAGATGGTGCAACGACTAGCAAATTTCTCATGAATTACGGGGACAGTTCCATTATCTTTCCCTACCATTACCTTTCAAAGCTTTCAGCTTTTGGGGGTCACGAAAATGATAATGAGGCAGTCGTCTGTGATATGGAACAGAGGTTATTCCGTATATGCTAGCGCGGAAATATGTCATGACGACTTCAGCTGAATTCTTAGGCAATTTTTCGGTGTTTTTAATATTTAGGCGGTTTCACGGTTTTCAAAACCCCCTACGATCCCCACCTTTAAGCATTTTGGTTAACTTCGATTTTTATTTCGCTTTTCAATACCTACAGATAAATTACTGTCGCAATGAGTCCTATGAAAAGCCCCACCGCTTGGTCAACTATTTTGAACGACTTTGCGATGAATTATTTCCCATTATTTCACAATTAAATACGAGTTGGGATTCAGAAAAAATATTACAAGACAAAACTGTGACACCGATTTTGAAAATTAGATTGCCTTTGCTTAACTGGCGGTTTAAACTGATTTCCAGAAATTTTTCATAATTCACAATGCATGATCTATAGTTCAAATGGAGTTCATTGCTTTCAAATTGAATTAAACGTTAGCATTTCATCCAAATGCACTCGCACATATTCGGTTGCACTCGCATCAAAGCTCGGTTGAGCGAAGTCAAACTTCGGAGGGGTGACCTCGGAGGCCTGACTTCGCAACTCACCTCGCCGTCCTTTGGAAAAGACGTTAAACTAGGGGTTCGATGCCTCACCGCGGCAAGCATAGCAAGCCTATTAAAAACTAACTGAAAACAACAAACAAATAAAGTTGATATAGTTTTCCATCACGTTTCTGATTTACTAGGGGGGGGGGGCTACAAGGGCGGCAGCCTCTTAACCATTAAAACCTTTTAATAATCAGCCTCTTTCGGGCAAAATCCACCTATTCGACGCAAAATCCACGTGAAACTGATGGTCACGTGACCGCTAAAATAGTGCGCTATGGTTGGCTGATGTCTAATCTTTGTAAAGAGAGCGCCAAAACTAGGACAGGATTCTCCAGCAAGAACAGCAAGTAATGAAAAGGGTGAAACACTGTCATTACAAGGGGAATCACAACGACTCCAGGCGACCAAATGCTCCTACAAGGACGAACAGGCATGGAGAAGATGTCAGGTTTCTTTATTTTCCTGGAAAAGTAAGAAACGAAGAAAAGCAAGGTGGTGGATAAGAGCATGCGGTAGACCTCGGCCTCGCAAGTCACTTTGTTTGCAAAAGCTGACCAACGCGCATTTACTGTTTTCTTGCACTTGTAGACAGTGATTCCTCTCGATAGCAAGAAATTTCACAAGTTGTATACGTTCATCTTATCTATCTCACTTATTAGCAGGTTCACTGAGCTGAAGTCGCCAAAACGTTCTACATTTGAAAATTATCGAAAGTTTTCTTAGCACTCAAAACATTTGTCCCAGTTTTTTGGCGCTCTGTTTACAAAGATAAGACCTCAGCCAATCATAGCGCGCTATTCTAAATGTCACATGACCATCAGAAGCACATGGACTTTGCGTCGAAAAGGTGGATTGTGGGTAAACAACGGCATTTTATCAGGCAATCCTCCTATGTATTGTCTTCCAGTGCACTTATGATTTTCTGACGCATTTTCTCTGTGAACCAAGCCCCAGAAAGCCAAAAACTAAGAGGAAATATCAGATCAACGGTAAGCATTTCGTTAGAATCGCACGAATAATTACTAATCTTCCGAGAACTGACAAGCTGTGTATACATGATACCTGAACTTAACTTAACATAAACAAAGACATATTTACCTTGTCAATATGAAATACAAAACAAAAATACAACGCTGTACACGGGTTGCAATCATACAAAATAACACCTCTAATTACAACCTAGATTATATTACTGAGATGAGCTTATGAAAAAGATTCTTACAGTCTATTATTGTGCAAAAAGTGTCGTGAAATTCCCCTGCATTTGAATGAGTCTCTTTCCAGCAACTTATACTTGACACCTTCGCTTTACCCTCCTCCGGGCCGTGCAGCCATTGGGGTAGCCTGGGCTAAACACCCTCGACTCACTTCA
Organism: Aurelia sp. 4 Dawson et al 2005; assembly: GCA_964019985.1. Lineage (NCBI taxonomy): Eukaryota > Metazoa > Cnidaria > Scyphozoa > Semaeostomeae > Ulmaridae > Aurelia > Aurelia sp. 4 Dawson et al 2005. Next base: position 2,312,132 of record OZ026501.1, on the reverse strand, counting down.
AAGACATGATTTGAAATATTCGCAGATTAATAAACTATTGTTCGGTGAGACTGAAGTCATATGTTTTGATGTTTTCCTGAAGAATCTACGAGCTTTGAATTAGAAGAAGCTCATAACTTGGAACTCTTCATGCAACATTTCCTCAAGAGGCTTTCGTATTAACGGGCTTTGCCCTTAACTGAAAGAACTTTATGTTGCCCGAAAGTAATACCGTCAAACGATATTCACTTTTGAATGCTATCCTCGGCTCAAAGAACACGAATGCAGTCTACATGAATGAGAACAGACTTCTTTTAAGTGGCAAACTGTCAATATGAAGGGCGCTAATTTTCATGAAAAGGCGTTTTCCAAAGTTCTTAGGGGCATAGTCTCAACAACTTCAGCTCCTCCACTTTCAAATCACTGTGCGCTCCCTGTCGAGCTTTCCAGAACCATAGGCCATGGAACTGTTCAACAAATGAAGAATAATAAAGAAATCTTGCGGAGGATGTCGAGCAAAGAATCTGCTAATTTGTTTTACATGTTTACGGAATGTTTACGACCTTAGAATTAATGACCTCACACCTCACACGTTTATTGATCTGAATGGATAAATTTCGACACGTATGTTTGCCAAATGTTTCATCTAGACTGATACATATTAAACTTGAAGAGATATCCAGAATTTCTTGGGAAGTTTGCCACCTGATCTTTCAGAGCTGAAGTTGGTGTCAGTATCTAAGTTTGCTGGTATAAGTGTGGAAATGGATACTTTAGGGATGAGCGAATAAGTGCTCAACTTTGATACAACGTAGAAATAGAACCTCAATGGATTTGATTCCATAGCTATTTGCTAGCACAAATTTGAGCTTACCAGTATCCAAAATGAATCTGAGATGGGCTTGCACTCATTATTCATGCAAAAATGTTTATGAATTAAATGAAATTGATTACCCTTGACGTTAAGGCCAGTTGTGATGCCTCACCGACGAAGAAAATGGCTGCATCACTCAGCGCTACCAATGCTTAGGGCCCAAGGACGATGATGTTGCCATCTCCTATACATGCAAATATGTGACTGCCATCTGGTGTGACTGAGACACAGTGAATTGGATACTGCAGATTTTTTGCGATGATTGGAACATCCATACTGTTAAGAGAAACGTGAACTAAATAAATCGTGTTATTAACAGAATAGTCAGCGGCGAAAGATATCTGAACAAATTAAAATCGTGTTATCAGCACTGTTTCAAACTAAATGTTGTTACATCGAACATCTGGGGCAAATACAGCTCATCGCCTCTTGACACCGCCGATGAAAACGATTTGCTAGATAAAGTGAATAAATGATGCCCCAATTGGATACCAGCCAATCATAGAGATCTCTTTGAAAAATATATATTTCCATTCATACATCGCTCGTTACTTTCCCTTGAAGCTGTTTCGTAATAATTTTCATCGCTTTCATACTGTCGAGGGTTTTTTTGCTTGCAAAGCTGCAAACATGCCAAAGACCCGCTATGAACCGTGATCCTTTGTGCACCGAATGAAAAGAGAAAAGAGTGAACTAAGGCCAGAAACGACTTTCACTCGAAACAAAAATCGTCTGTGGCAGCGCATAGGATGTTTTCGCTACGGATCTTTACATTAAAATCTGCCAAGACTCTTAAAAAAATTATATATATTGCGCAGCAGCTCTTCTCCTTTCCCATAAAATTGAATTTATCTTTGTTTTTGAAGGAATTTGGCTAAATTTTTTCAATAACTGCATCCCCATGTGAATTTAAACAATCTTCTTCTGCATGCTTCGCGTTCCCGCAAAAATCCGATTATTTTAGGATATAAAAGATAATGAACACAAACAATTATCCATCTTGGCCTAACTTTATACACAGCCAGATAAGTTTCCACTATCAATTTGCTGAGAAGTCATTATTGATATCTGAGTAAGTCAAGGCTACCAGGTTAAAAGAAGAGCCAAGTAGTCTTTCCTTGCTTGATTATTCGTTGTGTTTAGTTTTAATTAGAATGAGACTTTGGCTTTGTATGACTACTTACGCCACCACTCCTAATACGTGACTTTGCTTTTGTCCATTCCCGAAAAATTAAAGATAACTACTTTATGTTCGGTTTCATCACGAAGTGATGGACAGGAAAATAAGTTTGCGTCCCGTTTTGCGATCGTATAATGCTTACCGACACAAAAAAGGGACCGAACAGAGTTCTTCATGCTCAGCTTTTCAGACCAACATTGTTCAGGAGGGCAAGGCGGCAGAAAAAGATCGCAGAGGAACTTCCAGCTGTTAAGTTAGTCAAATGAAAACCAGCAAATTAAATTGCTTCTTTCGAAGCTGTTTTGGGATCTTTTTGCGAGTTGCTACAATAATTCCAGGAGCAAGAACCTAAAATGTTAGAAAATAGTAAGGCTTCAAGTAACATCTGGACTTGGGACCGCTTAGTGATTGATTGAAATTTTCTCCCATAAATTGTGAATACTGTATTTCTCACACCTGGTACACCGGGAAACATTAGAAATCAAATGACTCGAGCGAGCAATTTGCATTTAAGGCCTTAGATGAGTACTATTTCGTGGCACCCCATCTGATATCCACCTTAGTTTTTCTCCAAGATGTTTTTGAATGACACAGACCCCAGCAGTGTAAAACAATTAGTACTTGATATTCTCTTTGAGTCTCTTTCTTTGCACTGAAACCGAGATTTTCTTCCTTTCCTGATGATTTTTAGATCTGTGAAAGAGAACGCTGAATTTCCATGGATCAATTTTACACAAGCCTCATTATTTTTACATTTTGCCTCAAACTTTTAACCGTTTCCTCCAATAGCTGCCTCTCCCTTTTTGCTGAAAATGTTTGAACCATTGTGTACGTGAGACGCTACTAACTATTTTGAAGAAAACTGGGTAAAGGTTTATTTCACACAAAAAATCTGACAACATATTTGAGACTATGAGGCTTCAATCAAGATTGGTCTTTTTAAACGGGTCCCTCGTAAACCTAAATAATGGATCAAATGTCCCATGTAAAATGTAATCAGCCTATCTTATTTGTTATCAATAGAATAAAAATCAAGTTTGAAAGTTTTCAAGGAGGTGAAGCGAAACTTGATTACATTGAACAAAATATATGAGCAATTGTTAGACGGATGCACAAGTGGCAAGAGGGAAAGAGGTCGAGGGTGAAGGTGAAATTGAAGTTGAGAGCCAAGCCCTGGGATCGCAGAAGTAGAGAGGTTCTAGTCAAGTCTGTGACCCCTTGTCATGACGCTCAAGTGGCAGGGCTATTCCTGGAATCGAACCATGTCCGCCTGAACACTGTCTGACTGCAAAGTCAGAGGATTACTCCACTGTGCCACAAAACCTTCAAACAGGTCGACCCAAACAGACCGGCTTGCTAACGTCAGAGAATGGACACAACTGGCCCATCAACAAGTAGTAAAATTTGCTGAGAACAGAGCGAGATGGCAATCTTACGTGTACTACTGCACCTGTTTGGAAACATAGAAGCGGAAGAAGCAACAACTTACCTATAAACGTCTCTGATTGCAAGGGTTCCTCGGATGCCTCCTGATATCAATTTGTCCTCTACAATTAACATGTCCATTAGGGCCTCATTCATACGAAATTTTGAAATCAATTTTCCATTTATGCTGTAGACTGACAATAAGTTGTCTACCTGTAACGAAATTCAAGAGAGAATAAACCGGGTGGAGCAATATTAATTTCAAATGTTTGAAAATTCGTTATACTAATGCTCCATTCACACAGCAAGTTAAACCAGCTTAAAGGTGCTGGGTCACGTAACCGTAAACAACCCTGTTATCTCTATAATCTATATTGTTTCCCACACGTGGCCATTGCGTCCTGCACAGATTTTGGTGGATGGGGTGAATCCACTAGAAAGTTACTTCCAAAAATCCACCAATATCTCTGCAATCGTACAACATACGAGTGTTTCGTTTGTTTCTCTACAAAGCTCAAGAGTCTGTCTTCAAAATAGTACCGTCATTTTGAGAAATATAGTTGAAGATCTCTGTGATACGGCCTATCAAAATTACTGCAAAATCGTCATTTCGAAAGAAGTTTGTTTATATTACGTGACCCTACCCTTTAAATTAAGCCAGGTTTTCAAATTGGTCAATGCAACAAATCTCGTCATTTGATTTGTTGAGATTTAAACTGGTTTAAATAAAGCTGGTTTCATTGTGTCAGTGTGCAAGTAGTATAAGAACATTTTAAGAGATTGAAATCAATCAAAGTTTGATTGACAGCTGCAACGCTGAAGTATTTTCGTGATTGTGCTTGCATTTTCTGAGCATTGTAAACACAAGTAAGGTTCAAGTATACGTTACAATATACTTCAAAATTTACTAGAATGAAATAATGATTATATTATTTCAATTGATTCAGGACTTATGATGATCATAATCTTTTCAAAATTTCCTATGAATTTTCAAAAAATAAAAATGCCACATTTTGAAGATAATCAACATATAAAAGACTTGCAAGGAAGATTTACAGTAAAACATGCCCGAGAGTTCCTTTCGGGCATTTCAGTTCACAGAAAATTGTAACACAATTTCACACCCACATTTTTAAAGACCTGAAATATTTGAGTCTTATGCTATGATTCGCAGGGTGTAGAATATGTACATAGAGTACTAACCTCATCTTTGTAATTGTGATTACTGTAAACAATGATTCTGCCATACTTTGTAAGACGAAGCATAGAGACATTACTGTCAAGCAAGATTGGATCTGGTCGTAGAGTCATAACAAATTGTCCTTTCGTGATTGTATGAATGATACAAGAACCGTCCTACAAAGAAATAAAATAAATCGAACATCTTTCTCCTTTATTAAATCTAAAAATTTACATGACAAATTACTTAATACACTACTTAAAATACTTTACAATACTACGACGACGATACCAAGAGGAGCAAAATACGATGACAACCCCTAGGGCTAAAAAAGAAGTAAAATTTGAAATGAAAAACATTTAAACGAAACCAGACATAACTATTAAGAAAGATATAGATAACAAAAAAATAAACAAAACAAAAAGGTGTTGCAAAGAAAGAGTGCTTGGTGGCTGCGCGGGTGGTTTCATCGAACATAAAGGCTGGCTTTCATATGTCTCATTTCATCGTAATTCATCGCATTTCATCGGAATTCATCGCATTTCATCGGAATTCATCGCATTTCATCAGAATTCATCGCATTTCATCAGAATTCATCGCATTTCATCGGAATTCATCGCATTTCATCGGAATTCATCGCATTTCATCGGAATTCATCGCATTTCATCAGAATTCATCGCATTTCATCAGAATTCATCGCATTTCATCAGAATTCATCGCATTTCATCAGAATTCATCGCATTTCATCGGAATTCATCGCATTTCATCGGAATTCATCGCATTTCATCAGAATTCATCGCATTTCATCGGAATTCATCGCATTTCATCGTAATTCATCGCATTTCATCGGAATTCATCGCATTTCATCGGAATTCATCGCATTTCATCGGAATTCATCGCATTTCATCGGAATTCATCGCATTTCATCAGAATTCATCGCATTTCATCGGAATTCATCGCATTTCATCGTAATTCATCGCATTTCATCGGAATTCATCGCATTTCATCGTAATTCATCGCATTTCATCGGAATTCATCGCATTTCATCAGAATTCCGGGTCTACGATCAATAAGGATTGCTTCCGATATATGAAAAGCAACCAAAAAAAGGTATCCTAATTCATCCTAATTCGTCGCAATTCGTCGCAACTGATCCTAGCGAATCAAAGAATTTTGTTTTCTGCGATGAACTAGGAGGAATTCAGATGAATTACGATTTTTGATTTTCATATAATTTGACAATCGCAATTATGGACATCCCACAAATTGCCATGAAATGCCATGAAATGCGATAAAATACGACATATGTATTGGAGAATGCGTTTTAGAGTTCTAGGCTAACGTGTTCTATCAAGTTTCACTTCCAATAATCCAATTCAATGTTTTAGTTACATTACAAGTGACGTTATATCGGGCTTCAAAAAAGGCTTCAAAGCAAGCGATGGTACGAAAATCTAAATATAATTCTTGTAAACAATTTATCAATTCCGAGATAATGAAATATCAAAATGTTAAAATACTGAAACAATGGATTAAAATACTGAATAGAAATAACAAAATTATTTCATCACCTTGGCAGTAATAGTTTTTTTTCAAATACTTTTACATTCAAAAATACTCCCGCGCGTCTTCTAACAATTTTTAAGTTTTAAACCATGGCAACGTTTATTGATATAGTTGAAACATTGCAAAGAGAGGGTCATTACTGAGATCCTTGAAAGAACTGAGGTTCTTGGTAAAATATTCCTAAAATTCAATTTGTATCTTTACTTTAGCCTACAACGTTTTGTTTTCCAAATTGTTCGTTGATTGAGCCTTGAAAAGCAGGGGCCTCAAGGTAAACCTTGTAGATAGCTGTTTAGACAGTTCATATTTGAGGTTGAGCGTTCTACTCGAGCTCCAGAAGAAGATTTTTAGAGTTCTGGTGTTCATGAAGGTTCAGACATGGTGGGTTTCTTCTTACTTCTTTGAGAGCAAATCTATTGACTTTCATCATGCAAAGTAACGACTGTAATATGCCACTTTTAATTCTTCCTCGCCAGGACCATTGTTATTTGTCTCTTTAAATAGCGGTTTGATCATGTGATCGGAAGCGATCTCCTATCAGAAAGTAATAAACTGTGCAAGCACAGTGATCTCGATGCTACGAGGAGGCTCGAAGAACTCCAATCGGAGTTCGCCGAGGCTCCTCCAATTTTTATTTCCACTCCATCGTTTCAACGTGAATTCGAGCCCGAGTCTCAGTATTCAGTTAGACTTGCAATCAGAGGAGGAGACTTGCAGCAAGTCTCAGTAATCAGTCAAACATTGCTAGTATTTCTTCTTGAATTTCAGATGTTGATTTTATTTACCGGCCAGCGGAATTCGCTGAAGGAAATAACTGTTACTAGTTATGCAATAGGGGTTACGTCTTCTTCACAACCAAAAGAATGGCACGAGACATATGCAGACATTCAAGAAATTTTTCAACAAAGTTTGCTCAATTTTCTGCCATTCAGAACCCGTTCAGACAAACAAATGCACCGAAGTTTCCGTCCGTCAAGTAAAGTTTTCGATAAATGTCAGCTACCATCAGACAATCTGACAGAAGACGGTCGATAAAGCTGTGCTTCTGTTACAGACAGACACAGGCAGGCAGCAATTCATTAAGCTGATTACGTCACGTCTTGAATAAAAATCGTCGAGAATTCATGGCGCGCTGTTTATTTCGCCTTCCTGTTTGTCTATGCCTGCCAATTTTAAGAATTTCGTTGTCAATGGATTCATATTTCTCCTACCATCCTTTTTCATTTTCATTTCATTTTTATTTTTCATTTTCATCACTTAGCAACAGCGGCCCCATCAGTCTGCGGAGACTACTTCACAAGGGCTTCCGTGAAAAGACTTCCTAGTGAAGGAAGACACAATTCACAGATTCTGTTACCTAACTTTGCTAATGATGATAAATAAAAAGTCCATAACACATTAAAGCAGAACTGAATCAAAGAAAATCAAAAACAACTCGCTACAGCTGTGACAAGAATATCATAAGCTAGCAGTTTTTAAGACGAGACTACAAGGACAGATTTTGTGGAACAATAGCAACAGTTGCTTTAATTGACAACTCAGTTCAAGACAAAGAAAATTCTCTCAACTGGTGAATCAAAACAATTACGACCGCAAAAGTTGTCTGTAGGGCAAACTCATGTCATGTGCAAGAGAAGGGAAGTTTTAAGAGAAGTTATATGCTTATAACGAGAGAAGAAGGGTAAATCTAACGTTCTGTCTCGCGGATTTAGCTGATTTAATTTAGCAGATGAGCAGAAGGTATTATAATTCCCAAGTATTTAGGGATTAAATGAAACAATTACCACACAGCTCATGAATAAAATAACAAAATCCGCGAGACAGAACTTTAGATTTACCGTTCTTCTTTCGTTATAAGCACACAAGTTTCCCTAAAACCACATTTCGCTTGTACAAAGCTAGAGTTTACCCTACTGGTTTCGGGGTGACTTTTGCGGCCGTCTTTGTTTTGATTTACCGGTTGAGAAAATTTCCTTTCTCTGCAGTCACCAATCGCATTGAATTGAGGTGTCCATTAAAGCAAATGTTGCTATTGTATTACAAAATCTGTTCTTGTTAGACGAGACTCTACAAGCAGCACATACATTTCTTTGACTCAATCAGTAATGGAAAAAATACGCAGCTTTATGGGTCTGTAGACATGATAATCACGCGGAGAATTCATGCGAAAGGAACACATCTTCAAGCATATTTTCCCAGAAGGCAGACAGTCATGTCGAGGCAAATCACAACTGATCTCCACTTTGAGGTCAATGTCCTGTTGCGCTATGTTCATGTAGTCATCCATTTTACTGCCATAAAACTATCAATGACTTTAAAACGGACATAGGCACTCAGTGAGACTAACATTAAAATAATGCTTCCAGGTTGTCTGATCTTACTAATGGCGAGAGCCACAGGAACAATACGAAACAGCAAACTCATTAAAGCACCCAACAGAAGGTTTCACAAGCAATCTGTGCTCAAAAAAAGTAAGAGAAGTCGTCATGGTAGCCTATTTTCATAATTCTGAGTGAATAATTTACGCGAAGAGGAGACGCGTGCTTTGGGGACCATTGCCAACTTTGAGAAAATGCTGCTTGATTACTGTAAGAGAACTGAGAGGCTATTTCTTATGTTAAACTAAGTTTCATCCCATCCACTTGTCCCTCAGCAATCAACACTCATTTTCGAAATATCCAGATTTGCACTAGGCTTTGATTCTCTGGAGGAAAGGGGGTGGAACAAACGAAAGTTGGGAATAGGGCTAAGATCCGAGTTAATGGAGCAATACATTAGGGAGGAAGGAGACAGTTGAAAGCCGAGAAAAGGAATCGAGGAGAGGGGAGAATGGGTAAGAATTAATAAGCGATGACGCAATTAAAGTGCCAGTTGCACCCTCTGATGAGGCTTTTTCAGGGATAAAATCATGCGTCCTGATTCTTTTCTACTCAAGAAATCTAAAATTGGTCCACACAATGCAAATGCTCAAAAATAGCTTTACACGCAAAACGTACGAGCAAAGTAAAGATCTTTTAAGTTTGATAAACCTTGTTGATTTCCCTTGCTCAATCCCCAAATGAAATATCTTAAAACATCACAACAGCAACCGACTTGAATAGTTATTTCTTGTTTTGGAGACTAACATTTCTAAATTGGAATTCTCAAAATATTGTCTGCAAGGAGTTTTGATTGATGAGATTCCATCATAGTTCATTCATTCATTGACTAATGCTGTTTAGAATTCAACTGTTACCGTTGCATAAAGAATTACAAAATGATGAGTCAAAATCGTCTGTCTTTAAACTGGCATGAAAGTAACAGCATGCAAGTGATATTGGAGATCAAAGTTTGGTTCGGCAAATCAAAGGGAAAAATAAACCATGCAATCCTGGCGGACAACTTGATGAGATTTAAAAGTTTCAAATTCGAACTGTTTACGCAAGGGAAGATCTCATTCTCAAAGCATTTCCAGTTTGTCTCTTGTTTTTCTCTTGAACGTTCAAAATGATGCTCGTGGTGGTCTGAGGAAATGTTATTACGAGAAAATGGTATTACCTTTGAGCCACTAACTGCCATATCAAGTTCCCATATCATAGCGACCGTATTTACTGCATCATCGTGACCATAAAGTGTTTGTAAGGGCTGTGTGATGACATCACTTGCCAAGCCAGCATGATGCCGGATTCGCCATATCATACATCTTGAATCGTAAGATCCGGAAATGAAGTAATGACCGGACGGATCAAGTGAAATGCACGTCACCACGTCTGAAAAGAGAACCGGATGCGGGATGAGACAAAAACTACACTCCTATACATGCCAGACAGGATGAGACCTTTCTACTGTAAGATTCGTTTAATGACCGGACAGATAAAGTGAAACATCATACGAGACGAACCGGACATAATATAAATGACTGACAATATATTTTAAGAAAACCAGACAAGTTAAGAAAGTGATTTTACAAAGGAAACGTCCCTAAGGAAAATGGAAACGTTGTTGTTCAAAAGATGCCGGAGACGCTACATAATTGCTGTAGCAAAATGGGAATACTTCTTTAATGGGCGGACGGGCCAAAGAGAAACTGCAGTGAAATATGCGCCAATAACTAACTAGGGTTCTAATAAGGATGCCAGCCAGGGCAAAATATGCACGTAAATGCTGTTCAGAAGAAGGCTGACTTCTGCAATGACCGAATGGATTTGGTGACAAATGGTCTAGGCAACAAGGGAGAACCAGAATGCGTCATTGTGCCGTAAACATGCAAGGGAAGATAGATAAGGGAATGTTACTATAAAACGGGACAGCTAAACGCAAAAGCTGTTGCAAAATCTAAAAGAGTACAAGAGTGGTAAAACGTGAGCTATGGCTTGCACTTCATAGATGTCGGGAAGGTCAAGCAATTAATGTAACAAATGAGAATATTTTTGTGACAAGCGGATGAATTAAATTAACCGCAATCCATAACATCAGAGGGAAGTGAAGACAGTATACAATATGTGTGGATAAAATTATTCAGCAAAACTAAGTGTCTAGGCACGTCGAATTTCCTTGTTCGTTGCTGTACAGGGCTGTTATGATGCAAGGTAGCAAATATAGGGAATTAAACAAATACTCCTCGCTCCATAGGGAGAGCTTCAGGGGTCACTCACAGAACTAAATATTTAGAATTACGAAGATGAGTCCGTTGTATCCCTGCGCTATCCTTGCTCAACAGGGACTCACAGTGAAACAGTGAAAAAGCTTACGCTATTTTTTGCCTCTCATCAATCGAATTACCATGGAATCACGGCTTCGAATCTTGAATTTCGCGGGAATTTTATCAGTTCTTCAATCAAATCGAAAACCCTATCATATTTGCTGCAACGACAGCAATTCACAAATCTCGCAATCTGATTGGTTCTCTAGGAAGCTCAAAGTTTGGGACTAAATAGGGCCAAGTTTTCAGAATAATGTTATGAGTCTCTGTTGACCAAAGCGCCATCATTAAGTCAAAGCAGCACAGAGAAACCAATGACTCCATGTCATAAGTTTACTAAATACCCTGTTAAACCATCTTAAAGTGAACGACCTGGGCTATACAGCGCTCTCTATAGCCAGGACAAAGGAAAATCCAAACATTCCAATTTGCTTTCCTTGCGCACGCTTCATTCGCTATCAACGAAATCTCATCTTTTAACTCCGGTCAGTCACGTTTACATAGATTCAAGAGCTTTTCCATTCTGAACATTTCCTTTCAAGATCATGGGAAACTTTATCAGATAGATTGCTTAGAAAAACAGCTCAAATCCACTGTAAAAGCTCGGTTCTATTGGAGACGACTTTTTTACTTCTAGTTCTGTCGCACACTTCTTATAGGGACTATTTCAATCAGTATGCTTTGCGCGTAATTTTGCCTTGCTGTCGCCATTTTCATGGCCCATTGAAACAGTGACAACAAAGAGAAAACATGCGCAAAGCATGCTGGATGACACAGACCCTATAAAACCTTGATCCACTGAGTACTCCTCTGCTGATCAAACAGTTCAAAGAAATACTTCGGAGAACAGCGTTGTTTTTCAATGTCATGACCATATTTCATTCGATATAAATACACAGGAACATGAGGAGGAAAATTCCTGCTTACCAAGATGCTGGTAGATGACATTTAACAGCTTTCCCTTTGTGCTTAGAACTCGTATTGAGTTATCCCAGAATCCACAGCAAATGAATAGTTTCCCATCAGATGTAAATGCGAATAACTGGGATGTTACTTTTATCTGGGGTGACCATACGCTAGGAAGTCGGTGAATAGAGTTCCTGCAAAATATAAACTTGTTCAGTCAGACAATAAACTTCTCAAGAGACAATTTCAAAGAACTAGTTCCTTCTACATAGTGTTCTGAATCTGATGGAGGCTCTAATTGCCAATAAAAATAAAGCCCACGAATGAAGACAGATCATTTCGTACACTCATTGTGCAGTCAGTCTTTTAGCTAGAGCTTAAGCCTCATCTCTGCGGTGTCTTCTTTCCCTGAAATATGGCAAGGAGAATAATGGCAAGTAAAACTACTTTAGATTTATAAATAGTTAAGATACAGCAGTCAGAATTAAATAAAAATTATCTCAAATTCGATATAAACCAAATAAAAAAGATACATTAACTTGAGTAAAAATTTATGCGTGGGACATTGTTCCTAGAATTATAATGAATATGAACAATCGCTTGAAAACGAGGGAAAGAAATGTGCAATCCTTACACCTACTACTGGCAGACTCCCAAGATTTACAAAAATTGTGACGAGAGACCAATCTTTGACTTCAAGTACTTACTTATTCACTCGATTCGATCGAAAATGGAGTGTTGGATCTATTGAAAATGAGAATGATCCATGTTTATCTTCTGAGAATGGCAGCCATCCATGAAACCCAACCAATGCATTTTCATCGACAGTAATTAAAGGGTCCGGCATCCCATGATGTAACAAAGATCGTTGTCTTGCTTTCTGAGTGCCAAGGAAGATGATCGGTGGTCCATTTGGATTAACCTGCCATGAAATCAGTTTGAAGTAAATAAAAGTGCGATTTCCAAGATTAGAATTGTTGTCTAAATTTGAAACGGTAAAAGTTTGTCAAGACAAACATTAGGTTCACGTCCAAGCAAGTTGCGATTTTCTACATATTCATATATAAATCTTAGATTCAGAGCTAATCATCTTAGAAAACTTGTGTATGCTGGTATAATATAATATTTTAAAGAACATCAAAATATGGTGATGGTATCAAAATTTTCCGAGGATCACAAAAGTCTGTGTCTAATCCTTTCTGATTATCTTAAAAAAGAGTTGCACAAAATTGTTGTAAATGTATGGCAAGTTTCATAGAACTTCTTCACCTTGCAGTGAGCCTGTGTGTGTTCAAGATAAACACAATGAAAACTTGTGGTTCCGAATCTAGTTCTACCTCCATAGTCGCTATTGATATAAAAGTCTGTTTGTATTTGGTTAGTTCTACGGAATTGAATTCTATGAAGCATAGGTTCCAGACCCGTATAAAGGTGGGTGTAAAATTCAATGACCTCTTTTTTTAACTGAATGGCTTCATGCAAACTTTAGCTACTTTGCTACAATTCTGCCGTTGGACTTTTCTGAAATCTTCAATATTATCAGAATTGGAGTCTTTTTCTTTTTTCTCGAGGATTCAAGGAAAATTTGTAAAAACTTACCACTGTCGCAATTTCTAAACTGTTTGACCAAATATGAAATAATCTCCAAGAAAATTATAGTTTATGAATGTTTACAATACAGCATCAAGTAAAAGTCTGTCATTTTTGTAATTTATAAATGAAACAAAACTCTGTCGAGTTTGTAGTTTATGATTTAGCAACTGGATGACGTCACATTCCCAAATCAGCTGAGATTTTAATGCGCTGTGATTTGAAAAAATGCTCAAAATTTCTGAAAAGTCCAACGGTAGAAGTATAGATAGATAGCTAAATTTTCTCTTAAAGGGAGTGTGTAATGGTAAATAGGCTTTCTCTATAAATAGAACAAAGAAAATGCGCAAACACAGCATTGTTTCTTCAGCTATCGATTATTAACAACACGTGTGGGCCATATCAGTTTCAATGGGCTATTTTTAGATTTTTGTTCTCTGTCCAAAATGCAGGCTTTTAGCCTTGCACAAACCCTATAAGCCATTTAGTTAGAAGAAATATGTCATACAATTGTACACCCAGCATTTTAGGCTGACTGAAAGATTTTGAGCCTATGCTGCCTTGGTCCAATCAGCTAATAACAAGCGCGAACATTCTCGGGTAAGAGTAGATTTGTGAAGACACACATACCTTGACGAGAGAGTAATTAATATCCGTCAGATTATCAAGGACCCTTGGTGGTTTGTAAGTCATTTGTTTCACTTCTTCAGCAGATTTTCGAACTGGATGAGGTCTTTTCAACAACTGACATGGTGTCTGTCCAAAATTGTTTATAATGCCTTCTATTGCTTCTCGCTCTCTTGGATCGTTAATTGCGTCGAGATCTACCGCTCCTATGTAAAAATAAACAAATTTAAAGAAAATATAAGTAAATATATAAGTAAATATATAACTATTGATAAAAGAAAATATATAACTATATAACTAATATAATAATAAGTAAATATATAACTATTGATAAAAGAAAAGAAATCTAATTACAATATCTACAATTTGAAATAATTACAGGCAAAAATTACATAACTTATTAATAACCTAATTTAAAAACACCCCATGGTAAAAGATGGCAGGGATAGCATTAAAAGGTCAATGCAACCTTGTTTCCATAATGGTCCCTCCAGGAGTGCTATTCAAAAGGAAAATGAAAGAAAAACATTTTTGTTATTGTTGAAGGATAATTTCTGTTACAGCTTTTAGGAATTCAATAATATATATAAGGACTATTTTCTCGCTTCTGAAGATCATTAAAGAATTCGTCCTTGATCTTATGCTTGAAGCTGTTGACATTGTTTGAAGATTTGAGGTCCGACTGTAGGCTGTTCCAAATTTTGGGTCCTATATAAGAGAGACCATTTTGCCCCATGTTAGTCTTTCGGAACGGTAGATTTAGTTTGTTTTTAGATCTGCGAGTGATCCTGCCCTGGCCAAGTGGTGAGAACATCTCTGACATAAAGGAAGGGGCTGAATTATTAAAAAACTTGAAAACATTTGTAGCAGTGCATTGCTCAAATCTCTCTTTTGTGGGGAGCCAATTTATATCTTTGAATTCTTTGATTCCTACGTGTGCTCTATTATTCAGATTCAAGCAGAACCTGATACATTTATTTTGCGCTGTTTGAATCTTTTTGGTTAATCTTTTAGTAAGCATTGGAAACCAAGCACTGCATGCATAGTCAAAGTGTGGCTGAATCAGTGCATTTGCAAGTAACCTACGGAGAGAGAAGTCAAGAAAGTTTTGCTTTCTGTAGAGGAACCTTAGTCTGCCATTGATTTTACTCAGGGTCCTGGCTGCCATCGACTCACCAGACAGGTTCTCATCAAGAACACAGCCCAGATACGTCACTGAGGTGTATTGTTTAATCTTGATGTCACCTCTTCTGATATCCAGTTCCTTGCTGCCAGATCGTTTATTTTTCCTGCCAAAGAGTATAGACTTTGTCTTGTCCTCTCCGAAGTGAATGCTTAATTTGTTATCAACAAACCAGTCACAAAGGGAGTTAAAATTTTTATTTAGTTGCTTTTCTATCTCATTGATGTTATCATCTCCGAAAACAAGACAGGAGTCATCTGCATATAAAAGTAGATCACAGTCAACTGCCTGAGGCATATCATTGACATAAAGGAGAAAAATGAGTGGGCCAAGAATAGAGCCTTGCGGAACTCCACATGATAATTCCCCAGGTGATGAGGTCTCTTTTCCTATGTTTACAAAGAAAGTTCGGCTTGTTAGATAAGACCTAAACCAATATATGGCTGGATCGGAAAAGGCAAGGTGTTTTAATTTCTCAAGGAAAATTTCATGGTCGATGGTGTCAAACGCTTTCTGAAGATCAATTAAAATCATGCCAGTAAACATCCCTTTTTCGAACGCCTGTGTGATTTTGTCACTTAGGTATGATAAACATGTGTCCGTTGAGTGGTGAGGGCGAAAGCCAGACTGATATCGATAAAGAATTTTGTTTGTATCGAGGTATTCTAGGACCTGCTCATGGACAATTTTTTCAATTACCTTGGAAATCTGCGGCAAGAGTGAGATTGGCCTATAATTTTTTGGTTCATCTCTGCTACCCTTTTTAAAGAGTGGCTTCAATTTAGCTTGCTTGCAATCCTCTGGAAAAAGTGATAGGGAGATGGAAAGATTGCATAGCTCTGAAACTGGTTTGGCAAGTATTTGTGCACCGTCCTTAAGGAACTTGCCTGCTAGATTGTCAAGCCCCGCTGCTTTTGTGGGATTTATTCCCTCCAAAAGTTTGAGAACACTTTCCTCAGTTGCATGGTGTAGTGTAAATTTCTGCTTTCCAAGGTTGAAGTGCTTGTAATATCTTTTGATACTTACTGCTCCAAATTTACAGGGCGGATTTGGTAACTTATTTACTAATTCTTTAGCCAAATTTGAAAAGAAATCTTTAAAGATGTTCGAATTGATTTTGTCATCGAAACAATGCTCACCATCTTTTTTTAGGCAGATCTTTGACGGTTTGTCTTGTTTGGAAGGGAGTCCCAGTGATTTTAGGCTTTTCCATAGTTCTTTAGGCTTGCCAACATTTTCATTTAGTTTTCCAACAACACAAGTTTTCTTTTTCTTCCTTATGAGAGACAAAACGTTATTTCGAGATTTTTTGAAGTTGACATGGTCTATATGACTTTTTGTCCTCTTAAATTTGGACAACAGCTTGTCTCGAATCCTGATCCCTTCCAGAACTTCTTCATCCATCCATTCTTCAGTGTTGTTTCTTATGCGAATCTCTTTTAATGGGGCTATTTCATCAATGATTGAAGTAATCACTTGGATGAAATGAGAATATGCAGCATTGATATCCATAAACTCAGAATATTTCGGAAATTTGATCAATTTTAGCTTTTTCAGAAAAAGGTCTATACTGTAATTTTTCATAGAGCGGATTTTAATGTATTTGTGATTCTTTTTGGTTATGGACTTCACAGGCTTGCGGGGTGAGTGGCCGAGTGGCTTATACAGTCTTCGTCAGGTAATTGAAGTAAAGCTCGGTCAAGTGAGGTCAAATTCCGGATGGGTGACCTCGGAGGCCTGAACTCGCAACTCACCTCGTCGCCCTTCGGAAGGGACGTTAAACTAGGGGTCCCATGCCTGGATGCGGCATGCACAGTGGGCCTAAATTAGCTTTCAGTAGCTAGAAATCCTGACAAGCCCACTCAAAACAAATTGAAAACAAACAAACAGGCTGATCCATGAACTGCTATTTCAAGAGGGATAGGCTCACGCTCCTTCGAAGCGACGTGTCGAAATCAGAACAATCACGGTAACATATATACAAGCCTACATACTCAGCAGCAAAATATAAAGAGTTTAGACAACGACACAAGATAAGCATTCCAAGCATTAGGTAGAATAAGCAAATTACCACAACATTGTGGCATTATGACTGCGGAAGTCAAATTAGTAGGATACTGTGAAGTAGCGTATGAATAGGCCCATACTGTCAAACTACTTGCTTTTATCTCAAAGTCCTTCACTAAAAAGCCTACCCATACAAATTTTGATCGAGGGTTTCTGGTCTTAAAAATATCTTACATCTTGGAAGTCAGTGGGATGAACGGCTGATGATAACATCACATCCTATGTTATCATCCTGACTTTGATAGTTGCTTTGACTTTTACCTTCGGTCACGTAGGCGACTTACCTTCATATGAGAAATGATGAAACACATTGTATGCATTTTTGGCTTCCTTTCCCTTCTGTTTATAACCAAATATCAAGTCAATCCAATGGTGCAGATTCATTGAAACATATTCGGATTCTAGTGCCAGTCGATTCTTGTGGATGAAGTCATCAGGCGAAGAAGCCCAAGCAGGAAGTAGAACGTCATCCATTGTCTGGCCACTCTGTGAGAGAAAACCAAAGACCAAAATGATGAAATGTGACATAGAGAAGAAATTCAAAATCGATCTTTCGAATGGGTATTTCAGCTTTTTTTACAAAAGAGCCTGGATCGAGCGATATTTTCATGCACTCTTAATTAAACGAAGTGATCGACAGAGCGGCGTAAGAGGTTCCATCACTAAGCTGTGTACATTCGAATATCCCTCAAAATGTGTCAAATTTCTTTCGATTCAGCAGCACTGCAAGCAATCTACGCCACGCTCACCTTGATGCAAACACAAATACAAAACTATTTCATACGTTATTGAGAGCAATACACGCTTTGGGATTTAGCTCCATATCGTATCGAGGCAAATGAAGCATTCAAAAGAGCTAGTGTCATTGTGAATACCTGTAAACGGCCTAAATCCAGCTTGTTGATGTTCGAAAGAAAGTCTTGAAAGCAGAAGAATTCTGGAATCAATTCCCGTACGTCTCCAGTACCTTCTATGATTCCCTTCCATGATTTGGCTACTGAGTAAAACTGTCTATCACTGCAGTCAAATCGTCCGCCTTGTAATTTAATATGAAGGCTTGTGAATGGATCAACTCGAAGTAAGTAATGTAGAACTATTGCAGCATTTGAATAATGTGTAAGATAGTGACATGAATGCTGTAAGCCACTAGGGTCAATCAAGTTGTCGTATCTAAAATGTAAATTTGAAATAATACTAATTCAGAAAGTGCTTTAAATTTTTGATCGATTTAAAGATGGAAAGATGGCTGGCTTACAAAATTAAAGAATCTTCTCTATCACACTTTTTGTCTGATTCATTGCTTAAAGTTGAAAGAAAAAGGACAGCAAACTTTCTAATAAAGCAACATGCTGTATAACATTATCAACTCGCTGTCTAGGCAGCATTTTACATCTGATTTTGGTGCTCTGTAAAGAATGGAACACTGGAGTACGTTTGTAAAATCGCATTAAAGTGGAGAGAGAAATTCAATGCTGTTTGATGCTGGATCGGCTAAATGAAGCACATACTGGCAGCAAACAGCTAAACGTCAACAGCTGACAATTCATTTGTGTCTTTTACACTCGATCCCTTATCCTCATGTGTAAGAATTTAGATTCGAAGAATATCTCTTTGCATCAACCCTGCCAGCCACACTTTAACTTACAAATCATTAAATTAACAATTTATTAACATAGTGCTTCCACTAGGCTAAAAAAGCTTTTGAAACATCGACTGCAATATCGGTACATTTATAATAAGCACTTCAGTTCGAAAGAGGATCAAGGACAGTAGAATTATGAAGCTCACACACAAAATAAAACAAGAATGTACCTGATTCGCAAGTCTTCTAGCCTTTCTGGGTTCAAAGCACCAATCGGCTTCGATAAATCCCTAAATACAGCAGGGTTTTCTAAATCCAACTCTTCCGATTCATAATCTGTAATTACCCATGGGAAAACTGGATACTGAGCAAGATCATTGTATGTTCTACCAGCTATCGTGTTTAGTTGCATTAAGTAATCAAAATTTGTGATTTCTCTTCTTATCCAACGTTGCGTTAAATTTGAAACGCGGAGAAGCTTTTGAGGTGATTTGATCCCACTGTAATATAAATTTGGTGGTCGTTGGCTTGTAGTTTTCTTGAAAAATGTTTCTTTTTCCTAAGAAGAATTGAAATTGATACAGTGAAATGAAAAAAGTTACTGATAAAAGGATAATAAGTGGTTGGATTAACAGTAAGAAGGGGGTTTAATACTTTGCACACTTTCAAAACCTTCTAGGGAGTGGAAGTGCAGTTTTCCAGAAAAACGTAGTAAAAAGAGCATTTAGCAAATTCTCAACTAATCTGAATCGAACGAAATTTGTATACATTTGAAGCTGGTGTAAAAAGTGTCTATAATATACTTGTAAGTGTATAAATGTGTAAAAAGTGTATACATATCGCTCGATGCACACTCTTTTGCAGACTAGCGAAATGTTATATTCTCGTGAAATGCCTAGCAAATTTCGTAGCATTTCATGCATGAAATACAAAGAGAAGGAGGGCAGTAGATTAAAAACTTTAGAATGTCGAAAATGGAGATGAAGATCGACTTTGCCGAATTTACATTGAGGTGTTGTATGTTGCATGAAGGAAGGAAAATAAATGGAGAAACACTATTACAAGATTCTGTGAAGCCAATACGAAATGATATACTTCTTTGTCTAGAATATAGAATGTAAATGAGAATTTAAAATTTTCGAGATGAATGAGACGCTATCATTCAAAACACTAATCTTCATGTGAAAGGAAAAGAAAAGTAGGGATTTTTTTTACCTTAGCATTTTCAAAATTGATGAAATAGCTTGATCTATCGATGAGGAAGAACTCTAACCCAGTTTTTCGTAGATTGTGCCTCCGCATGTGCATTTCTTGTAACTGCGCAAGTGGGAACCTGAAATCACATCCTGATCCAAATAGCGAGTCTTTGCCTTCATCATAAAAGCTGATATGGGTTGAAGTAAGTTCAATAGTTCCAGGGATCACGTCCATAAGTGTGATTAGATGGCACTCAATAGCAAAGATCACTTTCCCAACCGAAACATCCAATGGATTTAAATCGTACATATGCCTGCCAACGAAGGGAAAAAATTTTACCAGTTACTCAATCAACCATGCATAGGCAGCAAAATCTTGATTGGCTGACAAATTAGCCAATCCTCTACGAATGCGTGAATCAGATCGCGTAAAAACCAAAACAAGGCAAATGCTCACTTATTACCACCCTTTGCAAAACTACTTTCTGCTGCAGGAAAATTTAAGTTTTCAAAGCGTTTCATCACGTACTAGTTTTTTTGCACAATCATACTGGTGGGAGGAAGGGGGGAAGGATTGGTCTTAGGTTGGAAATAGCTACACATTAAGAACTATTCAAAATCTAATCCAATCCACGAAATTTAAAATTTAAAAATGGGAAGTTAGTTATATTTCTAATAATCTCTAGTTTTCCCTGGAAATATAAAGCCCGGTAGTCAATGAAGTTGGTTTTGTTTTCGCATAAACTTGATCTCTCAAAGCTCGCAATTCGGCGAGTTTTCAAAATTTTAATGTAAAAATGATTTAGGATCTTAGAGTGAGGGATACTTTATCGTGAATCCCATTTGTCTGCTTCGTTAAATGTTTAAAGAAATGCTACACAATTGTTCTGGGACACCATGAACATGTTTCTGCTGCTAAAAATTGTTATCTACGCTGGATTCTCAGGCAAGTCCAACCATCATATAAACAAAACATACTCAGTTGGTTCCCTTGGCTCAGCTGGCCCATCAATTTCATCTTGATCTTCTTCCCCACTTAGCACAAACTCTTGTCCCTCCTGCTCCTCCTGTGCCACTGGTACACTGATATCAATAATGTCCTTTGTTGCAATGGGACCAACTATGTCTTGGTCACGTGACTTACTTGCATCTGAATGGTCTGATCCGTTGAAATTACGAACAAGTTTTAGTCGCATGCGAGATGAATTTTCTGTTGATGATAATTTCCAGAGAACTTTCTCTGAATTTCTAGAAAATCAATCACATTATTTTCATAGATACCTACCAATATGATTTAAGACTGCCTGATTCACATTGTGTATAGCAAATAAATAACTTTGCAGGCTTTTGGAAATTTAAGACCATTAAAAATACATAATCTCAGGCTAGAATTTGATCTTACTTTGTTTTGTTTGCTTTTAAATCTGTTTTTAGTGGGCTTGTCAGGATTTATAGCTATTGAAAGCTAATCTAGGCCCACTGTGCATGCCGCATCCAGGCATGGGATCCCTAGTTTAACGTCCCTTCCGAAGGACGGCGAGGTGAGTTGCGAGGTCAGGCCTCAGTGGTCACCCATCCGGAGTTTGACCTCACTTGACTGAGCTTAACTTCAGTTACCTGACGAAAACTGTTTAAGCCACTCGGCCACTCACCCCGTAAATCTACAATGCACTAGAAAAGCAAACTAAGGAGATCTTTCTCGAGATTCTAATGCCCCATTCATACTGCAAGTTAAACCAGTTTCAACTGAACAAGGTTATCAAACAGGGCCTTCTGATTGGTCCATCCAACAAATCCCGTCATTTGATTGGCTGAAAGTTAAGCTGGTTTAGATGCAGCTGCTTTAACTTTGTTAGTGTGAATACAGTATAAAACTGCAATTCTGCCAAGAGCGTCTGTAAAGCACATAATGAAATAGGTTGTAACGTTGGATTTGGGCTGCTTGAAAAGTAGAAAGTTTTCAAGGAAAGGCCAATAATTTGCGACATAGGAGCAACAAATACTGAAACAAATTGCCATGAATAATTTATGATATGAGGAAGATCCAATCATTGGACTTCAAAATCAGTCTAGGATAGGATTTACCATCGGCTGACATTGTTGAAGTACTCGGTACAGTCGCATTCATTTCAAGGAGATTTTACAAAGGAAAATAAACCTGGAAGACTCTCAGTAAATGAGAAAGGATTATAAGTTACCCTTCATTCCATGCACCGCGTTCACTCGTCAGAAACCTCTTTCTATCCTCCCATAAACGATTTGTCATTGAAAGGTTATGTTTCTGGAAATTCTCAACTTCTTTTTGATATTCATAAGCATGTTCTCTCGTCTGATCGAACGACTGTAGAATATATCGTGATAAATTCTGCAGAGATTCTTCAATCTGCTGACTTCTTGTCTTCACTGATGCGTCCATTCCATTTAAGCAATCCATCCAAAATCTTCCAATATCAATTGAACTTGAGCAGCTGTGAAGGAAACGGAGATGTTTAAGAATCGTTCGATGGTTCATGCTTTGCAGGTGCCGTCTCATGATTGGTGTTTGTTGCAGCCATTTGATGGACCCTAGTTGTAACCTCGGCAGGGATGGAGCAGCTAACCCCTCTGCTAGAGGAACATACATCGCCCAATGATAGACAGCAGGGGATAGTTATTTCCAATATTGAAGACCATCTTCAAAGACTAGTGAACACACAACAGTGTATTGATCAAATACGCAAGAAGGGAGACTCGAATCCCGGAGGGGGGAGGGGCTCATGGCATATGAGGGTACGGATATGTGCCACTCATATGAATGGGTGTTGGGGCTACAATGCGTTAAAAAAAGGGTCAGTTTGACAGTTTTCCTTAGACATGGGCCAGTCTGGCTGAAATATGGCAAAATGGCTAAGAATGTGCATTCTTCGCTAAATTCATTATAAAAATGAATACAAATGCAAATTTTGACAACTACACGTGTGCTGCTTTCTAAAAACAGGGCGGTAGACCCCCGTCCATCCATAAATGGCATACTCCCCCCTTGGAATCAAATACAGGCATGCATCTGCTTGAAAAGCATTCTTGAAGGAGATTGAGGATGTTTTCATTTACTTTACCTTTTCATCGGCCTGTGACGCGGGCAAGGGACGTTCTGGGAAGGCCGGTATCAGTTTTGGTATTATCTGAATGCTGTTTACCAGTAACGTGAAAAAGTGATGCAGTCAGTCGTTTCCTCAAAGTCAAAAACTAGACAAATCTTGAAATCAATGCATATTCTGGAAAATAACTTATTGATCATACTCACAAGTTGCTTTCCTTAAAGCGCTTTGTGACACGGCTCATTTGGTCATTAAACAAAGCATACTGTTCACTCTTGAAATATTCGGGAAATCGTTGCTCAAATTCATGCGTCAAAGGATCCAGTGACGGCATATCAGGTAAATATTGTTCACTGCTCAACAGTTGATGAAATCTTTCGAAGCATAGACGGAAAATTGGAATGTACATAGAGTGGGTGTTGTCATCTACAAATAAAACATGGAAAGAAAATCATTGAAAAAATTAGTTAGAATTCTGGACAAAAGATTATTTTCGAAGGAAATACCTCACCCTTTTATGCAAATGAAAATAGGTGGCCCAAAATGAGAAAATCGTTATGTGCAGGCCAAAATTATAAAGATTTTATGTGATAGAGAATCAGGTATTCAAGGTGGGCTTTCACTCATTTTAGAAAACGTGTTTTGACGTTAAACGAAAGTTGATCTTTTTCATGAGTAAGCGAAAGAAAGTTTACAGATCGGCAGCAAATTGAATTAATTGGTTTTTCAAATTTTGGGACAAACTGGTATTGTAACTTTTTCCAAATTAAATCTTCGGCAAAGCAGATCAAATTTGAGATTGAAGGGCTTTGATTCAAAATAAGAAGGACATTTTTCTAAGACCCAATTCTAAAATGCTATTTGAAACCTCTAAACAATCTACGGAGCAGTAAAGGTAAAAAGTCCCATCCTGCCCTGGGTAGGAAATAAATTAAGAAACATTAATTTAATACCTCTTTGCAAAAGATTTCGGTAGACTACATTCAAACAACCAATTTCATATGAAGCTTCATCAACATTTGTTATATTCCGTCTTGATAGCATTTTATGCAACTTTTTTGCAGCATATGACACAAATTTGATGTCTTCAGAAATGGCACATGCGTACAGAATCTTTTCTACAGTTTGTAAGACGTCAGTCCATTCTGAACCACCTTCAGTGCTGTCTTCCCATGCATTCATGGCATTGAGTAAATCGTGCAGCGAATCAAGAATCTATAAGAAAACAGTAACGATAACATAGTTGGTGCAATTCGTTGTTGCACCTACTACTGTTCATTAAATAAAAATGAGCATTGTTTTGATTAGCACAACGCTCAAGAAATAAGTACATAATATATTATCAGCAATACTACAGAAAGAGTTCTGTATGTTGCCATACATGGAATGTTGGTTGATGTTATACGTACATTTTAAACAAAAACAAATGACTTCTTTCCTGACCACAAATTCTTATATCACGCATCACCTGATCCAGTATGAACTGTTACATTCTTACCTCAATGTTCCATTTCTGTTTCCAAACTTCATCTGGAGTTTCACTAAATTCTGCGGACACAGATGTACGAAGTATCAATTCAAAATTTTATCAGGGATGGTACTATGTAAGATAGAGCATTCCATTTTAGAATGGATGATTAAACAGTTTTTACAATTGTTTACATTACAGAAACCAAAATTTCATATCATGAATGGTTCGAGTTGTCAAGAGTTTTCTCGCGTTTATACTTAAGACAGAGAAACTTTAGCTTGTTCAAGATACCGATTTGTTTGATTTAACTTGTGAGTGAATGGCTAAACTTCAAAGAATAATATATTTCCTGGCATGCATTTCCTGCAAAAGGGCTATCTGGGAACAGCAGGAAGGCTTCCTATAGTCTAGAGCAAGTAGATTATAATTCATTCTTCAATCTCAGAGCACTACTTAACCAACAGGGATCTAATGTGTGTGTAGAGTTCATTGAACTTAGAGAAAATCAAATATATCCACTGCTGTAACACCTTGTGAAGAACTATTTTCTTTACGTTAACAGATGTGAAAAATATATAAGCTTGAACGCACCTGTGCTCAGCAAGAAATCCTCAACTAGTTTGACAACCTGAACAGAGTTAAGAGTATCCACAGCCCATGGTTGAACAGATTCATTTAACGCACTTGAGCAAGCTTTGATGCATTTTGTCAGCAGTTTTCTCTCGATGACTAAGACGGGCAATATGAATGAGTTTCTTGATGCCATTTGATGCAAAGCTGCAAGTGGTTGACCTCTTTCCTGTAAGAATAATTGGATACTGTAAAATCTTGTTAAGTAACAAAATGATGGATCAGATAATTCTGAAAACCGTTTCAAAACAATTACACAGAGATATCTGCAAAAATGTGGCTTTTACTTTTGTCACTACAACTGTTGAAAGTATATTTCTATACATCGCTTTGAATTCCTTTTCGTTGTCTTCTCGCAGAGTTAAACTAACCCTAACCCTATCACTAACCTTGAATGTTTGCAAAATAGCTAGAAAATAAAAATGGCCAAACTTTGAAACGATTTCGTAAGTCTTCAGGAAGATGACATGTACATAAAGCCCTGTGTATAGATGAATATTGGTGAAATGTACATAAAACCCTAAGTGAAGAGATTCTTTACCATTGGAGCCAAAGTTTAGGACTTTTTTACACAAAAGGATTTGTTGTAAATCAAACTTCAGCGATCTTTTACAGCTTTCAGAAGAATGCAAAAGAATTACAAAAATACTGAAGTACTTCAGCTTCAACCAATGCTTGATTCAATCCAATTCATCAAACAATGGGGTAAAGTAAACTCTTCCTTGGGGCATCCAGTACATCCCCACATACGGTAGAATAAGTTGCCGGCTTGACAGGAAATACCTACCTTCCAAACAGCTATATCAGAGCCATCAATCCCTTTCCACATTCCAATGTGAATAATTTCCAATGTGACTTCTGCTAATTCTTCCTGCATTACATCAGGCTCCGATGTAACCTCGAATTCATCTTCTGGCTGCACAATGATCAAATGTAACAGAGGCTCGTACCAGGCTGCTAATGAAACGCATTTCTTTGCACTAGCTGGTGAACATTTCATTGAATTTCGAATCTGAAATAAATGAAGATCCCTCAGATCAGTTTTGTCATATCCAAAGTAAACTGAAATTTAGCTCTTACTAAAGAGAATACTTTTGGAACGTGGATATGTACAAGATGGACAGTAGTTTGTAAATAGAGAAATAAGAAATATGTATTGTAAGTTTTTAAAGCACTGTATAAAACAATCTTTTACAGCAGAAGGGAAGCAAAACACATCGTGAAATGCAAAACGACAGGTCCTCAAGTCTTTGGACGAAACACAAGACATCGATACTACTTGGGTACAAAAGAATTGTGTCATTGCATTCAAGGCTTACCTTCAATGCTATTTCGAGCTTGATTGGCAGTGACATTGTCCTCACGATTGACAAGATAGCCAATATGACTTCATAATGCATATAAACATCAACCCCCTTGAGAGCCGTCTGCTCTGGTGACAACGCAAGTTTTAACAAAGCAATGACAACATCACGTGACTTGGCCTGCTTCGATAACAGAGCACAGACTGAATCATAACCGACTGTTTTCAGTCGAATCTTTTGCTTTGCGGATGTGGAAACTTTGTTAGAGGATAGAATGAGCTGGAATATCTTCAGAATGATAAGCTTGTATTTGAGAATGTCCGTGGTTGCTTTCTCGTGGCCTTCGTGTACCAGCCAACGTGTTAGGATGTATGCAATGTCTGATTCTGAAAGAAATAAGTAACTCAAACAGTCACGACCTTTGAAATCTAACGAGAACAATACTCAAGTGTCTCAAAAAACTGCATGCAAGCCTTAGAAACATTAATAACTAAACATTTAATAACTTAACTTTCATCGAACGGTTTTATTAAATAAGTGAGAGTAAGAAGAAAGACTTTGAGACAAGTGCACAGCACACATTTTTTATAAGAAACTGGCTTACAAGAAACTAGTGCTAAGATAAGTCAAATTAAGAAACTTTTAGTACTATGGCCTGATCCTAGTTTCTTATTGAAAAAAACGTGTACCGAATGTCTCAAAGCGTTGCTAAGTTTGTTAAGCTGATGATCTTGAGACTTTCATCTGGTATGTTTGTGGCAAAAGAATCACATTCAGAAATCACTGCCTAGAAGATTCTAAGGTCAGTCATTGTGACACATGAACAGAAGAAAAAAACCAACTTTAACAATGTTAAATTTAGTTTACTTATGAAACTAGCCAGATAAGATATTTTCCTTATCACTAAAACAAGATGAAATTATGTAAACTTTTCTAAATTGATCATTTAACCGGAAAGAAGACCTTGTTATGATTTCAGCATTGTTGTAACGATCAAATATCGACTTGTTTAAAAGAACAGAATAACTTAACTTTGAACAAGATGTGTCCCAGTCGCTAGGGGTCTGGAACACAGGCTAACTTTGTATGGTAAAAGAACAAAGAAAATAAGCCAAACTGTACCTGCTAGCAATTGAAAGAGCTTGTCTTTGTTGTCTCCAGGCGTTTCCATCATATGTTTTACTATTTCAACTGCTTCCATCAACAGCTCTAAATCTTTCAAGGCAGCTACATAACTCAACATTGCTTCAATATCAACAGCTCGACAGCTTGATTTGAGATAATAGGATACCAGACCTGAATGAAAAAGTGATAGAAATAACAGTATTTGTAACGAGGAATTTTTAAAGATGCTTCCTTCTGTTAGAAATATTCTTGAAACGAACTAAACAAGCATTTGGTAGCATTTAGCATTTATCAAACAGGCTGCAAAGACGAGTAAGAAAAATTATCGTGAGCTATACTTTGAAAGCAGCATCATAAATGATATTTGGATTTCTTGCTCACATTGGTGACCAAACAAAGAGCTTAATATATAAAAAGGAATTAATCTGGTAATCATCAGTGCTTTCTACAGTATGCTTTAAAACAGCCCTAACTGAGCTAAATTTGCTAATGTTCAAAGCAGATCATAAGATTAACTATATATACAAGGGAAATGACTTGTTCTTGATCTACTTGCGAAAGTTATAAATTTGAAGTACGGCCGTGTAGTCTCATTTTGATGAATTTTCAAACTAGGATCATTTTTAGTTTGGGACACTTTAAAGAAAAAAAGAATCGTTACCTAGAAGTGCCATCCTCATGCATCTGTAATCTTCTTCACTCAGTTGCACACTGTTTTCTCTCTTCTTCCCGTTCCTGCTTCCACAATAATGCATCCGTATAACTTGTATCACAAATTCTACCCCAAAATCGGTCCTAAAATATTCCGGATCATCTTTGATATAAGTTGACAGCAACTGAACATGTGCAATCCGGACTGAAATATCTGAATCCGTCCATATCCGGAAATCAAACATAATATGCTGGTATATTGATTTTAATAAGTCTTCTTTGCTTCGTGTAAGACTTTCGACAAGAGCCTGGATTGACATTAAGAAACCAACATTGATAACCCGTGGATCGCATTTTTGCAGAATCAGTCCCATGATTTGAACACCTTTCGACTGAAGAAAGAATTCTTGTGCACTCTGTTGATTCTTCAACATATTTCTCATTAACGAGATGAAGTAAGAAGCACCATTCAAACTGTAATGATCTTCATCTGAAGCCCATTTCGAAAATGTTAAATTCCTTGTTCGCACTGCAGCTTTGTCAACTAGAACCCATTCTTCAACACTGTGCTTTTTGGGAGATGCTTTTGAAGAGTGCCTGTTAGAAAGGAAAAAGTATGAAAAAGTTCCAGAACTTTGCAGTGAGGAAGTAAATTAGAGAACTATCTACAGTACTTTTGCTCATTTTGACGAATTGCGCTGTTGATAGACTTGCTAAAAATAGATGCCAAATAATTGAAAGCACCAAATGAACGGTTCAAATGTAGTAAAGGCTATCAATGCGGAATCGCATATTTTTCAGGAGGAAAAACATTCAAAATCTTTATTTGTTGCAGAGCATTTCAACGTTTATTGGTTCTAGTTATGTCTTCAAATAAACATCACTGTTTTTGGAGCTCCCTGACAAAATAAGCATTTCTTTCGGTTTAGCTGTTAAGAGTGACTTGGTTATACGGGTGTAAAATTGCCAATCTCAGAAAAAGTCTGATGTCTCTTTTGTGAAGAAGACGATGTTGCTTCGCCTCCATAAATATGACAATGGAAATGTACTTTGAAAACAGTCTTTGTATCGGAAGATATGTGGGAAAAAGCTCTGATTCTCGTAAACAAATGAAACTTACGGTGAATCTATGACCAGAAAACTGCCTGTTCCTCTGACATTCTTTGCAGATGCTACTCTATCCTCTGGGTTGTCAACTGGTAACCCTGTCGGCTTCGAAGCAGGAACTCCGACCTTCCCAGATACAGGAGCTTCCTCCGCGGTAGGAACAACATTGGTAATCTCTTTTTCGTCCCGAGGTCCTTCGGACGCTGCAAAACTTATTGCTTCAGAGCTTATTTCGCATGTTTGACCAGCCGTTTCGCCAATATCATTGAAAGGACGCGGTTCTGGGCTATATGCACGAACTCTAAGTTGATCACTGGATGAGGCGTTACTGACTGAAACATCCCTTGTGGATACTTCTGCACGCTCTGTAACAATAGGCAAACACAAATCCCTTGAAAGTCTTTCAGCAGAGGCTTCGGAGTATTTGACTTGCTCGAGCAAAGGAAATAAAACTTGTAGGCCACCAATACATTGTATAGAGCTCTGGAAAACAATAAGAATCAAAGTGGAGTATGGCTCTTGGAATAACTCTTGCTACTATTAGCTTCCGTAAATTTGCAGGGCAATTAAAGCTTTTAGCAAACAACACCAGTCTATCAATAAATGTATGTTGCTTCTGACAGACTCATTCAAACAAAATCGGCTATAAAGCTTTCCACAAACATAGTGGGACGGAAAAAGCTACGAAGTCAGGATATGTCATAGATAAAAAATGTCATAGGTGCCTGACTTAGAAACAGAAAACAACAGATTAAGACTGCGTTAACACGATGACAGAACATTTTGAAAACGGTGAAAAATGTGACAGATAGGCCTCCCGTCCACACGAAAACGGCACATACTTTGCCATCAGATTTTGAAAACGGTAGATTTTGAAAAAGGGACTCTAATTGGCACATTGAACACTCGAAAATGGTGAAAGCAGAATATTTCTCAACGCTTTTGGAACGCGACTGATCGATTCGTAGGGTGTAGGTTCATTTCTTTAGCATCAAAGCCTTGCAACGAGTTTTTTACCGTTTAATTTCCTACCGTTTTCAAATTGTTCCGGCATCATGTGAGCGGTAGCTCAAATCTTGCAACTGTCAAATCTTTCACCATTTTCAAAATGTGCCGTCATCGTGTGAACCAAGTCTAATACTAACTTTAATATCCCAGGCACAGCAGACTCTAGCTTTCAGGCTGCAGAGGAAATGAGAAAAGTCAGAAGATGTTAAAACTTGCGAAAAAGATAGCTTATATGCATTAATAGACAACTGCTAATATGGATTATTAAAATAAATTATTGTGAAAGGATCAAGAAGAGATATCCCCGACCCCCCGAAGACATTCCAGCGGCTATCTACAGATTTTACGCAGATCATTTCATTTGGTTGAAAAATAAAATGAAAAAGACAAGGAATACAAACTTTTCGTTGCAGCTGCTTTTGAAACTTGACGGTGGACTGAGATCAATGCACGTGCGCTCTGATGCTGCCTGTGAATTGAATTTCAAGATTTCAGCATAACAGCTCACCGACATGAAGAGGTCAGACTTGCCAAATGGAACCCTTGATTTTCTTAATAAGATTTGCTTCAAAAATCGTTGAAGCTAAATCTTCCCTTTGTACAAAAGGCTGTTTATACTTCAACGTTTCAGGAATCTACCTAACCAGACGCATACGCATCTTACATCTAACTATACATAGGAATCTAGCTACGCATAAAGTTTTTATATCTTTTGGCAAAAATCACACGTCAAAATAAGCGGATACTTCAGCAACAAGAAGCTGACAAATTATTACTTTAGAATGCCAAAAACACATTTGTGCCAACCTAAAATATTGTAGAATTTAGTATTCTTATTTTGTAGTTTTGTGACATTATTTCTCCTTACCTTGGCTTCAAAATGTAGTACAAGTTGTTTAGATAACTCATTTAACTGATTCTGAATTTCTGGAGCATCTGATACGCTGCTATTGTTCCAGTTATTAGGACCTACAATAAATAACGAGAAACGTTTGCGAAAGAAGTCTTTCCTAACACTATTCATCATAAATTGAGCACTACAACTGAATTCACGCGTGATTCGACCTTGAACGAGCAATGCAGAACTGGAAACAAGGCTAAATTCTGAATTGATCAAGTTTTGTCTTATAGACGACCGCGCTAAAGATAGCGCCGAGGAATTTCTACCAAGATGCATTGTGCATTTTTAATCGAATTCCTACAGAATCAAGATAAAGCGCTGTTTCCATAGAGCGTGGACAGTATTTCATCTGTGTATGGGTACTTTTGCCCTTCAGAAGTTTTAATCACTGTGTTAAAATAACTAGAAGGATGATATCTAGGCAAAGAGTCGTGGAGCCTACCTGCTAGAAACAAGTCGGATAGTACGGACTGACTGAGCGAATCGTTGAACAAATGCACCGAGCTAATCTGTCCCTTTAAAGTATAAATCTCTCCCCAGATTTTGTTCTGCTGTCCTGCTGCAATACATTCTGGGAATGCTGCATTCTTTGGTACTTTGGTAGGTGCTTGTGGTGGATGAATGTTGTATGTGAAATTAGGGTTGTGTCGTATGCCGTAACCAATGGTCGAGTACACCAAATCCTGCAAAAAAGCAGTCAGTTTCAGAAACAGTAAACATAATATACATGAATTTACTTATCGCATGAGATATTCAAGCGGGTAGGTTCCCCTGAGATAAGTAAGCGCAAAACTGTATAGAATAAGGCCCAAGGGACTACAGGGTATATAAGCAAAGAATGAGGTCCAAGTTATCACACGTCGATAGCGATTCTTTGACAAGATGTACAACCCTACCCCACCCTCTCTTCGTTCAGAATCTTGATATTGGGTGACACTTGAAGAGCACTTTGTTGAGAATCACTAGACTGACCATACTATACTATAAGATATTTATTGCTGTCTGTTATAGCGTTAGTTATAGTCTGTTATAGTCTTAGCGTTAGTTATAAAGTAGTGTTGATAAGTAAATAACGGTATTTTCGATTGAGTTAGACGAATCAGATCGAAATTTTCTTCAGGTATTTAATACTAATTTAGAAAGTTGTTGTTTTTGTTGCATAAAAAAGCGGTTGATGAGGCCTAAAGTTCTCGCAGCTGCGATGAATCTATTTTGTTTCTCCGGAGGACGATTACTGCCAGAAGGGTATGTATTTTGCAGTTTGTAGGTCAAGAAAAGTCAACATCATTCTTTGTAATAAAAGTTTCCTTTTCAATATTCTAACTCTTTAGACCAGGCTTTGAAGCTACTTTCAAATGATATCATCATGTCGATGAACGCAGGGGAACAAGGGAAGAAAAGGCATAAGTAACAGAAGATTTAAATACAAGTAGTTAAAGTTCCTTCTAAGCCATCAAGTGAATAGAAATTGTTCAAAGAATATTAGGTCCGCATTTTTCACAGAAATTTAAAGACTTGGAAGATCCAAGTACAAGAAAAATCTAGTCACGTCACCACTTACCGTACTAAGAACCAGTTAAGACGTAACTGTTTACATTGCAGTTGTTAAGGACAGGACGTGTGTTACATTTTGTACACTAAACAAGCCGAGAAGGAGAAATGTTGAAAAAATCGAGAGAAAAATTAGTAACAAGAACTTTCTTAGATTCTGACATAACCTAGGCATATGTAGTTATATTTTGTGAAAGGGAATACTCACATCAGTGATAGGATATTTGATATTTGCTTGATGAAACAGTTGACCATCAACATAAACAGTAACAAAGCTTCGGCCAAATGATTTCTTGGTGTGCACAATCGCAAGTGAGTGCTGAAAGTTGATAGAATGTACTTAAATGGTCTGTTTCAACCAGCATGATCTGTAGGTGTCATCTCTTTGTTGTCTTCATTTTCATGGGACAACGAAGGTCAGCGAAGAGATAACGCGTGCAAAGCATGCTGTTCCCTTTAAAATCGTTAAAAAGGTATGAGATAAGGTAAAAAGGTATGAGACCTTATTGTCTACTTGGAATGTGAGAGTCAAACAGCAGACCAGAGGGAAACGGGCCCCTTTCTTGAAGGAATGTTCTCATTTTAACGCGATTTAATGAAACTAGCTGAAAAGTCAAGATGAACTACATCCAAATATGAGTTAGCTTTCGAACAAGGTACTACAATTCGAAGATCTTTTCCAAACAAGTTTCATCGTTTTCAACATATGATGTCTGCCACTGCCTCGTTCCACCCAAAATCGTGAGCAAAAAATTAGTTTCAAAGGCATACCTAGGTATTCTTACTTTACAGAGCAGATGACCAAAACGCGCATGAAGGCAAAGTTAAATTCTAAAAACATGGTATTCGCGTATATTTTCTATCAGCAGAAAAAACGCTAATATCTAGTGCAGATTAATATCACTTCATACCCATTCTTGGTCATCGAACGCCAAATCAGTAACCGATGTGGCTACGTATTCTTTCTTTGTGCAGACTCCAACTACAAGGTGTCCTTTTTCAGTAAAAAATGCTTCGAAGCCCTCTCCAGTTGAACTAAGAAAGCTAAAGACAAAAAGACATAAAACAGTAATGTAGAAAAGATCTGAACGAACTCTAAGAGGGCAGGTCTTAACAGCACAAGGTAACATGTATTTTCAATTATTCATATTTTGATTTAAGCATTTTCAAGGGTTGTCCTGAAACATCAAAGAGTGTTGAAATAGGCATATTTAACTGAATCCGTTGGCAAGAAAGAAAGCAACATTTATTTGACAGGTATATGGCAGCTATTGAGCTGTGTGGGCCCGTGGCAATACAGCTTCTGCTCCCAAAGTTGACTCTTAGTACCCATTTACCGTCCTGGAGAGTGTTGGACTTGCCTAAGTCGTCTTACAAGCAAGCCCAGGAGAGGATGGACAGCTGAATTGGCTGCGAGCTTGTGGTTTGTAACGTCAGCGACGGAATTCGAACTAATGCAGGCAGACCCCACAAGATTCCAAACACTGCCCCTTAGCCACCTTGCCACACCACCATACCAGTTACCCTACACAGATGGTACAGAATGATAACCGGTAGAGGAAAGAGTAGTTTAATCTGACCTGTAAATACCCCTTCCAGCTACAATAAATGTGACTGTTTCTTAACCACATCCTTGAAACTAAATCACACATTCCTGATCCTTATCCTGAGAGCCAACGAGGAACACAGATTAATCTTAGCACTAAATCAATCTTACCTGTAAAGCATGTGTCTAACTCTCGGAGAAGTTGGTTGATAGAGAGTTGGCGATGGTAAGCTAAAATCAAGGCAAATCCATGCATGGAAAGTAACCCCTTTCCCATTCCATTTCACGATAGCAGGAGCACCAAGTGCCTAAAGGAGAAAATAAGCTCTGTATGGAACAACTGCATTACCTGCATCACTATATAGCTATATTTCACATTGCAGTGAATATGAAGATATGCAAAATTTTGCAATTTACACATGAATTTGAAGATTAACACGATCATCCACTGAATCGTTGTCTCAACATCTTGCAGGCATGCCCCTTGAGTATGTCTTATTATGACCAAGTATTTCTCATGGTCAGTTACACGAAATTCGTTACTTATGTCAGTGGGAAACAAATCTGGCAGGTATTTTATACTCTGGGACTGAATGGGATAAACTGGGGTGCTTTGTGCCTAAGTAATCGTGTGAATCTAAGGTATTGAATGACAGAAGCCTTACATTTATACTCACGGGGGGGGGGGAGTAAAAGCAAATTTTGTAAAACACCAGATTTTAGGTTCCGAGAAGACAGTGCAATTTGCCTCTCAGAAGAATAGATCTCGCGCCTCTTAGTGTACTCTATCAAATTAATATAAACAGCAAAGGCAAGGCAGTATGGCTACCTGCATAGAAGTTGCAAAATCTATTCTTAATGCCACCAAATTGCTGTCTTAATCAGACCTTTATCCTTTGTTCAACAAAAATTATCCTTGCTACTAAGCAGTAGTCCTAAAGGAGACAGTATACTCACAAAAACATCAGTGGGATCGTAAAAATCAATGAAATGTCTTGGTTGCTTTTCATCAACTTGAGAGGCCATCCTTTCAAGAGCTTGTAACAATCGGTCACTGTATGATATCTGTTTGAAAATGATTCAAAGGTAATTTAGAGAAATATCATAAGCCCAGAAAATCTGCCATAGAAAGGACAAATCCAGTGGCAAAATCAAGGATTTATAATATATACAAAAAATTGTGTCTAATTTAAAATACTAGTTCCTGCTACAGAGGACTTTCCAAAAATGACTTCCTATGAAGGATGTAAGTTTGTTTCGAAGAATTAAACAGTATTATAGATTGCATCAATTTGCAGGCAAGACCAGACCCAACCATACACTGGACAGAATTTTCAAAAATTATCAAACATATGCTGCACTAAAAATACATTATTTGAACATTAACAGCTCTGCAGGTCGTATGAAGCATATAAATTAGTCGCAGAATATGCCCTAGAACTGATTTGCCATCCATTGAAGTAATGCGCCAGTTGTTCGGCATATTTGAGACAAATCTGAGTTGTTCCAATATCTCATAATTAATCAATGTGTTTGAGATTGTCAGTCAAAGTGAAAATTGATGAGCCTACCTGCTTCTTTTCTTCACTATTCTTAAAAAGTCCAATAAGTTTTTTTAACTGCCCCGGCTTGATCGACAAACATCCAAGAATTTCCATCAGGCTTATCAAACAACCTGCAAATCATAACATATCACCTTATTTGAGACGTACAAGCTACTTTATACCAAATGGTTTTCCTATGCATCTACGTTTGTGAGCTCTGTTACAAAAATACTCGTATGTGCACATTCAGAAAATTGATTAGGAAAAGCAAAAAGCTTCTTTTCAAGGGACAAAATTCGACGAAATGCTACCACAGTTAGCAAATACTCACTTAATATAGGTTTAGGCAAATCTTCGTCTTTTTTAAGTAATTTGATGATATTTCCAATCAAGTCATATTGACATGCCATTATTCTGTTATGACTCACAGTTGCACACATGACTCTCAGGGTCTCACAAACATGCCTGCAAGAAAACATAAACACAAACCCTTGCTATATCGATTGATGGTAAGATTTAAAGGTTTATATCTTTAAATCATCTTCTCAATGCAAAAAGACTCTGAAAACTATAAGAAGCTGAAATGAAAATGATTTGCCAAATTCAAATTACTACCATCATATTTTGCTTATACCCTCAAACATTTTACAGATTTGGGTACAAATCGAAGCAGAGATAAAAATATCAGTTTAGAAAATTGTTCAAGATTTGTTCCAACACCTCAGTTTCAGAATTGAGTCAATCGATTTATCTCTCTCTCTCTCTAAGTGCCTTGTTCTTCCAGAACGTTGGCGGCCATGGTTCTCCATAAGTCTCTGTCTTTTGCAGTTCTAATTATATCCTTTTCATTGATCTTCATCCAATGGCTGAGACTTGAGATGAAAGTGAGCCTCTGTCTTCCTCTGGCTCTTTTTCCTTCAATTTTTCCAGTTATTGCTACATCTTCCAGTTCTTCTTTTCTTAAAACATGCCCTAAAAATTGCAGTTGCCTCTTCCTGATCGTTACGACAAGTTTCCTTCTTGTTCCTGCCTTAGCCAGTACTTCCTCATTTGACATATGATCTGTCCAAGATATTCGAAGCATTCTTCTGTAAAACCACATTTCAACTGATTGTAATCTCTTTTCCATAGTCTGTGATATAGTCCAGCATTCACTGCCGTAAGTGAGGGTAGAAAATATGTAGCAATCTAATACTCTTAATTTTGTTTTCATTGATAATTTTCTATTTTTGAGTATCTTCCCCATTTTCTCGAAAATAGCTTTTGACATTCCGATCCTCTTCTTTATTTCACTGTCACTTCTTCCATCTGATGTAATTAAACTCCCTAGGTAACTGAACTTTTCAACCTGTTTTATCTCTCTTTCTCCAACTGTTAATTGACAGTCTGGTACATCCAATTTATACAGCACACCAAATATGGCAAGCAGGAGTAGGAGCAACTGTGAGTTGTGTTTTCGACTTTTTTGTTTGCACAAGAAGCAATGTGGGGTGAGTGGCCGAGTGGCTTATACAGTCTTCGTCAGGTGAGTGAAGTTAAGCTTGGTCGAGTGCGGTCAGATTTCGGATGGGTGACCACTGAGGCCTGACCTCGCAACTCACCTCGCCGTCCTTCGGAAGGGACGTTAAACTAGGGGTCCCGTGCCTGGATGCGGCATGCATAGTGGGCCTAAATTAGCTTTAAGTAGCTACAAATCCTGACAAGCCCACTCAAAACAAAGTGAAAACAAAACAAACGAACAATGTCTTCAAAGTGAAAATGCGTTTGACTTTCAAAAATGTAGTAAGGGTAGAAAACCGCAAAGCAAGATTACCTTTGAAGATCCACGGAAAGAGACGGCAATAGATCAACCATGACATTTGCAATCTCCCCATTTGCGATCACGTTACAGTAATTGTCCTGGATCCAATTGCCGTTAACGAGCTGTAAACGAAAACTATTCAAAATACATGTAGTTCCCTTTGAATACAGTCAGCTTGCTTTTGAGGAGTTCTGAGTTTGCACTGCAGCACGACAATCAGAGGCACCTTGCGTGGTTACCTTGTACCAAAGAAGCTCTGATAGGAAATCTTAGGAGCAAAGGAGCAAGCACTGAAAAAGATTGGGAGCACAGGAGCAGTTTGATGAAAATACGGGAACTAGGGAGCAGGGAGCACATAAATCATTGGGGTAAACGAAATATGTGAGAAATCGGGTCAAATTTTGAAGGAAGCATGTTTGCTTTTCGGTGGCAGGAAGGGTACAACGAACCATCCCTCTGTAAGAGTAATACCATGCTAGGTAAGAATTTCTTAAATAAGTTTTAAAACTTTAATGAAAATTTTACTTACCAGTTGAAACAATGATTCAACAACGTCATGGGATATCCTGTTTATTCTTTTTAAATATATTACGAGACAATCGCCGGCGAATTTCTTCAGGTAGATGCTCTATGAAAGTTGAAAATGAGTTGAGGAATTTTTGGAAATGCAAGACGTAACACAGTGATATGCAGGGACGGGGTAACACAAAGGCAATCCGATTGTTTGGGGGATTTTAAAAACATTGCATGCAGCATTTCTTTGATCATTTTACGGGAAACGCGTTTTCGGTATTAATTATTGTTTTAATGGCAGCCAAGGACTTATCTCTTTTCTTTCAGGTTTATTAGATTTGATCATTTTTGCTGGATTTAACAATTCTCTTCCTAATTACCGGGTCGTGTTTGTTGGTACCAATGTTTCAATGATACCACTTTATGCTAAATGAAGGTCATAGAAAATTGACGTAAGTTTGAAAAATCATCAAGACGCCACTACAAAAGCGGTCGTAACGACTTTGCTTCTTTTGATACAAAAAGGCAAACTATAATTCAAGGTACAGCTTATCTAAGCGAAAGTTACAAACTGGGAAATCTATTGACTCGTTTTTTACAATCAGAAATGTTTGAAGTCCAATGAATGTCCCTTGTTTTTAGGACCATCCCACTCCATACATGGTTAGTAGTCTGAAACAGAATAAGAGCTAGACTCATTCCAAAATTCTCTTGTTTCGCTGCCCCTGCAGATTTGGCGCTACAACAACAACAACAACACCAACAACAACAACAAGCGAAGGTTGGAGGGACTTATGTCATGAGTCTACATAAGAGCCAAGGCAAGCTTAGTTGGAAATATTGACTTAAAACTACGAGTTTTGCAGCTTATGAGAGAAATGAATACAATTAACCTTGATGCAATAAATACCTTTATTGATTGACCCTCTTTGACAAGACATGTGAGCAGATTCAGACATGTCTTCGCTCTAATATTTGCGTGGAAGCTATCTTCTACCTGCGTAAAAATAAATGAAGAAATTGTAACAAAATGCAAATGAAACCGTGCCAAATGTATACCTATGACGATTATCAGAAAAATAGTATTTTGATTTGGGAAGTGAACGCAACCTTCATCAATATCTTCCAAATTCTATGCAGCAAGATTCACATTCTGTAATAAAGTTGAAATGAAGAACAGGAAACGCATTGCAAAAGGTGAGACTTGACTAATGCCACGCTCGTTTGATAAACTACCATTAATCAAAATACAGTGAGCCCCACATTCAAGAAACCACCTGAAATTAAATTTTAGGCTACTGAAAACTGATTAGCCCCCTTACTTATAAGAAACTCTTGAGGCTCATACCAAAAATAAATTTTCCTGTATTTTGATTGACATTAACTCCTGATCTGATGTTCTGGAAAACTTCTAATTCATACAGAGTTGATAAGAAATTGCAGCCAAAATATCTTAAATTTAACTCGATTCTACTGAAATTTTAAATGATTGAAATCATTGATGGCAAATACATGTGACTGATATATATATATATATATTTTTTTATCTAACCCAATTCTATCGCATATCATTTTTCTAGGACTTTCCAGAAAATATATTGGAAACACAAGAAACTTAAGCCCAAAAAATGACAAGTATATATCATATATACTAGCAATAACGTTAGTTAGTGAGTGCAGCGTCTTAGGCGAGCAATAATCTGGGGTTAGCAAGAGTGGTAATGTGAAAAAAGCACGGTTTGTTTGGGGCGAAAATGGGCCTAAGTTGCAAACAGAGGAGCTTTCTCATCGCAGCTTCCAACATGAAATGGCTCGTTATTCTTCGAATGTCGGAAATAAATTGCAAATGATGATCAAAATAGGTAAAGTATGTGGTTTTACATCGAATTTTGACATCCCGAAGCCATTTACTACGCGCAAAACCGTGCTGAGTTGATTCCGCGAGGAATTTCCGCGCACATCCCAGAGTAGGGGCAGAGCAACGAACTCACTCTGGAGACGAGACTGGCACTGAATTGATTTGACCACAAATCGACAGAAAGAAAGAGAGAGAGATATCGCACCTTGCTAATTGTTTTGATATATAATGCAGCTAACGCTGCAATAAGAAACATTTTAGGCTAAGGTGCGAAAGTGGTTTCTTAAATGTCATGCATTACTGTAATCTCTTTTGCACGTGCCTGGTATGCATTTTAATGGTAAATGAAATAAGTACGATGTTTCGAGTATAACCTGTTAACGTTTACAAGTCTACAACTCTGATCAAAATATAAAAGCAGTTAAATTAAAAACCAGAAACATCGTTCCTTACTTGTATCTCAAAGAAATCTTTGATCCTTTGAAATATGTCCACTTTGCTGTTGACGAGGTTACCCTGTGGCAAAAATCAAATTATATAATCTATGAAAAGTAGCCAAAGACACGAAAATTGAGCAAACTTAATATATTGTTCGCTTCTTCCTTGGAATTGCGGTAAAAATCGTAATATGTAACTACAAAGAAACTAGAATACTAGAGAGGTAGCAGCATTACTAGAGGAAGAGGAATAGTAGAAGACACTAAGATACTAAAGAACTGGGAACTTACATACCTAAAGTCCACCTTTTCAAAATAAGAGGTGTGAAAACGGAAGTCTTTCATTGTTTGAGGTGTTGCATTTTTTAGGCTAAAATCTTGTTCTGGGTACAAAGTTTAGTGGAAACAAATTTTTACTTTCATATCTGTCTTCGTTTGGAAATTACGGCGATTTTAATAATTTACAATTCTAAGGGCTTTTACCGTGAAATCTGATGTTTGGACAAATTTTTGTCCAAACTTTGATTTTACGATTTTACGATCAAAGCCCTTATGATTTCTAATTCTTTATATCATTGTAATTTCCAAATGACGACAGCTATAAATGTGAAAATTGGTTCATACACTAAACTTTGTATGCAAACAAGACGTTAGCCTTAATAATGCAACATCTCAAACAACAAAAGACTTCCGTTTTCACACCTCTTATCTTGAAAAGGTGGATTGTGAATCAATTTGGTAATCATAATAGATATGTAATTTCATAACCCCTGCTGCCAATATTACAAGACAGATGATGAAGCTGAAATAAACAACTTACGATTATAATTTCTGTCCATTTGCCATGTTGTTGCTTCAGTTTCTTATTCTTCGTTAGCTCAATTAGTGTTTCTAAATAATAGAGAGACATTACAATCGAGGTCTTGAATCGTAGAATGGCTCCTTTGGGGTAAGTACAGAAAATGATTGCATGTTCGGAGCTAGCAGCTCCAAGGGAGGGGAGGGGGTACTCCCATTCTTGACTTAACAGGACGTGGCGCTCAACAGGGTGTCCTTTTGTGGCAAGCATTATGCTACATGATATCTTGTTCTGTGAAAAATTATGCGACATAGCTTTTACGATTGAGCTTTTTGCTCACCTGACACACAATTTTTTTCTAATAACTGGGCAGACAATGGTTGTGATTAACAACACAGACTCATGCACTAATCCATGACATGTGTGACATTGTATATTGTTTCCACACACAAAAGTTAGAAAGATATAATACTTTGAAAAACTAATTCAAACACAAACTCACCACAAATTCGCACTTTTTTCTCCACATCACCAGCTGCAACCCTGAAAGGAAAGTTTGGTAACAATGTGTCATTATAATAATTCTATTTTGTTACAAACTAAGCTTTCTTAGGAAGAGTGATAACACTAAAAACTAGACAAAAAGAGACAAAACTAGACATTACTACCTATTCTAGAAAACAGTCTGGATCGAGTTAAGTTTCATCTATTTCATGTTCCTACATTGAGAGTCCTTAGGGTGTCATAGGGATCTACAGATTTCTGTTGCTAAGAGCACATTATACAATACCTTTGCTTCAGAGTGCTTGTGATCCTTGGTATGATTTTGATATGATCTGACAAGGTCTGTAATAAAAATGAAAATGATTTATTTCAAATACGGTACATGTGATTGATTCTTGAATGATATAAAGAATAAATAAGAGAAGATTTCCGTCAAGGCTCTATTAGGCCCCTGGAGTGTATTTAATTTTGGACACTCTGGGGGGGGGGCTTACAAGAGAGGGGCCTTACAGTATTAGAGAGAAGGGCTCATTCACAAAATAAAAACAAGGATGTATATATATATGATGGCTGTTTAGTTCTTTTGCAAGATTCAAGATACAGAGAGTCAAATACATAGATCTGACACAGTTTTATCCTGAAACCATATCAAAACCAAAATGCAAACTTA
Organism: Aurelia sp. 4 Dawson et al 2005; assembly: GCA_964019985.1. Classification (NCBI taxonomy): domain Eukaryota; kingdom Metazoa; phylum Cnidaria; class Scyphozoa; order Semaeostomeae; family Ulmaridae; genus Aurelia; species Aurelia sp. 4 Dawson et al 2005. Next base: position 2,269,599 of record OZ026501.1, on the reverse strand, counting down.
TTTTATTAGCAAAATAAATGGAAAATATTTTGTAACTTTTGAAAGTTGATATATATAACAAGAGAGGGGGACTTATTTGAAATTTTTGCTCAGATGGGAGGGGCTTATTAGAAAGGGGGGCTCAATAGAGAGGACGGCTTCATAGAGCTTTTATCGTAACACAATATGAACCAATGTTGGAAATAGAGAGTGGTACTCACCAAATCTTGAAATATCTTTAGAAAGCATCTCAAAGCAACTTCAAAGGCTGTATTGGTTTCCCTGCTATGTTCCCTCAAGAAAGCATCTTCAACAATATGGATAATGCAATACAAGACACTGTCCGCATACTTACACGCATTGCTCTGTTAGAAAAGATATGAAAAAGGCTGATGGTAAAGAAGGAAAAACAAGAAATCTACTCAAAGCACAACAGATAGGCCATAGTTCAGTAGGTCCACATCAGTCGCATACCTTTACAACAGTAGCCAGCATTAACAAGTATTTGCTGGCTTGCAGGCAAAAGATTAAAACCAAAGACTGTTCCCATTTACATGTACATCTTGCTAACCATGAAAAGTATAACATTTGCTACTTTTGATGAAATGCAGGGATGCTGGATTGGACAAATTATACTGTAGGTACAAAAGTGCAAATCTGGGGACAACACAAATAGGAAAATATTGATCATCTTTGAGAGGGCAGGAGGGGCAGTCACTCTGCCATGCCCCCCTCTCCAGCAGCCATTCTGATGATGTGTTATATATAATTGTTTTTGCTGCTTCCCATCACTTTCAGTTTATGAGAAAGGGTAAGCAAAAGTTGATTTGTAAGAGAAAACACAATTAGATCTAACAGTAGAAACAAAGAATTGAAACTTTCTCAAAATCCAATTTGCATTTGATTTTGTCCTATGCAAAAATCAATAATGTGGAACACTTTATGGCAAAATCTAAATTCCAAGGTTCTGTGGAACTTTGGTGCTCTGCATTATTGGCCTGGTCAAATCAATTGCATTGGAGAGGTTCATATCTTGAGAGATATAATGCTACTGAAGCATATTATCATCATCTTCTAATGAATGTTCAAATTTTTCCAGCCTGTGCTCCAGATCAACCTTATCATGGGCTCAAACATACAGTAGGCTACAGTAAGTAAACTCCCAATATTTGCAATTTGTTTTTGGTTACTGCTAAAGTTACTTTACTCCAAGATTCAGCTATATCACAAAAAGATGGCTTGAAAAACAATGCTTACCTCATAACTCAACAACAATTTCAATGAATCTGATGTGACCCTGTAGCAAAGGAAGAAATACAGTATATGATACAGTGGTAATTAATTAGCTTACAATAGTCAGTATTAAATTACAACAGTTTTGATGACTATAAATATACATTGTATAACTTAAATTTTACTCAAAGCTGGAGTTTGATTTTTGTTTTCAAGATTTTGCACCAAAGCTCTTCAAGGTTTGTAATCCTGAAGGTACTTGACAAATCGCATCACCCAAAAAGAATCTTGTCCATTTTCTTGAGCATGGTGGCGAAAAGCATCGCTGCATAAACTCACTGTCACTCCCATCAGCAATTTCTTAAAGCAACAAAACAACATTACAAAATACAACATGCCTGGCAGCAAGTATGTAAATCGCATTGACTTTCAATGGGATTTTCTATGTGATCCCAAGGATGTGGAACTGAAAAATCACTTCAGAGGAATTCAGACCTTTGAGAGCATTTTGGAATTATGCAAAATCAGGTGTGCAGTGTAAGATACCTGTATGCTGGGAAAACATGTGTGAATATGCATAGAAGTGAGCTAAAAACTTTGAAGGTGTTAGCTATGAGTGATGCAAAATTAATGAATCAGGGCAAAAAACTTTTATTGTAGCTGCAAGTAAAAAGTTTGACACTATTTTATAGTTGAGAGTGAGGACAAGTTTCCAACTTTGCATTAAATGAATTGGAAATTTAAAATGGGCAATATAGAGCAAAAAACCTCCGTGCACACAGGAGATGTTGTTAAAAAGCAGGAACACCAGAGGGGGAACAAGCCCTCCTGTCCTCTAGAAAATTCCCTATATTTCATTTTCCTCTGCCCTCAAATTTGCAAGTTTTGCCCCCTAAAAATGTGCTCCATCTGATGGCATCCCCGTCACAGAGGCATTTGAAAGAACTGCTAACCAAAGGCCTGGTTTACCATCGAGAATGACACAATTCAAATTCCTGGGGGTCACTCAGGGGGTCATATCAGGATACATAACATCAAATCCTAAAAAGTCATGATGTTCAAAACACAAGTCAACAAGGAAAAAAATACAAGGCTGCTCAGCAGTGCTGTGCCTAAAAAACCACGAGGTTCAATCCTTAAAAGATAATCAGAGGCCTGCACGAACGAAGGATGTCGTCGTGGCCTTCTTGTTGTTTTCATCTCATAAATTTTCACGTCGCGTTTGCCATATTGAAATATTTGTTGAGGAATTCGCTCTCCTCTCTGCAATGATTAAAGTCATATCATTCATTACCTCGTATCTTCCTCTTCGTCATCCATTGCAATATTCCTGCTTTCGTCACTTCTTTTCCAGTCTATGTATTTTGAGGCATCATCTTTTGAATTCTGCCTGTCCGCCAAATTCTTCCCTAATACTTTGGCTCCCTGTGTTCTAGCAACAGATATTAGACCAACTACCTAGGTCCTTTTAGCTTTCATCCGTTGTTGCTGTTGCTATTAGTTTTGTCCCAGCGGCAAATCAGTTCCCATTACGAAGCAAGAGGCTTGTGGAATTAATCTGAACCACAAAGTTGAACAACAACAACATTCGCCAGTAACTGAAACATTGTACATTTGTAGGCTCATGGCAGACGACAGCGAAGTTGCTGCGGAGAGAGCTGATGAGGTGACAGACTTCTTTTGCGAAACTGCTTCAAAGTTCGGTATATTTCACAGAAAGAAGGGATGGCCGGTAAGTTTAAAACAAGTGTTTATGCAAGAGGTTAAAAAAGCAACCGCTTTGCATATTTAATTGAAGCCTTACTCATTCTGTCCAAAAAAACTGAATCTATGCGCTGCCCTCTGCGGGAGCACAAAGGAGCACAACAATTTTGTGCGCCAGTGTGCGCCAATGTGCGCCAAAGAATAGTTGATATCTATTGTTAAATACAATGAGACATTGAATTGCCCATTGTTTTATGGCCCCTTTCTGCGCCAAATTGTGCTCCAAAAACTAGATAAGTTCTTTCTCTGCTCCAAAGATCTTCTGTCTTGAAATAGGCACTCAGATTCATTCACCCTCCAGGTAAAAAACTAGAACGCACAGGGAAATGGACAAAAAGCCATAAACTACAATGCAGTGTCCTTGGATTTTCACTGAAATGTTTTCAAAATGATTTAAACATGGCCTTTACCTCCTGCCAGTAACTGGAATTCAGTATTTTTGTGCCCATTGAATTACAGCACTTTGAATGTTACCATTGCAGATACAGGGGGCATGTCAAAGAGCCAGAAGAAGAGACAACGCAAAGCAGGACAGAAAATGCTAGCGAAATTGAATGAAGAAAAAGCTAAGCAGCAGGAAGAAGAATGTTCTGTCCAACCAAGTTCTGATCCCTTTGTCGCCTTGAAAGAAAAATTAGCTCAAGCAAAGAAAGATGGAGTGAGTTGTATTTTTCACTCAAATCTACAAAGTAAAATGACTTTGCATGACTTAGACTCAAGTTATATTTTGCATTCTAGCTGTGTCAAATTAAGATGAATTATACAATTCCACACTTATTTCAAATGCGAATTTAATGTGACTGTTTCATACATCAAGATTTCTTACTTAATCATTGCAACAATTGGATTGTGCCTCTGTGTTTGATTATGGCTCACAGGTATGCAGTTCAATCTTTCAAAATGTTGCCATGTCAATAATCTTTGCCAAGCATGCTGCTTAAATCTATTCAAAAGGAAGGAATGAATCTGAAAGCAGCAGATTCAAAGCAGTTTGCCAACTTCCATACTGTATGTGATGAAAAGATATTGAGGGTGGCTTCTTTGTTTGCAGTTTATAATGCCTTGGGCCCAAGAAATTGATCTTGCATTCTTTGTTGAACCCTTTGCAACAGGATACACACACAGAATGATCGGAACCAATTGCATAGGTGGGCAATTAAAACCTCCTAAACAATGGAGAGCATTCTCAGGACTATAGCGAACATCGGCAAGGTTAACAATTTTAGTTGACCGAAACTGAATTAAATGTGACATAAGCTAAGTCACATTTTGGTCACAGATGCAATTTGATAAGTCAAAGATGCCACTACTGGAAATAAAAGATGCTTTTGTAAATTGCATTAAAGGCGCTGTTAATTCACACTTAGTCATTATTTCCAATCTTATTTTAATTTGACGTGACAAAAGTGTGAAAGACTATTTCAATCTTTCTTAGAATCATGAGTTGGCACGTAAAATCAGGCAAGACATTTGGGTTCTCCAAGACACAACAGCTGGCCACAGGTACTGTACAAATTACTGCTTCTAAATTTTATTTAAGATGGACCCTTTTTCCAGGACTGCAGTGCCACACTGCATGAGTGGTTTAAAGCCCCTGCACTTTTGTGCAATAAATCTTTATTCATTTGGTCATTAAGTTCAATTTGTTTTGTTCTTGTGGAGGGCCAAAAATACCATTCTACTTTGAGGCTTCCTATGGTCTTTTGCTTTTTGCTGCAGATGAGAAATCTATGTCAGAGGCACCAAAATCTGATCTACTAATGTATAATACAGTAATTACACTCAAATACAGTAATTACACTCAAATACAGTAATTACAGTAATTAATCACCATAAGACCTCAATTCAGCTCATAAATAGAGCCAAAGCACATCATGCGAGCTGTTTTCTCTATTTTAAATCTTTCTTAGACCAGATCTCACTGCAACAGAAGTAGATGAATCTTTGAACAGGATTGCATCAAACTGTGTCAGTACCAAAAATGAAAGCCCCATGGCAACATCAGTCAAAGAGCCAGAGACAAAGTCTGCTCTCAGTCCTGTTGAAAAGAAAATACGAAATTTAGAGAAAAAGCTACAACAGATAGATGTTCTTAAAAAGAAGCAAGAAAATGGAGAGAAATTAGAGAAAACACAGGTAACAGACATTTTCCTCATATTGTACTTTTCTTTTTGTGGCAAAAGAATTGCTGTATCATCCACATAGCAAATCTCTGGTCCAATCTACTGTATTGTCTTCGTTTGTTTGAAAGGTGGGAAGATTTTTTGAAGTTGTAAAGTTGAGAATTTCTTTGAAAGGATAGATTGCTTGATTCAGTAATGAACGAAGCAAAGACGATCAAGCTTCGTCAGTATCATCTGCATATTTTGGTACCTTTAATTCATTCATACATACTGTACATACCTTCATTCATTCATTCACTCACTCATTCACTCATTCTTTACTTTTGTAAGTAGGCTTGAAGAGCTGTTTCTAGCTTTTAAAGGCTTTTTTCCATGCCACCTCCTCCAGGCCAGGCATCTGGAAAGTCACCAATCTAGATTTTGATCTCATACAACACATGGCTAAGTCAATGATGTGACAGCAGAAATCAAACCATCTCACCCATGGCAAGTTTGAAGTATCTGTGCATTCTGAACAAATTTTACCTTAATTTTTGCATGTTCACAGGTCACAAAGATTGAATCAGAAGGTGAAATACGAAAAGAGATTGAAGAAATGCAAGAGATTTTAGCCTCGTTATCATTGACAAGGTGATACAAAGGGAGAGTGAGATATTATCAGCGAAGACATCCACCAGGTATATCATGGAGCGGAGAGGGCAGTGTATCTTTAAAATGGCACTGTATCATTCTGTTGCCTCTTTCTTTTAATTGAAGGACTTGGAGGAACTTTCAGGAAATCTAGCCGTAATTCTTCCATGGAAATGTTTTGATATCTTTATCAGTCTTAAAATGGTGGCATCAATAATAATTGACGCTGCGATATCATAACATTTCTAAATCGCAACTCGAAGAGTGACAAACTTCTGTTTGCCGCGGTATTGTAGGCCTTCATAAACTATGGCTTTCTTGAAAATTGTTTCATCTTTCCTCAATTGATGTTCAGAAGGATTTCTGATGAATTCAGTTTTTTCAGAACCTTCCACGAATTTTTCAATAAAAGTAAAAAATGCTGCCATTTTGAGAAAATAGTCAAGATATCGAAAATTGCCGAGGTAGGATTTTAGCAAATTACGCAAAGTTCTTTCCAAGTTATCAAATTCAAAGGAAAGATGACAGAATCTTACACCGCTCTTTAGAGATGTGAAATTTGATGCTAGTACAAGAGGTAAGATCGGACTTGTAACAGAAAGCAAATTAGATATCGTTGAAAAGGAGAATGTTCAAGAATGAGCACTACGAGAAAGACTGATAGCATCTTGGTGATACCTGTGCGGGAAAGGCTCCAAGGGGACTGCCACACATTCGCAGGGCAACCAATGGATTTGATTAGGTATGACGACATGTTGTGATATGCAGAAATTTTAAAAGTCTATTTATGCAAGATTAGTGACATTATTTTGAGACCAGTAGATATGTATCGTGATTTGTCTTTCGCTGTATCGTGGAGAAATGTAGGGTAGTTGAAGAGCATTTCTTCTGTTGCACTTTCCCATGGGACTTAGCATTATTCTTCAGTTGTTGAAAACCAACTTTTGCCATTTCCCTTCCGTTTGCTACAGCCTACAGAGTTGCAGCATACAGTACAAATCAACAAAACTAGAAAATTGAAAGAGTTACATAATCTAACCTGAGTACAGACTTTACCTTTTCCTTGGCTACCGCTTGGCCTTAGTCTGAACGCAGGCTAAATTTTCTCTTGATTGGGAGAGCAGAGCTGGGAAGTGAGAGTTTAAGTCGCCACTCAACGTTATTTCATGTGCAGGTTCACTCGACGTCCGGGAGAGAGAGAGTGCACAACCAGACCTTGGTCGGGCAAGTGCCATCAAAGTTTTAAGATATACCCGTTGAACGCGAAAATCAATTCCATGCTGCCTGATACCAATGTGATAAAAGTCGGTACCGTTCTTTGTACCAAACTCGTGAAAATCGATGCCCCTTCCCGATGGCACGCCCCCGTACCCGAAATGCCGAAATATATGTTGTACCCCCTCCCCCTCTCAGGTTCAACGTCTGGAGCTCAAAAGGGACTTGTGTCCCAATCCGTGGTATAACCCATTTCTTTCGTATAATTTTACGTCTGTCTTCTGTTGCCTGTAAAGGAGGATGCTACTGCTATGATGCTTCGCAACGCCAAAGTATTTATCCCGGAAAGAATTCCGGTAACAAAGAGATCTCCATCTCGGTAATTTGCAGTGTTTTATCTCGCCCATCCATAACGAAAACACTGAGTATATTTTGAATGCTCTATGATTATCCATTGAAACTATTTTTACAATCGAAGAGGAATGATCGCATAATTTGACGTCGCTTGATGATAAAGAAGCAGGTTGGAAATGGTGAAAAATTTTGTAACTTTGATTATTTCAAGCGGACTGCGTAAAATAGAGTGAATAAATTATTTCATTGATTCTCTCTTAATTAATTAGCCACGCAGAAATATCAAGGCTGATACTATACACTCAATGCATTTCACAGGCAAGATGAAATCAGTTTTGCTTCAACGTTTATTTGTTTTCCTGTTCGCTGTTTGTTTTGCTTCCGCATTGGATGTCCAAAGACTTGAGCGCAAACTCGAAGAATTGATGAATAAAAATCTTGGTGTTCGTTTCATGAAGGTACGTATGTGATTTCTTTATTTCGTTTGATTGCGTTGCTTAGACAAACGAAGTTTGTCGCTGGTAAGTCGATATTGCCACCGACGCAGTTTATCTGGAAGGCAGGCATGACCGTGACATTTTCATTATGGATTCTACCATGGCTGTTTTGCTCTTGCAGCTATTTGTGTTCGTTAAATTATTTTTGTTCCATTCCAAATTTAGTATGAAGACATTTGACAGTCTACTGCCACTGTGCCACTTGAAGGCAATGGTTTAAAAGCTTAAGAGGTGTCAAAATGATTTTAAATATCCTTCTATCGTCTATTTTAGTTCCTGTTCGTTTTTGACACTGCATTGCAAATAGCTACTGCAAAGTATCAACGCTTGATAGATATGAGCAAAAGATAACCTGCCAAAAGCTTATCAAAATCGTCTGGCTGCAAGTATGACTCTGCCATTTCTACAGCGTGTTTGACGATGTTCTCAATGTGGGTCAACGTGATAGGGTATGGATAATTGTGGTTACTTTCGCGTGCCATGAACATATTGGTAAAGTAACTGGTCAATGAAAGTTATTGAAGTTATTGATACTTCTAGCATTACCACAGCATCAGAATATCCTTCCCTGTCAAAAGAAGAAACTTGCATTCACTTCACTGACTCAAAATTTTGATACTAACATTCTGAGAAGTGAAAATTTTGGACAATTAACTATGACCTCGAGCGAGGTTGTAATAGAGAACCTATTTACAGACAAAGATGAACGAACAGTTTAGTGACGTAATTCAAATGTCTGTCCTGCGCAAGGAATGCTGAATTGCCCTCCCCCTCCTGTTAAAGGCAGTCTGTCACGCATTTGATTGGGTGATTGAACTGAATGCAAAGAATAGGAAATTTCAATGGCTGCTAATCCTCTGACTTCCTGCGGCCGTGGAAAGTCAAGGCGTAGCCTGATAACCAGACCCGATAGTCAAGGCGGTTATCCCTCCTTTGTTTCAAATACACAGATCCACAAAGAAATCTAACTGCAGCTCTTTAGGGCCCCTTGCATGCAGAGTCTTGTCCGGTAACTTTCTCTTTCTGTTTTTATTTACAGGACCACTATGATAAACTTGCTTATAAAAGTGTGCAACTGAATGGACCAATACTTCTTGATACAGTAAGTTTGTAACTGTTATTGCTCTGCCTCTGGCAGGACTTTTCCAGACCTGGGGAGCTTAGGGGGTAGGAGCCCCCCAAAATTCACTGAGCCCCCCGTCGGAACTTGAATTTTTGAAAATTGCTATACACTGTCGGCACTCCTGTAACTTGCTTGTCATTAGAGAGTTTCGTCGAATTTTTAGCCAATCAGACAGGTTTTCTCCGTAAAAATTTTTCTTGCTTCACTCGCTGTCGGCACTTTGACAATTTTCGTCCCCCAGCATTTCATCCTGGCGCCGTATCTGGACGTTTCTATTGCTACAGTCTTTTCAAAACTAGTTTTCACTTAAACATGTCCGCGAAAAACAATTGACGGATTTGATATGAGTAGTTTTTACCCTACGTTACGTAGTTTTTTACATCTCAGGTGGAGATCAGACGAGGAGCGTATCACGTTCGAAAAAACTCGTACACTTTGGCAAAAATCCTCCCTTATTCAAGAAAAATCCGCAAAATCCCTGAAAATCATATTTGTTGTTTTTAAAAATCTTTTGATATCATCAATCAACTAGTAACTTGTAAATTACAAACATGCGGCCGGGTAGCTGAATCATAGTATTGTTGGATATAAAATGATTTCGAATCAGGAAAGATTGTCCCCAAAGCGTAGACTTGCCGCAAGTCTTTCAGGTGACTTATTACAGATGACTAAATAAACTTGGGATAAGTCTACCAAAAGTGCTGTTTGGCTGCAAGGGGCTCTTTCAACTGGATCGCCTCTGCGGAGGATTTGAAATAATGGAACCATTTCTATGGATAGAACGAGCATTTGCAAGTGACATAGAATTTGCCTTTGGTACTTTGACCTTGCAACCATGGAAATGAATTACACTGTTATTCAAATTTGTTTTCATTGACTTGTGTTGAAAGGAAGGAATCTATAAGAGGAAGTTGATTTTAGGACGCATCTTGAAGCAAGTTTAGGGCAAGTTTATCGAGTGTTTGTGACTTTGCAGTGCTTGGAAATTCGAAGGTGGACTTCTCGAGCTTGTTACGTTCTACAGAGAGAACGTTACAGTTGCTGTAACGTAACAAACTCTTTTGGTGGAGAGTTTGCTTCTTACATTGAACCAATGTGGAATTTAGCTTCGATCCCGAGGAACTGAAGCTTAAAAGTGAGTTTGTTTTGGTTTCTTGCGTTATCCACTGATGTCGAGCACAGCTTTGCATCTCTGTAAGTTTTGGATCTTTCTTGATGTTTAACAGGTCCCATAAAAGCTTCCACCTTCCATATCGGCAATTACCAAGTATTTGTTCGTAACTTGAAATGAAATCTCAAACTCCAGTCCCTTTCCAACTTCGCTGCAAAGTCACCGTTATCTTTCCTTCATCAGTTGCAGTCGCCGTGTCAACCTATTATCGTTATTCTTTTCTTCGAACCAGCCAATGAAAACCCTCACTAATTGTTAGGCTGGCCAATGATAACCTATTCATTCTTCCTTTCCACCAATCAAATAAAGTCGTGGCATGTGACTGCCATTGTTTTAACAATTGCCTAATTAGCAAGGTATGCGCTCAAATCTCAAATTCACTCAGCTACACACAGATTAGTAAGCGACCTTCGGCCGCAAAAATTTACAACACGATTGTTGGAGATTTTACTCTCCAGAACGCTGATTCTAATAGCTATGAACCAAGACGACTCTCAAAAACAAGACGTTTGTAGTTTGCTCATATTTAAAGGGAATCGACATGGTTAAAAGCTGGCCCGGGCCAGGTCAAAAATATAATCTATTGTACTTGGCGGTCTCGAGGCATCCGGTTTCATTGTTTGGCTAAAGAAACAAAGGATTTGTGGGCATTTCTTTGGCCTATTTATAGCGGCTACGAGATATAGCTATGTCTATTCCCTTTAACTCTCTCATGACACTTTTGCATACTACATCAATTTCTCTAAAGTGTGCGTGTTAACCAATAACCATGTTACCTAATTTCTGCATTAAATTCTATGCGTTTTCAAAATCAACCAATCACAACTAGGTAAACAAGGTAATAAAATTAATCCTTCTGCAATAGCTCAACAATAGGTTGCATTACTAATGACTTATACTTTAGTAATTTGATGCCATGCCTCGTAATCAAAATGAGGTTATTACGTCAATAATCTTTTGCAAACAATATGAAGAAAATATGTTTCTAAAGAATAAAGATATGCCGCATTGTCACGACATCCGAATGAATGAGCAGTGTCTCTTTGGAGGAGCATTGGTGTCTCAGCAATTATCACAACAATACATATCAAAATTCATTACGTAATGATAACGCGCAATGGGATTCCACAACAACGATGCTTATTACGCTACTTGCAAAATACTGTACTTGATACTACAAAGTACGATGCCACGAGGAGCAAGGTGTCATACATACGTACCCCGTTTCTTTAAGGAGGAAGAGGAGAAAAAACCAAAACTACATAGGACTACTCATAAAGACAATTCACTAAAAAGGGGACTTCGCGGTTGCTTGCTTAAATTGTCTTGTACGCTCTTCTGAAGAGTCTGCGCTCCCCGGACACACCCCTCTCGGAGACGCACTTAGATTTATCTGCTGTACCCGAGAACAAAGGAATTGCTGTTTTTAAAGCCTTCATTTGCTTGCATTCTGTTGTGCCATAAATCAGCAACCACTTGTCAGAGTAACTCAAACAAAATCTCAAACAGCATGTTGAAGCCTATTCTGCTCAACAGTGCCGAAATTTACAGTTACCTTTCCTCCGTAGCCGCAGCCCCATAGACAGGGCACTTTTTTGGACATCCAGTACATGGGGAAACTTCAAGGCATGACTAAACATCAGAGAGACCTTTAACTGCATAATCATCATGATCATGGGCAATTTTTATATGCTTTCAAACATATCTCCGTTCTTATAGCTGGTAAATGGCTTGAATGCGAAAATCGGAAGAGTGCGTACGACGCTTGAAAACTGGAAGAAAACGGTTGAAGGGGTTTATGCGAATGAAGGGAGCAATCCTGCAGGAGAAGATCGTAACCTCATTTTATGCTGTAAATATCCATACCAAACGCAATTCAACTACCAGTTTGAATTCAAAGTAAGTACGATTTCAATGGCGGTGGTAGAGAAGGTGTTAAACCACTCTTCAGATATTTTTTAACTCCAGACATTTTCGTTACTGTCAAGATATGTCCTATCAGTATTGCTATAACAAACTAAAAACATTGCATAATGGCTGTGGCTGATTTCCAGTCAATGGAATCTTCCAAGCGTGCGGAAATTCTATTGTTCGCGGGAGAAAATGTCGCTCTGAAATTGAATCGATAGTTACGGCGGACCAACTTTTTATTGTCTAAAATTCCGCCCGCTCGGAAAATTCCGCTGACTGGAAATTGCGCTCGGAAGATTTCACCTATGCCATTCATATTGGGAAATATGCAACGCATTCTGAATTGTTGATGCATCGCATGTACATATGTGCAATACCACTATAGATGTGCTTTTTCTTGGTAAATGTTCAATTCAGTTCAATCCTTTGGGGCAGATCAATTCATCCCTCCTACGTACAAGGTACAGCAAATCAAAGTGGATAATTGAATACTCATTGATTTCTGTAATGAGCTAGATATAATTTGCATGTTGTATCCACATCAACCGTTTAAACCTTTAAATTTCATGATAAACTTGGCAGAACTAACTGTTTCTCTTTTTAGGTTGATTTGAATGGAGTTTGCGAGATTACACCCTATAATGAAAGTCTGCACAACACTAAATTCAAACGCTTGAAACAGGAAACAGTAAAGTCGTTTGTGGTGCAAGCTTACAAAGATATGGTTGGAAAAGGCCTGTATATATATTATGGACAAGAAGATGGTTATTATCTACAATTTCCTGGAACGCACGGATCCAAAGATTGTCATGACTTTGACCCTAGAACAAGGTGAAGAGGAAATTTTATTACACAGCTGCGTTTTCGTTTCTATCCGTTTTTGTGGATGAAAACGCTGCCTGCTCACATTGTTCCGTTTTCAAACGAATAAGCTATGAATACGATTGGTGTTAACACCGCTCCAGCAAATGCTGTTGTTGGTTCCTCTTTCAAAACAAAGCCTTTTGTTAATAGCTGTCAAAAAGGCGCCAATCGCCAGTTTGATTACCATTATAATCAGTAGCCTAGGAATGCGAAGCGTTTTTAGATGTCTCCGTTTTGGCATTGGCATTCAAAACAGATCGTTTTCACAATACCATGTGCCTAGCCTGCGCGTGGACCCGTTATTCAAAAGAAGAAAGGATCTACGAAACAATGAGCAAAAGCTTGCTACAGTGAGTTCCAGATTTTTAGAACTTAATTTATATGCAGCCTTTGTTGAGACGCGTTTCACATATTATTTGAATAGGGGATTAGGATAATTAACGATAATTACTCGAGTGGCCGTAGCAAGCTTTCACTCGTTGTTTCGTAGACCCTTTATTCTTTTGTGCCCAGCTCTTTACCTTTTCATTGGCCTTTTCGAAAGCTCCCTTTTTACAGCGGAGCAATGTGAGCGCATGGCCGAAACGGATAATTTTTTCAAAGTTTTAAAATAAAAATGGAGAAAGGATGTTTCTGGTTTGAAAAATCGTCGCAGCTATATTGCGCTCTAGTAACTTCCTTATTCTAGGCCAACTGATGAGATATCAATTTCATTTTCAGTTTCTTCTTATCGCTTAGTTATTCTATCCCGAATCCGAATATGACATAGAATTATTCTATCCCAAGTTCGAATATCCTTTTAAAATTCTATCCCGAATCCGAATATGACATGGCGAGTTCTTGCTCACTTTTGAATGCATTAGATGGCCTGTGTTGATGAATGGCTGGAAAATTCTACGCCATAACGCCGCAAAAGTCAAATTTTGTGGGATAGAAGACCTGAAGGAGCTGGGTGCACCAAAGTAACATGTGCAAAAAACGTTTTATCCTCTTAGCAGATGAAATTCCGCGGATTGATGTTATTCTGTTATGGAGTACTATTTCGTTTTCTAAAGGGCACCAAATGTGCTGACATTGGCCTGTTAACCAGACCCGATTTCGGGTCTAGTTAACAGGCTATGCTGACATATATCCCAGTCACTTGAGGTAAATTGAACTTGAGGTAGGTCATGATTCTAAGCGGTACGCATCGCTTATTCTGGGCTGTTAAAAGGTTGGCAAGTATCGGCTTACTCAACTCAAGTAAATCGTTGAAACTGATTAAACGTTCTCCCTATTCAATGAGATATCAACCAATGTTCTTCTCCAAAAATATGTTTTAGGCCGTGGTACGTGTCTGCAGCTACTCAGAAGCGAAAAGATGTTGTTGTTTTGGTGGATGTCAGTAAGAATATAGACGTTAAAATGACTAATGAGTTGGTTACATCATTTCTCAAGACTTTGGAAACAAGAGACAAGGTTCTTATATCAATTCATATTTTTCTTTTCTTCACCGGGCTCGGGAACTATGCATATCGCTTCGGTTGCGCTACCTTTGCTCCTAGACTAAGCAAGATTTGTTCTTATTATCTAGGCCTATTTCTTACATCTTTTGATTTTATCAGTTCTCGATGACTCTCACCATTATACAAGGAAATTAGCACAAGAATATACGGGGGTCGTGTTGAGCTAAGTTTTCCTGAATGAGATAAGGCGTCAACGGTAGAATATCCTGGCCTGTGAGGCCTTGAACAAATCTCTGCTTAACTCAAACGAACTTTGGTGTAGCTATTGGCGTTTTACTTCTTTCAAGAGAATTTAGCTTCTGTCAGCGCGACCCCCATACATCCTTGTGCTAATTTTCTTGCAGCGTGCCCAAAACGACCGTGGGTGAAAGTGACACTTTAATCTTAAAGGGTTGGTGCAAGGTTATAAGCCTTTATTTGCACAGTGCAGAAAAATCTAAAAATAGCGCATTGAAATTGATGACCCACACGTGTTGTTGATAATCCATAGCTAAAGAAACAATGCTGTGTTTGATATTTTCTTTGTTCTATTCATAGAGAAGCCCATTTACCATTGCACACTCCCTTTAAATTATCGTAACTTTTTGTATGTTTCTTCTTACAGATAGCCGTAATACCGTTTGCAGCTACTCCATTCTCCAATCCTGATTCTTGTTACAATTCACAGTTGGTTAAAGCGTCCCCAGCTAATCTTTTGGCGATACAGACATTTGTGAAATCAAAAATTGCAATGGCTACCTCCGGGAATGCTGGTAAAGATTCAATTATGAAACATTTTAATAATGAAATATATGGGATTCTTCAACTCCCCAGATGGATGACTTAATTACTCCATTTTTGTAGTATTCATACTTTGTAACAGCTCTCGGATTTATAGATGTCGTTTTGAAAGGACTGCATTAATTGATGTACTACTTTTCTGGATTTATGGGTATACCTTCCAGAACGGTTTGCTGCTTTATAGGTGGTACTGTTTTTTTCTGCATGGCAATACTCGTGGCATTCTAGATTGTCTAAATATAGGCATTTGCCAATGTATATAGTTAAGGAAGCTCCTTGAAGTTTGACCTACCATAG
This sequence comes from Aurelia sp. 4 Dawson et al 2005, assembly GCA_964019985.1. Taxonomy (NCBI): domain Eukaryota; kingdom Metazoa; phylum Cnidaria; class Scyphozoa; order Semaeostomeae; family Ulmaridae; genus Aurelia; species Aurelia sp. 4 Dawson et al 2005. Next base: position 2,254,153 of record OZ026501.1, on the reverse strand, counting down.
TTCATTTGATAACAGAGAGACTAATTCTGATTGGAAATTTGTAGAGTCTGTCATATCATTCCGTAGTTATAGGCGATTACTCTTGGTAGGTCTGTTATAGTGTGGTGGTTAGGGGGATTCGGGTGTATTTTTGATGTGCAATACACTTTGTGCAAGAACCTACGCGGTTGCGAAAAGGTGTAATTCAAGCGGACGGTTAGCAGTTTTTCGCTTACTTCGTGGCGGAAAGTTGTTTATTCCGTCTTCGAGACATTGCCCTTGCGTTGCTTTTTACTGGATAAACTTCATTATCTATCAATGTTTCGCGTGGCTTGCAAAGTGCTGTCATCGTAATTAGATGATTCATATAAATTTCCTTAGGATTTCTGCTTCATTGACATGCAATAGCAATCCTAGAAAAGAACATTCATCGTACTGAAGAGGACAGACGGTTGCAGTTTATGAGTGGATATGGCTCGCGGTTAACGGGTTAGAACCCAAATTTTGGCGATTTTGCGGCATTTAGGCACCCTATAATGAACCCCCATCTTGGAAGGTATTTTGGAAGAGCCCGGATAAGGTTTGATAGAAGTTAAAACCAAATTTTACAAGTGCTCAGCTTTTTATTCATTTTCTCTGTATTCAATCTTAGTTCATGATGGGTTTATTTTGTGACCTTTTTTCGTAGCTTACGACCGAGCAGTGTACAATCTGGCGTTCACAAAGGCATTTGATAAATTTGTATCTGGTGATCAAACTCGAGGTAATTTTTGCAGCATCTTTGTTATTTGAGCACTTTAGCTAATCTTTGATATCTTTTCTACTTTCAGAATTATTGCGTTTTTCTCTTCATTGAAATAATGCACAAAAAAATTTTGACCAAAGATTGTTGATATACAGCACTTCTGTTTTTCTCCGACCAAGTCAAAATCAAGTTGGAAACTTACTGATTTTAACATTGCTTGGAACCACAGAAATGCTGTTTTTGAAGCAACCACTAATTTTACCTTTTCGCTGCCATAAATCAGCAACCACGTGTCAGATTTCCTCATATAAGGTTTCAAACTCTAAGTTTAAACCTGACCCATGCAACTGTGTAAAAAACGAGGCGATTGAATCTACAGCTCCTCCACAGTAGCCCCAAAAATGGGGCACAATTATTTTTGGCTTTTATTTAATTTATTTCACTTTATTTTGTTTTATTTCACAATTATTTTGACACTCTGTGGTTTTCAAAGTTCATCATACTGTAAATTACAGGCTAGAAGGCATTTTACCTTCCTTTGACTCAGCTGGTATGGTTTGCTTGTTTACAGAAAAACTGATATTCTTGGTCAGCGGTGGTAGACCTGACGATGCAAACAATGAAATCATGCGTGCTATTGTGAATGGGAATAAGAAAGTGTCCTTCAAAGCTGTGATAAGTGTCTTCGTCATCAATAGTAAGTAGAGTCAGAGAATCTAACCGTATGTTTTCTTGGTGTTCCAAAAACGTTTACGAGCAAGATGATACTTTGCTTCCTGAACTCAAGTGGTATTATATTGGCAAGTACTTTGCATCACCATGAGGCTGAGAGGTTTAGCCTGCGTGCATCCCCTGCTGTTCCTTTAGAGTTGAAACTTCCCGTTGAATTGAATTCATTTTCTGACGCCAGTAGTGTCTGCGAACCAGCGAATGAAAGCCTGTTCTGATGAAAGCCTGTTCTGAGTCACGTGCTGGTTCCGCAAAAACACGGAGGGACCTTGGGATTACGATACTTGCCTTAAATGAAACTAAGCTCGATCCTGGCTACCCAAAGGAGTTAACTAGTGTGGCTGGTTACCAGCAAGAACGTCTGGATAGGACAAGAAATGGTGGTGGTGTTTCTATCTATGTCCGGGACTCCATCAAGTACAAACGTCGTCTTGATGTCCCCACTGATGACCTGGAACTCATTTGTATCGAGGTTGAACCACCAAAAAGCAAGTCCTTTCTTGTTCTCGCTTGGTACCGTCCACCCAGTGGCCCTGTTGGGTCGTTCAATAGGCTGGAAAAGGCTCTTTCTTTTGTGGACAAAGAGGGTAAAGAAATAATCCTCTTAGGAGACACAAATTGTGATCTCACTCCAAAACAAGCTGAACAACCTATAGACAATGATTCAAAGCACATGCTTGATCTCTATGAGTTGTTCAGCTTTAAACAGCTTATTGGGGGACCCACTAGGGTCACTCTAACTACTTCTTCCACTATTGACCATATTGCTACAACATGTGCCAGAAATATTGTAAAATCTGGAGTGCATGAGATCTCCTTGAGTGACCATTATATGGTCTACTGCGTTCGGAAATTTAATGGAGCAGTAGAGAAAGGCCATAAAATGATCAAAACTCGGAAGATGAAAAATTTTAATGAAGAAGCATTCCTGGCTGATGTTTCTGGCATATGTTGGGAGCAAATGCTTACTGGAACAGATGACATCGATGTTCTTGTGTGCAATTGGTCAAACCTGTTTTCTTTGATCATAGAAAAACATGCCCCGATGACCGCAATGCGTGTCTCAGAGAAGTACTGCCCCTGGATTGACAAGGACCTGAAGAAACTAATGCAGACCAGGGATAAGCTAAAAAAGGCTGCAGCCAAAAGAAAGTCCCCATTTCTTATGGACTCTTACAGACAGATCCGTAACAAGGTCAATGTCCTTAACATCCAACTAAAGAGGCAGTATTATACTAATAGGATCTCTGATTGTCAAGGTAACATGAAGGAATCATGGAAAGCAATCAATGAACTCCTTAATAAGAGATCAAAGTCCAGCAACATCGATTGTCTTAGAGAATCTGGTTCTGAAACTGTTCACCAAAAAGATATTTCTAATGCAATGAACAGTTTCTTTTGCTCCGTAGGTAAGAATCTTGCTGACAAAATAGATCCAGCCCCAAATCCCCTTCTTGCTGGTGACTATGAAATTAACAAACACAAGGCAACATTCCGCTTCAGGACTATTGAAGTGCAGGAGATCAGGGATGCATTTGCCACCGTTAAGACTGCAAAGAGCTTTGGGACTGACAACATCTCTAGCTACTTTCTGAAGCTTGCGCTGCCCTTTATTGAAAATTCGCTTGCTTTCTTGTTTAATACATCCATTGAAACAAGTCGTTTTCCTGACTCATGGAAAGTTGCTAGAGTCACTCCTATTTTTAAGGATGGAGATAAGACTGACAAGTCTAACTATCGACCAATATCAGTCTTGCCTGTCATCTCGAGGCTCTTTGAAAAGTTAGTAACAAACCAGCTGTACCAGTACATGAATGATAACGGGCATTTTACATCTGGCCAATCCGGGTTTTTGCGCCTTCATTCTACAGTAACATGCTTACTTAAAAATACTGACGACTGGTACAATGGAATGGATCTTGGTAAGCTTGTGGGTCTAGTGTTCATTGACCTCAAAAAGGCATTTGACACTGTAGATCATAACATTCTCTGCAAAAAGCTTGAGCTCTACGGTTTACAGCAACGCGAACTCTCTTGGTTCAAATCCTACCTTTCCAATCGGAAACAGTTTTGTAGGGTTAATGGGGTTGATTCAAGAATAGGGGACATAGAAGTTGGTGTTCCACAAGGTTCATGTCTTGGCCCTCTTCTCTTCCTCATCTACATCAACGATCTCCCACAAGCTGTCCAAGATTCTACCGTGTCCATGTATGCTGATGACACCAGTTTGTGCTACCAGTCTCACGATTTGACTCGGCTAAATGAGGCTATTAATAGTGACCTTAGAAAACTGGATACGTGGCTACAAGGCAACAAGCTTTCCCTGAATGTCGCGAAAACTCATTCTATGCTTATTTCTACCAAGCAGAAACACAACATTCTCAAAAGTCAAAATAAAGACTTGGTTCTGAAAATTCGCGATAATGAGCTTGAAGTAGTCAAAAAAACAAAATACCTTGGTGTGCAAATCGACTGCTCCTTGGATTGGAAAGAACAAATCAAGGCAGTCTCTAGCAAGGTCTCGAGGGCAGTTGGCTTTTTAAGACATGCCAAGTCTTTTCTCCCGGAAGAAACCTTGCAAACTCTCTACACAGGTATCGTGGAGCCCCACTTTCGATACTGCTGTTCTGTCTGGGGCTGTGCCGGTTTAACTGAAATTAATCAGTTGCAAAAGCTTCAAAACCGTGCTGCTAGGATGATAACGAATAGCAGCTTTGATGCCCCTAGCAGACCTCTTATTAAAGGGCTGGGATGGAAGACCGTTGAGGAACTTGCTTCTGGTGAATCTAAGACAATGGTCTTCAAGTCTCTGAATGAGCTGGCTCCACAATACCTGTGTGACCTTTTCACCCGAAATTCGTCCTGCTCATCATATAGCCTTCGTGACACGGGGACCAACCTGAGGTTACCGATGAAAAGGTCAGCAAATGGCCAGAGATGTTTCTCTTATAGAGGTGCAAAACTATGGAATAGCCTGTCCGCCGAGTCAAAGCAGGCAACCTCTCTGTATGGTTTTAAGAAAACTATATAGAAACTGTTTTCTTTCGTTTTGATTGTAAATTTTAAACATTATTGTAAATAGGTTTTGGATATTGTAAATAAGCTTTTATAGTTTAATTTAATTTTAGGTTTTATAGTTTAATCTAATTAATAGCTCCTTACTTTTTATCTTAGACTGTAATTAATATTTTTATTGGAGGGCCCCTTGAAAATCAACTTGTTGAAGGGCAACCCTCCTTAAAAGAATTAAATATGAAATATGAAAAATACGGAACTATTTTCATTGATTAATAAACAATCCATTGTCTTGCGAAGTACGTCATGTGGTTTTTACTTCATCCTAATTGCAAAATGGCCTTGTTGAAGAGCAAAATGGCCTCGCAAGACAATAGATTGTTTATTAATCAATGAAAATAGTTCCGTGTTTTTGCGGAACCTGCACGTGACTAAGAACAGGCTTTCATTCGCTGGTTCGCAGACCCTACTGGCGTCAGAAAATAAATTCAATTCAAGGGGAAATTTCAACTCTGCGGAAACAGTAGGGGATGCACGCAGGCTAGAAAGGTTTCGCTACCTTCTGACATGCTGCTTAGTTATTTAAAAATGAATGAATGGCGCTAAGTCGAGATAATCTGTAAAAAGAACTAAGAAAGCTCGTATGCACCTTATTGTTCCTCTAGCTAAGCAATATCCCTGCACTTGATGTTTGGAGGGCCCCTGGGAAACACCTGTTGAAGGGCAACCATTTCTAAAAATCAAATATGAACTTTGAAAAATATGACTAAATTGTCAATTATAGAATGCCTAGATTATTTCTGCTAGGGGCTTTGTCTCCATTGATTCTCTTCAATCTACGACTGCTCTTTGCATGTGTACTCTACTCTGCCTGCGAAAAGCATGAAAAACTAGATTTACAAAAAATGATATTCCATATTTCTCACTTAGAGTGAAATAATCGCCACCTTTAAGTCGTCTTGGGAAATTTTATCAAATATATACAGAAAGATTAGTCTCTGCTGGTTTTGAAAATTTAGTGTTTCAGAGCCAATTTGGCATTCAGTCTTGCCGCCATCCAAAAATACAACACACAAGTAACGGAACTAAATTGGTAATTTTTTATTGATTCATTTATTCATACATATCTTCTCTTTCCTTTAGCTGCTTCTAATTTGAATTTGAAAATTCATGATGCTATTGTCAAACAAAGCTGTACAGAATACTTACAGAGTTCAGAATGCGCCGCTGTAATGCCGAAGCCTCCTGTGAGTTACTTTTATTTACAAAGAGTTTTGGAGGACAAAATTTTGGATTTTTTCCTCGGACATTCCAAAAGGCATTTTGAATGATTACGAAAACTGTCTATTTACAGTTTGCCTTGAATCGAATTCGAATAACTTACAGGTTTGCAAATTCTTCGAAATTTTGAAGCGATTCTTTCGCGTAAATTTGTGTGGAATAATTATTGTTGATGATGAAGAAAATGATTGCTGAGATGTTGTCTCAAGTTTAAGAAATATTACATCACTTTTCTATGAAGCTCTTTGAGCACATTCTTTTCAGTACAAGATGTTTCATCCTTTTTTCAAGCATTAAAAATGTTTTAACGTGATTCTCCTCCTCCGCAGAAATTTAGCAGTTATTTCGTAAACAGAGACTTTTGGCTATTAAAACTTCAGATGGTAGAAGTTATGGTAAACTTTTGTAAAACAAGATTTGGTTTTCTCTCCCTAAAAGTCAAACTTTTAACTAGTTAAAACTATACATCATTCCATGCACAAGAATCTGGGAAATTCGGAATTCTAAGACTTGAGATTTATACTTTTATGCAAGCGGATTTGATAATGTTCTGACATTATTTTAAGATATAACAGAGCTGAGAGTTATAGGGTTTTTAGAAAACTAAGAAGTCTTACGAAAAGTGATTACTGAAAATGTGGGATGTACTTCTGCATCCGTCTACATTTTTTTTGATGCATCATAGAGAAATAGATTTGATATCTAATTTCAGTTTTATTCCGACTGCTATTCAGGAAGGAAAATTTGTTCATGTTAGCAACAAGTATGAGCTGGATTCAAAAGTTGGCAGCTTCTACAACTTCCTAACTTTGGAAAAGTCAAAAGCCACCATCCAATTCTCATTTCCATACGTGGATTTCTTTGGCGGTGGTAAGTGAAACGTTTTGGGCATCCTTCAGTCTACAGCAGGGACGTAGGAAGCATCTCAAACTTGGAGGGGCACGACACTTCGAGGGCATTTTTTTCTTAAGAAAAAGGGGACACTTTCTAAAAAGAGAAAGGGCACTTCTTTGTTTTTTGTAAAATCTTGGGGGGCACGTGCCCCCAGTGCCTCCCCCGCTTCCTACGTCTATGGTCTAAAGAACATATCGAGTCAACAGAAGTTTAAAGATAGGTACAAACACATATCAGCGAACCTGTCGCGGTGCTCACAAAGCACGAGTTGTAGTATGATTCAAAGAGTAAAGGACAGTGGTAGACATAACCTTACTTATGTAGATAGGTTTTTCTGCATTTCGCCTCTGGAAGGTGATAGCTGAGAGTTGAGCAAAGCTTACCGCAGGGATGCAAGGGATTTAGGTAATCAGTTTAGTTAGTTTACAGCTACAGGACTGATAAAATCTTGACTTATCTCTGGGTACGTTGCCCTTTTGTCAATAATTCTCATTTCATCACATGTTTTCTTTCAGGACTACTGATTGCAGCCTCTGTACCTACGTACAAAGGATCAGCTCTCAGAGGAGTCGCCAGTATTGATCTCATCGTGTCAGAATTGCTAAATGACGTAGAATACTTCAAAGAAGGACACAATGCCTACAGATTTCTCATTGGCAGCTCTGGCATGTGGTTAATTTTTGAATAGCAATTTTCTATCGTATTGTAGAATCTCTGTTTAGCCCCCCACCCTTATCAAGTCACCCTCACACTAGTCTCTGTTTAGCCTCCCTCTTTATCATACCATCCTCGCATTTATGTCAAATGTCAGATGTTACTATGCATTTCAGTTTATTTTGCTAAACAAGTTTGAATTTTGATTTTGATATGGTTTAGGATAAAAATTTTGTCCCATTTGTGAATTTGACTCGTTGAGCTGTACATTGTTTTCCAAAGTATGGGATAGGATAACTAATAAATGTTTCATTTTCGGTTTCTTCATTCGACTTTATGAATTGGCTGCCCTATCTAATGAGCTTCCCCTCTTTTAAGCCCCTTCCCCTTGGAGTTTCTGAAATTTAATGAGCCACCCGGAGGCTTCTCAGATCTTTGCCGATATGCGGAAATTTTCTCGTGACATACAATTCAACACGACCTCAGATAAGCCCGAAAGTGCTCGACGCAGCCTTGATCATAGTCTTGTTCTTATAGGTTTGGTTTATCAACATCCACTTCTTCCTAAACCAGTTCTTGCGTTTGAACCAACTTTTCCAGTTGACATTTCATTATTTGAAACAGGAGCCGGATTTTCTATTGTCAGAGATTCCATGGTAGCGTAAGTAATTTGTATGTATATTTTATTTGACCAGCCTGGCGCGGGGCGTACCAATTCTTTCCCAGCTGAATGTACTCAAGTACTTTCGAAATTATTTCATTGCAGTTCAACTATCTACTTGATCAAGAACAGAGCACTCTAGAGAGCATACATGACTTTTTTAATTTAAAGAGGCTTGTTTGTGAGGAGCTAGTAGTGGGATGACCGAGAATTTGATAAACTCCAGCACTACGCCCGAGAAGTGCCGAGAAACTTTTCAACACTAAACTTAAAGAGCATCATGCCCAAGTCCTTGCCGAGTCCATATTCATGAGTAATATTTTAATTTTATTCATGTTTTGCATTTTCTTTTCTTTCAGCGGTGGATCTGGAAGTATGAGCCTAGTAACAAACAGATCACTCTCAAGGGGAGATAGCTCCATAGAAGGAGCTATCGGTGTTATCAAGAATTACACTTATTATTGGAAGCAGGTGAGCGTTAAATCATGCAGGCCTGAAATTCAGTGTTAACAGTGCTTAAAGGAGAAGTTCGGGTTGATGAAATTATTGTTGAAACGCAACCTTACTAACTGCTATGCACCAATCTTGAGTTCTTTCCAACTTTTGATGCCTCCAACTTTCATTTTTTGGTTAATGAATCTTCGAAAGTTGGGCCAAATATCGTCGCCATTTTGTATTTTGCTCGAGTGCACGAAGGTACGATAAGAAGGCTGGCAATGTGAGTGGTGCAATAATCAACGCATTTGGCAGCGTCGTTCAGGTCAACGTGAAGTGTCGTCATAGAAAATGACGTCATTTCGCACTTCTTAGCGATATGAAGCATGCAGTGTTGCAGATTTAAAGAGAAAAAAAAAATTGAAAAAAGTACTACACACCATTCACAACGTAATCTCTTGAGCAATAAACAATTGTACCAACCCCGGAGTTATCCTTTAAGCTGGTTTAATTAGACCAAAATTTAGGATTTTATTTGTGTAAGCATGTGGTTTCATACAATTTGCTTTACATACCTTCATTATCATTATGCTGTCAATGCATTCAGGCCTGTGTGGCTGGATTGTGAGAACGAAGACCCCAGTTTTGAGCAATGTGATCTGATGGACCGTATGAAATTCGGTACAATCTTTAGATCATCTATCGTTTTATAAGTAGTTTTCGGTATGCGTTGAAATTACGTTGTTTTTTCTCGCTCTGTTTGATTTAGGAGAAACTTTAGGAAACTAGGACCAGCTAAGATGTGATCTAGCATTCTGCAAATTAAGCTGTGTCCTGTACCCTATGTTTTGGATGGTCACAATGCACGAAGCCTCCCTCATCAGTTAAGTTCCAGAGAACTATCGCTTTCCTTTGAAAATTAACATTGAAGATGAGCAAGTGTTACTTCGGAGGCCTGGATCTGAGGTACAGAACTACAGAAATTGGAATTCCAAGGTTCGGAATTGAAGAGTACAGCTTCATAGTCTCTCAAAGGAAGCAACTTCTCACAAAAAACAAGGAATCTATTGACGCCGATTTTCTGAAACAAATGGGGTTTCCGAGGAGTTTGTAGTTGTCGTCGTGGTTTCTTAAACTACCTAGTATGGCAGCTCGCTTTCGATATGGTTTGGTAGAGACACTTATTTGCACCGGCAGGAATTTTCAAATACACATCTACCTTCCCAGGGCATGAAAAAATATTTTCTTTCCTGTGACCAGACAAAAAAATCATACTTAAAATTTCTTGCAGTGGAGAAAAATGCGAAGGTGCCAAGCTTTCTTAAAAGGGGTCAGGATCCAAAGATAGCTTGCAATACTGTGTAAGCAATGCGCAATTTGTATGTAGTTTTGGAGGGATAGAGCTGGAACCCCATTAAACAAACAATTTGATGATTTCTAAGAAGCATGACGGAAATCCAGTTGTTATTGATGAATTTGCCGAGCATAACAAGAAATATACAATATGTTAACTGAACCACCATCAAAAATAAACAGAAAAAAGAATGTAATATAAAAACACAACTGTTTATAAAAAGACGTTTCGATATCAAAATCTTCTTCAGTTCAAGGAAATATACAAACATTACTTGCTCTGAGTTGCTCTGATGATGGCCTTGTGGCCGAAACTAGTAAGCGGATAATTAAATAAAAATAAAGAGCGCTAAAGATGTCAATTCGATGCCTGTTCTCTACAGATGTTGGCCCTCTTCTTCTTCGTTCACAAATATTACTGGCGATATGTCAGATAACTTTTCCTTGATTTTCTAATTCATGTTTTGTTTGACAAATGAGAACGGATTGACATAAAATAGAGCTTATTTTGACAAATTTCCTGCAGAACATTATTGAGATAAAAATTTCGTGCAACCGCCCGGTCTCATGGTCAGGTGGGTTTCCATGCCATTAAACCTTTCATTAAACTTTCATCTGACAGGTTCCTATGACCAATCTGTCCCTTGCTGTTGTCATTGAATCAACCAACTCACTGCAACACCAGCTAAAAAGTGGAATAGTGTCTGCAGAATCAATGGTTTATCACAAGCTTGGCAAACTGGACAGATCCAAGTATTCTTTTTGCCGCAGTAGCTACCACCTTACTTTGAATGGTAAGAAAAAACATGTTTTAAGTTTCAAATGCCTATATGCAGATCACAGTAGCAGTCATTTTTTGTTCAGCTTGTTTTTTGTTGAGAATATCTATTAACATCACAGAAGAACAAATCACAAGCTTTCAATATTGAAAGAGCTATTGTCTCCCAGGATCCTTTGCAGGTCCGCTGCAATTTCAGACAGTGTGAAGGCCTCCCTACATGAGAAACTCGAACCAGTCAGAAATTTCACCCCCATCTGAGCTGATTTTCAAATAGTCTGAAATTGCGTCATGCCTGCACAGGATGCTGGATGGCATTTTTGTCTTAACTGTTGCTATTTCTACCGTAAGAACTACCTTCCTACCACTCAAACTTCTTTATTGGTGATTTGATGTGTTCTGTTTAGATACATCTGCTATTAAACTTCCATCAGACGCATTCACTAGCCCAGCAAAATATTATGCCCAAGAGACAAAATCAACAGTCAATGAGATGATGAGCTATTTCAATACTGCTGGAAAGGCCGTCCCAAATTTGCTTGAGGTTTGTTTCCAGTGAATCTTAGACTACGATTCCTCGATAAAGGCACTATTTGAAAATGTTAAGGAATATGACGGTAACAGACTCGCTAAAATCCCAAAAATTTGATGCCCAAGAAATTTACCTAAACCCTAAGAGTCAATCAGTCTCGGTTTGAGAGCGTCGAAAAGTGTTCTGTTTTCATTGTTTTCATGATGTCATTTTGAAAACGTACCAGAAATTCCAGTTTTCAACTCCTGCCAGCAAAAAATGTGCTGTTTTCGTGTGAGCGGAGGCCTGTCCATCACATTTTTTACCGTTTTCAGATTCTGCGGGTACATCTTGTGAATGCAGTTTTGATAGATGATGATAATTGTATAGAGCAATATTGGATTATTCCTGAGAAACCAGGCGCTCATGTTCGTACTCTTTGCTGAAGACAAATTCGCTCATTCTGCCTTGTTACCAGTCAACAGTTGACGGAAGCCACCGGTGGAGAGTTCCTCCTATTCATATGATGGATTTTGTTCACCAGTGCATTCAAGTTCGATTTGAATTCTTTGCAGCTTTCGTCGAAAGGTATCAAATAATGTTGATAGTAATGATAGTATAGTAAATAGTAGTTTTGACAATAGTTGTATCTTGAATAGTAACATGTATCTTAAATTCTTATCTAGATATAAAAAGATAGTAGTAGAATGTGACGAGATTATTGCACATATTATACAGTTCATTGTAAAACACACTCATTTAAGTAATAACATACAGTATCTTCATCGTTTGTAAAAGAAAACTTACTTTTCAGTCGCAAAGCGTTGCATCTGGTTTGAAGAACAGCATAGCTGCCACAAGTGGATTGGATGCATTTTGGAGAAACACGTTTTCACCGTATGTTGGCTGGAGGTATGACGTCAGATTGCTTTTTAGTAATTCTTAGCAAACAGCCATCACCCTTTGCTACGTGCTAATTTCTGAATCTGTCACTGTACATCAGACATCTGTATTAAAAGTTCAATATTTTGCATGATATATTTACGTGAAAACATTTAAACATTTACACAAAAAACATTCACGTGATATATTTATTTGCTTTATCAAAAGAGAGTAACAGTTTAAGAAAATGAATCAAGCATCGAACAGAGTATGGTATGATGTTTTAACAATATTTTTTATCCAGAGTGAGGGTGAAGATGAAGTTACGGTTTTCAGCGCCAAGTGTCAGAATTCCAGACATACAGCCGACCTAATGGAGTCCGCGACCCCTTGTCATGACGCTCAAGTGGTGGTTACTAACTTGTTCGAATCACGTGTATAAAAATTTGTCAAAATATCGCTCGATCACGGCTAGAATAGCGGTGGATTGTTGTTGTTCTCAGGAAGTTGTACAATACAGATCCAAAAGATCGTTCATGCACTTAACTTCTTTTTACGTGCCACATGAGTTGGAAGAACGTCTGATAGTCAGTTAGCGCTTTAAAAAACAGTATTTGACTATTTGGCTACTTCCATGCTTTCAGAATTACCAGCGGAATGACTTGCTGCTCAGCCATTCGTTTCTAAACTTACGTTTGTGTTAGAATTGTTTATAAATTTGAACAAGTAGGTCATTTTATTGTATTTTTCGTAGATACATTGCAACGGAAGATGGCATTTTCAAAATATTCCCTGGCATTGAAGTTCATCCCTTATATGATCCTAGGAATAGACCATGGTGAATGTTGCATTGCTTATTACATGTGTCGTAAAAGTTCTATTCAGCTCCCTCTCTCTATGAAGCTCTTTATCTAATAAATCCCTCCCTTGTGAGCCAAGATATCAAATTGGCTCCCCTGTTTATAGAGCCTTCCCCCATTTATATGAATATCAATTTCGATATGGTTTGGGATGAAACTGTGTCCAATCTTATATTTGACACATAAAATTGTATACATCTTGATTCCGCAAAATATGAAGTAAAGCAACCAAATGGCTGGCATTTAGATCCTTCTCACATGACCTTTTGCGTAAGCCCTGCTCTCTAAGAAGCCCCTCTCTTTTAAGCCCCCACTAGAGTCACCATAAGTAGATAGGCCCCAGGGGCTTGATAGAGCTCTTATAGAACTCATCCAGTACAACCAAAGACAACTTTTAGAAGTTTGTCGCTACAGCTATGACATGGATGATGTCGCTTAGAGTAATGTTTACCTTCACACAACATCAGGAAGATAGAGAAAATCTTATTATGAACTGCATAAAGTCGAATCTTTGTAATTTTTGAAAAGGGAACCTTTTTTAACCCAACTGAATATCCTTGATTTCAGGTATCAGAGGTCCCTAATCTATCCAGACACGACCGTAATTTCAACACCATACCTTGATGCAACTACAGAGACCAGAGTTATTACATTCAGCTACCTGATTGAGAAGTATGCATTTCCAATGATATATTATTCCGTATAAGTTCAAATTGATTTTTTGGTCATATTAATTGGCCCTGTGGGTGTGAAGGGGTATACAAAAAGGACCTGCCCGTATTTTGGTAAGAGACCATTCGTAAGAGGCTCAATTCTCAGATGGCCAAGAAAATCAAGAAATCCCCAATAACGAGGAAGAATAACTTCAGAAGCTGTTTATTTTAAGAAAGGAAGTCCTTAGTATATTTTTACTTTATTCTTACTAGTTTCCTGTATCATGTCAATCGGAAGGTATGTCGGTAATGTCTAAACGTTGGAAAGGCTTTGCAAAACTTTGTTTCGAAATGTTTAGGATGACACATGAAGTAGATATGAAGACCGTTATGGAGCATTGTAACTTGTAAGAAGCTCTGAGTACTCAAAATCTGATAATTTAAGAAACGTTCAGTACAGGGTCAAATTCTTAGTTTCTCCAGGAAAATACCTATTTTTCAACAACTCTTCTTGTTTGCAGAAAAATGAACAATTCTCAGACCACTGCTGCTGTAATGGGCTTGGATTACTCGATTTATCATTTCAAGAAATTGTTATTCGAGAATGTTGCTGATTGCAGGGATAAAAAGTCATCGTAAGAATTTATTTGAATAATTCCATGTCAGAGCTGTCGCCAGGGGAGGGCCGTGGTGGCAACAACCCCCTGTCGAAGAAAGTTTGGGATATTTTCATACGAAATTTCGAAAGATGAAAAGGAACTCTCCGGTTTTTGGCCATTTTAGCATCGGTTGGAAAATTTCTGTTCCATAATTGCATCATTTTGACACACTAATAAGAGCTGATTATGCTTGCGCTGTTTCTGTCGTTTTTGTCCCTAGAGAATGGCTCTCCTTGTTGCCATACATGGCTCGAATTGAACATTTTGTCGGCTTTGTGTCCAGTGTTTTTCGTGCATTGTTTCAGGTGTTGTTTCTTGAAGATATAAACTGTCCATTCTATGATTTTGTAAAATAGCTCAAGTTTCTTTGAAGCCATTCAGTTCAGAGAAGTACATCAAAGAATTTTATACCCACCATTTTAAATATTCTAACCATATGCTGTTCTTCTCAGATGTGATTTCAGCTGGGTCATTACTCCTTCTCAGAGATAATCTGATGTTGATCTTTTCTTACAGCCATTTGTGTATTATCATTGACAAAAGTGGATTGATTGTATTCCATCCTGATTTCACTGATGCGTCGAAATCACAGAATATTGAAGGTCAACACATCATGGGAAAGGTATCGTCATTTCGTTTATGTGACCAATTCTTCCTCGTTGGAGAATCTAGATAATTAAGGCCTAAGGCTAGATAATGGAGGCCTAAGGCTAGATAATTAAGGCCTAAGGCTGGATAATGGAGGCCTAAGGCTAGATAATGAAGGCTTTCAGCTTTCATCCATTTTGTTTATTGGGGTTTATCCAAAATAGCTTTACTGGTTAAAAGATTTCGTTTAAATTCATGGCAGTGTAACATGAGTATCAGACTCTTTAAAGAAATGAAAAACTCATTTTCCGCCAAGGGTAATGCCAATACTGTGGTAGTTATCACCAAAATATAAGCGAATCATGCAAACTGCGATACCAGTATGAAAATGAGTAGAGATGGTTTGTTTGATTGTTTGATACATTTGGACAGATAAGACGTGGAGCACAGGCTGAAAATTTGCCTACTTGCATTTTAGAGTCCTAGAACCTAATGCTCTTGTCTAAAAATAGCCCAGTCAGGCAATTTGTAGTGGTATCCATATCTCTTCCTTTTCAGTGTATCAATCTGCTCAAGGGCCTTAGACCTGCATGATATGACACTCTTTGTGAGTAGAAAGTAAGGTTGATTAACTGGCAGTTGAAATCTGCTCTTTAATGATAGACTGAAGAATCTACCTTTGTGTGGAATTTTTAAACCTATTTTTTGTGAGAGTGGGCGTGTCGGTTTGTTTGTAAATTTATGCATTTTTCCGTGAACAGAACTTTTGGCCTGTAAAGTGGCTAAGCACGCTTCTCATGGTGATTTCCTCCACTATATTGAACTTTAAATTTGATTTTCTGTTTGCAGGCCATTGCTCTCTTATGTGAAGTATTTTATCTTATCTCATAGGTACCTGATGTTGCTTTGGATTTGATCAATGATAATCATCTGAAAATGAAGTCCTGTATCGGTATTCAGAAGACTAGCAATGCATCAACAATTGCAAGGCCTCATTTGTATTATTACTACGAGGTAATTCTTCATGTTTACGTCTCGCTCCTCGCATAATATTTGGCCAAAATCCTCGCGGTAAGCAGATCAAGTAACGAACTTCTAGACATCTGAGCTCGTACCCCTTTCTTCCCTGCATTCTTTGAACCGGTCAAAAGGGACTCATAACATTGTTATAGAATTTCAGGCATACATCAGGCCTTCGCAGAGTGGATCCTCACTAACCAACCGAATTACTAGAATCATCTAGAGTATAGTTTTCAGTTAGGGAGAAGGCATTATTCTCGACATTTTTGTTTTGCGTATAGACTTTTTCCATGTCACCTTGAGTTGATTTTGTTACTGCAAAGGGAGATTACTGCTTGAAAGGTAAGCGCTTTGTAATTCAAGTCAGAACAGCATCATTTTTTGTATCAACCGTTTCGTTCCAATATTCAAGTTCTGTCGACCTGATAAGTACGTAAAATTTGTGAAAATTGCTGTTTAATGGTTGTTCTGGTAAAGGACATTTGGGGGAAAACGCTTAAATCCTTTTTCGCAAGGTTTTGCAATTGCTGTCGCTTTTTAAACGTAATTTTTCGCCTCTCTTCTAGTTGAATGTCAACAGAACCATTGTGAAATCTGCTACAGCTCTTCGTCATTGTCCTGAATATACTTTGAAACCCGTGCAAAGGACGAATGTTTATGTACTGATTGTTCGTGACCGATGCGTTAACACAAAGGCATGTCCTTGCAAAAACGTAAGTCAAGATTAATCATCAGTTTCATCAGTTCATCAGTTTCTTGTTTGGGATATGATTTAGTGTTTAGTTGCCCCCAACGATATCCCTTTTTCTTCTGTCTTATCAACAGAGCTCTAAAAAATTTCCTTCAACATGAAACCCTGTCGCATAACTTTCTCATCGATTTTGATACCCTGTCTAATAATTTTAGTTAGAAAAAGACGCCCTGTCCCTTGATTTTTACCGTAAAAGAAAACCCTGTTGAGCGGCACATCCCGTTAAGACAAGTATTGGAGTAACTCCCAACCCAACCCTCCGAAATTCGGTCATGATTGTGGGGACGTTTCGAAGGCTTTCTCAAGAACATCCTTTAAAAAATCAGAACGGAGTGGCTGTTTTCTGTCAAGTAAATTTTTAAGTAAATTTGAAGATATCTAAAATTAGATCATGTACCTGCGGACATCTTCGTCATGATGTCCAGGGAGTCTTGCCGTGTCAAATGGGGATTCTTTTGATTGACTCACCCGGTATAGAAAAGCGTATTTATATCTGCCTGTTATCTTAAGCATACTTTACTTAGGTTCTTGTCCACATAGTAGTGTCCCGCATATAAGAAACAAATTTTTAAAATCTTGTACTATATTTCAGCTTCACAAACACGAGCTCTATGATTGTGATACGAAACATAATATTTTGATTTGTTTTGGTAAATTTGGTGTAATTTGCGTACAAAATTCTTGCTCTCTTTGGATAGGAAACAGCCTTTTTTCAGACTGTACCTGTTTCTTATGAAATAGGGTATTAGTTTGAAAAACAGGGTCTCTGTTTCTTAAATTTTGTTTTTCTCATATTTGGGACACTACTGTATATTTTGGTTTGTTATGAAAAAGAGAGGCTGATGCTTCAAATTAATCAGTTGCTCTGAGGATCCTCTAGTTGGCGAAACGAGTCAAGATAGAGTAGTGCGAAAGAGCAAATTGATGCCTGTTTTCTATGAGTAATTAGGCCCTATTCAACTGAGCACTATATTCTTTAGTTAAGGTTAATTAGATTTATGACGATGGGTCTCCTGTTTCCCTGTGCTCTTTGACTTGATGATAGCGCTTCAGTCAAGAGAGTCTCATAGTATTACTCTTAAAAATATGGCCCTATTTAGGCCCAAACTTTGCAATTCCTAACGTACCAATCAGATTGTGAGATTTGGCAAAGAACGATGCTGTCGATTTTTCAATTCGAATGATGCAATTGACTAGATTTGAGCAAGGTTTACCGCAGGGATACAACGGACTCATCGTCATAAGTCTAAAGGTTAATGCTATTTTTCATTGTATTTCAGGATAGAACATGCAATATTCCATTGGCGAACTATCCCTGTCACTGTCCATGCAAGCATTTTCTCACTTGTGACGAGCACCTCAAAACATTGTAAGTTTCATTGCACTTTGATAAAGAATAAGATTGCCTTTTGGTAAGAATTTAGAAAAACAAGCCTTCTTTTGACAGAATTGTGCTAGAATTTTCATCGAAAGTCAGAATTTGAAAAGTTCATAATCGACAGAAATCGCTTGATGACAAAACGTCAGATTCTTAAAACCTCTTAAAAGTCCTCTCCTCTTTTCTCAGATATCTAAGTCGCATTTACCGGGTGAAAGTTGATGTTTGTATTTTATTCTAATCTTTCGGCATTGGGGAGACGTCACAGAGAAGTCTATTGGAAGTTTAATGCTGAATATCTTTCCCAGGCAAACAGCGTTGGTTTGTCCACCAATTCCAATGAAGTTACTTCTGGCAGTAAAAAATGAAACGGAGCAAAGAGACGAATTGAAAGAAACCATGAAGTTCAAAAGATGTCATGATCCTAATTGCAAAAATATAACGACTTTGTAAGTAAAATTTCACCTCATTTGTCCGTCACAGGGTCCTTAGAAGTGTACGTTTGTATCAACATTTCTAGGTATGGTTTTTTTGCAGAGCAAACACAGCATCTCTGCAACGGCTAAGCTCCACTTAACTAGACAAAATGCACAAATCGTTATTTTGGTTAAGAACAGCGTTATCAGTTCAGGCAAAAAGGAAACTGCAACATGCAACGGAGTCTACATGTAAATGGGGTCTTAGACTGCAATGAAATCATCAGGAGCTCGCTTAAGAGGTATTTTCATTTTTCCCTAGGGACCATTGTGACAAATTTGGGTGCCAATGGTGCACAAGAAATTCAACTGGCTCACTTTTATCAACAGAAAAGCAACGGTGTGATTACAGCGAAGCTTGCCCAAACGGACAATTGCTGCCAGTTTCTAAAACAACTCCTAAACCGCCTAGTACTCCTAAACCTCCAGGAACGAGGACGTTAGTCGCAGCTATTGTTGTTCCAATTATAGTTGTTTTGCTTCTGATAGCTGCAGCGATTTTGGTATACAAAATTTGGAAGCGAAGAAAGGTATCAGAAAAACATAAGGAAAATAATCAGAATGAGCACAAAAATGTAATCCCTAACCAAAATGTTGTTGACTTGCCGCTGTCTGAACGTGGTAGAACTGGTGTAATGTTCTGAAATCTGCCTCGAACTGGATGCTTTGTGAGAGAGATTTGCGAAAACGCATATAACACAATATTGCTCCTCCAGCCGTAGTTATTCGCGAACATTTTCGCGCGACATCTAATTTCGAATTTCATTTGGGGGCAAGATTGGACAAGATGAGGAGAAATCAAGGTCTTAATTGCAATGGATAGTTGCCATGGGTTAGAGTCGCTGAGGGACGAAATGGGAACGTATTTGGAATAGTGCAAAGACACTCAGATTCTATCGGCGCTCCCTGGATTCCATGCATTGGTACTTTGATTTCAGCAATTTTGAATACCAAACAATAGCAAACCAAGGAATGATATTCATTTCACTGTGGAATGTATACCTGGGGAAACGGGGTAGGATTTAATTCAGATGTGACTGGGAAAAGAAAGGACATAGGGTATTGTGAATTTTAATGAACTGTTTTGATATCGAGTTGTAAAAATTCGCCATTGATCTTCGCAAGTTCTTATTTCATTTCTATGATTGGACGTGTTGTCATGGGCAATAATGAACCGTGTTTATAGCTTAGTAATTAAAGTTTATTACCTTCATATTGCTGCTTTTCTATGTTTTTTCTCTTCAGTCCAGGCCTTACCAATGCTTTGAACAGTTGTCAAGTTTGAAATGAGGATGAACGCTTTGTAGCAGGTAACAGTTCAGTTGCGCAGTAGCCATTTGAATTAGACTTCTAGCGATGATCAAAAGGGAAAAAGTGAGGAAACTATGGTGATATCGAGGTAACAGTCTTTTTTAATTTCTAAAGTGCTGATACCGTACATTATCGCCCATGGTATTGCTTTAAATTTTATATTACATGATGATATGACCTGGATAATTGAAGTTTCAACTCCCCCCCCCTCGACCACAATGCTTCATTCGCACATTCGAGTCCCTGCACTACCGAAACGCTTGCGTTCCTGCCCTGGGTACCAGAGGCTAGGTACTTTATTAGGCTCTGGTACCCAAGGTATTGCGATCCATATGAATAAGAATAAAGCAATGATGAAGACCAGTTAGCTTGGATTAATTAAACAAACTATACATAAGTAAATTATGCAGAACGCTAGGAGCTTCAATGCAGTTAAATTGTAGCCTCGTAAAATAGCTAAAGTAGAAATAGTAAATTTTGACTGCTTAAAAGTGTCAGCTTTCATCATTTCTTGTGTTTTTTTCACATTCAATCTAAGCAGTTACAATACATATTACTTGATTGCACTACTTACAAAATACTATACCCTACTACTAGTGCAATACCATTTGGGGCAAAAACTTTCTTGTATACAAGTGTCTTCCCCCAATGCCATTGTTAGAATTAAGGGACCGTTTATTATTTACAGAGGGGTTGGTACCGAGGAGAAATGAATTGGGTAAAAGAAATTTCCTAACATAAAAGGTTGGGTGAATAGTTTTTCATGCTGTTTCAAGGCAGGGTAAACAAAATTTTCTAATTAACTATTGCTAAATTTTGTCTCAAATTGTTAATTTCATCATCAAAATCATCAGCACTTTCCTTTTCACATTTAATGTGCACTTTGTTTCCGTCTTTGTCATGAATACTTCCAATATTTACAGTATTCAACATTTACAATCTACAGTTTTGACATTGAAGTAATGTCTGTAGGTCTTAGTTGGGTAAAAATTTTTTTCAACCTGAAAAATCGTTGGGCAAATCAGTTTTTCAGTCACCCATTCAGTTGGGTAAGAAGATTTTTTGAACTAAAAAACGTTTCTCTTCAGTGCCAACCCCTCTTTGCATTATGAACGGTCCCAATCAGCAAGGTTTCTAAATCTGGAAAACTCTTCAAAACTGTCCGTCAGACTTCGATTGGAAGTTTCACTTTTGACACTTTAGAAAACTGAACGAGCTGCAAGGCAAGGCCAAATGCTATGGTAGATATATGCCCCTACCGCTCCCAACTGAAAATGATATAATTTCTATTCAGTACCACCAAGAGTGGTGTTAATGAGGGCGAACTGACCTAAACAAACTAGTATTTACCAAAGTTGTTCCCAAGCAGTTTTCAGAGTTTTTTGGCGAAACTCTGCCTCTTTGCCGTGCCTTGTGTGGGAAGGTGTTGTGGCACATTGATGTAATCCGTTGATTTTGCAGCCAGAACAGGCAAGGGAACGGGGCTCAATATAGCCTGCGTGCAGACTCGACTGATTCTCTGAAGAGAAGGGAGGCTCCTCCTTTCAATATCCAGCAGGGCCCCACCAATTTGAGCGTCATATACAAGAGGTCGCGGCGCGGTAGGAGCGGTATGAGTAAAACATTCAGGAATTTGATGGATTGGATGGAGTGGATTGTTGTCTTAACCCGGAAAGAATTTCGGTAACAACAAAAATTTCCATCTCTGTAATTTGCAGTGTTTTGCCTAGCCCATCCATAACGAAAGCACTGTCCACGCGTTGAATGCTTTGTGATTTTCCATTGAACCATTTTGACCGCAAAGTTCGACGTCGCGTTATGATAAAGCAGCTTGGAGTGCTGGAAATATTCATTATTTCACTCTAACTGCGTAAAAACAGAGTGAATACCGTGAGAAATTATCTCGTTCATTATCTCTTGATTAGCCACGCAGAAGTTTCATTGCAATGCATTTCACCGGCAACGTGCAATCGGTTTTACCTCGATATTTCTTTGTTGTTCTGTTTTCTGCTTGTTTTGCTTCCACCTTGGATGTTCAAACACTTCAACTCAAAATAGATGAATTGATGAATAGCAATCTTGGTGTTCGTTTCATAAAGGTGCGTAAAGTTTCTTTATTTGTTTGATTCTGCTGCTCAATGCTTACGATTGGGTAAGGTCAACTGAATGCTGCCAAATAAGGCTAAATAGGAATATTTGGTGGCCATGTTCTCAAATACCTTGAGAATCCAAAATACCTTTATGTGAGAAGCTAGTTTTGTAAGAAAATAGTAATAGGATGGTCGAGCATTTAAGGGACTCGGATGACTAAATCCAATAAAGTCGTTGGGCCTTATTCTTGAGTGATATTCACGATGATGATGATGATGATGATGATGATGATGATGATGATGATGATGATGATGATGATGATGATGATGATGATGATGATGATGATGATGATGATGATGAAGATGATGATGATGATGATGATGATGATGATGATAGGTATGTTTGAACTTACAGTAAAAGTTCTATTACGCCCCCTTCTCTAATAAGCCCCCTCTCAGCCAAACTTTCAAATAGAACCCTCTCTATTAAACCCCCCACTTACCAAAATTTCAAAAGTTGCTAACGATTTTCAAATTATCTAGCTAAAACAGTGTTCAATGTGTGTATTTGACTACCAAAATTGTATGTTGAGCCTACAAAATCTGGGGTGAAATACTGATATGGCTATCATGTATATTCTTGTCATCTATGTAACTTCGTGAATAAGCCCCCTGAGCCCTCGGACCCCCTGAGCCCCCGGGGCTTTTACGGTAATGCAACTCTATTTCGTCTTTTAGTTGCAATAGGATTGTGGTACATGACAAGAAAATAATAAGCAGTTATGGAAACCAAATGTAACCCAAAAATAAGAAAGAAATTAAGAAGCTTTCAGTACTGACGGGGTGATCAAAGTTTTATCCTTGTTTATCATCAAAGGAAGAACGTGAAGGCACATATCCTCAGTCGTGCATAAGGACAGCTGTACCACCTGGTAGAATGTCTGGCCAGAAGAACTTGTTTACATAGCGGAGGAGGGATTTGAAAAGACTTGAATGTTATCCACCAACAAATTAATAAAGTAACTGATCAGCGATTGTGATTGATAGATACTTCCAGCCTCACCACAGAATCAGAATATCCTCTTCAGACAAAAGAGTAAACATTCGCTGACTCCGTGCAACCATGAACGAGAAAAGCGAAGTGATGTAAATTTACAGGACTGACCCATGCAAGGAATGCGGAATCGCCCTCTCCCCTTCCCGATCCACGCTTCATCTTAGGGACTGCCCTGCTCTCATGGACTCATCGTATGACAAGGAAGATATTTTTGGACCTGTATTCTAGAGTGGATGGCATTGCGTTTTGCCTGTGAACGGCCAAAGATTTTCTGGCATAGCTCAACCCTTGCATAATCTTGCTCTCTAACTTGTTTATCTCAACTTTTATTTCACAGGATCACTATGGTAAACTCGCTTATGACAGTGTACAATTGAATGGTCAAATACTGCTAGATACAGTAAGTTTGCAGCTATCATATCTTTTCCTTGTATGGGAATTTCTCATTGCTAAAGTCTGTTTCAAAGTGGTTGTCACACAAAAATGTCCGTGAAAAGACAATTGCTATGTTTTGCATGATTGATTTTTGCGCTATCTCAAAGCTGTTTTTTCTGCTGTCAGTGAAAACCGCATCTAGGGAGCTCGTTTATTCCGATCAGGCTGTACAGTTTCTTAAAAACGAATAAATATCCTATCTTGTTCAATGTATTTTTCTGCTACATTTCGGTACAAGAATCTTGTAAAAGTCAGCCTGCAGTTTCTTGATAGGTGAGTTATCTTATATGCGAGTTTCTGCTGTACCGTGAGAAGAGAGGAGCTGCGTCAAAATTATGAGTGATTTTCCCAAAACAAAATTTTCCCACCTAGATTAACCTTAGCAAAATAGATTATCATTTCAGTTTTGGACATTAGCCTCATACCTATTATTTCACAGCCCGTCAAACGCGTAAAATTTTTTATGGCACAGCCTGTATTTATTTTGACTTTCATTTGCCATAAATCAGCAACAACTTGTTAGATTGACCCAAATGAGTCTCAAACTGTAACTCAAAGCTTATTCTGTGCAGTGATATCAAACACGTGTATTCTTTCAAATGTATCTCTGTTGATCTAGCTGGTGAATGGCTTGAACGCAAAAATCAGAAGAGTACGCACAACGCTTGAAAACTGGCAGAAAACGGTTGAAGGCGTTTTTGCGAATGAGGGAAGTAATCCTGCAAGAGATGATCGTGACCTCCTATTGTGCTGTAAATATCCATACTCGACTCAATTCAACTACCAGTTTGAGATCAAGGTGAGTACAATTTCATTGGCGTTAGGAATGGAAGGATGGAAATCCTTTTGAAGTTCCCTTGACTCACACCAGCCACTCCGTCATAATCATGAGAAATTTGTCTCCAGAACTCCCCTTCAAGAAACCATGGGTTGCTAGACACCACAGTTATGTTTCAGTTTATATGCTGCTGCGGATGAAAATATAGATGTTGCTGCGGAGGAGGTATCGGAGTTACTTGGATTTGTCCCTTACGCTCTTATGCTAGCTTCTCCGTAGTAGCAAATAGTTTCATCCTCCGCAAAAGAATAAAGCAACAATGGGGCACAACTGCAGTGTCTAGCCACCCATGGAGAAACCTTAAAACCAGGCTTGAAATCACGACTAATCTTTCACTAGAGCCTTTACTAGTATCTCTCGTAGCCTTCGAAATACGGCAACGGACTTGAGGCTGCCAAAGAAAACATCTGCAAATGGGCAGAAGTGTTTTTCTTTTCGCGGAGCTAAACTTTGGAATAGCCTCCCAGATGAGACCAAACAGGCATCCTCTATAAATATTTTTAAAAATTGTTTATGACGGACTGGCGGTTTTGTGTTTTAGGTACTTTTCTTTTATTTCTATAGATAGAATTTTTTGGTTGGTAACTTCGCTATAAAACGTAGAACGAGAATAAAGACGACAGTAATGTTTGCGCATATCAGTTCTACGACATATCCAGTGTTACATAAACGTAGGCCAAAGGCCTAGAATAATCGACTCAAATCTGGAAACGTTTCGAATCAACCATGATTCATTATCAACCCATGCAACTTAGATTAAACAAGCTATTTATAATCAACATGTATTATCAAGATGGATGCAAAACACTTTATTCATGTAATTTGATTATCAAAGGAGGAAAAATACCGAGCCAAAATGTAACACGAAATGTCCCCAAATCACCACGAAATCATTCTAAGTTGAGTCTTTCGAAAATTTGATCACTGTTTTTGACCGTTTTCAGCGTTTTTCGATGTCGAAAATTGTAAGAAACTCACTTTTTGCTCCATAAATAGAAGACTAAAAATGTACAAAAAATACTAGCATATGATTAAGGATGTGAGCTCATAACTCATAAATAACTCATAAATCATTAAAATCGGTCAAGTATACGATTTGCCGTGCCCTGTCAAAAAGTGCATGGTTTATTTTGGTGCACCCGGTAGATTAAAATCGTTCGTTCGTATAGCGAAGCTGTATTAAGTTTTAAGTTCCTTGTTTTCTTCATATTGGCCATGGGATACAGTAGTGTCCCGCATATAAGAAACATGAATTTAAGAAACACCAGACCTTGATTTTTAAAATAATAGCCCCCTCTTGTAAGAAACTGGTGCAGGTCTGACAAAATGCTTGTTTCTTATCAAAAAGGTATGCATATATTAGAAATTTAAGAATTATAACAAATTCAGCTTTGCAGTTGATCAGACTGTACATATTCAAATGAAAACAAGAATTTTGCATGCAAATTAAGCAAAAGGCGCTTTCCTGGAATAATTGCACGTTTTCTTGGCAGTGAAAATTTAGAAATGCAAATCAAAATAGTGTAGTATAAAGGCAATTGAGCTTGTGTCTCAGTAGTTCATTGATAGTACAGGATTTATCTAGCAAGAAACTTAAGAAACTTTACCCTGATTTGAACTGTATATCTCATTTTATAAGAAACAAATTAGACCTCAAGTTGAAAACTTCGTTTCTTATATGCGGGACACTACTGTAGTCATTGTCTTTTGCTCCCCATGGTGTCGTCCCTGTAGTGTTGTATAGAAAAAAGGAAATTACGGCAGAAGGTAATATTTATTGTAATTGTAAAAGTGCAATAACAATCATTTGCACATTCGCATCAACTGTATTAATCTTATGTTACAAACTCGTGCTTTTCAGGTTGATTTAAATGGAGTTTGCGAGATTACACCCTATAATGAAAGTCTGTACAACACTAAATTCAAACGCTTGAAACGGGAAACAGTGAAGTCGTTTTTGGTGCAAGCTTACAAAGATATGATTGGAAAAGGCTTGCATATATATTATGGACAGGAAGATGGTTACTTTCTGCAATTTCCTGGAACACTTACATCCAATTGTGATGGTTTTGACCCTAGAATAAGGTCAGGGTATTGCTTAATGATTTTCAACTGATTGCGAAAACAGCCAAACAGACCCTCAGATTTTTACGGTATGAGTTTAAACAAAAAGTTCAGTTGTTCTCATACAATCAATTCAATTACAGCTTACATCTTGTGTGATCATAGTTCTCAACAAAAGGTTTCTTTTTGCACTGTGATCTTGTGATCAGTGATTTTCCGAAATTTTATTTGAGCTAGCAATATCAATAACATTGTTTCGCTAGAAAGAGAAAATGAAAAAGGGCCCCCTGTTGACTTAGGTCTCTGAGGCGCAAACGTACTGATTTTCCCTTCACTGCTGGGACATGCAAATGAGCCTACTGGGGGGGGGGTAAATGTTCCACTGATCAGTACTTTAGAAATCATTGCAGCAAATTTTGCCGTAAAAATTAACCGCCGAAAACTTCGGACATTAACATTTTCGGACATCTTATTCTTCCAAAAAATTTTGATATCCGAAATTTTTTGTAGGCTAAATATATAGTGAGCACAAATTTTTGCGCATGGAAAAAACAGCTAAATATATCCACTCTCTTGAAACGTAATTTCTTACTCACGCAACGAATTGTTTCTAAAGGGTAGTTGGTCAGTGTATCTTAGATTGGCTGCATAACAATAGCTACATGCACGTTATGTTGCAAGAAACTAGTTTAAAAAGGAACTAGTACTAAGATGGCCTAAATTTGAAGAAACTATAGTACTATGTCTGAAAAGTACTAAGAAACTTTTCAAAGTTAAAAGCGTGGATATTATAGTCAAAAGGTCGTTGAACCTTTATTCATAGGCAATATTAATTAACCATTTGTGTTTTCAACATATAAGGACACTGTTTATTCCTACATGATATTTTAAACATAGTCACAAATGTCAAGACATATATCTACCACAGTGTTAGCAGTTTAATTGATAATTCTATATTCAAACAATAAGAAACCAATTAAGAAACTTTTGTACTAAAATGGACAAAATTTCGTGTTATATTAAGAAACTTTTAGTACTATGGCCTGATCCTAGTTTCTTATAAATACGTGTACTGCGATTTTGCAATGTAATTTGCAATTTTAGAAATCAATTTAAGAAGCTTACTCTGAGTTTTAGGGACATTGGATCGTAATTTTAGGTGGTATTCAACGTTTATTTTGGCTGTTGAAAAGTTGGGACGTAGCTGCCAACTCAACCGAGTAAATTGCTAAAATTCATTATGAAACATGCCCAATATTCAATAAGATGATAACTAATATTTTTTTGGTAAAATTTATTTCAGGCCATGGTATATATCTGCAGCAACTCAGAAGCGAAAAGATGTTGTTGTTTTGGTGGATGTCAGCAAGAATATAGACGTTAAAATGACTAATGAATTGGTTGCATCATTTCTCAAGACTTTGGAAACAAGAGACAAGGTTCGACTTTCATTTTCCCCTTTCTTTACCGGGTCGCAGGAACTATCCATCGTTTCGGTTGCTCCATCTTTTGCTCCTACTCTAAGCGAATTTTGTTTTAATATTTAGGCCTATTTGGTGTATCTCTTAACTTTATCGCTTATTGATGACACTCGCCGTGGAGTTGGGGAATTAGCGCAATAATATAAAGGGTTGTGTAGATAGGAGCTGGGCTTTCTGTTATGCATCACCATCATAGAGCTCGTGTCTGATTAGTTTATTGATAGTACATGATTTTTCTAATAAGAAACTTAAGAAACTTTACCCTGATGATGTAAATCTTTTATATCATTTTATAAGAAACCCATCAGATCTGAAGTTGAAAACGTTGTTTCTTTTATGCGGGACACTACTGTAGTTAGACTGATGAAAGGTTTGGCTGTAGTTGACTTTCTATCGTTTCAATTCAACCTTTGCTGTGCTTATAGCAAGTCTTTTATATTGTGCATACGTACTTTCCGATCACGCCAAAGTTGATTTCAGACAGTTTTCAATTTCAGCGTGCTCGCAAAGGTCACTGGGAGACAGTGGCTTGGTTAAAAGACAAGTCCGGGGTTGATAAAATTATTGTTAAGAAGGAAAAAGGAAATTTACGTACATCTGAACACCAGTCATGAGTTCTCTTCAAGTTTTGATGCCTCCAACTTTCATAAATTGGTTAATAAATCTGCACAAGTTAGGCCAAATATCGTCGCCATTTTGTATTCTGTACGAGTGAGCGAAGGCGCGATGAGGAGGCTAGCTATGTGAGTGGTATAATATCAAAACATTTGGTAGCCTCGTTCAGGTCAACATGAAATGACGTCCTATAAGATGACGTCATTTCGCACTTCTTTGCAGATTGAAGTATGTGGTTTCGCAGATTAAAAGAGAAAAAGAATTGAAAAAAAGTACTGCACCATTCACAAGAGTGTAATCTCTTGAATAATTAACAATTATAACAACCCCAGACTTGTCCCTTAATTCTGAATTATCGCAATGTTTGTGTTTTTTTCTCATAGATATCCGTAATACCGTTTGCAGCTACTCCATTCTCCAATCCTGATTCTTGTTACAATTCACAGTTGGTTAAAGCGTCCCCAGCCAATGTTTTGGCGATACAGACATTTGTGAATTCAAAAATTGCAATGGCCTCCTCTGGAGATGCAGGTAAAGATTCAATCATTAAATATTAGAATCATGAAGTATGTTGCATTTTCCAATGGTTTTGGCACTGGTAGGGGAGATAAAGTCAATCAGCTGCTCCATGGTATTGCATCTGCCATTTAAGAGCAGCTTTTTCCAGTAGTTATAGATATGGTTTGTAATGACTTTCGGATTTATAAGTGTTCTCTTGAGAAAGCTAAGTTCATGGCTAAACTTTCATTACTTTTTCTGGATTTATAGACACACATACCTGTGAGAATAGTTATCGGATTTATACGTGGTACTCTCTTGTTTTAAATGGCAATACGCCGTAGAAAACCTGATACAGGCGTTTGCCAATAAAAGTCAAGAAAAGTCCTCCATGCTCTTCAAAAATCCTCCTACCATGATTCATTTTATAGCAGAAACATCAGCTTTTCTATGGAAATTCATCGCACTAAAATTGGTCACATCGTCAGGGAGCGGTCATTTTTATTCCTGGGTACCAGGGCGGAGGATAATTTCGCACAATTAGAGATGATTTCATACCCCATCTTGAACATAGGAAAAATTTTCCTGCCCACCATCTTTCAACAAAATGGCTTAGTACCCCATCCAGAAGTCTTTGTGCATAAAACATAGATATATGGGCAGATACCAAGTTGTCCCAGGCGATTTTCATACTGGTCAAGTGATTCATCATTATTTTTTAGATGTCTCTTAACTTTTCTTTCAGTCTTTGATGCCTCTTTGATCGATGACTTAATCCAAAAGTTCTTCAAGCAAAATAGTTTTGTACCCCATAAAAATTGCTCTTGAAATATTCGTACCCCACAATATGATGGAAAAAAGTTTCATACCCCTGCCAAAAACCCTCCCCCCCGATACCAAGGATTAACAATGACTGCTCCCTTATTGCCCATTATTCTTGGAAGCTGTCTTTAGGAGCGTTTGAAAAGGAGTAGAAGTTGCAACTAAATTTTTCGATTTTGCAGCTTTTAGTTTACCTTGTCTAAATTCATTCAAAGTGATAATTGATATATTTTGTTGCTTTTTTGTAGCTCATGATCGAGCAGTGTATAATCTGGCTCTTACAAAGGCATTTTCTAAATTCGTATCTGGTGATCAAACTCGAGGTAGTTTTTGTAAAGCTTACTTATTTGAGCTCGGGCAATAATACACCGTGTTTGCAGCTTGGAGATTAAAGTTGTTTCCTCGATATTACCACAATTTTCTTCTTTGTTTTCCCTTTGGCCCAAGCTTAACCAGTGCTGGAAATCAAGTTTAATTTGCTCTGCGCGCATCTGAACTCTTAACTCCTACACAGCGTTCATTCTCATTTGAAACTGTTTGAAATGAGAATGAATGCTGTGTAGGAGCCAACTGCTCATACGCACAGGAGCTATCTGAATTTGATTCCTAGCACTGGTTACGCTTCAGCCGAAGAGATAGCAACAAAATAACGCAGTAATATCGAGTTGTCAAGGTAACGAACTTTAATTTCTAAGCTTCAAACATGGCCCATGATTTATTGCCCATACTTTGAACAGTTACTTAGCTTATCTTTGGTATCGTGTCTTTTTCAGAATTATCGCATGTCCTCTTCTTATTGAAAGAGTTCACGGGAAACTTTTGGAAATAATGTAACTCGTTGCAAATACTAAATGTTAAGAGGTAACTGGAGTTAAGCTCGGTCGAGTGAGGTCAGACTCCGGATAAGTGACCTCGAAGGCCTGACCTCGCAACTCACCTCGTCGTCCTTCGGAAGGGACGTTAAACTCGGGGGGGGGGGTAACTTAGTACTTTTCATGGTACGGGGACATGCCATTTTTAGGGGTACTTTATTCAAACCGTTACGGAATTATGGGTATCATTTTCACAAGTTTTAAACATTTCACGGAATTATGGGTGTCCTTTTTAGGGGATTTCTCATAATTTCCGGAATTATGGCCCAGATTTTCATTCGATTTACGGAATTATGACCCTAAAATCCACCGGAATTTACAGAATTATGGGTACCAATTTTTCAGGCAAAATGGCACGTCCCCGTCAGGTGATAGGTCGAGATACCCTTAGACTTCACCGCGGCATGCATAGTGGGCCCGAATAAGCTTTAAGTAGCTAGAAATCCTGATAAGGCCACTCAAAACAAATTGCTACTGCTACATCAGTCCAAAAAAGTAATGGTGCACGAGACATCGTGCTTATTGCAGTCCACATCAAAGTGCTTGCTTATGTTCTAATATGAGTGTAAATACATTTAAAGATTCGACTTTGTACGAAGACATAGTTTGTTACAACAATTCGAGCTTAACTCTTCACTCTTCATGCTTATGTTTTATTTTATTATATGACTGAATTTTAAAAACGATGCAATACAGAATCCCGCCACTCCTATTGGTTAATCGCACGTTTCTCGCATGTTTCCCGTAATCTTGTATGATACAATGCAATGACGCATTTTTGTTGCCACAGAAACTGCTTTAGGCCTGTGAGATTTACAGTAACTCAAACGACATGATTGTAACAAAATGAGTTATCAGCTAACAAAACTCTTCCTAACCGGTTTGTCGTTGTTTCAAGACTATGTTTTCCTATACAACACAAAACCGGTTGGTATGCGCATATTATTAACCCGTAAATTACAGGCCAGAAAGTATTTTACCTTTCTTTGACTCAGCTGGTATGGTTTGCTTGTTTACAGAAAAACTGATATTCTTGGTCAGCGGTGGTAGACCCAACGATGCAAACAGTGACATCATGCGTGCTATTGTGAATGGGAACAAGAAAGTGTCCTTCAAAGCTGTGATAAGTGTCTTCGTCATCAATAGTAAGTAGTGAGACGATATTGAATAATAGGTACCATATATTTAAACATTGTTGACAGTCGCAAGGCCAAGATTAAGATGACAAAACTTTCGACTCATATCAGAAGGTGTTGTGTGGCAGTAGTGTAATCCCCAGACTTTGCATCCAGAGCAGTCAAACAGACAGTGTTCGATATCCGGGAGCCCCACTCAATGAGCTTGATGACAGGGGATCGCGGAATGGATTAGGTATGTTCTATTTCTGCGATCCCAGCGCTTGGCGTTGAAAACGCAACTTCACCTTCACCTTCTGAATTATTCGAAAGACATATTGCGTGACTAGTAAAGGCCAAAATGGTAAATGTTAAGATTAAAATCATGTTTGATTAAAAAAATTGACAGACTTGTATGTTTAGAATCAATCATGATTCATTTTCAAACCAACGTAATTTAGAGATTTAGATATTGTCAAACGGATATTGTCAAGATTGAAGCAAAACACTTCCAAGTTTTGTAATTAATTTTCAGGGGAGCAAAAGCCCCAAAGATAGAAATACATAGGGCAAACTAGAAAAGAAAGAGCGGGGGTGGTGACTGTTGGGAATTGACAAATGATTTGCATCATCATTTAGCTTTGGCATTCAGTATCCAGACATGCAACAAATAAAAAACAGAACTTAATTTGATTATTTTTATTGATTGATTGATTGATTGATTGATTCATACATATTTTGTACTTCTCTTAGCTGCTTCAAATTTGAATTTGAAAATTCACGATGCCATTGTCAAACAAAGCTGTTCAGGATACTTACAGAGTTCAGAGTGCGCTGTTGTAACGCCACAACCTCCGGTGAGCTCCTTTTTACAATGATATATTTCATTGCCTTTTTAAGCAGTGAAAATTTTTTTCACGAGGTTTCTCTGCCGCCAAAATTAGCAAATATTTCGTACAGCAAAAACTTTTCGATTTTTAAACCTTTTGAATGTTTGAAATTTCGGAGAGTGTCAAGTGTGGAAAAATCGTTCCTTTAAATGCAATTTGATTTGATAAAGCTATTATGTTAAAGTACCAGGTCAAGGAAAGTTTGCGCGTTTGGCGGGCTGTGGAATGAAAAGTATGTGGCCTATATTCAAATTTTTGTTTGGTAAAAACACTCATCATTCAAGACCCAGAAATTTGGGAAATGCTGCTAAGGAGCATTTTTTGGAACAAGGACTCCTCATTCCGTTCTGGACCATGATTTACTCACTATTAAGATTGGAATTCTATCGCTCATGAAAATGAAGACTTCAATGCCACAGAGGTCATGGACCAGAATGGAATGTGGGATTTTCAATTCTTATTCAAACAACCTTACAGGGATTTTTCTAGTTGACGGGTCTTAAACATGTTTGATTTTACTAAACAACATTTTCTGATCTAAGTTAGCCTTTGACTGGTAGGGTAACATTTTAGTTTTCAATATCAGACTCATATTTTTTCATAGCCCACCAAACGCGTAAAATTTTTGACACACCTGATAACAAACATAAGAGGTACCAGATTTTGAAGAGAACCCAGAAAATTTTATGAAAAATTTTTGCCGAGAATGGGATTTAATAAGATATGATCTTCGCGCATGTGGGTACACTTTTGACTCAATGAACATTTTCATGGCTAAGATATGTAATTCCATTTTTATTCTGGTTGTAATTCAGGAAGGAAAATTTGTTCATGTCAGCAACAAATACGAGCTGGAAACAAAAGTTGGTAGTTTCTACAACTTCCTGACTTTAGAAAAGTCAAAAGCCAACGTCCAATTTTCATTTCCGTATGTGGATTTCTTTGGCGCTGGTAAGTGAGCATTTAAGTTA
Source organism: Aurelia sp. 4 Dawson et al 2005 (assembly GCA_964019985.1). Taxonomy (NCBI): domain Eukaryota; kingdom Metazoa; phylum Cnidaria; class Scyphozoa; order Semaeostomeae; family Ulmaridae; genus Aurelia; species Aurelia sp. 4 Dawson et al 2005. The sequence continues at coordinate 2,220,792 of OZ026501.1, read as the reverse complement.
GACCTCTACCTTTGTGTCCCTTGTTTCCCGGCGCTCTTTGATTTGCGGATATCGCTTGGTCGATAGGGACTCATGACATCAGTGTTAAAACAAACACACACAGAACTGGTCTATTTCCGATCTACCCTTCGATGCAACGCCATTCTCTTAGTAATTCTCATTTCACCTTATTACGACCATTTGTGCAAATCGCTAACCTTTCAAATAATGCTTTGACACAGCTCTTACTATATGGTGATAAGGATCTTTCTTGTAAAGTGAACAGAGATATTCTTAGATTGAATTTACGGTTCATTCGTGAAACTGGTCGGTTTTATTGAGATCTATTGAAGCTTCAGCTGTGTACAAAGCAACCATCTAGTACCCTTACGTAAATGTTCTTGTTTCTTCCCTTGTAAATTCTGTTTCATATTAGATGTCAGATCTTTTTATTCATCTAATATCAAGGACGAGTTTCCGCTCGTGACTTTCCATATTTTTCATCCCAACTCTGATCCGACTTCTAAGGTGAGACAGAATCTAGTAGTGTATGCTGTAGTTTTAGCGTAATATTGTGTGTCTTTATGTTTTTGGCCTTGGGGTAGTCGTTGTTTTTTCGCTCCCCTTGGTATTGTCTCTGTGGTGTTGTCCAGTAGTTTTGGATAAGTATAGTAGAGCGCAAGCATTGTTGTGAATTATTTTATATGAATAAAAAAAATTTTTCACCTTATTTGTTTGTCAGGAGTACTGATTGCAGCATCTGTACCGACCTATAAAGGATCAGCTCTGAGAGGAGTTGTCAGTATCGATCTTATTATGTCAGAATTGTTGAGTGATGTAGAGTACTTCAAAGAGGGACATAATGCTTACAGATTTCTCATTGGAAGTTCTGGTATGTGATGAATTTTTGAATAGCAGTTTCTCTCGTACCGTAGAATCTCTGTTCAGTTCGGTCCCCTCTCTATTTAAGCCGCCCCCCTCCACTTGCACTTGCTTCAAATGATAGAGGCCACCTTGGGGTGAGTGGCCGAGTGGCTTTTACAGTCTTCGTCAGGTGACTGAAGTTTAACTCGGTCGAGTGAAGTCAAACACCGGATGGGTGACCTCGGAGACCTAACCTCACAGCTCACCTCGTCGTCCTTCGGAAGGGATCTTAAACTAGGAGTCCCATGCCTGGATGTGTCATGTACAGTTGGCCTAAATTAGCTTTCAGTAGCCAGAAATCCTGACAAGCCCACTCAAACAGATTGAAAACTAACAAACAGCCAATTTCTTCTCATTTATTTAGTGAAGGAAGTTGGTTTTAGGATGAAAACTTTGTCAAATTCATGCATTTGACTGTTTTTTTTAGTTCTGTATTGACTGTTTATCTTATGTTTTAGCATATATACTTTACCCATGAAGTTGCATGTTATTTCCGCAAAATATGGGATGAAGTAACCCTAAGGTATCATTTACAACCTAGTCATTTGACTTTGTACTCTCTTTTAAGCCGCCTCTGGCGATAGCGAAATTGAATATGCTCCCTTTGGGCTTAATATAACCTTTATTGAATGCAGATGTTTTCAAGTGGTAATCTTTTATCTCGCAGGTTTGGTTTATCAACACCCACTTCTTCCTAAACCTGTTCTCGTCTTTGAACCAACTGTACCAGTCGACATTTCACTGTTTGAAACAGGTGCAGGGTTTTCTTCTGTCAGAGAATCCATGATATCGTAAGTAATCATTATTCATATTGACCTACTTGGCATGTTGCGTGCCAGTTCTTTCCCAGCTTAATGTAGTCAAGTAATATCGAAGTCATTTTATGACAACTCAAAATTTTGATAAAGAATAAATAACTTTTTTTACTTTCAATATGAGATTTTACAAAACAACGAATCAGCGGATACGAACTTCTTCACAGCCCTTTAAGGACGATACCGTGGAGAGCAAAAGTTAATGGCTACCCCTTGGGTTGATCTAGAGAGCAAATACTGACCTGTCAGTTTTGCCTCACTCTTGTAGCCTCACCCAAAGGCAAGCGTCTCTAACGGCAACCGACGAAATTTGTTAGGAATGTTTAGATTTGCAGTGCCCTGTTTGCTGTAATGAAATCAACTCCCCATTGGGAATGCAGGCGTCACCTCGAATTGAACTTAATTTGTGTAAAGTTCCAATTGATACCTTGCTTTTTCCCAAAAGCATTTTAGCTGTGCTGCTAAAAGACTTTTAATGGAACGAGATTTTGACGCATCTTGCATAATTTTTTGAATGTACATGAAACCAATGGAATCTCTGACGTTACTCAATTGAACCTATGACATAAACATATATAAGATATTGCTTGAGCCAAATCCCTTTCTTAAATAGCTAAAAAGTCAATTACAACCTTATTCCTTTGCTATCACGTTACGATTATTGTTATGATTCGTTTGGAGAATAAGTTTTGCATTTTCTGTTTTTCAGTGGTGGATCTGGTAATATGAGCCTAGTAACAAACAGATCACTCTCAAGGGGAGATAGCTCCACAGAAGGAGCTATAGGTGTAACCAAGAATTACACTTATTATTGGAAGCAGGTGGGGATTGGCAATTAACTGTAGGGTAGCCATGAAATTCTACTTAAAGGGTCTGTTTCATCCATCATGCCTTGTATGTGCTGTCTTTTGGTTTGCCTTTGTTGTCGCCATTTTCATCGGCTGTGAATATGGTGGCACCAAAGGCCAACCAAGATGCGACGCGTGCAAGGAATGCTGGATTAAACAGACCCTTTAAACAGTGTCTCTACTGGTTTTATCAAGCTGAAATTTTGGAAATTTTTGAGCATGAATTTTGATAGGTTTTGGCTTGTCTGTCAGTATTTTGTTTGTTTTCATTATCTTGAAGTTCGAGATAGGCGAACATGAGCAACGCTTTCAAGGCTGTTTTTTTAGATTTTGTCACATTCGTAATTCTCTTGTAAGTTGAGAACGAGGGCCGCAATAAACCTTTTAGCTATTCTGAAAAGAATCAGAATCGAACGGTATTTTGCTAAATTTTGTCGAGTTTTTGAATCTGCACAATACTGATAGAAGCTCTAACGCCACTCGATCGAACGTCGCGTATAAAATTGTATAAAAATAATGCTCGATCCAGGCTCTTTTGCAGAATAGCTAAAAGGTCTATTAGGCCAATCAAATTTTTTTAATCACCGGGAATAACTTTTTTCAATAAAGACTCAATATCACTAAAAGATACATAGCCTAACTACGAACTAAAAAATCTAGCTACTAGCAAATTGACAACGATTATCTTAAAAGTTTGTCGTGGTTTATTGTGTTATGTTATGTTACGTCAAGTTCAGTTTTTTTCTAGATTGCGTTTTTGGATCTTTCTTTGCATATTGTCTTGAGATAGCTACCTTGCAAATGCCTCTAGAAAGTGGCAACTTTCATTTGTTTGTAGAAAATGAGCTTTCGCTCATTAGTTGGAAATTATTAAAAATTTTGATCAGTATCTTTTGCATAATTCAAGAAGGTATCTCGTGTTGGCTTGACCGTTTCACACTCAATAAAATGTGCCTCATTTTCAATTTTGTTTTTTGTAAGTTGGCCTGAATCTGTCATCTTTTTCTATTGGAGGTTAGTAATGGTTGTAGTGTTTGTGATTATTGTTTGTAATATTTGGAGACTTGTAATGTTTGTAATAAACCTGATACAATCTCTAGATTACATTTTAGAAGCTCCTGCTCGGTGTGGCTCGAAGTGGTATGGCTCGGTCCTGATCGATATAACAGTATGTTTCTAAATTGTATGGTTCAAGCTCTTTGTCGGTATTGTTCAGTCCAAACACTCTTTTTCGCTCACAAAAGCAGTCTATAGCAATAATCTAAGAGCCTGGAAATGAATGTGCAGATACTAATCCAGTTTCCCTTAAACTTTTATCCGAAAGGTTCCTTTGACTAATCTGTCCCTTGCTGTTGTCATTGAATCAACCAACTCACTGCAACACCAGCTAAAAAGTGGAATAGCGTCTGTAGAATCAATGATTTATCACAAGCTTGGCAAACTAGACAGATCCAAGTATTCTTTTTGCCGCAGGAGCAGCCACCTTATTTTGAATGGTAAGAAACGACATGTTTTAAGTTTCACATCCCTATATGCTGATCACATTAGCTGTCATTTTGTGTTCAGCTTTTTTTGTTGAGAAGATTTATTTGCATAACAAGGACCATTGTCTTCCAGGATCTTTTGCAGGTACGCTGCTATTTCAGACAGTTTGAATATCGAATTTGGTCCAGGCAGAAATTAGACTTATTACGTTGAGTCTTAGTAAGCGATTACTAGGACTCAACGTAATAAGTCCAAGCAGAAATATGATCAGCTGTCCAGTAGTTAAATTGATAAACAAGTCAACTCCCTGGGGGGTACTCCTTAAATTTCTATGTGGGAGAGTCGATGCCAATATTTGAGGTCCGAAATAACGTGAAATCTATAGTTAGGCCTGCAAATAGCAACAAGACAGAAATTCAGTACCTAGGGCTCAGGAAAATTTTGTTCAAATATAGTCAGAAATCGCAACATCCACTCAAAAGACTCCAGGTTACATTGGTTCTTCTTTAACGTCAAGATACTATTGGAGATCTTAGTTTGGTGCCCTTAGATATCATTGATTTTTGTCTTAGCTGTTGCTACTTCTGCCGTAAGAACTACCTTCCTACCACTCAAACTCCTTTATTGGTGACTTCATGTGTTCTGTCTAGATACATCTGCTATTAAACTTCCATCGGACGCATTCACGAGCCCAGCAAAATATTATGCCGAAGAGACAAAATCAGCAGTCAACGAGATGATGAGTTATTTCAATACTGCTGGAAAGGTCGTCCCAAATTTGCTTGAGGTTTGTTTCCAGTGAATCTTAAACTACGATTCCATGATACCGGAAATATTTGAAAACGGTAGGGAATATAACGGTAACGAACTCGTTGCGATCCGAAGAATTGGATGCCAAAGAAACGTAAGAATCAATCAGCGTCGACTTGAAAGCATTGAAAAACATTCCGTGTTCATCATTTTTGAGTGTTCGCATAATGCCATTTTGAAATGTGCCTGGTTAGATTCCAGTTTGCAAGTCCTACCGTTTTCAAAATCTGCAGACGAAAAGATGTGCCGTTTTCATGTAAAAGGGGCCCATCCATGAGATTATTCGCCGTTTTCAGAATCTGCCGGTATTTCTTATGAACACAGTTTTAATAACTGATGATAATTGTAAAGAGCAGTATTGGATTATTGGTGGAAACCCAAGGGCTGATGCTTACGCTTTGATAATGAAAACTGTGCACTCTCTACCTTATTCAACAGTTCACGTACGCTGCCACCGTTAGAGACTGCCTCCTTTTCATACATTCTTTATATTTGCCAGTTGATTCAGAGGACGATTTGAAGTCTGTGCAGCTTTCATCAAAATTTATTGAACAATGATGACAGTATTGACAGTAATAATAGTAGTAGCATAGTAAATAGTACTGGAAATAGTACTTGTATCGTAAATAGTATATAACATGTATTTTAAATTCTTAACTGGATATAAAAAGATAGAAGTAGTAAAATGTGACGAAATTTGATCATATGCTATACAGTTCATTGTAAAACACACTCATTTATGTAATGGCATACAGTAGCGTCATCATTTTTAAAAGGAAACTTATTTTTCAGTCGCAAAGCGTTGCATCTGGTTTGAAGAACAGCATAGCTGCCACAAGTGGATTGGATGCATTTTGGAGAAACACATTTTCACCGTATGTTGGCTGGAGGTATGACGTCAGATTGCTTTTTAGTAATTCTTAGCAAACAGCCATCACCCTTTGCTAATTTCTGAATCCGTCACTTTGCTTTGTAATCTAAGTCACAGGAAATATTTATTTGATATATTTATTTGATATATCACATACAACTAAGAGTTTAGAAAATGAATCAAGCATCGATCATGCTATGATATTTTTGAGCAAATTTTTAGCCGGAGTGATGGTGAAGTTGAAGTTGCGTTTTGCAGCGTAAAGCGCTGAGATCGCAGAAACAGAGCAGACCTAATTTAGTCCACGCTCCCTTGTTAAATAGAGGCCTCATGATATTGTTATGTACCATTGTAAAAAATGAACATGAACCACTCTGGGTAGTTTCTCGTAGAGAGGTATTTTTTCAGCGAAATAAGGGCTTACCAGTTTCTTATAGTGCAGCTTCTTTAATGCCGGACTTTACTGTAGCTAATTGTCTGTTGTTTGTTCTTAGACATGTTGTACAACACACATCCAACAGACTATTCGTGATCTAAATTCTTTTCACATGCCACATGAGTTGGAAGAACATCTGATCGTCAGTTAGCACTCGAAAAAACAGAATTACCAGCGGAATGACCACATGACATCTTGCTAAGTCATACGGCTAAAAACTTATGTCTATGTTAGAATAGCTTACAAATTTGAATAAGTTGGTCATTTTAATGTATTATTTTTCGTAGATACATTGCAACGGAAGATGGCATTTTCAAAATATTCCCTGGCGTTGAAGTTCATCCCTTATATGATCCTAGGAGTAGACCATGGTGAATGTTGCATTGCTTATTACATGTGTCGTAAAAGTTCTATTCAGCTCCCTCTCTCAATGAAGCTCTCTATCTAATAAGTCCCTCCCTTGTGAGCCAAGATATCGAACTGGCTCCCCTATCTATAGAGCCTCCCCCCCATTTATATCAAATGCCAGAGAATATCAAAGATTTCCCATTGATTTCGCTAAACAAATTGCATATTAATTTTGATATGGTTTGGGATGAAAATTGTGCCGAATGTTTTTATTTGACTCATACAATTGTATTTTAATTCCGCAAAATATGGAGTAAACAACTAAACTGCTTGCTTTTAGATCCTTCTCACGTGACCTCTTGCATAAGCCCCGCTCTCTAAGAAGCCCCTCTCTTTTAAGCCCCCAACTAGAGTCGCCGTAATTAGATAGGCCCCAAGGGCTTAATAGAGCTCCTATGGTACTTACCCCGTACAACCAAAAGAAACTGTTGGGACTTTCTCAGCTTCAGCTATGACAAGGATGATGTCGCTTAGAGTATCGTTTACCTTCACATAGCATCAGGAAGATAGAGAAAATCTTATTATGAACTGTATAGTTGAATCTTGGTAATGTTTGAAAAGAAAAACTTTTAACCCTACTTAATCTCCATGATTTTAGGTATCAGAGGTCCCTAATCTATCCAGACACGACCGTAATTTCAACGCCATACCTTGATGCAACTACAGAGACCAGAGTTATTACATTCAGCTACCTGATTGAGAAGTATGCATTTCCAATGATATATTATTCCCTATGCGTTCAAATGGATTTTGTTGGTCATGTTAATTGGCCCTGTGGGTGTGAAGGGGTATACCAAAAGGACCTGCCCGGATTTTTGTAAGAGGCCATTCGTAAGAGGCTCAATTCTCAGATGGCCAAGAAAATCAAGAAACCCCCAATGATGAGGAAGAATAAGTTCAGAAACTGTTTATTTTAAGAAAGGAAGTCCTTAGTATGTTTCTACTTTATTCTCACTTGTTTCCTGTATCATGTCAATCGGAAGGTATGTCGGTAATGTCTAAACATTGGAAACGATTTATAAAACTCTGTTTCGAAATGTTCAGGATGGCACATAAAGTAAATATGAAGATCGTTATGGAGCATTGTAACTTGTAAGAAACTCTGAGTACTCAAAATCTGATAAATTTAAGAAACGTTCAGTACAGGGTCAAATTCTTGGTTTCTCCAGGAAAATACTTACTTTTCAACAACTCTTATTCTTTGCAGAAATATGAACAATTCTCAGACCACTGCTGCTGTAATGGGCTTGGATTACTCGATTTATCATTTCAAGAAATTGTTATTCGAAAATGTTGCTGATTGCAGAGATAAAAAGTCATCGTAAGGATTTATTTGAATATTTCCATGTCAGAGCTGTCGCCAGGGGAGGGCCATGGAGGCAACAACCCCTTGTCGAAGAAAGTTTTGGTTATTTTCATAGGAAATTTGGAAAGATGAAAAGGAACACTCCGGTTTTTGGCCATTTTAGCATCGGTTGGAAGATTTCTGTTCCATGATTGCATCATTTTGACACACTAATAAGAGCTGATTATGCTTGCGCTGTTTCTGTCGTTTTTTTCCCTAGAGGATGGCTCTGCTTGTTGCCATTTTTACATGGCTCGAGGTAAACATTTTGTCGACTTGGTGTACAGTGTTTTTCGTGCCTTGTTTCATATGTAGTGTCTTGTCTTGCAGATATAGACTGTCCATTCCATGATTTAGAATACTTATGACAATGATGCTTCTTGAATTTCTTCTCTCTTTCGTTATCGAAAGATTTTCATATTTGATTACTGTTGGATATTTTATTGCCTCTTCTTGTACTGCATTCACATTGACACAGTTAAAAAAGCTTTATCTAAACCAGTTTAAATTTCAGCCAATCAAATAACCGGATTTTTTGGATTGACCAATCAGAAGGCCTTATTCGAAAAACTGGTTTAGTTTAAACTGGTTTAACTTGCAGTGTCAATGGTTCATTAGAGATAATCTGATGTTGATCTCATCTGACAGCCATTTGTGTATTGTCATTGACAAAAGTGGATTGATTGTATTCCATCCTGATTTCACTGATGCGTCAAAATCACAGAATATTGAAGGTCAACACATCACGGAAAAGGTATTGCCATTTCATTTATGGGACCTGCTCTTCTTCGTTGGAAGATCTGGATAATGGAGGCTTTCTTCAGAAGCGATTTTGTTTACTGGGTTTATCCAAAATAGCTCCACTGGTTAAAAACTTTCTTGTAAATTCATAACAGTATACCTTGAATATCAGACTATGCCAATACTGACTGAGGCTAGTTATCAATAAAATATAAGCGAATCATACAAACTGCGATACCAGCATGAAAAATATATAAAGATTGGTTATTTGATAAGTTTGAATAAATAAGATGTGGGGCACAGGCTGAAAATTTGCCAACTTGCATTTTAGAGTCCAGCAGCCTAGTCCACTAGTCTAGAAGCATCATATTCGAAAAATTTTCAGTAGTATCCTTACCTTTTCCTTTTCATTGTATCAAATTGCCCAAGGGACCTCAGACCTGCATGATACGACAATCTAAGTGAATGGAAAGTAATTTTGATTTAAGAGGCAGTTGAAATCTATTCTGTAATGATAGACTTAGGAATCTACCTTTATATGGAATTTCAAAGCTATTGTTTTGTGAATGTGGGCGTGTCGGTTCTTTTTGGAAACTTATGCACTTTTCAGTAAACAGAACCTTTTAGCGAAGTGGCTAAGCACGATTCTCATGGTGATCTCCTCCACTATATTGAACTTTGAATTTGATTTTCTGTTTGCAGGCTATTGCTCTCTTATGTGAAGTATTTTATCTTATCTCATAGGCACCTGATGTTGCTTTGGATTTGATCAATGATAATCATCTGAAAATGAAGTCCTGTATCGGTATTCAGAAGACCAGCAATGCATCAACAATTGCAAGACCTCATTTGTATTATTACTACGAGGTAATTCTTCATGTTTACTCTTCGTTCCGTATTTAATATCTAGCCACAGTCCTGCCCGTAAACAAATGATGGATGTAACTTACTGTTCGACTTGTGACCTTGTGCTAACATTACTATGAAATTTTAGGCACACTTAAAGCCCTCGCAGGGTGGATTCGTATTCACCAATCAAATCGCTAGAATCGTCTAGGACATAGTTTTCAGCCAGTCGGGAGACATTAGGGACCTTTAGCAACTAGGACGGCGACTGCAACGACAATGCAAATGTGCCTTTGTTTCCGAACTTCTGCTTGAAAAGACTCTTTGTTTTCCGTTCGAATTTGCTTCCCTTGAGAGTGTCCTTTTCAGTTGTCCTTTTCAATTGCACAACTTGGAAATACTATTTCTTATGTGTTGTTCTTCATTTCTGGATCTTCGAAGTGAACTGTATTAGTGCTTTTATCATCAAAGAAAAAGAAGGTTCCAGCGCATTTAGATGAAGAAGGAGATTTGGTCTTGGCTTGTTTGAGAACATGGGAAGGTAACGTGGGAAGATAAAGTGGGAAACTATACTCAGTTTGTAATCATACAAGATGACGTTCTGGCTGGCGTTGCCATCCTGGCTGCTAAAGGTCCCTATTATGTTCAGGGAGCTGTTGTTGCATACAAAATTCTTGAGCTCACGTAGCCTGCCTGCAGCTTCAGCTCCTCCTCCTGTGAGGAGGAGTTGAGGCTGCGCTCAGGCTAGAGCTCACGTAGTTACGATGGATCTATGTTGTTTCTGCAGAGGACGATTGCTGCTTGAAAGGTTTAGTAGGTCATGAAAACATCATTCTTTAATCAACACTTTGCTTTCTACGTTTTTTATGTTTGCTTTTAGCTTTCAAACAAGAAAAGTTCGTAAAATTTGTGAACATTGCAGCTATCTTGAACATTCATTTTGTAAGAAGTATTTAGATTCTATTTAACAAGCCTATGAAATTTCTGTCTCCTGCTTAACGCAATTTTTTGTATGTCTTCCAGTTGAATGTCAACAGGGAAATCGTAAAGACTGCTACTGCTCTTCGTTATTGTCCTGAATATACTTTGAAACCCTTGCCAAAGACGAATGTATATGTACTGAGTGTTCGTGACCGATGCGTTAAAACAAAGGCATGTCCTTGCAAAGCGGTAAGCCGAGATATGAATATTTTTGGAACAAGCCAAAAAGCTATTTAACCCACAGACTTTAATGTCGTAGTTTCTCTACTTGCATGAACTAATTTATCATTTAACTCCCGCTCTCTTAAACCCCCTTCTCTTATAAGTCACTCCCCTTTAAGTCAAAATCATGGACAGGCGCCATCTCTAAGGAGCCTCCCACTTATGCCTGTAACAGGAATCGTCACATACTAATGACTACAACATGATAATAATTTACACTAACACATTCCTTTGCTTATTCATTGTTAATTGTATTTAGTTGTTGATGATATTACTATTATTCAGTCAGTTTCTACTCTCTGAATGAGTCGAAGTCGAATGCTTTTTCGATTTCTCACTACTGAAGTTGACAGGGACAACCATGTTATAATATCATACGGCAGATGTTACCAAAGTCTCTCCAGTTTCTCATGTGAACAAATTCACGTTTTAATTTTGATGTGGTGTAAGATATAAACTGTGTCAAATTTGCGTATTTGACCCATAAAATTATTTGTCGATTCCGGAAAATATAGGGTGGGAGAACAGAAAAATCTGTTATTCATACTGTTATCATTTTAGTGTGTGAGTAAACACCTACCCCACTCCTCCCCGCCCCAGCTCTTGTTTGCATTGAGCTGTTTGGCCCTCGTCAACTGAACACTAAAGAGCCTCGTTAAAATTGATGAAAATTTGTAATTTTGTAGGGAACCCCTGCTGTTTACCCCTCCATCTGTAGTCACGTGACTCAGTAGTGTATTAATGTTTTGTTTTAGACCTGTCATCCTCATTGGCTTACAGTCTTTCGCAGTAAACTAAAGTTCTTTCGAATATAGTAACTAACAATTTTTTATTTCAGGATAAAACATGCAATATTCCATTGGCTAGCTATCCCTGTCACTGCCCATGCAAGCATTTTCTCACATGTGACGAGCATCTCAAAACATTGTAAGTGCAGTTGATTCTTGATAGAGAATAAAGTGCCATTTCATAAAAAGTGACACGAACATACTATTAATGGTATGGTATTATATGGTATTAAAATGGCTGACGCATTTACAATGACATGCAATGTTTTATTGTAGCACCTTGACCAAATGTACTGTCAAAGAAATATGCTTTGAATTAACTAAGACTTGCAAAATTTTTTCATCGAAAGATAAAGTTAAAATTCATAAGAAATAGAAATCGCTGGATGAAAATTTCACACTCTCAAAACTGCTTGAAAGAGTCTTCTCCTCCTTTTTTCTTAGATATCTAAGTTGCGTATATCATATACTGCCGCAAGTCGATTTCGTCATCTGTGATACAGTAAAAACCCGCACATTAGAACCTTCATTTATTAAGATCCTACAGCCTGAAATGATGAATTTTGTACCCAATAAATAAGAACCATTTTAGCCTGATATTTTAACCAGGTTCTTAATAAAGGGTTTAAAATTCATTCTTTCATTCACTAGGAAATAAATTCAGCTATGGTGAGAAGAGTGTTGATGACAAAATGGACTAGTGAAGCATGTCGGGACCTAAGGGAAGACAAGGAACTCTTCACCAAACTTTTAGAAAAAACTGGTTTACTAATGACTGTGGATGGGTCAGGACTATGGACTATGTCTTTTAACACAGAGCTTTGCGTTGCTTGTAATATTGGCAGCATGTTTTCAGTGCTAAATCTTCAACTATCCTTTGTTTTCTTGCATTTTTTGGACCCTATGTTTAGAACCTACACCCTGATTGTGGGATTTACCCCATAGAATAAGAACCTATACAGGCTGAGTTAAAAATCTTAGGTTCTTATATGCGGGTTTTTACTGTATGTTTATATGAATCTTTTGATTGACGAGTTAGACTTGGGATAATAAGTCTACATATAGCAGGTAAAAGAAGGTTTTTGGTATTTCATGCTAACCTTTCGGCGTTGAAGTTAGACAGACGTCAAAGAGAGGTCTAGTAGAACTTTGAATCTTACCCCTAAAATCATTCTTGTTTGGATCTGTTTCAGGGAAACAATGTTGGTTTGTCCACCAATTCCAATGAATTTACTTCTGGCTGTAAAAAATGAAACGGAGCAAAGAGACGAATTGAAAGAAACCATGAAGTACAAAAGATGTCATGATCCTAATTGCAAAAGTATAACGACCTTGTAAGTAGAAATTCACCTCATTGTCCGTCAAAGGGTCTTAAGAACAGTGCGTCTAAAGCATCTCTGTGATACAAGAGGCCGTCCTGCAATCTGATTGGCTGTTCTCCATTTTGCTTGGGGTAAACGGCCGTGGCATATTAAAATTCGACGTAAAACTACGTTCTTTATCTATTTCGACCATCGTTTGCAATTTATTCTCGAAATTCGAAGAATCACGGGCCATTTCATTTTGGAAGCTGCGATGAACGTTTCTCTAATTTTCAACTTAGACCCATTTCCTCCCCAAACAAACCATGCTTATTTTCACATTAAACACATTTGCTAACACCAGATTATTGTTGGTTGTAACAACAACAACGGTCTAAAAAGCACCGCATGACTGGATGAAAATTAAATACTAGCGATTGGATTGGCGGATATGGAATCATGCTGCGCGGGTCTAAACTGGGCCCACTCTTTAAGAGTAATATGATGGGTCCCTATTGACCAAGTGACATTAGCAAATCAAAGAACGAACGGAAACAAGTGACTCAAAGGCGTAAGTCTAGGTTGTTCTATAGATAGGTAGAAGGAACAAAAACTGCTACCAGGGTTGTCACTGACAAGCAAAACAATGTAAACGGGAGGCTGATCCGTTTTATTTTCGTTACGGATCCAAAGTTGTGCCAGCACAGTTTAAAATGTGGTATTAGTCTGCGATGAAATTACTAGGATCGCTTAAGCTATATTTTCGTTTTCCCTAGGGACAATTGTGACAAATTTGGATGCCAATGGTGCACAAGAAATTCAACTGGCTCACTTTTATCTACAGAAAAGCAACGGTGTGATTACAGCGAAGCTTGCCCAAACGGACAATTGCTGCCAGTTCCTAAAACAACTCCTAAACCGCCTAGTACTCCTAAACCTCCAGGACCGAGGACATCAGTCGCAGCTGTTGTTGTTCCAATCATAGTTGTTTTGCTTCTGTTAGCTGCCGCAATTTTGGGATACATAGTTTGGAAACGAAGAAAGGAATCAGAAATACGCAAGAAAGGAAATCAGAATGAGAACGAAGATGTAATCCCTAACCAAAATGTTGTTGACTTTTCGCTGTCTGAACGTGGTAGAAATGGTGTAATGTTCTGAAATCTGCCTCGAGTTGGATGCCTCGTAAGAGAGATTTGCGAAAACGCATATAACACAATATTACTCCTGCAGCCGTAGTTATTCGCGGACATTTTCGCTTGACATCTAATTTCGAATTTAATTCGGGAGGAAGATCAAGAGACCAGAAGAAGGGACATCAAAGTCTGAATTGCAGGGGATAGTTGACGTGAATGAGGGTCGCTGAATGAGGGATAAAAGAGGAACGTATTTGAAATTGTGCAATGGCTCTGGAATTCTATGAATTGGAACTTTTGCTTCAGCAATTTGGAATACCAAGCAACAGTAAAACGATGGAACTGGAATGGTATTCATTTCACAGTGGACTGTATAGGCTACCTGGGGAAAGTAGGATCTAATTCAGAAATGACTGGGAAAAGAGGGGACATTGGGTATTGTTGATTCAGGTGGGTTGCTTTTGTATAGAAGGGTCATAAAACGTGGCCATTAAAGTGTTTAACAATCAATGATCAGATTTTTGCAAGTTCTTATTTCATTTCTTTGATTACATGTATATTCATTGGCAATAATGCTTCGTGTTTATATCTTAGAAATTAAAGCTCATTACCTCCATATTACTGCTTTGCTTTCCTTTGTTATTTTCTCTTCGACTCAAGCCTAACGAGTGCTAGAAGACGAATTCAAATGGCTCCTGCGCGCCTGAACAGTTGGCAAGCTCGAAATGAAGACGAACGTTGTGTAGGAGCAAAGAGGTCAGATGCTCAGTAGTCACTTGAATTTAAGGGCAAACAACGAGGTAAAATATGGTGAAATTGAGGTAACAGTCTTTGATTTCTGAGGTTATTAACGTGCATTATTGCCCTTGGTATTGCTTTAAATTCTATATTACATGATGATGATATGACGGGGAAAATTTAAGTTTTCACCCCCCCCCCTCCCTGAACACAATGCTTCTCTCGAGTGCCTACCGAAACGCTCGTCACGTAGGAACAACAATAAACCAATGAAAAAGACCAGTTAGCTTGAATTAATGAAACTACTGTTTATCCCGAATGAGTTTTTGAATGGTTTACTGGATGAATGGATTGTTTTAAAAAAGATATCTGTATACTGTGAAGGTTTATACTGTAACAAACTATACATAACACAGAATGCTGGGAGCGTCATCGCAGCCTTATGAACTAGCTCGTTAAACGTGCTTGTAGCTAAAGTAGAAATTGTAATTTTTGATTACTTTAGAATGTCAGCTTTCGTCATTTCTTGTGTCTCAATGTCTTTCTCCGATCCTGTTGTTGGAAAATCAAGAGTAAGTTTTTAAATTTGGCAAGCTCTCTAAGACCCTTTTTCAAAACTCTTCAAACTCTTTTGGTTGGTTGAAACTTGAGTGAGCATTTCAATTCAATAAAATAAATATAAATCAGTAAGAATGGTGGTCTCGCATTGACGCTTTGATATCTTGATCAAATGCAAACGAGGGTGGGGGAGAGGATTTGAGATATTGTTTTCACACTATGTTGGCACTTGGGGCGCGAGGAAACGCAGTTTACTGTTTCATAAAGAAAGACAGAAGCAGATGAATTTATTTATTCTAATTCACTTGCCAAGAAGATGAATTCTTTAATTCCAAATCTTTAAACGAAGCAGAACGAAGCTTGGTGTGTTGTGCTGCGGTCAAACCTGTGGAGCTGGAGGTTAAATTTGATTTAGGGCCTAAACCACACGAAGAAGTGCTTGCCTAACTCGCATAGGCCATTGATTAATACTGCTTGTTTTGCAGTTTGGAGGGACTATCCATAAATATGGGATTATGCTGGCGTCGTCCTGTCAACCGAAACTGCACCCCAATTGCCTTGATCACATTTTGTGTATGTTTCGTGATTTATTACATGTTGAATGATCAAAGTTGGTCATGGTACATTTCCGCAAAAAAGGCCGTTTGCAAGACTCCTGAAGATGAAATGAACGATTTGATTGAACTGACAAAAGATGCTCATATTGTCTTGGATTTATTTAATCTCACACATTTTCCAGTATATGGAAGGTAAATGCTGCAGCTTGTTTTGGAAAAAAGTTGAGCTAGAAGTTGATGGGATTGCAGACTGTTTAAACTTACACAGTCTGCAGTAAATCAGAGCTGAACACAGCAGTTACCTTTTTGTTTTTGGAATAAAGGAGGACAAGTTGTTAGCGCTTTTTGCAGCTGAAAAGTCTGTGGGGTTTGCAGCCATTCTGTTCTCCTATTCTTTGTATTGTCATCATCAACCAATCAGATGGGTGACAAAGTGCAAAGAAGACTGTGAAATAGCTCTCCATTGACAGGGTGGTGTTTTCAACCTCAAGAGGCAACTGATGACAGTATGAAATGTTCTGTGGCCATTCAATCTACCATCTTCTGGGTGGTAATGTGTTTCTAGGGATGACAGGGATATATGCCACCTAACATCAAAGGGGAGACTCATATTTAGGCTTTGTTTGATTTTCATACCTGTGTTCAAGGATTTTTAGGAGGGAGAAACCTGTTGAACTTCCCAGAATTCAAATAACATGTCACAATAAAGGTACATTGATGGAAGATAAAGTTACGATAAACCAATTTTCAGAACTAAGACAAAGAAAATCCAAAAATAAAAATGACAATTCCAGACGTTTTTGTTAAGATTCAAGAAGCTATAAATTTCTGGTGGAACAATTTTATTTAGAAACTGAAATAGGTGGCATAGACCTGTTGCCCTTCATATGGAAGTTGCCCCCTCCAGTGGCGGCTGGCAGCGGTCCATAAGTCTCTGTCTTTTGCAGTTCTAATTATATCCTTTTCATTGATCTTCATCCAATGGCTGAGACTTGAGATGAAAGTGAGCCTCTGTCTTCCTCTGGCTCTTTTTCCTTCAATTTTTCCAGTTATTGCTACATCTTCCAGTTCTTCTTTTCTTAAAACATGCCCTAAAAATTGCAGTTGCCTCTTCCTGATCGTTACGACAAGTTTCCTTCTTGTTCCTGCCTTAGCCAGTACTTCCTCATTTGACATATGATCTGTCCAAGATATTCGAAGCATTCTTCTGTAAAACCACATTTCAACTGATTGTAATCTCTTTTCCATAGTCTGTGATATAGTCCAGCATTCACTGCCGTAAGTGAGGGTAGAAAATATGTAGCAATCTAATACTCTTAATTTTGTTTTCATTGATAATTTTCTATTTTTGAGTATCTTCCCCATTTTCTCGAAAATAGCTTTTGACATTCCGATCCTCTTCTTTATTTCACTGTCACTTCTTCCATCTGATGTAATTAAACTCCCTAGGTAACTGAACTTTTCAACCTGTTTTATCTCTCTTTCTCCAACTGTTAATTGACAGTCTGGTACATCCAATTTATACAGCACACCAAATATGGCAAGCAGGAGTAGGAGCAACTGTGAGTTGCGTTTTCGACTTTTTTGTTTGCACAAGAAGCAATGTGGGGTGAGTGGCCGAGTGGCTTATACAGTCTTCGTCAGGTGAGTGAAGTTAAGCTTGGTCGAGTGCGGTCAGATTTCGGATGGGTGACCACTGAGGCCTGACCTCGCAACTCACCTCGCCGTCCTTCGGAAGGGACGTTAAACTAGGGGTCCCGTGCCTGGATGCGGCATGCATAGTGGGCCTAAATTAGCTTTAAGTAGCTACAAATCCTGACAAGCCCACTCAAAACAAAGTGAAAACAAAACAAACGAACAATGTCTTCAAAGTGAAAATGCGTTTGACTTTCAAAAATGTAGTAAGGGTAGAAAACCGCAAAGCAAGATTACCTTTGAAGATCCACGGAAAGAGACGGCAATAGATCAACCATGACATTTGCAATCTCCCCATTTGCGATCACGTTACAGTAATTGTCCTGGATCCAATTGCCGTTAACGAGCTGTAAACGAAAACTATTCAAAATACATGTAGTTCCCTTTGAATACAGTCAGCTTGCTTTTGAGGAGTTCTGAGTTTGCACTGCAGCACGACAATCAGAGGCACCTTGCGTGGTTACCTTGTACCAAAGAAGCTCTGATAGGAAATCTTAGGAGCAAAGGAGCAAGCACTGAAAAAGACTGGGAGCACAGGAGCAGTTTGATGAAAATACGGGAACTAGGGAGCAGGGAGCACATAAATCATTGGGGTAAACGAAATATGTGAGAAATCGGGTCAAATTTTGAAGGAAGCATGTTTGCTTTTCGGTGGCAGGAAGGGTACAACGAACCATCCCTCTGTAAGAGTAATACCATGCTAGGTAAGAATTTCTTAAATAAGTTTTAAAACTTTAATGAAAATTTTACTTACCAGTTGAAACAATGATTCAACAACGTCATGGGATATCCTGTTTATTCTTTTTAAATATATTACGAGACAATCGCCGGCGAATTTCTTCAGGTAGATGCTCTATGAAAGTTGAAAATGAGTTGAGGAATTTTTGGAAATGCAAGACGTAACACAGTGATATGCAGGGACGGGGTAACACAAAGGCAATCCGATTGTTTGGGGGATTTTAAAAACATTGCATGCAGCATTTCTTTGATCATTTTACGGGAAACGCGTTTTCGGTATTAATTATTGTTTTAATGGCAGCCAAGGACTTATCTCTTTTCTTTCAGGTTTATTAGATTTGATCATTTTTGCTGGATTTAACAATTCTCTTCCTAATTACCGGGTCGTGTTTGTTGGTACCAATGTTTCAATGATACCACTTTATGCTAAATGAAGGTCATAGAAAATTGACGTAAGTTTGAAAAATCATCAAGACGCCACTACAAAAGCGGTCGTAACGACTTTGCTTCTTTTGATACAAAAAGGCAAACTATAATTCAAGGTACAGCTTATCTAAGCGAAAGTTACAAACTGGGAAATCTATTGACTCGTTTTTTACAATCAGAAATGTTTGAAGTCCAATGAATGTCCCTTGTTTTTAGGACCATCCCACTCCATACATGGTTAGTAGTCTGAAACAGAATAAGAGCTAGACTCATTCCAAAATTCTCTTGTTTCGCTGCCCCTGCAGATTTGGCGCTACAACAACAACAACAACACCAACAACAACAACAAGCGAAGGTTGGAGGGACTTATGTCATGAGTCTACATAAGAGCCAAGGCAAGCTTAGTTGGAAATATTGACTTAAAACTACGAGTTTTGCAGCTTATGAGAGAAATGAATACAATTAACCTTGATGCAATAAATACCTTTATTGATTGACCCTCTTTGACAAGACATGTGAGCAGATTCAGACATGTCTTCGCTCTAATATTTGCGTGGAAGCTATCTTCTACCTGCGTAAAAATAAATGAAGAAATTGTAACAAAATGCAAATGAAACCGTGCCAAATGTATACCTATGAGGATTATCAGAAAAATAGTATTTTGATTTGGGAAGTGAACGCAACCTTCATCAATATCTTCCAAATTCTATGCAGCAAGATTCACATTCTGTAATAAAGTTGAAATGAAGAACAGGAAACGCATTGCAAAAGGTGAGACTTGACTAATGCCACGCTCGTTTGATAAACTACCATTAATCAAAATACAGTGAGCCCCACATTCAAGAAACCACCTGAAATTAAATTTTAGGCTACTGAAAACTGATTAGCCCCCTTACTTATAAGAAACTCTTGAGGCTCATACCAAAAATAAATTTTCCTGTATTTTGATTGACATTAACTCCTGATCTGATGTTCTGGAAAACTTCTAATTCATACAGAGTTGATAAGAAATTGCAGCCAAAATATCTTAAATTTAACTCGATTCTACTGAAATTTTAAATGATTGAAATCATTGATGGCAAATACATGTGACTGATATATATATATATATATTTTTTTATCTAACCCAATTCTATCGCATATCATTTTTCTAGGACTTTCCAGAAAATATATTGGAAACACAAGAAACTTAAGCCCAAAAAATGACAAGTATATATCATATATACTAGCAATAACGTTAGTTAGTGAGTGCAGCGTCTTAGGCGAGCAATAATCTGGGGTTAGCAAGAGTGGTAATGTGAAAAAAGCACGGTTTGTTTGGGGCGAAAATGGGCCTAAGTTGCAAACAGAGGAGCTTTCTCATCGCAGCTTCCAACATGAAATGGCTCGTTATTCTTCGAATGTCGGAAATAAATTGCAAATGATGATCAAAATAGGTAAAGTATGTGGTTTTACATCGAATTTTGACATCCCGAAGCCATTTACTACGCGCAAAACCGTGCTGAGTTGATTCCGCGAGGAATTTCCGCGCACATCCCAGAGTAGGGGCAGAGCAACGAACTCACTCTGGAGACGAGACTGGCACTGAATTGATTTGACCACAAATCGACAGAAAGAAAGAGAGAGAGATATCGCACCTTGCTAATTGTTTTGATATATAATGCAGCTAACGCTGCAATAAGAAACATTTTAGGCTAAGGTGCGAAAGTGGTTTCTTAAATGTCATGCATTACTGTAATCTCTTTTGCACGTGCCTGGTATGCATTTTAATGGTAAATGAAATAAGTACGATGTTTCGAGTATAACCTGTTAACGTTTACAAGTCTACAACTCTGATCAAAATATAAAAGCAGTTAAATTAAAAACCAGAAACATCGTTCCTTACTTGTATCTCAAAGAAATCTTTGATCCTTTGAAATATGTCCACTTTGCTGTTGACGAGGTTACCCTGTGGCAAAAATCAAATTATATAATCTATGAAAAGTAGCCAAAGACACGAAAATTGAGCAAACTTAATATATTGTTCGCTTCTTCCTTGGAATTGCGGTAAAAATCGTAATATGTAACTACAAAGAAACTAGAATACTAGAGAGGTAGCAGCATTACTAGAGGAAGAGGAATAGTAGAAGACACTAAGATACTAAAGAACTGGGAACTTACATACCTAAAGTCCACCTTTTCAAAATAAGAGGTGTGAAAACGGAAGTCTTTCATTGTTTGAGGTGTTGCATTTTTTAGGCTAAAATCTTGTTCTGGGTACAAAGTTTAGTGGAAACAAATTTTTACTTTCATATCTGTCTTCGTTTGGAAATTACGGCGATTTTAATAATTTACAATTCTAAGGGCTTTTACCGTGAAATCTGATGTTTGGACAAATTTTTGTCCAAACTTTGATTTTACGATTTTACGATCAAAGCCCTTATGATTTCTAATTCTTTATATCATTGTAATTTCCAAATGACGACAGCTATAAATGTGAAAATTGGTTCATACACTAAACTTTGTATGCAAACAAGACGTTAGCCTTAATAATGCAACATCTCAAACAACAAAAGACTTCCGTTTTCACACCTCTTATCTTGAAAAGGTGGATTGTGAATCAATTTGGTAATCATAATAGATATGTAATTTCATAACCCCTGCTGCCAATATTACAAGACAGATGATGAAGCTGAAATAAACAACTTACGATTATAATTTCTGTCCATTTGCCATGTTGTTGCTTCAGTTTCTTATTCTTCGTTAGCTCAATTAGTGTTTCTAAATAATAGAGAGACATTACAATCGAGGTCTTGAATCGTAGAATGGCTCCTTTGGGGTAAGTACAGAAAATGATTGCATGTTCGGAGCTAGCAGCTCCAAGGGAGGGGAGGGGGTACTCCCATTCTTGACTTAACAGGACGTGGCGCTCAACAGGGTGTCCTTTTGTGGCAAGCATTATGCTACATGATATCTTGTTCTGTGAAAAATTATGCGACATAGCTTTTACGATTGAGCTTTTTGCTCACCTGACACACAATTTTTTTCTAATAACTGGGCAGACAATGGTTGTGATTAACAACACAGACTCATGCACTAATCCATGACATGTGTGACATTGTATATTGTTTCCACACACAAAAGTTAGAAAGATATAATACTTTGAAAAACTAATTCAAACACAAACTCACCACAAATTCGCACTTTTTTCTCCACATCACCAGCTGCAACCCTGAAAGGAAAGTTTGGTAACAATGTGTCATTATAATAATTCTATTTTGTTACAAACTAAGCTTTCTTAGGAAGAGTGATAACACTAAAAACTAGACAAAAAGAGACAAAACTAGACATTACTACCTATTCTAGAAAACAGTCTGGATCGAGTTAAGTTTCATCTATTTCATGTTCCTACATTGAGAGTCCTTAGGGTGTCATAGGGATCTACAGATTTCTGTTGCTAAGAGCACATTATACAATACCTTTGCTTCAGAGTGCTTGTGATCCTTGGTATGATTTTGATATGATCTGACAAGGTCTGTAATAAAAATGAAAATGATTTATTTCAAATACGGTACATGTGATTGATTCTTGAATGATATAAAGAATAAATAAGAGAAGATTTCCGTCAAGGCTCTATTAGGCCCCTGGAGTGTATTTAATTTTGGACACTCTGGGGGGGGGGCTTACAAGAGAGGGGCCTTACAGTATTAGAGAGAAGGGCTCATTCACAAAATAAAAACAAGGATGTATATATATATGATGGCTGTTTAGTTCTTTTGCAAGATTCAAGATACAGAGAGTCAAATACATAGATCTGACACAGTTTTATCCTGAAACCATATCAAAACCAAAATGCAAACTTATTTTATTAGCAAAATAAATGGAAAATATTTTGTAACTTTTGAAAGTTGATATATATAACAAGAGAGGGGGACTTATTTGAAATTTTTGCTCAGATGGGAGGGGCTTATTAGAAAGGGGGGCTCAATAGAGAGGACGGCTTCATAGAGCTTTTATCGTAACACAATATGAACCAATGTTGGAAATAGAGAGTGGTACTCACCAAATCTTGAAATATCTTTAGAAAGCATCTCAAAGCAACTTCAAAGGCTGTATTGGTTTCCCTGCTATGTTCCCTCAAGAAAGCATCTTCAACAATATGGATAATGCAATACAAGACACTGTCCGCATACTTACAAGCATTGCTCTGTTAGAAAAGATATGAAAAAGGCTGATGGTAAAGAAGGAAAAACAAGAAATCTACTCAAAGCACAACAGATAGGCCATAGTTCAGTAGGTCCACATCAGTCGCATACCTTTACAACAGTAGCCAGCATTAACAAGTATTTGCTGGCTTGCAGGCAAAAGATTAAAACCAAAGACTGTTCCCATTTACATGTACATCTTGCTAACCATGAAAAGTATAACATTTGCTACTTTTGATGAAATGCAGGGATGCTGGATTGGACAAATTATACTGTAGGTACAAAAGTGCAAATCTGGGGACAACACAAATAGGAAAATATTGATCATCTTTGAGAGGGCAGGAGGGGCAGTCACTCTGCCATGCCCCCCTCTCCAGCAGCCATTCTGATGATGTGTTATATATAATTGTTTTTGCTGCTTCCCATCACTTTCAGTTTATGAGAAAGGGTAAGCAAAAGTTGATTTGTAAGAGAAAACACAATTAGATCTAACAGTAGAAACAAAGAATTGAAACTTTCTCAAAATCCAATTTGCATTTGATTTTGTCCTATGCAAAAATCAATAATGTGGAACACTTTATGGCAAAATCTAAATTCCAAGGTTCTGTGGAACTTTGGTGCTCTGCATTATTGGCCTGGTCAAATCAATTGCATTGGAGAGGTTCATATCTTGAGAGATATAATGCTACTGAAGCATATTATCATCATCTTCTAATGAATGTTCAAATTTTTCCAGCCTGTGCTCCAGATCAACCTTATCATGGGCTCAAACATACAGTAGGCTACAGTAAGTAAACTCCCAATATTTGCAATTTGTTTTTGGTTACTGCTAAAGTTACTTTACTCCAAGATTCAGCTATATCACAAAAAGATGGCTTGAAAAACAATGCTTACCTCATAACTCAACAACAATTTCAATGAATCTGATGTGACCCTGTAGCAAAGGAAGAAATACAGTATATGATACAGTGGTAATTAATTAGCTTACAATAG
The DNA here is from genome assembly GCA_964019985.1 of Aurelia sp. 4 Dawson et al 2005. NCBI lineage: Eukaryota > Metazoa > Cnidaria > Scyphozoa > Semaeostomeae > Ulmaridae > Aurelia > Aurelia sp. 4 Dawson et al 2005. The sequence continues at coordinate 2,196,970 of OZ026501.1, read as the reverse complement.
TCAGTATTAAATTACAACAGTTTTGATGACTATAAATATACATTGTATAACTTAAATTTTACTCAAAGCTGGAGTTTGATTTTTGTTTTCAAGATTTTGCACCAAAGCTCTTCAAGGTTTGTAATCCTGAAGGTACTTGACAAATCGCATCACCCAAAAAGAATCTTGTCCATTTTCTTGAGCATGGTGGCGAAAAGCATCGCTGCATAAACTCACTGTCACTCCCATCAGCAATTTCTTAAAGCAACAAAACAACATTACAAAATACAACATGCCTGGCAGCAAGTATGTAAATCGCATTGACTTTCAATGGGATTTTCTATGTGATCCCAAGGATGTGGAACTGAAAAATCACTTCAGAGGAATTCAGACCTTTGAGAGCATTTTGGAATTATGCAAAATCAGGTGTGCAGTGTAAGATACCTGTATGCTGGGAAAACATGTGTGAATATGCATAGAAGTGAGCTAAAAACTTTGAAGGTGTTAGCTATGAGTGATGCAAAATTAATGAATCAGGGCAAAAAACTTTTATTGTAGCTGCAAGTAAAAAGTTTGACACTATTTTATAGTTGAGAGTGAGGACAAGTTTCCAACTTTGCATTAAATGAATTGGAAATTTAAAATGGGCAATATAGAGCAAAAAACCTCCGTGCACACAGGAGATGTTGTTAAAAAGCAGGAACACCAGAGGGGGAACAAGCCCTCCTGTCCTCTAGAAAATTCCCTATATTTCATTTTCCTCTGCCCTCAAATTTGCAAGTTTTGCCCCCTAAAAATGTGCTCCATCTGATGGCATCCCCGTCACAGAGGCATTTGAAAGAACTGCTAACCAAAGGCCTGGTTTACCATCGAGAATGACACAATTCAAATTCCTGGGGGTCACTCAGGGGGTCATATCAGGATACATAACATCAAATCCTAAAAAGTCATGATGTTCAAAACACAAGTCAACAAGGAAAAAAATACAAGGCTGCTCAGCAGTGCTGTGCCTAAAAAACCACGAGGTTCAATCCTTAAAAGATAATCAGAGGCCTGCACGAACGAAGGATGTCGTCGTGGCCTTCTTGTTGTTTTCATCTCATAAATTTTCACGTCGCGTTTGCCATATTGAAATATTTGTTGAGGAATTCGCTCTCCTCTCTGCAATGATTAAAGTCATATCATTCATTACCTCGTATCTTCCTCTTCGTCATCCATTGCAATATTCCTGCTTTCGTCACTTCTTTTCCAGTCTATGTATTTTGAGGCATCATCTTTTGAATTCTGCCTGTCCGCCAAATTCTTCCCTAATACTTTGGCTCCCTGTGTTCTAGCAACAGATATTAGACCAACTACCTAGGTCCTTTTAGCTTTCATCCGTTGTTGCTGTTGCTATTAGTTTTGTCCCAGCGGCAAATCAGTTCCCATTACGAAGCAAGAGGCTTGTGGAATTAATCTGAACCACAAAGTTGAACAACAACAACATTCGCCAGTAACTGAAACATTGTACATTTGTAGGCTCATGGCAGACGACAGCGAAGTTGCTGCGGAGAGAGCTGATGAGGTGACAGACTTCTTTTGCGAAACTGCTTCAAAGTTCGGTATATTTCACAGAAAGAAGGGATGGCCGGTAAGTTTAAAACAAGTGTTTATGCAAGAGGTTAAAAAAGCAACCGCTTTGCATATTTAATTGAAGCCTTACTCATTCTGTCCAAAAAAACTGAATCTATGCGCTGCCCTCTGCGGGAGCACAAAGGAGCACAACAATTTTGTGCGCCAGTGTGCGCCAATGTGCGCCAAAGAATAGTTGATATCTATTGTTAAATACAATGAGACATTGAATTGCCCATTGTTTTATGGCCCCTTTCTGCGCCAAATTGTGCTCCAAAAACTAGATAAGTTCTTTCTCTGCTCCAAAGATCTTCTGTCTTGAAATAGGCACTCAGATTCATTCACCCTCCAGGTAAAAAACTAGAACGCACAGGGAAATGGACAAAAAGCCATAAACTACAATGCAGTGTCCTTGGATTTTCACTGAAATGTTTTCAAAATGATTTAAACATGGCCTTTACCTCCTGCCAGTAACTGGAATTCAGTATTTTTGTGCCCATTGAATTACAGCACTTTGAATGTTACCATTGCAGATACAGGGGGCATGTCAAAGAGCCAGAAGAAGAGACAACGCAAAGCAGGACAGAAAATGCTAGCGAAATTGAATGAAGAAAAAGCTAAGCAGCAGGAAGAAGAATGTTCTGTCCAACCAAGTTCTGATCCCTTTGTCGCCTTGAAAGAAAAATTAGCTCAAGCAAAGAAAGATGGAGTGAGTTGTATTTTTCACTCAAATCTACAAAGTAAAATGACTTTGCATGACTTAGACTCAAGTTATATTTTGCATTCTAGCTGTGTCAAATTAAGATGAATTATACAATTCCACACTTATTTCAAATGCGAATTTAATGTGACTGTTTCATACATCAAGATTTCTTACTTAATCATTGCAACAATTGGATTGTGCCTCTGTGTTTGATTATGGCTCACAGGTATGCAGTTCAATCTTTCAAAATGTTGCCATGTCAATAATCTTTGCCAAGCATGCTGCTTAAATCTATTCAAAAGGAAGGAATGAATCTGAAAGCAGCAGATTCAAAGCAGTTTGCCAACTTCCATACTGTATGTGATGAAAAGATATTGAGGGTGGCTTCTTTGTTTGCAGTTTATAATGCCTTGGGCCCAAGAAATTGATCTTGCATTCTTTGTTGAACCCTTTGCAACAGGATACACACACAGAATGATCGGAACCAATTGCATAGGTGGGCAATTAAAACCTCCTAAACAATGGAGAGCATTCTCAGGACTATAGCGAACATCGGCAAGGTTAACAATTTTAGTTGACCGAAACTGAATTAAATGTGACATAAGCTAAGTCACATTTTGGTCACAGATGCAATTTGATAAGTCAAAGATGCCACTACTGGAAATAAAAGATGCTTTTGTAAATTGCATTAAAGGCGCTGTTAATTCACACTTAGTCATTATTTCCAATCTTATTTTAATTTGACGTGACAAAAGTGTGAAAGACTATTTCAATCTTTCTTAGAATCATGAGTTGGCACGTAAAATCAGGCAAGACATTTGGGTTCTCCAAGACACAACAGCTGGCCACAGGTACTGTACAAATTACTGCTTCTAAATTTTATTTAAGATGGACCCTTTTTCCAGGACTGCAGTGCCACACTGCATGAGTGGTTTAAAGCCCCTGCACTTTTGTGCAATAAATCTTTATTCATTTGGTCATTAAGTTCAATTTGTTTTGTTCTTGTGGAGGGCCAAAAATACCATTCTACTTTGAGGCTTCCTATGGTCTTTTGCTTTTTGCTGCAGATGAGAAATCTATGTCAGAGGCACCAAAATCTGATCTACTAATGTATAATACAGTAATTACACTCAAATACAGTAATTACACTCAAATACAGTAATTACAGTAATTAATCACCATAAGACCTCAATTCAGCTCATAAATAGAGCCAAAGCACATCATGCGAGCTGTTTTCTCTATTTTAAATCTTTCTTAGACCAGATCTCACTGCAACAGAAGTAGATGAATCTTTGAACAGGATTGCATCAAACTGTGTCAGTACCAAAAATGAAAGCCCCATGGCAACATCAGTCAAAGAGCCAGAGACAAAGTCTGCTCTCAGTCCTGTTGAAAAGAAAATACGAAATTTAGAGAAAAAGCTACAACAGATAGATGTTCTTAAAAAGAAGCAAGAAAATGGAGAGAAATTAGAGAAAACACAGGTAACAGACATTTTCCTCATATTGTACTTTTCTTTTTGTGGCAAAAGAATTGCTGTATCATCCACATAGCAAATCTCTGGTCCAATCTACTGTATTGTCTTCATTTGTTTGAAAGGTGGGAAGATTTTTTGAAGTTGTAAAGTTGAGAATTTCTTTGAAAGGATAGATTGCTTGATTCAGTAATGAACGAAGCAAAGACGATCAAGCTTCGTCAGTATCATCTGCATATTTTGGTACCTTTAATTCATTCATACATACTGTACATACCTTCATTCATTCATTCACTCACTCATTCACTCATTCTTTACTTTTGTAAGTAGGCTTGAAGAGCTGTTTCTAGCTTTTAAAGGCTTTTTTCCATGCCACCTCCTCCAGGCCAGGCATCTGGAAAGTCACCAATCTAGATTTTGATCTCATACAACACATGGCTAAGTCAATGATGTGACAGCAGAAATCAAACCATCTCACCCATGGCAAGTTTGAAGTATCTGTGCATTCTGAACAAATTTTACCTTAATTTTTGCATGTTCACAGGTCACAAAGATTGAATCAGAAGGTGAAATACGAAAAGAGATTGAAGAAATGCAAGAGATTTTAGCCTCGTTATCATTGACAAGGTGATACAAAGGGAGAGTGAGATATTATCAGCGAAGACATCCACCAGGTATATCATGGAGCGGAGAGGGCAGTGTATCTTTAAAATGGCACTGTATCATTCTGTTGCCTCTTTCTTTTAATTGAAGGACTTGGAGGAACTTTCAGGAAATCTAGCCGTAATTCTTCCATGGAAATGTTTTGATATCTTTATCAGTCTTAAAATGGTGGCATCAATAATAATTGACGCTGCGATATCATAACATTTCTAAATCGCAACTCGAAGAGTGACAAACTTCTGTTTGCCGCGGTATTGTAGGCCTTCATAAACTATGGCTTTCTTGAAAATTGTTTCATCTTTCCTCAATTGATGTTCAGAAGGATTTCTGATGAATTCAGTTTTTTCAGAACCTTCCACGAATTTTTCAATAAAAGTAAAAAATGCTGCCATTTTGAGAAAATAGTCAAGATATCGAAAATTGCCGAGGTAGGATTTTAGCAAATTACGCAAAGTTCTTTCCAAGTTATCAAATTCAAAGGAAAGATGACAGAATCTTACACCGCTCTTTAGAGATGTGAAATTTGATGCTAGTACAAGAGGTAAGATCGGACTTGTAACAGAAAGCAAATTAGATATCGTTGAAAAGGAGAATGTTCAAGAATGAGCACTACGAGAAAGACTGATAGCATCTTGGTGATACCTGTGCGGGAAAGGCTCCAAGGGGACTGCCACACATTCGCAGGGCAACCAATGGATTTGATTAGGTATGACGACATGTTGTGATATGCAGAAATTTTAAAAGTCTATTTATGCAAGATTAGTGACATTATTTTGAGACCAGTAGATATGTATCGTGATTTGTCTTTCGCTGTATCGTGGAGAAATGTAGGGTAGTTGAAGAGCATTTCTTCTGTTGCACTTTCCCATGGGACTTAGCATTATTCTTCAGTTGTTGAAAACCAACTTTTGCCATTTCCCTTCCGTTTGCTACAGCCTACAGAGTTGCAGCATACAGTACAAATCAACAAAACTAGAAAATTGAAAGAGTTACATAATCTAACCTGAGTACAGACTTTACCTTTTCCTTGGCTACCGCTTGGCCTTAGTCTGAACGCAGGCTAAATTTTCTCTTGATTGGGAGAGCAGAGCTGGGAAGTGAGAGTTTAAGTCGCCACTCAACGTTATTTCATGTGCAGGTTCACTCGACGTCCGGGAGAGAGAGAGTGCACAACCAGACCTTGGTCGGGCAAGTGCCATCAAAGTTTTAAGATATACCCGTTGAACGCGAAAATCAATTCCATGCTGCCTGATACCAATGTGATAAAAGTCGGTACCGTTCTTTGTACCAAACTCGTGAAAATCGATGCCCCTTCCCGATGGCACGCCCCCGTACCCGAAATGCCGAAATATATGTTGTACCCCCTCCCCCTCTCAGGTTCAACGTCTGGAGCTCAAAAGGGACTTGTGTCCCAATCCGTGGTATAACCCATTTCTTTCGTATAATTTTACGTCTGTCTTCTGTTGCCTGTAAAGGAGGATGCTACTGCTATGATGCTTCGCAACGCCAAAGTATTTATCCCGGAAAGAATTCCGGTAACAAAGAGATCTCCATCTCGGTAATTTGCAGTGTTTTATCTCGCCCATCCATAACGAAAACACTGAGTATATTTTGAATGCTCTATGATTATCCATTGAAACTATTTTTACAATCGAAGAGGAATGATCGCATAATTTGACGTCGCTTGATGATAAAGAAGCAGGTTGGAAATGGTGAAAAATTTTGTAACTTTGATTATTTCAAGCGGACTGCGTAAAATAGAGTGAATAAATTATTTCATTGATTCTCTCTTAATTAATTAGCCACGCAGAAATATCAAGGCTGATACTATACACTCAATGCATTTCACAGGCAAGATGAAATCAGTTTTGCTTCAACGTTTATTTGTTTTCCTGTTCGCTGTTTGTTTTGCTTCCGCATTGGATGTCCAAAGACTTGAGCGCAAACTCGAAGAATTGATGAATAAAAATCTTGGTGTTCGTTTCATGAAGGTACGTATGTGATTTCTTTATTTCGTTTGATTGCGTTGCTTAGACAAACGAAGTTTGTCGCTGGTAAGTCGATATTGCCACCGACGCAGTTTATCTGGAAGGCAGGCATGACCGTGACATTTTCATTATGGATTCTACCATGGCTGTTTTGCTCTTGCAGCTATTTGTGTTCGTTAAATTATTTTTGTTCCATTCCAAATTTAGTATGAAGACATTTGACAGTCTACTGCCACTGTGCCACTTGAAGGCAATGGTTTAAAAGCTTAAGAGGTGTCAAAATGATTTTAAATATCCTTCTATCGTCTATTTTAGTTCCTGTTCGTTTTTGACACTGCATTGCAAATAGCTACTGCAAAGTATCAACGCTTGATAGATATGAGCAAAAGATAACCTGCCAAAAGCTTATCAAAATCGTCTGGCTGCAAGTATGACTCTGCCATTTCTACAGCGTGTTTGACGATGTTCTCAATGTGGGTCAACGTGATAGGGTATGGATAATTGTGGTTACTTTCGCGTGCCATGAACATATTGGTAAAGTAACTGGTCAATGAAAGTTATTGAAGTTATTGATACTTCTAGCATTACCACAGCATCAGAATATCCTTCCCTGTCAAAAGAAGAAACTTGCATTCACTTCACTGACTCAAAATTTTGATACTAACATTCTGAGAAGTGAAAATTTTGGACAATTAACTATGACCTCGAGCGAGGTTGTAATAGAGAACCTATTTACAGACAAAGATGAACGAACAGTTTAGTGACGTAATTCAAATGTCTGTCCTGCGCAAGGAATGCTGAATTGCCCTCCCCCTCCTGTTAAAGGCAGTCTGTCACGCATTTGATTGGGTGATTGAACTGAATGCAAAGAATAGGAAATTTCAATGGCTGCTAATCCTCTGACTTCCTGCGGCCGTGGAAAGTCAAGGCGTAGCCTGATAACCAGACCCGATAGTCAAGGCGGTTATCCCTCCTTTGTTTCAAATACACAGATCCACAAAGAAATCTAACTGCAGCTCTTTAGGGCCCCTTGCAGAGTCTTGTCCGGTAACTTTCTCTTTCTGTTTTTATTTACAGGACCACTATGATAACCTTGCTTATAAAAGTGTGCAACTGAATGGACCAATACTTCTTGATACAGTAAGTTTGTAACTGTTATTGCTCTGCCTCTGGCAGGACTTTTCCAGACCTGGGGAGCTTAGGGGGTAGGAGCCCCCCAAAATTCACTGAGCCCCCCGTCGGAACTTGAATTTTTGAAAATTGCTATACACTGTCGGCACTCCTGTAACTTGCTTGTCATTAGAGAGTTTCGTCGAATTTTTAGCCAATCAGACAGGTTTTCTCCGTAAAAATTTTTCTTGCTTCACTCGCTGTCGGCACTTTGACAATTTTCGTCCCCCAGCATTTCATCCTGGCGCCGTATCTGGACGTTTCTATTGCTACAGTCTTTTCAAAACTAGTTTTCACTTAAACATGTCCGCGAAAAACAATTGACGGATTTGATATGAGTAGTTTTTACCCTACGTTACGTAGTTTTTTACATCTCAGGTGGAGATCAGACGAGGAGCGTATCACGTTCGAAAAAACTCGTACACTTTGGCAAAAATCCTCCCTTATTCAAGAAAAATCCGCAAAATCCCTGAAAATCATATTTGTTGTTTTTAAAAATCTTTTGATATCATCAATCAACTAGTAACTTGTAAATTACAAACATGCGGCCGGGTAGCTGAATCATAGTATTGTTGGATATAAAATGATTTCGAATCAGGAAAGATTGTCCCCAAAGCGTAGACTTGCCGCAAGTCTTTCAGGTGACTTATTACAGATGACTAAATAAACTTGGGATAAGTCTACCAAAAGTGCTGTTTGGCTGCAAGGGGCTCTTTCAACTGGATCGCCTCTGCGGAGGATTTGAAATAATGGAACCATTTCTATGGATAGAACGAGCATTTGCAAGTGACATAGAATTTGCCTTTGGTACTTTGACCTTGCAACCATGGAAATGAATTACACTGTTATTCAAATTTGTTTTCATTGACTTGTGTTGAAAGGAAGGAATCTATAAGAGGAAGTTGATTTTAGGACGCATCTTGAAGCAAGTTTAGGGCAAGTTTATCGAGTGTTTGTGACTTTGCAGTGCTTGGAAATTCGAAGGTGGACTTCTCGAGCTTGTTACGTTCTACAGAGAGAACGTTACAGTTGCTGTAACGTAACAAACTCTTTTGGTGGAGAGTTTGCTTCTTACATTGAACCAATGTGGAATTTAGCTTCGATCCCGAGGAACTGAAGCTTAAAAGTGAGTTTGTTTTGGTTTCTTGCGTTATCCACTGATGTCGAACACAGCTTTGCATCTCTGTAAGTTTTGGATCTTTCTTGATGTTTAACAGGTCCCATAAAAGCTTCCACCTTCCATATCGGCAATTACCAAGTATTTGTTCGTAACTTGAAATGAAATCTCAAACTCCAGTCCCTTTCCAACTTCGCTGCAAAGTCACCGTTATCTTTCCTTCATCAGTTGCAGTCGCCGTGTCAACCTATTATCGTTATTCTTTTCTTCGAACCAGCCAATGAAAACCCTCACTAATTGTTAGGCTGGCCAATGATAACCTATTCATTCTTCCTTTCCACCAATCAAATAAAGTCGTGGCATGTGACTGCCATTGTTTTAACAATTGCCTAATTAGCAAGGTATGCGCTCAAATCTCAAATTCACTCAGCTACACACAGATTAGTAAGCGACCTTCGGCCGCAAAAATTTACAACACGATTGTTGGAGATTTTACTCTCCAGAACGCTGATTCTAATAGCTATGAACCAAGACGACTCTCAAAAACAAGACGTTTGTAGTTTGCTCATATTTAAAGGGAATCGACATGGTTAAAAGCTGGCCCGGGCCAGGTCAAAAATATAATCTATTGTACTTGGCGGTCTCGAGGCATCCGGTTTCATTGTTTGGCTAAAGAAACAAAGGATTTGTGGGCATTTCTTTGGCCTATTTATAGCGGCTACGAGATATAGCTATGTCTATTCCCTTTAACTCTCTCATGACACTTTTGCATACTACATCAATTTCTCTAAAGTGTGCGTGTTAACCAATAACCATGTTACCTAATTTCTGCATTAAATTCTATGCGTTTTCAAAATCAACCAATCACAACTAGGTAAACAAGGTAATAAAATTAATCCTTCTGCAATAGCTCAACAATAGGTTGCATTACTAATGACTTATACTTTAGTAATTTGATGCCATGCCTCGTAATCAAAATGAGGTTATTACGTCAATAATCTTTTGCAAACAATATGAAGAAAATATGTTTCTAAAGAATAAAGATATGCCGCATTGTCACGACATCCGAATGAATGAGCAGTGTCTCTTTGGAGGAGCATTGGTGTCTCAGCAATTATCACAACAATACATATCAAAATTCATTACGTAATGATAACGCGCAATGGGATTCCACAACAACGATGCTTATTACGCTACTTGCAAAATACTGTACTTGATACTACAAAGTACGATGCCACGAGGAGCAAGGTGTCATACATACGTACCCCGTTTCTTTAAGGAGGAAGAGGAGAAAAAACCAAAACTACATAGGACTACTCATAAAGACAATTCACTAAAAAGGGGACTTCGCGGTTGCTTGCTTAAATTGTCTTGTACGCTCTTCTGAAGAGTCTGCGCTCCCCGGACACACCCCTCTCGGAGACGCACTTAGATTTATCTGCTGTACCCGAGAACAAAGGAATTGCTGTTTTTAAAGCCTTCATTTGCTTGCATTCTGTTGTGCCATAAATCAGCAACCACTTGTCAGAGTAACTCAAACAAAATCTCAAACAGCATGTTGAAGCCTATTCTGCTCAACAGTGCCGAAATTTACAGTTACCTTTCCTCCGTAGCCGCAGCCCCATAGACAGGGCACTTTTTTGGACATCCAGTACATGGGGAAACTTCAAGGCATGACTAAACATCAGAGAGACCTTTAACTGCATAATCATCATGATCATGGGCAATTTTTATATGCTTTCAAACATATCTCCGTTCTTATAGCTGGTAAATGGCTTGAATGCGAAAATCGGAAGAGTGCGTACGACGCTTGAAAACTGGAAGAAAACGGTTGAAGGGGTTTATGCGAATGAAGGGAGCAATCCTGCAGGAGAAGATCGTAACCTCATTTTATGCTGTAAATATCCATACCAAACGCAATTCAACTACCAGTTTGAATTCAAAGTAAGTACGATTTCAATGGCGGTGGTAGAGAAGGTGTTAAACCACTCTTCAGATATTTTTTAACTCCAGACATTTTCGTTACTGTCAAGATATGTCCTATCAGTATTGCTATAACAAACTAAAAACATTGCATAATGGCTGTGGCTGATTTCCAGTCAATGGAATCTTCCAAGCGTGCGGAAATTCTATTGTTCGCGGGAGAAAATGTCGCTCTGAAATTGAATCGATAGTTACGGCGGACCAACTTTTTATTGTCTAAAATTCCGCCCGCTCGGAAAATTCCGCTGACTGGAAATTGCGCTCGGAAGATTTCACCTATGCCATTCATATTGGGAAATATGCAACGCATTCTGAATTGTTGATGCATCGCATGTACATATGTGCAATACCACTATAGATGTGCTTTTTCTTGGTAAATGTTCAATTCAGTTCAATCCTTTGGGGCAGATCAATTCATCCCTCCTACGTACAAGGTACAGCAAATCAAAGTGGATAATTGAATACTCATTGATTTCTGTAATGAGCTAGATATAATTTGCATGTTGTATCCACATCAACCGTTTAAACCTTTAAATTTCATGATAAACTTGGCAGAACTAACTGTTTCTCTTTTTAGGTTGATTTGAATGGAGTTTGCGAGATTACACCCTATAATGAAAGTCTGCACAACACTAAATTCAAACGCTTGAAACAGGAAACAGTAAAGTCGTTTGTGGTGCAAGCTTACAAAGATATGGTTGGAAAAGGCCTGTATATATATTATGGACAAGAAGATGGTTATTATCTACAATTTCCTGGAACGCACGGATCCAAAGATTGTCATGACTTTGACCCTAGAACAAGGTGAAGAGGAAATTTTATTACACAGCTGCGTTTTCGTTTCTATCCGTTTTTGTGGATGAAAACGCTGCCTGCTCACATTGTTCCGTTTTCAAACGAATAAGCTATGAATACGATTGGTGTTAACACCGCTCCAGCAAATGCTGTTGTTGGTTCCTCTTTCAAAACAAAGCCTTTTGTTAATAGCTGTCAAAAAGGCGCCAATCGCCAGTTTGATTACCATTATAATCAGTAGCCTAGGAATGCGAAGCGTTTTTAGATGTCTCCGTTTTGGCATTGGCATTCAAAACAGATCGTTTTCACAATACCATGTGCCTAGCCTGCGCGTGGACCCGTTATTCAAAAGAAGAAAGGATCTACGAAACAATGAGCAAAAGCTTGCTACAGTGAGTTCCAGATTTTTAGAACTTAATTTATATGCAGCCTTTGTTGAGACGCGTTTCACATATTATTTGAATAGGGGATTAGGATAATTAACGATAATTACTCGAGTGGCCGTAGCAAGCTTTCACTCGTTGTTTCGTAGACCCTTTATTCTTTTGTGCCCAGCTCTTTACCTTTTCATTGGCCTTTTCGAAAGCTCCCTTTTTACAGCGGAGCAATGTGAGCGCATGGCCGAAACGGATAATTTTTTCAAAGTTTTAAAATAAAAATGGAGAAAGGATGTTTCTGGTTTGAAAAATCGTCGCAGCTATATTGCGCTCTAGTAACTTCCTTATTCTAGGCCAACTGATGAGATATCAATTTCATTTTCAGTTTCTTCTTATCGCTTAGTTATTCTATCCCGAATCCGAATATGACATAGAATTATTCTATCCCAAGTTCGAATATCCTTTTAAAATTCTATCCCGAATCCGAATATGACATGGCGAGTTCTTGCTCACTTTTGAATGCATTAGATGGCCTGTGTTGATGAATGGCTGGAAAATTCTACGCCATAACGCCGCAAAAGTCAAATTTTGTGGGATAGAAGACCTGAAGGAGCTGGGTGCACCAAAGTAACATGTGCAAAAAACGTTTTATCCTCTTAGCAGATGAAATTCCGCGGATTGATGTTATTCTGTTATGGAGTACTATTTCGTTTTCTAAAGGGCACCAAATGTGCTGACATTGGCCTGTTAACCAGACCCGATTTCGGGTCTAGTTAACAGGCTATGCTGACATATATCCCAGTCACTTGAGGTAAATTGAACTTGAGGTAGGTCATGATTCTAAGCGGTACGCATCGCTTATTCTGGGCTGTTAAAAGGTTGGCAAGTATCGGCTTACTCAACTCAAGTAAATCGTTGAAACTGATTAAACGTTCTCCCTATTCAATGAGATATCAACCAATGTTCTTCTCCAAAAATATGTTTTAGGCCGTGGTACGTGTCTGCAGCTACTCAGAAGCGAAAAGATGTTGTTGTTTTGGTGGATGTCAGTAAGAATATAGACGTTAAAATGACTAATGAGTTGGTTACATCATTTCTCAAGACTTTGGAAACAAGAGACAAGGTTCTTATATCAATTCATATTTTTCTTTTCTTCACCGGGCTCGGGAACTATGCATATCGCTTCGGTTGCGCTACCTTTGCTCCTAGACTAAGCAAGATTTGTTCTTATTATCTAGGCCTATTTCTTACATCTTTTGATTTTATCAGTTCTCGATGACTCTCACCATTATACAAGGAAATTAGCACAAGAATATACGGGGGTCGTGTTGAGCTAAGTTTTCCTGAATGAGATAAGGCGTCAACGGTAGAATATCCTGGCCTGTGAGGCCTTGAACAAATCTCTGCTTAACTCAAACGAACTTTGGTGTAGCTATTGGCGTTTTACTTCTTTCAAGAGAATTTAGCTTCTGTCAGCGCGACCCCCATACATCCTTGTGCTAATTTTCTTGCAGCGTGCCCAAAACGACCGTGGGTGAAAGTGACACTTTAATCTTAAAGGGTTGGTGCAAGGTTATAAGCCTTTATTTGCACAGTGCAGAAAAATCTAAAAATAGCGCATTGAAATTGATGACCCACACGTGTTGTTGATAATCCATAGCTAAAGAAACAATGCTGTGTTTGATATTTTCTTTGTTCTATTCATAGAGAAGCCCATTTACCATTGCACACTCCCTTTAAATTATCGTAACTTTTTGTATGTTTCTTCTTACAGATAGCCGTAATACCGTTTGCAGCTACTCCATTCTCCAATCCTGATTCTTGTTACAATTCACAGTTGGTTAAAGCGTCCCCAGCTAATCTTTTGGCGATACAGACATTTGTGAAATCAAAAATTGCAATGGCTACCTCCGGGAATGCTGGTAAAGATTCAATTATGAAACATTTTAATAATGAAATATATGGGATTCTTCAACTCCCCAGATGGATGACTTAATTACTCCATTTTTGTAGTATTCATACTTTGTAACAGCTCTCGGATTTATAGATGTCGTTTTGAAAGGACTGCATTAATTGATGTACTACTTTTCTGGATTTATGGGTATACCTTCCAGAACGGTTTGCTGCTTTATAGGTGGTACTGTTTTTTTCTGCATGGCAATACTCGTGGCATTCTAGATTGTCTAAATATAGGCATTTGCCAATGTATATAGTTAAGGAAGCTCCTTGAAGTTTGACCTACCATAGTTCATTTGATAACAGAGAGACTAATTCTGATTGGAAATTTGTAGAGTCTGTCATATCATTCCGTAGTTATAGGCGATTACTCTTGGTAGGTCTGTTATAGTGTGGTGGTTAGGGGGATTCGGGTGTATTTTTGATGTGCAATACACTTTGTGCAAGAACCTACGCGGTTGCGAAAAGGTGTAATTCAAGCGGACGGTTAGCAGTTTTTCGCTTACTTCGTGGCGGAAAGTTGTTTATTCCGTCTTCGAGACATTGCCCTTGCGTTGCTTTTTACTGGATAAACTTCATTATCTATCAATGTTTCGCGTGGCTTGCAAAGTGCTGTCATCGTAATTAGATGATTCATATAAATTTCCTTAGGATTTCTGCTTCATTGACATGCAATAGCAATCCTAGAAAAGAACATTCATCGTACTGAAGAGGACAGACGGTTGCAGTTTATGAGTGGATATGGCTCGCGGTTAACGGGTTAGAACCCAAATTTTGGCGATTTTGCGGCATTTAGGCACCCTATAATGAACCCCCATCTTGGAAGGTATTTTGGAAGAGCCCGGATAAGGTTTGATAGAAGTTAAAACCAAATTTTACAAGTGCTCAGCTTTTTATTCATTTTCTCTGTATTCAATCTTAGTTCATGATGGGTTTATTTTGTGACCTTTTTTCGTAGCTTACGACCGAGCAGTGTACAATCTGGCGTTCACAAAGGCATTTGATAAATTTGTATCTGGTGATCAAACTCGAGGTAATTTTTGCAGCATCTTTGTTATTTGAGCACTTTAGCTAATCTTTGATATCTTTTCTACTTTCAGAATTATTGCGTTTTTCTCTTCATTGAAATAATGCACAAAAAAATTTTGACCAAAGATTGTTGATATACAGCACTTCTGTTTTTCTCCGACCAAGTCAAAATCAAGTTGGAAACTTACTGATTTTAACATTGCTTGGAACCACAGAAATGCTGTTTTTGAAGCAACCACTAATTTTACCTTTTCGCTGCCATAAATCAGCAACCACGTGTCAGATTTCCTCATATAAGGTTTCAAACTCTAAGTTTAAACCTGACCCATGCAACTGTGTAAAAAACGAGGCGATTGAATCTACAGCTCCTCCACAGTAGCCCCAAAAATGGGGCACAATTATTTTTGGCTTTTATTTAATTTATTTCACTTTATTTTGTTTTATTTCACAATTATTTTGACACTCTGTGGTTTTCAAAGTTCATCATACTGTAAATTACAGGCTAGAAGGCATTTTACCTTCCTTTGACTCAGCTGGTATGGTTTGCTTGTTTACAGAAAAACTGATATTCTTGGTCAGCGGTGGTAGACCTGACGATGCAAACAATGAAATCATGCGTGCTATTGTGAATGGGAATAAGAAAGTGTCCTTCAAAGCTGTGATAAGTGTCTTCGTCATCAATAGTAAGTAGAGTCAGAGAATCTAACCGTATGTTTTCTTGGTGTTCCAAAAACGTTTACGAGCAAGATGATACTTTGCTTCCTGAACTCAAGTGGTATTATATTGGCAAGTACTTTGCATCACCATGAGGCTGAGAGGTTTAGCCTGCGTGCATCCCCTGCTGTTCCTTTAGAGTTGAAACTTCCCGTTGAATTGAATTCATTTTCTGACGCCAGTAGTGTCTGCGAACCAGCGAATGAAAGCCTGTTCTGATGAAAGCCTGTTCTGAGTCACGTGCTGGTTCCGCAAAAACACGGAGGGACCTTGGGATTACGATACTTGCCTTAAATGAAACTAAGCTCGATCCTGGCTACCCAAAGGAGTTAACTAGTGTGGCTGGTTACCAGCAAGAACGTCTGGATAGGACAAGAAATGGTGGTGGTGTTTCTATCTATGTCCGGGACTCCATCAAGTACAAACGTCGTCTTGATGTCCCCACTGATGACCTGGAACTCATTTGTATCGAGGTTGAACCACCAAAAAGCAAGTCCTTTCTTGTTCTCGCTTGGTACCGTCCACCCAGTGGCCCTGTTGGGTCGTTCAATAGGCTGGAAAAGGCTCTTTCTTTTGTGGACAAAGAGGGTAAAGAAATAATCCTCTTAGGAGACACAAATTGTGATCTCACTCCAAAACAAGCTGAACAACCTATAGACAATGATTCAAAGCACATGCTTGATCTCTATGAGTTGTTCAGCTTTAAACAGCTTATTGGGGGACCCACTAGGGTCACTCTAACTACTTCTTCCACTATTGACCATATTGCTACAACATGTGCCAGAAATATTGTAAAATCTGGAGTGCATGAGATCTCCTTGAGTGACCATTATATGGTCTACTGCGTTCGGAAATTTAATGGAGCAGTAGAGAAAGGCCATAAAATGATCAAAACTCGGAAGATGAAAAATTTTAATGAAGAAGCATTCCTGGCTGATGTTTCTGGCATATGTTGGGAGCAAATGCTTACTGGAACAGATGACATCGATGTTCTTGTGTGCAATTGGTCAAACCTGTTTTCTTTGATCATAGAAAAACATGCCCCGATGACCGCAATGCGTGTCTCAGAGAAGTACTGCCCCTGGATTGACAAGGACCTGAAGAAACTAATGCAGACCAGGGATAAGCTAAAAAAGGCTGCAGCCAAAAGAAAGTCCCCATTTCTTATGGACTCTTACAGACAGATCCGTAACAAGGTCAATGTCCTTAACATCCAACTAAAGAGGCAGTATTATACTAATAGGATCTCTGATTGTCAAGGTAACATGAAGGAATCATGGAAAGCAATCAATGAACTCCTTAATAAGAGATCAAAGTCCAGCAACATCGATTGTCTTAGAGAATCTGGTTCTGAAACTGTTCACCAAAAAGATATTTCTAATGCAATGAACAGTTTCTTTTGCTCCGTAGGTAAGAATCTTGCTGACAAAATAGATCCAGCCCCAAATCCCCTTCTTGCTGGTGACTATGAAATTAACAAACACAAGGCAACATTCCGCTTCAGGACTATTGAAGTGCAGGAGATCAGGGATGCATTTGCCACCGTTAAGACTGCAAAGAGCTTTGGGACTGACAACATCTCTAGCTACTTTCTGAAGCTTGCGCTGCCCTTTATTGAAAATTCGCTTGCTTTCTTGTTTAATACATCCATTGAAACAAGTCGTTTTCCTGACTCATGGAAAGTTGCTAGAGTCACTCCTATTTTTAAGGATGGAGATAAGACTGACAAGTCTAACTATCGACCAATATCAGTCTTGCCTGTCATCTCGAGGCTCTTTGAAAAGTTAGTAACAAACCAGCTGTACCAGTACATGAATGATAACGGGCATTTTACATCTGGCCAATCCGGGTTTTTGCGCCTTCATTCTACAGTAACATGCTTACTTAAAAATACTGACGACTGGTACAATGGAATGGATCTTGGTAAGCTTGTGGGTCTAGTGTTCATTGACCTCAAAAAGGCATTTGACACTGTAGATCATAACATTCTCTGCAAAAAGCTTGAGCTCTACGGTTTACAGCAACGCGAACTCTCTTGGTTCAAATCCTACCTTTCCAATCGGAAACAGTTTTGTAGGGTTAATGGGGTTGATTCAAGAATAGGGGACATAGAAGTTGGTGTTCCACAAGGTTCATGTCTTGGCCCTCTTCTCTTCCTCATCTACATCAACGATCTCCCACAAGCTGTCCAAGATTCTACCGTGTCCATGTATGCTGATGACACCAGTTTGTGCTACCAGTCTCACGATTTGACTCGGCTAAATGAGGCTATTAATAGTGACCTTAGAAAACTGGATACGTGGCTACAAGGCAACAAGCTTTCCCTGAATGTCGCGAAAACTCATTCTATGCTTATTTCTACCAAGCAGAAACACAACATTCTCAAAAGTCAAAATAAAGACTTGGTTCTGAAAATTCGCGATAATGAGCTTGAAGTAGTCAAAAAAACAAAATACCTTGGTGTGCAAATCGACTGCTCCTTGGATTGGAAAGAACAAATCAAGGCAGTCTCTAGCAAGGTCTCGAGGGCAGTTGGCTTTTTAAGACATGCCAAGTCTTTTCTCCCGGAAGAAACCTTGCAAACTCTCTACACAGGTATCGTGGAGCCCCACTTTCGATACTGCTGTTCTGTCTGGGGCTGTGCCGGTTTAACTGAAATTAATCAGTTGCAAAAGCTTCAAAACCGTGCTGCTAGGATGATAACGAATAGCAGCTTTGATGCCCCTAGCAGACCTCTTATTAAAGGGCTGGGATGGAAGACCGTTGAGGAACTTGCTTCTGGTGAATCTAAGACAATGGTCTTCAAGTCTCTGAATGAGCTGGCTCCACAATACCTGTGTGACCTTTTCACCCGAAATTCGTCCTGCTCATCATATAGCCTTCGTGACACGGGGACCAACCTGAGGTTACCGATGAAAAGGTCAGCAAATGGCCAGAGATGTTTCTCTTATAGAGGTGCAAAACTATGGAATAGCCTGTCCGCCGAGTCAAAGCAGGCAACCTCTCTGTATGGTTTTAAGAAAACTATATAGAAACTGTTTTCTTTCGTTTTGATTGTAAATTTTAAACATTATTGTAAATAGGTTTTGGATATTGTAAATAAGCTTTTATAGTTTAATTTAATTTTAGGTTTTATAGTTTAATCTAATTAATAGCTCCTTACTTTTTATCTTAGACTGTAATTAATATTTTTATTGGAGGGCCCCTTGAAAATCAACTTGTTGAAGGGCAACCCTCCTTAAAAGAATTAAATATGAAATATGAAAAATACGGAACTATTTTCATTGATTAATAAACAATCCATTGTCTTGCGAAGTACGTCATGTGGTTTTTACTTCATCCTAATTGCAAAATGGCCTTGTTGAAGAGCAAAATGGCCTCGCAAGACAATAGATTGTTTATTAATCAATGAAAATAGTTCCGTGTTTTTGCGGAACCTGCACGTGACTAAGAACAGGCTTTCATTCGCTGGTTCGCAGACCCTACTGGCGTCAGAAAATAAATTCAATTCAAGGGGAAATTTCAACTCTGCGGAAACAGTAGGGGATGCACGCAGGCTAGAAAGGTTTCGCTACCTTCTGACATGCTGCTTAGTTATTTAAAAATGAATGAATGGCGCTAAGTCGAGATAATCTGTAAAAAGAACTAAGAAAGCTCGTATGCACCTTATTGTTCCTCTAGCTAAGCAATATCCCTGCACTTGATGTTTGGAGGGCCCCTGGGAAACACCTGTTGAAGGGCAACCCTTTCTAAAAATCAAATATGAACTTTGAAAAATATGACTAAATTGTCAATTATAGAATGCCTAGATTATTTCTGCTAGGGGCTTTGTCTCCATTGATTCTCTTCAATCTACGACTGCTCTTTGCATGTGTACTCTACTCTGCCTGCGAAAAGCATGAAAAACTAGATTTACAAAAAATGATATTCCATATTTCTCACTTAGAGTGAAATAATCGCCACCTTTAAGTCGTCTTGGGAAATTTTATCAAATATATACAGAAAGATTAGTCTCTGCTGGTTTTGAAAATTTAGTGTTTCAGAGCCAATTTGGCATTCAGTCTTGCCGCCATCCAAAAATACAACACACAAGTAACGGAACTAAATTGGTAATTTTTTATTGATTCATTTATTCATACATATCTTCTCTTTCCTTTAGCTGCTTCTAATTTGAATTTGAAAATTCATGATGCTATTGTCAAACAAAGCTGTACAGAATACTTACAGAGTTCAGAATGCGCCGCTGTAATGCCGAAGCCTCCTGTGAGTTACTTTTATTTACAAAGAGTTTTGGAGGACAAAATTTTGGATTTTTTCCTCGGACATTCCAAAAGGCATTTTGAATGATTACGAAAACTGTCTATTTACAGTTTGCCTTGAATCGAATTCGAATAACTTACAGGTTTGCAAATTCTTCGAAATTTTGAAGCGATTCTTTCGCGTAAATTTGTGTGGAATAATTATTGTTGATGATGAAGAAAATGATTGCTGAGATGTTGTCTCAAGTTTAAGAAATATTACATCACTTTTCTATGAAGCTCTTTGAGCACATTCTTTTCAGTACAAGATGTTTCATCCTTTTTTCAAGCAGTAAAAATGTTTTAACGTGATTCTCCTCCTCCGCAGAAATTTAGCAGTTATTTCGTAAACAGAGACTTTTGGCTATTAAAACTTCAGATGGTAGAAGTTATGGTAAACTTTTGTAAAACAAGATTTGGTTTTCTCTCCCTAAAAGTCAAACTTTTAACTAGTTAAAACTATACATCATTCCATGCACAAGAATCTGGGAAATTCGGAATTCTAAGACTTGAGATTTATACTTTTATGCAAGCGGATTTGATAATGTTCTGACATTATTTTAAGATATAACAGAGCTGAGAGTTATAGGGTTTTTAGAAAACTAAGAAGTCTTACGAAAAGTGATTACTGAAAATGTGGGATGTACTTCTGCATCCGTCTACATTTTTTTTGATGCATCATAGAGAAATAGATTTGATATCTAATTTCAGTTTTATTCCGACTGCTATTCAGGAAGGAAAATTTGTTCATGTTAGCAACAAGTATGAGCTGGATTCAAAAGTTGGCAGCTTCTACAACTTCCTAACTTTGGAAAAGTCAAAAGCCACCATCCAATTCTCATTTCCATACGTGGATTTCTTTGGCGGTGGTAAGTGAAACGTTTTGGGCATCCTTCAGTCTACAGCAGGGACGTAGGAAGCATCTCAAACTTGGAGGGGCACGACACTTCGAGGGCATTTTTTTCTTAAGAAAAAGGGGACACTTTCTAAAAAGAGAAAGGGCACTTCTTTGTTTTTTGTAAAATCTTGGGGGGCACGTGCCCCCAGTGCCTCCCCCGCTTCCTACGTCTATGGTCTAAAGAACATATCGAGTCAACAGAAGTTTAAAGATAGGTACAAACACATATCAGCGAACCTGTCGCGGTGCTCACAAAGCACGAGTTGTAGTATGATTCAAAGAGTAAAGGACAGTGGTAGACATAACCTTACTTATGTAGATAGGTTTTTCTGCATTTCGCCTCTGGAAGGTGATAGCTGAGAGTTGAGCAAAGCTTACCGCTGGGATGCAAGGGATTTAGGTAATCAGTTTAGTTAGTTTACAGCTACAGGACTGATAAAATCTTGACTTATCTCTGGGTACGTTGCCCTTTTGTCAATAATTCTCATTTCATCACATGTTTTCTTTCAGGACTACTGATTGCAGCCTCTGTACCTACGTACAAAGGATCAGCTCTCAGAGGAGTCGCCAGTATTGATCTCATCGTGTCAGAATTGCTAAATGACGTAGAATACTTCAAAGAAGGACACAATGCCTACAGATTTCTCATTGGCAGCTCTGGCATGTGGTTAATTTTTGAATAGCAATTTTCTATCGTATTGTAGAATCTCTGTTTAGCCCCCCACCCTTATCAAGTCACCCTCACACTAGTCTCTGTTTAGCCTCCCTCTTTATCATACCATCCTCGCATTTATGTCAAATGTCAGATGTTACTATGCATTTCAGTTTATTTTGCTAAACAAGTTTGAATTTTGATTTTGATATGGTTTAGGATAAAAATTTTGTCCCATTTGTGAATTTGACTCGTTGAGCTGTACATTGTTTTCCAAAGTATGGGATAGGATAACTAATAAATGTTTCATTTTCGGTTTCTTCATTCGACTTTATGAATTGGCTGCCCTATCTAATGAGCTTCCCCTCTTTTAAGCCCCTTCCCCTTGGAGTTTCTGAAATTTAATGAGCCACCCGGAGGCTTCTCAGATCTTTGCCGATATGCGGAAATTTTCTCGTGACATACAATTCAACACGACCTCAGATAAGCCCGAAAGTGCTCGACGCAGCCTTGATCATAGTCTTGTTCTTATAGGTTTGGTTTATCAACATCCACTTCTTCCTAAACCAGTTCTTGCGTTTGAACCAACTTTTCCAGTTGACATTTCATTATTTGAAACAGGAGCCGGATTTTCTATTGTCAGAGATTCCATGGTAGCGTAAGTAATTTGTATGTATATTTTATTTGACCAGCCTGGCGCGGGGCGTACCAATTCTTTCCCAGCTGAATGTACTCAAGTACTTTCGAAATTATTTCATTGCAGTTCAACTATCTACTTGATCAAGAACAGAGCACTCTAGAGAGCATACATGACTTTTTTAATTTAAAGAGGCTTGTTTGTGAGGAGCTAGTAGTGGGATGACCGAGAATTTGATAAACTCCAGCACTACGCCCGAGAAGTGCCGAGAAACTTTTCAACACTAAACTTAAAGAGCATCATGCCCAAGTCCTTGCCGAGTCCATATTCATGAGTAATATTTTAATTTTATTCATGTTTTGCATTTTCTTTTCTTTCAGCGGTGGATCTGGAAGTATGAGCCTAGTAACAAACAGATCACTCTCAAGGGGAGATAGCTCCATAGAAGGAGCTATCGGTGTTATCAAGAATTACACTTATTATTGGAAGCAGGTGAGCGTTAAATCATGCAGGCCTGAAATTCAGTGTTAACAGTGCTTAAAGGAGAAGTTCGGGTTGATGAAATTATTGTTGAAACGCAACCTTACTAACTGCTATGCACCAATCTTGAGTTCTTTCCAACTTTTGATGCCTCCAACTTTCATTTTTTGGTTAATGAATCTTCGAAAGTTGGGCCAAATATCGTCGCCATTTTGTATTTTGCTCGAGTGCACGAAGGTACGATAAGAAGGCTGGCAATGTGAGTGGTGCAATAATCAACGCATTTGGCAGCGTCGTTCAGGTCAACGTGAAGTGTCGTCATAGAAAATGACGTCATTTCGCACTTCTTAGCGATATGAAGCATGCAGTGTTGCAGATTTAAAGAGAAAAAAAAATTGAAAAAAGTACTACACACCATTCACAACGTAATCTCTTGAGCAATAAACAATTGTACCAACCCCGGAGTTATCCTTTAAGCTGGTTTAATTAGACCAAAATTTAGGATTTTATTTGTGTAAGCATGTGGTTTCATACAATTTGCTTTACATACCTTCATTATCATTATGCTGTCAATGCATTCAGGCCTGTGTGGCTGGATTGTGAGAACGAAGACCCCAGTTTTGAGCAATGTGATCTGATGGACCGTATGAAATTCGGTACAATCTTTAGATCATCTATCGTTTTATAAGTAGTTTTCGGTATGCGTTGAAATTACGTTGTTTTTTCTCGCTCTGTTTGATTTAGGAGAAACTTTAGGAAACTAGGACCAGCTAAGATGTGATCTAGCATTCTGCAAATTAAGCTGTGTCCTGTACCCTATGTTTTGGATGGTCACAATGCACGAAGCCTCCCTCATCAGTTAAGTTCCAGAGAACTATCGCTTTCCTTTGAAAATTAACATTGAAGATGAGCAAGTGTTACTTCGGAGGCCTGGATCTGAGGTACAGAACTACAGAAATTGGAATTCCAAGGTTCGGAATTGAAGAGTACAGCTTCATAGTCTCTCAAAGGAAGCAACTTCTCACAAAAAACAAGGAATCTATTGACGCCGATTTTCTGAAACAAATGGGGTTTCCGAGGAGTTTGTAGTTGTCGTCGTGGTTTCTTAAACTACCTAGTATGGCAGCTCGCTTTCGATATGGTTTGGTAGAGACACTTATTTGCACCGGCAGGAATTTTCAAATACACATCTACCTTCCCAGGGCATGAAAAAATATTTTCTTTCCTGTGACCAGACAAAAAAATCATACTTAAAATTTCTTGCAGTGGAGAAAAATGCGAAGGTGCCAAGCTTTCTTAAAAGGGGTCAGGATCCAAAGATAGCTTGCAATACTGTGTAAGCAATGCGCAATTTGTATGTAGTTTTGGAGGGATAGAGCTGGAACCCCATTAAACAAACAATTTGATGATTTCTAAGAAGCATGACGGAAATCCAGTTGTTATTGATGAATTTGCCGAGCATAACAAGAAATATACAATATGTTAACTGAACCACCATCAAAAATAAACAGAAAAAAGAATGTAATATAAAAACACAACTGTTTATAAAAAGACGTTTCGATATCAAAATCTTCTTCAGTTCAAGGAAATATACAAACATTACTTGCTCTGAGTTGCTCTGATGATGGCCTTGTGGCCGAAACTAGTAAGCGGATAATTAAATAAAAATAAAGAGCGCTAAAGATGTCAATTCGATGCCTGTTCTCTACAGATGTTGGCCCTCTTCTTCTTCGTTCACAAATATTACTGGCGATATGTCAGATAACTTTTCCTTGATTTTCTAATTCATGTTTTGTTTGACAAATGAGAACGGATTGACATAAAATAGAGCTTATTTTGACAAATTTCCTGCAGAACATTATTGAGATAAAAATTTCGTGCAACCGCCCGGTCTCATGGTCAGGTGGGTTTCCATGCCATTAAACATTTCATTAAACTTTCATCTGACAGGTTCCTATGACCAATCTGTCCCTTGCTGTTGTCATTGAATCAACCAACTCACTGCAACACCAGCTAAAAAGTGGAATAGTGTCTGCAGAATCAATGGTTTATCACAAGCTTGGCAAACTGGACAGATCCAAGTATTCTTTTTGCCGCAGTAGCTACCACCTTACTTTGAATGGTAAGAAAAAACATGTTTTAAGTTTCAAATGCCTATATGCAGATCACAGTAGCAGTCATTTTTTGTTCAGCTTGTTTTTTGTTGAGAATATCTATTAACATCACAGAAGAACAAATCACAAGCTTTCAATATTGAAAGAGCTATTGTCTCCCAGGATCCTTTGCAGGTCCGCTGCAATTTCAGACAGTGTGAAGGCCTCCCTACATGAGAAACTCGAACCAGTCAGAAATTTCACCCCCATCTGAGCTGATTTTCAAGTAGTCTGAAATTGCGTCATGCCTGCACAGGATGCTGGATGGCATTTTTGTCTTAACTGTTGCTATTTCTACCGTAAGAACTACCTTCCTACCACTCAAACTTCTTTATTGGTGATTTGATGTGTTCTGTTTAGATACATCTGCTATTAAACTTCCATCAGACGCATTCACTAGCCCAGCAAAATATTATGCCCAAGAGACAAAATCAACAGTCAATGAGATGATGAGCTATTTCAATACTGCTGGAAAGGCCGTCCCAAATTTGCTTGAGGTTTGTTTCCAGTGAATCTTAGACTACGATTCCTCGATAAAGGCACTATTTGAAAATGTTAAGGAATATGACGGTAACAGACTCGCTAAAATCCCAAAAATTTGATGCCCAAGAAATTTACCTAAACCCTAAGAGTCAATCAGTCTCGGTTTGAGAGCGTCGAAAAGTGTTCTGTTTTCATTGTTTTCATGATGTCATTTTGAAAACGTACCAGAAATTCCAGTTTTCAACTCCTGCCAGCAAAAAATGTGCTGTTTTCGTGTGAGCGGAGGCCTGTCCATCACATTTTTTACCGTTTTCAGATTCTGCGGGTACATCTTGTGAATGCAGTTTTGATAGATGATGATAATTGTATAGAGCAATATTGGATTATTCCTGAGAAACCAGGCGCTCATGTTCGTACTCTTTGCTGAAGACAAATTCGCTCATTCTGCCTTGTTACCAGTCAACAGTTGACGGAAGCCACCGGTGGAGAGTTCCTCCTATTCATATGATGGATTTTGTTCACCAGTGCATTCAAGTTCGATTTGAATTCTTTGCAGCTTTCGTCGAAAGGTATCAAATAATGTTGATAGTAATGATAGTATAGTAAATAGTAGTTTTGACAATAGTTGTATCTTGAATAGTAACATGTATCTTAAATTCTTATCTAGATATAAAAAGATAGTAGTAGAATGTGACGAGATTATTGCACATATTATACAGTTCATTGTAAAACACACTCATTTAAGTAATAACATACAGTATCTTCATCGTTTGTAAAAGAAAACTTACTTTTCAGTCGCAAAGCGTTGCATCTGGTTTGAAGAACAGCATAGCTGCCACAAGTGGATTGGATGCATTTTGGAGAAACACGTTTTCACCGTATGTTGGCTGGAGGTATGACGTCAGATTGCTTTTTAGTAATTCTTAGCAAACAGCCATCACCCTTTGCTACGTGCTAATTTCTGAATCTGTCACTGTACATCAGACATCTGTATTAAAAGTTCAATATTTTGCATGATATATTTACGTGAAAACATTTAAACATTTACACAAAAAACATTCACGTGATATATTTATTTGCTTTATCAAAAGAGAGTAACAGTTTAAGAAAATGAATCAAGCATCGAACAGAGTATGGTATGATGTTTTAACAATATTTTTTATCCAGAGTGAGGGTGAAGATGAAGTTACGGTTTTCAGCGCCAAGTGTCAGAATTCCAGACATACAGCCGACCTAATGGAGTCCGCGACCCCTTGTCATGACGCTCAAGTGGTGGTTACTAACTTGTTCGAATCACGTGTATAAAAATTTGTCAAAATATCGCTCGATCACGGCTAGAATAGCGGTGGATTGTTGTTGTTCTCAGGAAGTTGTACAATACAGATCCAAAAGATCGTTCATGCACTTAACTTCTTTTTACGTGCCACATGAGTTGGAAGAACGTCTGATAGTCAGTTAGCGCTTTAAAAAACAGTATTTGACTATTTGGCTACTTCCATGCTTTCAGAATTACCAGCGGAATGACTTGCTGCTCAGCCATTCGTTTCTAAACTTACGTTTGTGTTAGAATTGTTTATAAATTTGAACAAGTAGGTCATTTTATTGTATTTTTCGTAGATACATTGCAACGGAAGATGGCATTTTCAAAATATTCCCTGGCATTGAAGTTCATCCCTTATATGATCCTAGGAATAGACCATGGTGAATGTTGCATTGCTTATTACATGTGTCGCAAAAGTTCTATTCAGCTCCCTCTCTCTATGAAGCTCTTTATCTAATAAATCCCTCCCTTGTGAGCCAAGATATCGAACTGGCTCCCCTGTTTATAGAGCCTTCCCCCATTTATATGAATATCAATTTCGATATGGTTTGGGATGAAACTGTGTCCAATCTTATATTTGACACATAAAATTGTATACATCTTGATTCCGCAAAATATGAAGTAAAGCAACCAAATGGCTGGCATTTAGATCCTTCTCACATGACCTTTTGCGTAAGCCCTGCTCTCTAAAAAGCCCCTCTCTTTTAAGCCCCCACTAGAGTCACCATAAGTAGATAGGCCCCAGGGGCTTGATAGAGCTCTTATAGAACTCATCCAGTACAAACAAAGAAAACTGTTAGAAGTTTGTCGCTACAGCTATGACATGGATGATGTCGCTTAGAGTAATGTTTACCTTCACACAGCATCAGGAAGATAGAGAAAATCTTATTATGAACTGCATAAAGTCGAATCTTTGTAATTTTTGAAAAGGGAACCTTTTTTAACCCAACTGAATATCCTTGATTTCAGGTATCAGAGGTCCCTAATCTATCCAGACACGACCGTAATTTCAACACCATACCTTGATGCAACTACGAGGACCAGAGTTATTACATTCAGCTACCTGATTGAGAAGTATGCATTTCCAGTGATATATTATTCCGTATAAGTTCAAATTGATTTTTTGGTCATATTAATTGGCCCTGTGGGTGTGAAGGGGTATACAAAAAGGACCTGCCCGTATTTTGGTAAGAGACCATTCGTAAGAGGCTCAATTCTCAGATGGCCAAGAAAATCAAGAAATCCCCAATAACGAGGAAGAATAACTTCAGAAGCTGTTTATTTTAAGAAAGGAAGTCCTTAGTATATTTTTACTTTATTCTTACTAGTTTCCTGTATCATGTCAATCGGAAGGTATGTCGGTAATGTCTAAACATTGGAAAGGCTTTGCAAAACTTTGTTTCGAAATGTTTAGGATGACACATGAAGTAGATATGAAGACCGTTATGGAGCATTGTAACTTGTAAGAAGCTCTGAGTACTCAAAATCTGATAATTTAAGAAACGTTCAGTACAGGGTCAAATTCTTAGTTTCTCCAGGAAAATACCTATTTTTCAACAACTCTTCTTGTTTGCAGAAAAATGAACAATTCTCAGACCACTGCTGCTGTAATGGGCTTGGATTACTCGATTTATCATTTCAAGAAATTGTTATTCGAGAATGTTGCTGATTGCAGGGATAAAAAGTCATCGTAAGAATTTATTTGAATAATTCCATGTCAGAGCTGTCGCCAGGGGAGGGCCGTGGTGGCAACAACCCCCTGTCGAAGAAAGTTTGGGATATTTTCATAGGAAATTTGGAAAGATGAAAAGGAACTCTCCGGTTTTTGGCCATTTTAGCATCGGTTGGAAAATTTCTGTTCCATAATTGCATCATTTTGACACACTAATAAGAGCTGATTATGCTTGCGCTGTTTCTGTCGTTTTTGTCCCTAGAGAATGGCTCTCCTTGTTGCCATACATGGCTCGAATTGAACATTTTGTCGGCTTTGTGTCCAGTGTTTTCGTGCATTGTTTCAGGTGTTGTTTCTTGAAGATATAAACTGTCCATTCTATGATTTTGTAAAATAGCTCAAGTTTCTTTGAAGCCATTCAGTTCAGAGAAGTACATCAAAGAATTTTATACCCACCATTTTAAATATTCTAACCATATGCTGTTCTTCTCAGATGTGATTTCAGCTGGGTCATTACTCCTTCTCAGAGATAATCTGATGTTGATCTTTTCTTACAGCCATTTGTGTATTATCATTGACAAAAGTGGATTGATTGTATTCCATCCTGATTTCACTGATGCGTCGAAATCACAGAATATTGAAGGTCAACACATCATGGGAAAGGTATCGTCATTTCGTTTATGTGACCAATTCTTCCTCGTTGGAGAATCTAGATAATTAAGGCCTAAGGCTAGATAATGGAGGCCTAAGGCTAGATAATTAAGGCCTAAGGCTGGATAATGGAGGCCTAAGGCTAGATAATGAAGGCTTTCAGCTTTCATCCATTTTGTTTATTGGGGTTTATCCAAAATAGCTTTACTGGTTAAAAGATTTCGTTTAAATTCATGGCAGTGTAACATGAGTATCAGACTCTTTAAAGAAATGAAAAACTCATTTTCCGCCAAGGGTAATGCCAATACTGTGGTAGTTATCACCAAAATATAAGCGAATCATGCAAACTGCGATACCAGTATGAAAATGAGTAGAGATGGTTTGTTTGATTGTTTGATACATTTGGACAGATAAGACGTGGAGCACAGGCTGAAAATTTGCCTACTTGCATTTTAGAGTCCTAGAACCTAATGCTCTTGTCTAAAAATAGCCCAGTCAGGCAATTTGTAGTGGTATCCATATCTCTTCCTTTTCAGTGTATCAATCTGCTCAAGGGCCTTAGACCTGCATGATATGACACTCTTTGTGAGTAGAAAGTAAGGTTGATTAACTGGCAGTTGAAATCTGCTCTTTAATGATAGACTGAAGAATCTACCTTTGTGTGGAATTTTTAAACCTATTTTTTGTGAGAGTGGGCGTGTCGGTTTGTTTGTAAATTTATGCATTTTTCCGTGAACAGAACTTTTGGCCTGTAAAGTGGCTAAGCACGCTTCTCATGGTGATTTCCTCCACTATATTGAACTTTAAATTTGATTTTCTGTTTGCAGGCCATTGCTCTCTTATGTGAAGTATTTTATCTTATCTCATAGGTACCTGATGTTGCTTTGGATTTGATCAATGATAATCATCTGAAAATGAAGTCCTGTATCGGTATTCAGAAGACTAGCAATGCATCAACAATTGCAAGGCCTCATTTGTATTATTACTACGAGGTAATTCTTCATGTTTACGTCTCGCTCCTCGCATAATATTTGGCCAAAATCCTCGCGGTAAACAGATCAAGTAACGAACTTCTAGACATCTGAGCTCGTACCCCTTTCTTCCCTGCATTCTTTGAACCGGTCAAAAGGGACTCATAACATTGTTATAGAATTTCAGGCATACATCAGGCCTTCGCAGAGTGGATCCTCACTAACCAACCGAATTACTAGAATCATCTAGAGTATAGTTTTCAGTTAGGGAGAAGGCATTATTCTCGACATTTTTGTTTTGCGTATAGACTTTTCCATGTCACCTTGAGTTGATTTTGTTACTGCAAAGGGAGATTACTGCTTGAAAGGTAAGCGCTTTGTAATTCAAGTCAGAACAGCATCATTCTTTGTATCAACCGTTTCGTTCCAATATTCAAGTTCTGTCGACCTGATAAGTACGTAAAATTTGTGAAAATTGCTGTTTAATGGTTGTTCTGGTAAAGGACATTTGGGGGAAAACGCTTAAATCCTTTTTCGCAAGGTTTTGCAATTGCTGTCGCTTTTTAAACGTAATTTTTCGCCTCTTCTAGTTGAATGTCAACAGAACCATTGTGAAATCTGCTACAGCTCTTCGTCATTGTCCTGAATATACTTTGAAACCCGTGCAAAGGACGAATGTTTATGTACTGATTGTTCGTGACCGATGCGTTAACACAAAGGCATGTCCTTGCAAAAACGTAAGTCAAGATTTGAATGTTGTTCATCAGTTTCTTGTTTGGGATATGATTTAGTGTTTAGTTGCCCCCAACGATATCCCTTTTTCTTCTTTCTTATCAACAGAGCTCTAAAAAATTTCCTTCAACATGTCGCACAACTTTCTTATCGATTTTGATACCCTGTCTAATAATTTTAGTTAGAAAAAGACGCCCTGTCCCTTGATTTTTACCGTAAAAGAAAACCCTGTTGAGCGGCACATCCCGTTAAGACAAGTATTGGAGTAACCCCCAACCCAACCCTCCGAAATTCGGTCATGATTGTGGGGACGTTTCGAAGGCTTTCTCGAGAACATCCTTTAAAAAATCAGAACGGAGTGGCTGTTTTCTGTCAAGTAAATTTTTAAGTAAATTTGAAGATATCTAAAATTAGATCATGTACCTGCGGACATCTTCGTCATGATGTCCAGGGAGTCTTGCCGTGTCAAATGGGGATTCTTTTGATTGACTCACCCGGTATAGAAAAGCGTATTTATATCTGCCTGTTATCTTAAGCATACTTTACTTAGGTTCTTGTCCACATAGTAGTGTCCCGCATATAAGAAACAAATTTTTAAAATCTTGTACTATATTTCAGCTTCACAAACACGAGCTCTATGATTGTGATACGAAACATAATATTTTGATTTGTTTTGGTAAATTTGGTGTAATTTGCGTACAAAATTCTTGCTCTCTTTGGATTGGAAACAGCCTTTTTTCAGACTGTACCTGTTTCTTATGAAATAGGGTATTAGTTTGAAAAACAGGGTCTCTGTTTCTTAAATTTTGTTTTTCTCATATTTGGGACACTACTGTATATTTTGGTTTGTTATGAAAAAGAGAGGCTGATGCTTCAAATTAATCAGTTGCTCTGAGGATCCTCTAGTTGGCGAAACGAGTCAAGATAGAGTAGTGCGAAAGAGCAAATTGATGCCTGTTTTCTATGAGTAATTAGGCCCTATTCAACTGAGCACTATATTCTTTAGTTAAGGTTAACTAGATTTATGACGATGGGTCTCCTGTTTCCCTGTGCTCTTTGACTTGATGATGGCGCTTCAGTCAAGAGAGTCTCATAGTATTACTCTTAAAAATATGGCCCTATTTAGGCCCAAACTTTGCAATTCCTAACGTACCAATCAGATTGTGAGATTTGGCAAAGAACGATGCTGTCGATTTTTCAATTCGAATGATGCAATTGACTAGATTTGAGCAAGGTTTACCGCAGGGATACAACGGACTCATCGTCATAAGTCTAAAGGTTAATGCTATTTTTCATTGTATTTCAGGATAGAACATGCAATATTCCATTGGCGAACTATCCCTGTCACTGTCCATGCAAGCATTTTCTCACTTGTGACGAGCACCTCAAAACATTGTAAGTTTCATTGCACTTTGATAAAGAATAAGATTGCCTTTTGGTAAGAATTTAGAAAAACAAGCCTTCTTTTGACAGAATTGTGCTAGAATTTTCATCGAAAGTCAGAATTTGAAAAGTTCATAATCGAAAGAAATTGCTTGATGACAAAACGTCAGATTCTTAAAACCTCTTAAAAGTCCTCTCCTCTTTTCTCAGATATCTAAGTCGCATTTACCGGGTGAAAGTTGATGTTTGTATTTTATTCTAATCTTTCGGCATTGGGGAGATGTCACAGAGAAGTCTATTGGAAGTTTAATGCTGAATATCTTTCCCAGGCAAACAGCGTTGGTTTGTCCACCAATTCCAATGAAGTTACTTCTGGCAGTAAAAAATGAAACGGAGCAAAGAGACGAATTGAAAGAAACCATGAAGTTCAAAAGATGTCATGATCCTAATTGCAAAAATATAACGACTTTGTAAGTAAAAATTCACCTCATTTGTCCGTCAAAGGGTCCTTAGAAGTGTACGTTTGTATCAACATTTCTTGGTATGGTTTTTTTGCAGAGCAAACACAGCATCTCTGCAACGGCTAAGCTCCACTTAACTAGACAAAATGCACAAATCGTTATTTTGGTTAAGAACAGCGTTATCAGTTCAGGCAAAAAGGAAACTGCAACATGCAACGGAGTCTACTTGTAAATGGGGTCTTAGACTGCAATGAAATCATCAGGAGCTCGCTTAAGAGGTATTTTCATTTTTCCCTAGGGACCATTGTGACAAATTTGGGTGCCAATGGTGCACAAGAAATTCAACTGGCTCACTTTTATCAACAGAAAAGCAACGGTGTGATTACAGCGAAGCTTGCCCAAACGGACAATTGCTGCCAGTTTCTAAAACAACTCCTAAACCGCCTAGTACTCCTAAACCTCCAGGAACGAGGACATCAGTCGCAGCTGTTGTTGTTCCAATTATAGTTGTTTTGCTTCTGATAGCTGCAGCGATTTTGGTATACAAAATTTGGAAGCGAAGAAAGGTATCAGAAAAACATAAGGAAAATAATCAGAATGAGCACAAAAATGTAATCCCTAACCAAAATGTTGTTGACTTGCCGCTGTCTGAACGTGGTAGAACTGGTGTAATGTTCTGAAATCTGCCTCGAGCTGGATGCTTTGTGGGAGAGATTTGCGAAAACGCATATAACACAATATTGCTCCTGCAGCCGTAGTTATTCGCGAACATTTTCGCACGACATCTAATTTCGAATTTCATTTGGGGGCAAGATTGGACAATATGAGGAGAAATCAAGGTCTCAATTGCAATGGATAGTTGCCATGGATTAGAGTCACTGAGGGACGAAATGGGAACGTATTTGGAATAGTGCAAAGACACTCAGATTCTATCGGCGCTCCCTGGATTCCATGCATTGGTACTTTGATTTCAGCAATTTGGAATACCAAACAATAGCAAACCAAGGAATGATATTCATTTCACTGTGGAATGTATACCTGGGGAAACGGGGTAGGATTTAATTCAGATGTGACTGGGAAAAGAAAGGACATAGGGTATTGTGAATTTTAATGAACTGTTTTGATATCGAGTTGTAAAAATTCGCCATTGATCTTCGCAAGTTCTTATTTCATTTCTATGATTGGACGTTTTGTCATGGGCAATAATGAACCGTGTTTATAGCTTAGTAATTAAAGTTTATTACCTTCATATTGCTGCTTTTCTATGTTTTTTCTGTTCAGTCCAGGCCTTACCAATGCTTTGAACAGTTGTCAAGTTTGAAATGAGGATGAACGCTGTGTAGCAGGTAACAGTTCAGTTGCGCAGTAGCCATTTGAATTAGACTTCTAGCGATGATCAAAAGGGAAAAAGTGAGGAAACTATGGTGATATCGAGGTAACAGTCTGTTTTAATTTCTAAAGTGCTGATACCGTGCATTATCGCCCATGGTATTGCTTTAAATTTTATATTACATGATGATATGACCTGGATAATTGAAGTTTCAACTCCCCCCCCCCCTCGACCACAATGCTTCATTCGCACATGCGAGTCCCTGCACTACCGAAACGCTTGCGTTCCTGCCCTGGGTACCAGAGGCTAGGTACTTTATTAGGCTCTGGTACCCAAGGTATTGCGATCCATATGAATAAGAATAAAGCAATGATGAAGACCAGTTAGCTTGGATTAATTAAACAAACTATACATAAGTAAATTATGCAGAACGCTAGGAGCTTCAATGCAGTTAAATTGTAGCCTCGTAAAATAGCTAAAGTAGAAATAGTAAATTTTGACTGCTTAAAAGTGTCAGCTTTCATCATTTCTTGTGTTTTTTTCACATTCAATCTAAGCAGTTACAATACATATTACTTAATTGCACTACTTACAAAATACTATACCCTACTACTAGTGCAATACCATTTGGGGCAAAAACTTTCTTGTATACAAGTGTCTTCCCCCAATGCCATTGTTAGAATTAAGGGACCGTTTATTATTTACAGAGGGGTTGGTACCGAGGAGAAATGAATTGGGTAAAAGAAATTTCCTAACATAAAAGGTTGCTAAATTTTGTCTCAAATTGTTAATTTCATCATCAAAATCATCAGCACTTTCCTTTTCACATTTAATGTGCACTTTGTTTCCGTCTTTGTCATGAATACTTCCAATATTTACAGTATTCAACATTTACAATCTACAGTTTTGACATTGAAATAATGTCTGTAGGTCTTAGTTGGGTAAAATTTTTTTCAACCTGAAAAATCGTTGGGCAAATCAGTTTTTCAGTCACCCATTCAGTTGGGTAAGAAGATTTTTTGAACTAAAAAACGTTTCTCTTCAGTGCCAACCCCTCTTTGCATTATGAACGGTCCCAATCAGCAAGGTTTCTAAATCTGGAAAACTCTTCAAAACTGTCCGTCAGACTTCGATTGGAAGTTTCACTTTTGACACTTTAGAAAACTGAACGAGCTGCAAGGCAAGGCCAAATGCTATGGTAGATATATGCCCCTACCGCTCCCAACTGAAAATGATATAATTTCTATTCAGTACCACCAAGAGTGGTGTTAATGAGGGCGAACTGACCTAAACAAACTAGTATTTACCAAAGTTGTTCCCAAGCAGTTTTCAGAGTTTTTTGGCGAAACTCTGCCTCTTTGCCGTGCCTCGTGTGGGAAGGTGTTGTGGCACATTGATGTAATCCGTTGATTTTGCAGCCAAAACAGGCAAGGGAACGGGGCTCAATATAGCCTGCGTGCAGACTCGACTGATTCTCTGAAGAGAAGGGAGGCTCCTCCTTTCAATATCCAGCAGGGCCCCACCAATTTGAGCGTCATATACAAGAGGTCGCGGCGCGGTAGGAGCGGTATGAGTAAAACATTCAGGAATTTGATGGATTGGATGGAGTGGATTGTTGTCTTAACCCGGAAAGAATTTCGGTAACAACAAAAATTTCCATCTCGGTAATTTGCAGTGTTTTGCCTAGCCCATCCATAACGAAAGCACTGTCCACGCGTTGAATGCTTTGTGATTTTCCATTGAACCATTTTGACCGCAAAGTTCGACGTCGCGTTATGATAAAGCAGCTTGGAGTGCTGGAAATATTCATTATTTCACTCTAACTGCGTAAAAACAGAGTGAATACCGTGAGAAATTATCTCGTTCATTATCTCTTGATTAGCCACGCAGAAGTTTCATTGCAATGCATTTCACCGGCAACGTGCAATCGGTTTTACCTCGATATTTCTTTGTTGTTCTGTTTTCTGCTTGTTTTGCTTCCACCTTGGATGTTCAAACACTTCAACTCAAAATAGATGAATTGATGAATAGCAATCTTGGTGTTCGTTTCATAAAGGTGCGTAAAGTTTCTTTATTTGTTTGATTCTGCTGCTCAATGCTTACGATTGGGTAAGGTCAACTGAATGCTGCCAAATAAGGCTAAATAGGAATATTTGGTGGCCATGTTCTCAAATACCTTGAGAATCCAAAATACCTTTATGTGAGAAGCTAGTTTTGTAAGAAAATAGTAATAGGATGGTCGAGCATTTAAGGGACTCGGATGACTAAATCCAATAAAGTCGTTGGGCCTTATTCTTGAGTGATATTCACGATGATGATGATGATGATGATGATGGTGATGATGATGATGATGATGATGATGATGATGATGATGATGATGATGATGATGATGATGATGATGATGATGATGATGAAGATGATGATGATGATGATGATGATGATGATGATGATGATGATAGGTATGTTTGAACTTACAGTAAAAGTTCTATTACGCCCCCTTCTCTAATAAGCCCCCTCTCAGCCAAACTTTCAAATAGAACCCTCTCTATTAAACCCCCCACTTACCAAAATTTCAAAAGTTGCTAACGATTTTCAAATTATCTAGCTAAAACAGTGTTCAATGTGTGTATTTGACTACCAAAATTGTATGTTGAGCCTACAAAATCTGGGGTGAAATACTGATATGGCTATCATGTATATTCTTGTCATCTATGTAACTTCGTGAATAAGCCCCCTGAGCCCTCGGACCCCCTGAGCCCCCGGGGCTTTTACGGTAATGCAACTCTATTTCGTCTTTTAGTTGCAATAGGATTGTGGTACATGACAAGAAAATAATAAGCAGTTATGGAAACCAAATGTAACCCAAAAATAAGAAAGAAATTAAGAAGCTTTCAGTACTGACGGGGTGATCAAAGTTTTATCCTTGTTTATCATCAAAGGAAGAACGTGAAGGCACATATCCTCAGTCGTGCATAAGGACAGCTGTACCACCTGGTAGAATGTCTGGCCAGAAGAACTTGTTTACATAGCGGAGGAGGGATTTGAAAAGACTTGAACTTGAATGTTATCCACCAACAAATTAATAAAGTAACTGATCAGCGATTGTGATTGATAGATACTTCCAGCCTCACCACAGAATCAGAATATCCTCTTCAGACAAAAGAGTAAACATTCGCTGACTCCGTGCAACCATGAACGAGAAAAGCGAAGTGATGTAAATTTACAGGACTGACCCATGCAAGGAATGCGGAATCGCCCTCTCCCCTTCCCGATCCACGCTTCATCTTAGGGACTGCCCTGCTCTCATGGACTCATCGTATGACAAGGAAGGTATTTTTGGACCTGTGTTCTGGGGTGGATGGCATTGCGTTTTGCCTGTGAACGGCCAAAGATTTTCTGGCATAGCTCAACCCTTGCATAATCTTGCTCTCTAACTTGTTTATCTCAACTTTTATTTCACAGGATCACTATGGTAAACTCGCTTATGACAGTGTACAATTGAATGGTCAAATATTGCTAGATACAGTAAGTTTGCAGCTATCATATCTTTTCCTTGTATGGGAATTTCTCATTGCTAAAGTCTGTTTCAAAGTGGTTGTCACACAAAAATGTCCGTGAAAAGACAATTGCTATGTTTTGCATGATTGATTTTTGCGCTATCTCAAAGCTGTTTTTTCTGCTGTAAGTGAAAACCGCATCTAGGGAGCTCGTTTATTCCGATCAGGCTGTACAGTTTCTTAAAAACGAATAAATATCCTATCTTGTTCAATGTATTTTTCTGCTACATTTCGGTACAAGAATCTTGTAAAAGTCAGCCTGCAGTTTCTTGATAGGTGAGTTATCTTATATGCGAGTTTCTGCTGTACCGTGAGAAGAGAGGAGCTGCGTCAAAATTACGAGTGATTTTCCCAAAACAAAATTTTCCCACCTAGATTAACCTTAGCAAAATAGATTATCATTTCAGTTTTGGACATTAGCCTCATACCTATTATTTCACAGCCCGTCAAACGCGTAAAATTTTTTATGGCACAGCCTGTATTTATTTTGACTTTCATTTGCCATAAATCAGCAACAACTTGTTAGATTGACCCAAATGAGTCTCAAACTGTAACTCAAAGCTTATTCTGTGCAGTGATATCAAACACGTGTATTCTTTCAAATGTATCTCTGTTGATCTAGCTGGTGAATGGCTTGAACGCAAAAATCAGAAGAGTACGCACAACGCTTGAAAACTGGCAGAAAACGGTTGAAGGCGTTTTTGCGAATGAGGGAAGCAATCCTGCAAGAGATGATCGTGACCTCCTATTGTGCTGTAAATATCCATACTCGACTCAATTCAACTACCAGTTTGAGATCAAGGTGAGTACAATTTCATTGGCGTTAGGAATGGAAGGATGGAAATCCTTTTGAAGTTCCCTTGACTCACACCAGCCACTCCGTCATAATCATGAGAAATTTGTCTCCAGAACTCCCCTTCAAGAAACCATGGGTTGCTATACACCACAGTTATGTTTCAGTTTATATGCTGCTGCGGATGAAAATATAGATGTTGCTGCGGAGGAGGTATCGGACTTTCTTGGATTTGTCCCTTACGCTCTTATGCTAGCTTCTCCGTAGTAGCAAATAGTTTCATCCTCCGCAAAAGAATAAAGCAACAATGGGGCACAACTGCGGTGTCTAACCACCCATAGAGAAACCTTAAAACCAGGCTTGAAATCACGACTAATCTTTCACTAGAACCTTTACTAGTATCTCTCGTAGCCTTCGAAATACGGCAACGGACTTGAGGCTGCCAAAGAAAACATCTGCAAATGGGCAGAAGTGTTTTTCTTTTCGCGGAGCTAAACTTTGGAATAGCCTCCCAGATGAGACCAAACAGGCATCCTCTATAAATATTTTTAAAAATTGTTTATGACGGACTGACGGTTTTGTGTTTTTGGTACTTTTCTTTTATTTCTATAGATATAATTTTTTGGTTGGTAACTTCGCTATGAAACGTAGAACGAGAATAAAGACGACAGTCATGTTTGTGCATATCAGTTCTACGACATATCCAGTGTTACATAAACGTAGGCCAAAGGCCTAGAATAATCGACTCAAATCTGGAAACGTTTCGAATCAACCATGATTCATTATCAACCCATGCAACTTAGATTAAACAAGCTATTTATAATCAACATGTATTATTAAGATGGATGCAAAACACTTTATTCATGTAATTTGATTATCAAAGGAGGAAAAATACCGAGCCAAAATGTAACACGAAATGTCCCCCAAATCACCACGAAATCATTCTAAGTTGAGTCTTTCGAAAATTTGATCACTGTTTTTGACCGTTTTCAGCGTTTTTCGATGTCGAAAATTGTAAGAAACTCACTTTTTGCTCCATAAATAGAAGACTAAAAATGTACAAAAAATACTAGCATATGATTAAGGATGTGAGCTCATAACTCATAAATAACTCATAATCATTAAAATCGGTCAAGTATACGATTTGCCGTGCCCTGTCAAAAAGCGCATGGTTTATTTTGGTGCACCCGGTAGATTAAAATCGTTCGTTCGTATAGCGAAGCTGTATTAAGTTTCAAGTTCCTTGTTTTCTTCATATTGGCCATGGGATACAGTAGTGTCCCGCATATAAGAAACATGAATTTAAGAAACACCAGACCTTGATTTTTAAAATAATAGCCCCCTCTTGTAAGAAACTGGTGCAGGTCTGACAAAATGCTTGTTTCTTATCAAAAAGGTATGCATATATTAGAAATTTAAGAATTATAACAAATTCAGCTTTGCAGTTGATCAGACTGTACATATTCAAATGAAAACAAGAATTTTGCATGCAAATTAAGCAAAAAGCGCTTTCCTGGAATAATTGCACGTTTTCTTGGCAGTAAAAATTTAGAAATGCAAATCAAAATAGTGTAGTATAATGGCAATTGAGCTTGTGTCTCAGTAGTTCATTGATAGTACAGGATTTATCTAGCAAGAAACTTAAGAAACTTTACCCTGATTTGAACTGTATATCTCATTTTATAAGAAACAAATTAGACCTCAAGTTGAAAACTTCGTTTCTTATATGCGGGACACTACTGTAGTCATTGTCTTTTGCCCCCCATGGTGTCGTCCCTGTAGTGTTGTATAGAAAAAAGGAAATTGCGGCAGAAGGTAATATTTATTGTAATTGTAAAAGTGCAATAACAATCATTTGCACATTCGCATCAACTGCATTAATCTTATGGTACAAACTCTTGCTTTTCAGGTTGATTTAAATGGAGTTTGCGAGATTACACCCTATAATGAAAGTCTGTACAACACTAAATTCAAACGCTTGAAACGGGAAACAGTGAAGTCGTTTTTGGTGCAAGCTTACAAAGATATGATTGGAAAAGGCTTGCATATATATTATGGACAGGAAGATGGTTACTTTCTGCAATTTCCTGGAACACTTACATCCAATTGTGATGGTTTTGACCCTAGAATAAGGTCAGGGTATTGCTTAATGATTTTCAACTGATTGCGAAAACAGCCAAACAGACCCTCAGATGTTTACGGTATGAGTTAAACAAAAAGTTCAGTTGTTCTCATACAATCAATTCAATTACAGCTTACATCTTGTGTGATCATAGTTCTCAACAAAAGGTTTCTTTTTGCACTGTGATCTTGTGATCAGTGATTTTCCGAAATTTTATTTGAGCTAGCAATATCAATAACATTGTTTCGCTAGAAAGAGAAAATGAAAAAGGGCCCCCTGTTGACTTAGGTCTCTGAGGCGCAAACGTACTGATTTTCCCTTCACTGCTGGGACATGCAAATGAGCCTACTGGGGGGGGGGGTAAATGTTCCACTGATCAGTACTTTAGAAATCATTGCAGCAAATTTTGCCGTAAAAATTAACCGCCGAAAACTTCGGACATTAACATTTTCGGACATCTTATTCTTCCAAAAATTTTGATATCCGAAATTTTTTGTAGGCTAAATATATAGTGAGCACAAATTTTTGCGCATGGAAAAAACAGCTAAATATATCCACTCTCTTGAAACGTAATTTCTTACTCACGCAACGAATTGTTTCTAAAGGGTAGTTGGTCAGTGTATTTTAGATTGGCTGCATAACAATAGCTACATGCACGTTATTTTGCAAGAAACTAGTTTAAAAAGGAACTAGTACTAAGATGGCCTAAATTTGAAGAAACTATAGTACTATGTCTGAAAAGTACTAAGAAACTTTTCAAAGTTAAAAGCGTGGATATTATAGTCAATAGGTCGTTGAACCTTTATTCATAGGCAATATTAATTAACCATTTGTGTTTTCAACATATAAGGACACTGTTTATTCCTACATGATATTTTAAACATAGTCACAAATGTCAAGACATATATCTACCACAGTTTTAGCAGTTTAATTGATAATTCTATATTCAAACAATAAGAAACCAATTAAGAAACTTTTGTACTAAAATGGACAAAATTTCGTGTTATATTAAGAAACTTTTAGTACTATGGCCTGATCCTAGTTTCTTATAAAAACGTGTACTGCGATTTTGCAATGTAATTTGCAATTTTAGAAATCAATTTAAGAAGCTTACTCTGAGTTTTAGGGACATTGGATCGTAATTTTAGGTGGTATTCAACGTTTATTTTGGCTGTTGAAAAGTTGGGACGTAGCTGCCAACTCAACCGAGTAAATTGCTAAAATTCATTATGAAACATGCCCAATATTCAATAAGATGATAACTAATATTTTTTTGGTAAAATTTATTTTAGGCCATGGTATATATCTGCAGCAACTCAGAAGCGAAAAGATGTTGTTGTTTTGGTGGATGTCAGTAAGAATATAGACGTTAAAATGACTAATGAATTGGTTGCATCATTTCTCAAGACTTTGGAAACAAGAGACAAGGTTCGACTTTCATTTTCCCCTTTCTTTACCGGGGTCGCAGGAACTATCCATCGTTTCGGTTGCTCCATCTTTTGCTCCTACTCTAAGCGAATTTTGTTTTAATATTTAGGCCTATTTGGTGTATCTCTTAACTTTATCGCTTATTGATGACACTCGCCGCGGAGTTGGGGAATTAGCGCAATAATATAAGGGGTTGTGTAGATAGGAGCTGGGCTTTCTGTTATGCATCACCATCATAGAGCTCGTGTCTGATTAGTTTATTGATAGTACATGATTTTTCTAATAAGAAACTTAAGAAACTTTACCCTGATGATGTAAATCTTTTATATCATTTTATAAGAAACCCATCAGATCTGAAATTGAAAACGTTGTTTCTTTTATGCGGGACACTACTGTAGTTAGACTGATGAAAGGTTTGGCTGTAGTTGACTTTCTATCGTTTCAATTCAACCTTTGCTGTGCTTATAGCAAGTCTTTTATATTGTGCATACGTACTTTCCGATCACGCCAAAGTTGATTTCAGACAGTTTTCAATTTCAGCGTGCTTGCAAAGGTCACTGGGAGACAGTGGCTTGGTTAAAAGACAAGTCCGGGGTTGATAGAATTATTGTTAAGAAGGAAAAAGGAAATTTACGTACATCTGAACACCAGTCATGAGTTCTCTTCAAGTTTTGATGCCTCCAACTTTCATAAATTGGTTAATAAATCTGCACAAGTTAGGCCAAATATCGTCGCCATTTTGTATTCTGTACGAGTGAGCGAAGGCGCGATGAGGAGGCTAGCAATGTGAGTGGCATAATATCAAAACATTTGGTAGCCTCGTTCAGGTCAACATGAAATGACGTC
This sequence comes from Aurelia sp. 4 Dawson et al 2005, assembly GCA_964019985.1. Classification (NCBI taxonomy): domain Eukaryota; kingdom Metazoa; phylum Cnidaria; class Scyphozoa; order Semaeostomeae; family Ulmaridae; genus Aurelia; species Aurelia sp. 4 Dawson et al 2005. The sequence continues at coordinate 2,154,543 of OZ026501.1, read as the reverse complement.
CTATAAGATGACGTCATTTCGCACTTCTTTGCAGATTGAAGTATGTGGTTTCACAGATTAAAAGAGAAAAAGAATTGAAAAAAAGTACTGCACCATTCACAAGAGTGTAATCTCTTGAATACTTAACAATTATAACAACCCCAGACTTGTCCCTTAATTCTGAATTATCGCAATGTTTGTGTTTTTTTCTCATAGATAGCCGTAATACCGTTTGCAGCTACTCCATTCTCCAATCCTGATTCTTGTTACAATTCACAGTTGGTTAAAGCGTCCCCAGCCAATGTTTTGGCGATACAGACATTTGTGAATTCAAAAATTGCAATGGCCTCCTCTGGAGATGCAGGTAAAGATTCAATCATTAAATATTAGAATCATGAAGTATGTTGCATTTTCCAATGGTTTTGGCACTGGTAGGGGAGATAAAGTCAATCAGCTGCTCCATGGTATTGGATCTGCCATTTAAGAGCAGCTTTTTCCAGTAGTTATAGATATGGTTTGTGATGACTTTCGGATTTATAAGTGTTCTCTTGAGAAAGCTAAGTTCATGGCTAAACTTTCATTACTTTTTCTGGATTTATAGACACACATACCTGTGAGAATAGTTATCGGATTTATACGTGGTACTCTCTTCTTTTAAATGGCAATACGCCGTAGAAAACCTGATACAGGCGTTTGCCAATAAAAGTCAAGAAAAGTCCTCCATGCTCTTCAAAAATCCTCCTACCATGATTCATTTTATAGCAGAAACATCAGCTTTTCTATGGAAATTCATCGCACTAAAATTGGTCACATCGTCAGGGAGCGGTCATTTTTATTCCTGGGTACCAGGGCGGAGGATATTTTCGCACAATTAGAGAAGATTTCATACCCCATCTTGAACATAGGAAAAATTTTCCTGCCCACCATCTTTCAACAAAATGGCTTAGTACCCCATCCAGAAGTCTTTGTGCATAAAACATAGATATATGGGCAGATATCAAGTTGTCCCAGGCGATTTTCATACTGGTCAAGTGATTCATCATTATTTTTTAGATGTCTCTTAACTTTTCTTTCAGTCTTTGATGCCTCTTTGATCGATGACTTAATCCAAAAGTTCTTCAAGCAAAATAGTTTTGTACCCCATAAAAATTGCTCTTGAAATATTCGTACCCCACAATATGATGGAAAAAAGTTTCATACCCCTGCCAAAAACCCTCCCCCCCGATACCAAGGATTAACAATGACTGCTCCCTTATTGCCCATTATTCTTGGAAGCTGTCTTTAGGAGCGTTTGAAAAGGAGTAGAAGTTGCAACTAAATTTTTCGATTTTGCAGCTTTTAGTTTACCTTGTCTAAATTCATTCAAAGTGATAATTGATATATTTTGTTGCTTTTTTGTAGCTCATGATCGAGCAGTGTATAATCTGGCTCTTACAAAGGCATTTTCTAAATTCGTATCTGGTGATCAAACTCGAGGTAGTTTTTGTAAAGCTTACTTATTTGAGCTCGGGCAATAATACACCGTGTTTGCAGCTTGGAGATTAAAGTTGTTTCCTCGATATTACCACAATTTTCTTCTTTGTTTTCCCTTTGGCCCAAGCTTAACCAGTGCTGGAAATCAAGTTTAATTTGCTCTGCGCGCATCTGAACTCTTAACTCCTACACAGCGTTCATTCTCATTTGAAACTGTTTGAAATGAGAATGAATGCTTTGTAGGAGCCAACTGCTCATACGCACAGGAGCTATCTGAATTTGATTCCTAGCACTGGTTACGCTTCAGCCGAAGAGATAGCAACAAAATAACGCAGTAATATCGAGTTGTCAAGGTAACGAACTTTAATTTCTAAGCTTCAAACATGGCCCATGATTTATTGCCCATACTTTGAACAGTTACTTAGCTTATCTTTGGTATCGTGTCTTTTTCAGAATTATCGCATGTCCTCTTCTTATTGAAAGAGTTCGCGGGAAACTTTTGGAAATAATGTAACTCGTTGCAAATACTAAATGTTAAGAGGTAACTGGAGTTAAGCTCGGTCGAGTGAGGTCAGACTCCGGATAAGTGACCTCGAAGGCCTGACCTCGCAACTCACCTCGTCGTCCTTCGGAAGGGACGTTAAACTCGGGGGGGGGGGGTAACTTAGTACTTTTCATGGTACGGGGACGTGCCATTTTTAGGGGTACTTTATTCAAACCGTTACGGAATTATGGGTATCATTTTCACAAGTTTTAAACATTTCACGGAATTATGGGTGTCCTTTTTAGGGGATTTCTCATAATTTCCGGAATTATGGCCCAGATTTTCATTCGATTTACGGAATTATGACCCTAAAATCCACCGGAATTTACAGAATTATGGGTACCAATTTTTCAGGCAAAATGGCACGTCCCCGTCAGGTGATAGGTCGAGATACCCTTAGACTTCACCGCGGCATGCATAGTGGGCCCGAATAAGCTTTAAGTAGCTAGAAATCCTGATAAGGCCACTCAAAACAAATTGCTACTGCTACATCAGCCCAAAAAAGTAATGGTGCACGAGACATCGTGCTTATTGCAGTCCACATCAAAGTGCTTGCTTATATTCTAATATGAGTGTAAATACATTTAAAGATTCGACTTTGTACGAAGACATAGTTTGTTACAACGATTCGAGCTTAACTCTTCACTCTTCATGCTTATGTTTTATTTTATTATATGACTGAATTTTAAAAACGATGCAATACAGAATCCCGCCACTCCTATTGGTTAATCGCACGTTTCTCGCATGTTTCCCGTAGTTTTGTATGATACAATGCAATGACGCATTTTTGTTGCCACAGAAACTGCTTTAGGCCTGTGAGATTTACAGTAACTCAAACGACATGATTGTAACAAAATGAGTTATCAGCTAACAAAACTCTTCCTAACCGGTTTGTCGTTGTTTCAAGACTATGTTTTCCTATACAACACAAAACCGGTTGGTATGCGCATATTATTAACCCGTAAATTACAGGCCAGAAAGTATTTTACCTTTCTTTGACTCAGCTGGTATGGTTTGCTTGTTTACAGAAAAACTGATATTCTTGGTCAGCGGTGGTAGACCCAACGATGCAAACAGTGACATCATGCGTGCTATTGTGAATGGGAACAAGAAAGTGTCCTTCAAAGCTGTGATAAGTGTCTTCGTCATCAATAGTAAGTAGTGAGACGATATTGAATAATAGGTACCATATATTTAAACATTGTTGACAGTCGCAAGGCCAAGATTAAGATGACAAAACTTTCGACTCATATCAGAAGGTGTTGTGTGGCAGTAGTGTAATCCCCAGACTTTGCATCCAGAGCAGTCAAACAGACAGTGTTCGATATCCGGGAGCCCCACTCAATGAGCTTGATGACAGGGGATCGCGGAATGGATTAGGTATGTTCTATTTCTGCGATCCCAGCGCTTGGCGTTGAAAACGCAACTTCACCTTCACCTTCTGAATTATTCGAAAGACATATTGCGTGACTAGTAAAGGCCAAAATGGTAAATGTTAAGATTAAAATCATGTTTGATTAAAAAAATTGACAGACTTGTATGTTTAGAATCAATCATGATTCATTTTCAAACCAACGTAATTTAGAGATTTAGATATTGTCAAACGGATATTGTCAAGATTGAAGCAAAACACTTCCAAGTTTTGTAATTAATTTTCAGGGGAGCAAAAGCCCCAAAGATAGAAATACATAGGGCAAACTAGAAAAGAAAGAGCGGGGGTGGTGACTGTTGGGAATTGACAAATGATTTGCATCATCATTTAGCTTTGGCATTCAGTATCCAGACATGCAACAAATAAAAAACAGAACTTAATTTGATTATTTTTATTGATTGATTGATTGATTGATTGATTCATACATATTTTGTACTTCTCTTAGCTGCTTCAAATTTGAATTTGAAAATTCACGATGCCATTGTCAAACAAAGCTGTTCAGGATACTTACAGAGTTCAGAGTGCGCTGTTGTAACGCCACAACCTCCGGTGAGCTCCTTTTTACAATGATATATTTCATTGCCTTTTTAAGCAGTGAAAATTTTTTTCACGAGGTTTCTCTGCCGCCAAAATTAGCAAATATTTCGTACAGCAAAAACTTTTCGATTTTTAAACCTTTTGAATGTTTGAAATTTCGGAGAGTGTCAAGTGTGGAAAAATCGTTCCTTTAAATGCAATTTGATTTGATAAAGCTATTATGTTAAAGTACCAGGTCAAGGAAAGTTTGCGCGTTTGGCGGGCTGTGGAATGAAAAGTATGTGGCCTATATTCAAATTTTTGTTTGGTAAAAACACTCATCATTCAAGACCCAGAAATTTGGGAAATGCTGCTAAGGAGCATTTTTTGGAACAAGGACTCCTCATTCCGTTCTGGACCATGATTTACTCACTATTAAGATTGGAATTCTATCGCTCATGAAAATGAAGACTTCAATGCCACAGAGGTCATGGACCAGAATGGAATGTGGGATTTTCAATTCTTATTCAAACAACCTTACAGGGATTTTTCTAGTTGACGGGTCTTAAACATGTTTGATTTTACTAAACAACATTTTCTGATCTAAGTTAGCCTTTGACTGGTAGGGTAACATTTTAGTTTTCAATATCAGTCTCATATTTTTTCATAGCCCACCAAACGCGTAAAATTTTTGACACACCTGATAACAAACATAAGAGGTACCAGATTTTGAAGAGAACCCAGAAAATTTTATGAAAAATTTTTGCCGAGAATGGGATTTAATAAGATATGATCTTCGCGCATGTGGGTACACTTTTGACTCAATGAACATTTTCATGGCTAAGATATGTAATTCCATTTTTATTCTGGTTGTAATTCAGGAAGGAAAATTTGTTCATGTCAGCAACAAATACGAGCTGGAAACAAAAGTTGGTAGTTTCTACAACTTCCTGACTTTAGAAAAGTCAAAAGCCAACGTCCAATTTTCATTTCCGTATGTGGATTTCTTTGGCGCTGGTAAGTGAGCATTTAAGTTAGACCTCTACCTTTGTGTCCCTTGTTTCCCGGCGCTCTTTGATTTGCGGATATCGCTTGGTCGATAGGGACTCATGACATCAGTGTTAAAACAAACACACACAGAACTGGTCTATTTCCGATCTACCCTTCGATGCAACGCCATTCTCTTAGTAATTCTCATTTCACCTTATTACGACCATTTGTGCAAATCGCTAACCTTTCAAATAATGCTTTGACACAGCTCTTACTATATGGTGATAAGGATCTTTCTTGTAAAGTGAACAGAGATATTCTTAGATTGAATTTACGGTTCATTCGTGAAACTGGTCGGTTTTATTGAGATCTATTGAAGCTTCAGCTGTGTACAAAGCAACCATCTAGTACCCTTACGTAAATGTTCTTGTTTCTTCCCTTGTAAATTCTGTTTCATATTAGATGTCAGATCTTTTTATTCATCTAATATCAAGGACGAGTTTCCGCTCGTGACTTTCCATATTTTTCATCCCAACTCTGATCCGACTTCTAAGGTGAGACAGAATCTAGTAGTGTATGCTGTAGTTTTAGCGTAATATTGTGTGTCTTTATGTTTTTGGCCTTGGGGTAGTCGTTGTTTTTTCGCTCCCCTTGGTATTGTCTCTGTGGTGTTGTCCAGTAGTTTTGGATAAGTATAGTAGAGCGCAAGCATTGTTGTGAATTATTTTATATGAATAAAAAAAATTTTTCACCTTATTTGTTTTTCAGGAGTACTGATTGCAGCATCTGTACCGACCTATAAAGGATCAGCTCTGAGAGGAGTTGTCAGTATCGATCTTATTATGTCAGAATTGTTGAGTGATGTAGAGTACTTCAAAGAGGGACATAATGCTTACAGATTTCTCATTGGAAGTTCTGGTATGTGATGAATTTTTGAATAGCAGTTTCTCTCGTACCGTAGAATCTCTGTTCAGTTCGGTCCCCTCTCTATTTAAGCCGCCCCCCTCCACTTGCACTTGCTTCAAATGATAGAGGCCACCTTGGGGTGAGTGGCCGAGTGGCTTTTACAGTCTTCGTCAGGTGACTGAAGTTTAACTCGGTCGAGTGAAGTCAAACACCGGATGGGTGACCTCGGAGACCTAACCTCACAGCTCACCTCGTCGTCCTTCGGAAGGGATCTTAAACTAGGAGTCCCATGCCTGGATGTGTCATGTACAGTTGGCCTAAATTAGCTTTCAGTAGCCAGAAATCCTGACAAGCCCACTCAAACAGATTGAAAACTAACAAACAGCCAATTTCTTCTCATTTATTTAGTGAAGGAAGTTGGTTTTAGGATGAAAACTTTGTCAAATTCATGCATTTGACTGTTTTTTTTAGTTCTGTATTGACTGTTTATCTTATGTTTTAGCATATATACTTTACCCATGAAGTTGCATGTTATTTCCGCAAAATATGGGATGAAGTAACCCTAAGGTATCATTTACAACCTAGTCATTTGACTTTGTACTCTCTTTTAAGCCGCCTCTGGCGATAGCGAAATTGAATATGCTCCCTTTGGGCTTAATATAACCTTTATTGAATGCAGATGTTTTCAAGTGGTAATCTTTTATCTCGCAGGTTTGGTTTATCAACACCCACTTCTTCCTAAACCTGTTCTCGTCTTTGAACCAACTGTACCAGTCGACATTTCACTGTTTGAAACAGGTGCAGGGTTTTCTTCTGTCAGAGAATCCATGATATCGTAAGTAATCATTATTCATATTGACCTACTTGGCATGTTGCGTGCCAGTTCTTTCCCAGCTTAATGTAGTCAAGTAATATCGAAGTCATTTTATGACAACTCAAAATTTTGATAAAGAATAAATAACTTTTTTTACTTTCAATATGAGATTTTACAAAACAACGAATCAGCGGATACGAACTTCTTCACAGCCCTTTAAGGACGATACCGTGGAGAGCAAAAGTTAATGGCTACCCCTTGGGTTGATCTAGAGAGCAAATACTGACCTGTCAGTTTTGCCTCACTCTTGTAGCCTCACCCAAAGGCAAGCGTCTCTAACGGCAACCGACGAAATTTGTTAGGAATGTTTAGATTTGCAGTGCCCTGTTTGCTGTAATGAAATCAACTCCCCATTGGGAATGCAGGCGTCACCTCGAATTGAACTTAATTTGTGTAAAGTTCCAATTGATACCTTGCTTTTTCCCAAAAGCATTTTAGCTGTGCTGCTAAAAGACTTTTAATGGAACGAGATTTTGACGCATCTTGCATAATTTTTTGAATGTACATGAAACCAATGGAATCTCTGACGTTACTCAATTGAACCTATGACATAAACATATATAAGATATTGCTTGAGCCAAATCCCTTTCTTAAATAGCTAAAAAGTCAATTACAACCTTATTCCTTTGCTATCACGTTACGATTATTGTTATGATTCGTTTGGAGAATAAGTTTTGCATTTTCTGTTTTTCAGTGGTGGATCTGGTAATATGAGCCTAGTAACAAACAGATCACTCTCAAGGGGAGATAGCTCCACAGAAGGAGCTATAGGTGTAACCAAGAATTACACTTATTATTGGAAGCAGGTGGGGATTGGCAATTAACTGTAGGGTAGCCATGAAATTCTACTTAAAGGGTCTGTTTCATCCATCATGCCTTGTATGTGCTGTCTTTTGGTTTGCCTTTGTTGTCGCCATTTTCATCGGCTGTGAATATGGTGGCACCAAAGGCCAACCAAGATGCGACGCGTGCAAGGAATGCTGGATTAAACAGACCCTTTAAACAGTGTCTCTACTGGTTTTATCAAGCTGAAATTTTGGAAATTTTTGAGCATGAATTTTGATAGGTTTTGGCTTGTCTGTCAGTATTTTGTTTGTTTTCATTATCTTGAAGTTCGAGATAGGCGAACATGAGCAACGCTTTCAAGGCTGTTTTTTTAGATTTTGTCACATTCGTAATTCTCTTGTAAGTTGAGAACGAGGGCCGCAATAAACCTTTTAGCTATTCTGAAAAGAATCAGAATCGAACGGTATTTTGCTAAATTTTGTCGAGTTTTTGAATCTGCACAATACTGATAGAAGCTCTAACGCCACTCGATCGAACGTCGCGTATAAAATTGTATAAAAATAATGCTCGATCCAGGCTCTTTTGCAGAATAGCTAAAAGGTCTATTAGGCCAATCAAATTTTTTTAATCACCGGGAATAACTTTTTTCAATAAAGACTCAATATCACTAAAAGATACATAGCCTAACTACGAACTAAAAAATCTAGCTACTAGCAAATTGACAACGATTATCTTAAAAGTTTGTCGTGGTTTATTGTGTTATGTTATGTTACGTCAAGTTCAGTTTTTTTCTAGATTGCGTTTTTGGATCTTTCTTTGCATATTGTCTTGAGATAGCTACCTTGCAAATGCCTCTAGAAAGTGGCAACTTTCATTTGTTTGTAGAAAATGAGCTTTCGCTCATTAGTTGGAAATTATTAAAAATTTTGATCAGTATCTTTTGCATAATTCAAGAAGGTATCTCGTGTTGGCTTGACCGTTTCACACTCAATAAAATGTGCCTCATTTTCAATTTTGTTTTTTGTAAGTTGGCCTGAATCTGTCATCTTTTTCTATTGGAGGTTAGTAATGGTTGTAGTGTTTGTGATTATTGTTTGTAATATTTGGAGACTTGTAATGTTTGTAATAAACCTGATACAATCTCTAGATTACATTTTAGAAGCTCCTGCTCGGTGTGGCTCGAAGTGGTATGGCTCGGTCCTGATCGATATAACAGTATGTTTCTAAATTGTATGGTTCAAGCTCTTTGTCGGTATTGTTCAGTCCAAACACTCTTTTTCGCTCACAAAAGCAGTCTATAGCAATAATCTAAGAGCCTGGAAATGAATGTGCAGATACTAATCCAGTTTCCCTTAAACTTTTATCCGAAAGGTTCCTTTGACTAATCTGTCCCTTGCTGTTGTCATTGAATCAACCAACTCACTGCAACACCAGCTAAAAAGTGGAATAGCGTCTGTAGAATCAATGATTTATCACAAGCTTGGCAAACTAGACAGATCCAAGTATTCTTTTTGCCGCAGGAGCAGCCACCTTATTTTGAATGGTAAGAAACGACATGTTTTAAGTTTCACATCCCTATATGCTGATCACATTAGCTGTCATTTTGTGTTCAGCTTTTTTTGTTGAGAAGATTTATTTGCATAACAAGGACCATTGTCTTCCAGGATCTTTTGCAGGTACGCTGCTATTTCAGACAGTTTGAATATCGAATTTGGTCCAGGCAGAAATTAGACTTATTACGTTGAGTCTTAGTAAGCGATTACTAGGACTCAACGTAATAAGTCCAAGCAGAAATATGATCAGCTGTCCAGTAGTTAAATTGATAAACAAGTCAACTCCCTGGGGGGTACTCCTTAAATTTCTATGTGGGAGAGTCGATGCCAATATTTGAGGTCCGAAATAACGTGAAATCTATAGTTAGGCCTGCAAATAGCAACAAGACAGAAATTCAGTACCTAGGGCTCAGGAAAATTTTGTTCAAATATAGTCAGAAATCGCAACATCCACTCAAAAGACTCCAGGTTACATTGGTTCTTCTTTAACGTCAAGATACTATTGGAGATCTTAGTTTGGTGCCCTTAGATATCATTGATTTTTGTCTTAGCTGTTGCTACTTCTGCCGTAAGAACTACCTTCCTACCACTCAAACTCCTTTATTGGTGACTTCATGTGTTCTGTCTAGATACATCTGCTATTAAACTTCCATCGGACGCATTCACGAGCCCAGCAAAATATTATGCCGAAGAGACAAAATCAGCAGTCAACGAGATGATGAGTTATTTCAATACTGCTGGAAAGGTCGTCCCAAATTTGCTTGAGGTTTGTTTCCAGTGAATCTTAAACTACGATTCCATGATACCGGAAATATTTGAAAACGGTAGGGAATATAACGGTAACGAACTCGTTGCGATCCGAAGAATTGGATGCCAAAGAAACGTAAGAATCAATCAGCGTCGACTTGAAAGCATTGAAAAACATTCCGTGTTCATCATTTTTGAGTGTTCGCATAATGCCATTTTGAAATGTGCCTGGTTAGATTCCAGTTTGCAAGTCCTACCGTTTTCAAAATCTGCAGACGAAAAGATGTGCCGTTTTCATGTAAAAGGGGCCCATCCATGAGATTATTCGCCGTTTTCAGAATCTGCCGGTATTTCTTATGAACACAGTTTTAATAACTGATGATAATTGTAAAGAGCAGTATTGGATTATTGGTGGAAACCCAAGGGCTGATGCTTACGCTTTGATAATGAAAACTGTGCACTCTCTACCTTATTCAACAGTTCACGTACGCTGCCACCGTTAGAGACTGCCTCCTTTTCATACATTCTTTATATTTGCCAGTTGATTCAGAGGACGATTTGAAGTCTGTGCAGCTTTCATCAAAATTTATTGAACAATGATGACAGTATTGACAGTAATAATAGTAGTAGCATAGTAAATAGTACTGGAAATAGTACTTGTATCGTAAATAGTATATAACATGTATTTTAAATTCTTAACTGGATATAAAAAGATAGAAGTAGTAAAATGTGACGAAATTTGATCATATGCTATACAGTTCATTGTAAAACACACTCATTTATGTAATGGCATACAGTAGCGTCATCATTTTTAAAAGGAAACTTATTTTTCAGTCGCAAAGCGTTGCATCTGGTTTGAAGAACAGCATAGCTGCCACAAGTGGATTGGATGCATTTTGGAGAAACACATTTTCACCGTATGTTGGCTGGAGGTATGACGTCAGATTGCTTTTTAGTAATTCTTAGCAAACAGCCATCACCCTTTGCTAATTTCTGAATCCGTCACTTTGCTTTGTAATCTAAGTCACAGGAAATATTTATTTGATATATTTATTTGATATATCACATACAACTAAGAGTTTAGAAAATGAATCAAGCATCGATCATGCTATGATATTTTTGAGCAAATTTTTAGCCGGAGTGATGGTGAAGTTGAAGTTGCGTTTTGCAGCGTAAAGCGCTGAGATCGCAGAAACAGAGCAGACCTAATTTAGTCCACGCTCCCTTGTTAAATAGAGGCCTCATGATATTGTTATGTACCATTGTAAAAAATGAACATGAACCACTCTGGGTAGTTTCTCGTAGAGAGGTATTTTTTCAGCGAAATAAGGGCTTACCAGTTTCTTATAGTGCAGCTTCTTTAATGCCGGACTTTACTGTAGCTAATTGTCTGTTGTTTGTTCTTAGACATGTTGTACAACACACATCCAACAGACTATTCGTGATCTAAATTCTTTTCACATGCCACATGAGTTGGAAGAACATCTGATCGTCAGTTAGCACTCGAAAAAACAGAATTACCAGCGGAATGACCACATGACATCTTGCTAAGTCATACGGCTAAAAACTTATGTCTATGTTAGAATAGCTTACAAATTTGAATAAGTTGGTCATTTTAATGTATTATTTTTCGTAGATACATTGCAACGGAAGATGGCATTTTCAAAATATTCCCTGGCGTTGAAGTTCATCCCTTATATGATCCTAGGAGTAGACCATGGTGAATGTTGCATTGCTTATTACATGTGTCGTAAAAGTTCTATTCAGCTCCCTCTCTCAATGAAGCTCTCTATCTAATAAGTCCCTCCCTTGTGAGCCAAGATATCGAACTGGCTCCCCTATCTATAGAGCCTCCCCCCCATTTATATCAAATGCCAGAGAATATCAAAGATTTCCCATTGATTTCGCTAAACAAATTGCATATTAATTTTGATATGGTTTGGGATGAAAATTGTGCCGAATGTTTTTATTTGACTCATACAATTGTATTTTAATTCCGCAAAATATGGAGTAAACAACTAAACTGCTTGCTTTTAGATCCTTCTCACGTGACCTCTTGCATAAGCCCCGCTCTCTAAGAAGCCCCTCTCTTTTAAGCCCCCAACTAGAGTCGCCGTAATTAGATAGGCCCCAAGGGCTTAATAGAGCTCCTATGGTACTTACCCCGTACAACCAAAAGAAACTGTTGGGACTTTCTCAGCTTCAGCTATGACAAGGATGATGTCGCTTAGAGTATCGTTTACCTTCACATAGCATCAGGAAGATAGAGAAAATCTTATTATGAACTGTATAGTTGAATCTTGGTAATGTTTGAAAAGAAAAACTTTTAACCCTACTTAATCTCCATGATTTTAGGTATCAGAGGTCCCTAATCTATCCAGACACGACCGTAATTTCAACGCCATACCTTGATGCAACTACAGAGACCAGAGTTATTACATTCAGCTACCTGATTGAGAAGTATGCATTTCCAATGATATATTATTCCCTATGCGTTCAAATGGATTTTGTTGGTCATGTTAATTGGCCCTGTGGGTGTGAAGGGGTATACCAAAAGGACCTGCCCGGATTTTTGTAAGAGGCCATTCGTAAGAGGCTCAATTCTCAGATGGCCAAGAAAATCAAGAAACCCCCAATGATGAGGAAGAATAAGTTCAGAAACTGTTTATTTTAAGAAAGGAAGTCCTTAGTATGTTTCTACTTTATTCTCACTTGTTTCCTGTATCATGTCAATCGGAAGGTATGTCGGTAATGTCTAAACATTGGAAACGATTTATAAAACTCTGTTTCGAAATGTTCAGGATGGCACATAAAGTAAATATGAAGATCGTTATGGAGCATTGTAACTTGTAAGAAACTCTGAGTACTCAAAATCTGATAAATTTAAGAAACGTTCAGTACAGGGTCAAATTCTTGGTTTCTCCAGGAAAATACTTACTTTTCAACAACTCTTATTCTTTGCAGAAATATGAACAATTCTCAGACCACTGCTGCTGTAATGGGCTTGGATTACTCGATTTATCATTTCAAGAAATTGTTATTCGAAAATGTTGCTGATTGCAGAGATAAAAAGTCATCGTAAGGATTTATTTGAATATTTCCATGTCAGAGCTGTCGCCAGGGGAGGGCCATGGAGGCAACAACCCCTTGTCGAAGAAAGTTTTGGTTATTTTCATAGGAAATTTGGAAAGATGAAAAGGAACACTCCGGTTTTTGGCCATTTTAGCATCGGTTGGAAGATTTCTGTTCCATGATTGCATCATTTTGACACACTAATAAGAGCTGATTATGCTTGCGCTGTTTCTGTCGTTTTTTTCCCTAGAGGATGGCTCTGCTTGTTGCCATTTTTACATGGCTCGAGGTAAACATTTTGTCGACTTGGTGTACAGTGTTTTTCGTGCCTTGTTTCATATGTAGTGTCTTGTCTTGCAGATATAGACTGTCCATTCCATGATTTAGAATACTTATGACAATGATGCTTCTTGAATTTCTTCTCTCTTTCGTTATCGAAAGATTTTCATATTTGATTACTGTTGGATATTTTATTGCCTCTTCTTGTACTGCATTCACATTGACACAGTTAAAAAAGCTTTATCTAAACCAGTTTAAATTTCAGCCAATCAAATAACCGGATTTTTTGGATTGACCAATCAGAAGGCCTTATTCGAAAAACTGGTTTAGTTTAAACTGGTTTAACTTGCAGTGTCAATGGTTCATTAGAGATAATCTGATGTTGATCTCATCTGACAGCCATTTGTGTATTGTCATTGACAAAAGTGGATTGATTGTATTCCATCCTGATTTCACTGATGCGTCAAAATCACAGAATATTGAAGGTCAACACATCACGGAAAAGGTATTGCCATTTCATTTATGGGACCTGCTCTTCTTCGTTGGAAGATCTGGATAATGGAGGCTTTCTTCAGAAGCGATTTTGTTTACTGGGTTTATCCAAAATAGCTCCACTGGTTAAAAACTTTCTTGTAAATTCATAACAGTATACCTTGAATATCAGACTATGCCAATACTGACTGAGGCTAGTTATCAATAAAATATAAGCGAATCATACAAACTGCGATACCAGCATGAAAAATATATAAAGATTGGTTATTTGATAAGTTTGAATAAATAAGATGTGGGGCACAGGCTGAAAATTTGCCAACTTGCATTTTAGAGTCCAGCAGCCTAGTCCACTAGTCTAGAAGCATCATATTCGAAAAATTTTCAGTAGTATCCTTACCTTTTCCTTTTCATTGTATCAAATTGCCCAAGGGACCTCAGACCTGCATGATACGACAATCTAAGTGAATGGAAAGTAATTTTGATTTAAGAGGCAGTTGAAATCTATTCTGTAATGATAGACTTAGGAATCTACCTTTATATGGAATTTCAAAGCTATTGTTTTGTGAATGTGGGCGTGTCGGTTCTTTTTGGAAACTTATGCACTTTTCAGTAAACAGAACCTTTTAGCGAAGTGGCTAAGCACGATTCTCATGGTGATCTCCTCCACTATATTGAACTTTGAATTTGATTTTCTGTTTGCAGGCTATTGCTCTCTTATGTGAAGTATTTTATCTTATCTCATAGGCACCTGATGTTGCTTTGGATTTGATCAATGATAATCATCTGAAAATGAAGTCCTGTATCGGTATTCAGAAGACCAGCAATGCATCAACAATTGCAAGACCTCATTTGTATTATTACTACGAGGTAATTCTTCATGTTTACTCTTCGTTCCGTATTTAATATCTAGCCACAGTCCTGCCCGTAAACAAATGATGGATGTAACTTACTGTTCGACTTGTGACCTTGTGCTAACATTACTATGAAATTTTAGGCACACTTAAAGCCCTCGCAGGGTGGATTCGTATTCACCAATCAAATCGCTAGAATCGTCTAGGACATAGTTTTCAGCCAGTCGGGAGACATTAGGGACCTTTAGCAACTAGGACGGCGACTGCAACGACAATGCAAATGTGCCTTTGTTTCCGAACTTCTGCTTGAAAAGACTCTTTGTTTTCCGTTCGAATTTGCTTCCCTTGAGAGTGTCCTTTTCAGTTGTCCTTTTCAATTGCACAACTTGGAAATACTATTTCTTATGTGTTGTTCTTCATTTCTGGATCTTCGAAGTGAACTGTATTAGTGCTTTTATCATCAAAGAAAAAGAAGGTTCCAGCGCATTTAGATGAAGAAGGAGATTTGGTCTTGGCTTGTTTGAGAACATGGGAAGGTAACGTGGGAAGATAAAGTGGGAAACTATACTCAGTTTGTAATCATACAAGATGACGTTCTGGCTGGCGTTGCCATCCTGGCTGCTAAAGGTCCCTATTATGTTCAGGGAGCTGTTGTTGCATACAAAATTCTTGAGCTCACGTAGCCTGCCTGCAGCTTCAGCTCCTCCTCCTGTGAGGAGGAGTTGAGGCTGCGCTCAGGCTAGAGCTCACGTAGTTACGATGGATCTATGTTGTTTCTGCAGAGGACGATTGCTGCTTGAAAGGTTTAGTAGGTCATGAAAACATCATTCTTTAATCAACACTTTGCTTTCTACGTTTTTTATGTTTGCTTTTAGCTTTCAAACAAGAAAAGTTCGTAAAATTTGTGAACATTGCAGCTATCTTGAACATTCATTTTGTAAGAAGTATTTAGATTCTATTTAACAAGCCTATGAAATTTCTGTCTCCTGCTTAACGCAATTTTTTGTATGTCTTCCAGTTGAATGTCAACAGGGAAATCGTAAAGACTGCTACTGCTCTTCGTTATTGTCCTGAATATACTTTGAAACCCTTGCCAAAGACGAATGTATATGTACTGAGTGTTCGTGACCGATGCGTTAAAACAAAGGCATGTCCTTGCAAAGCGGTAAGCCGAGATATGAATATTTTTGGAACAAGCCAAAAAGCTATTTAACCCACAGACTTTAATGTCGTAGTTTCTCTACTTGCATGAACTAATTTATCATTTAACTCCCGCTCTCTTAAACCCCCTTCTCTTATAAGTCACTCCCCTTTAAGTCAAAATCATGGACAGGCGCCATCTCTAAGGAGCCTCCCACTTATGCCTGTAACAGGAATCGTCACATACTAATGACTACAACATGATAATAATTTACACTAACACATTCCTTTGCTTATTCATTGTTAATTGTATTTAGTTGTTGATGATATTACTATTATTCAGTCAGTTTCTACTCTCTGAATGAGTCGAAGTCGAATGCTTTTTCGATTTCTCACTACTGAAGTTGACAGGGACAACCATGTTATAATATCATACGGCAGATGTTACCAAAGTCTCTCCAGTTTCTCATGTGAACAAATTCACGTTTTAATTTTGATGTGGTGTAAGATATAAACTGTGTCAAATTTGCGTATTTGACCCATAAAATTATTTGTCGATTCCGGAAAATATAGGGTGGGAGAACAGAAAAATCTGTTATTCATACTGTTATCATTTTAGTGTGTGAGTAAACACCTACCCCACTCCTCCCCGCCCCAGCTCTTGTTTGCATTGAGCTGTTTGGCCCTCGTCAACTGAACACTAAAGAGCCTCGTTAAAATTGATGAAAATTTGTAATTTTGTAGGGAACCCCTGCTGTTTACCCCTCCATCTGTAGTCACGTGACTCAGTAGTGTATTAATGTTTTGTTTTAGACCTGTCATCCTCATTGGCTTACAGTCTTTCGCAGTAAACTAAAGTTCTTTCGAATATAGTAACTAACAATTTTTTATTTCAGGATAAAACATGCAATATTCCATTGGCTAGCTATCCCTGTCACTGCCCATGCAAGCATTTTCTCACATGTGACGAGCATCTCAAAACATTGTAAGTGCAGTTGATTCTTGATAGAGAATAAAGTGCCATTTCATAAAAAGTGACACGAACATACTATTAATGGTATGGTATTATATGGTATTAAAATGGCTGACGCATTTACAATGACATGCAATGTTTTATTGTAGCACCTTGACCAAATGTACTGTCAAAGAAATATGCTTTGAATTAACTAAGACTTGCAAAATTTTTTCATCGAAAGATAAAGTTAAAATTCATAAGAAATAGAAATCGCTGGATGAAAATTTCACACTCTCAAAACTGCTTGAAAGAGTCTTCTCCTCCTTTTTTCTTAGATATCTAAGTTGCGTATATCATATACTGCCGCAAGTCGATTTCGTCATCTGTGATACAGTAAAAACCCGCACATTAGAACCTTCATTTATTAAGAACCTACAGCCTGAAATGATGAATTTTGTACCCAATAAATAAGAACCATTTTAGCCTGATATTTTAACCAGGTTCTTAATAAAGGGTTTAAAATTCATTCTTTCATTCACTAGGAAATAAATTCAGCTATGGTGAGAAGAGTGTTGATGACAAAATGGACTAGTGAAGCATGTCGGGACCTAAGGGAAGACAAGGAACTCTTCACCAAACTTTTAGAAAAAACTGGTTTACTAATGACTGTGGATGGGTCAGGACTATGGACTATGTCTTTTAACACAGAGCTTTGCGTTGCTTGTAATATTGGCAGCATGTTTTCAGTGCTAAATCTTCAACTATCCTTTGTTTTCTTGCATTTTTTGGACCCTATGTTTAGAACCTACACCCTGATTGTGGGATTTACCGCATAGAATAAGAACCTATACAGGCTGAGTTAAAAATCTTAGGTTCTTATATGCGGGTTTTTACTGTATGTTTATATGAATCTTTTGATTGACGAGTTAGACTTGGGATAATAAGTCTACATATAGCAGGTAAAAGAAGGTTTTTGGTATTTCATGCTAACCTTTCGGCGTTGAAGTTAGACAGACGTCAAAGAGAGGTCTAGTAGAACTTTGAATCTTACCCCTAAAATCATTCTTGTTTGGATCTGTTTCAGGGAAACAATGTTGGTTTGTCCACCAATTCCAATGAATTTACTTCTGGCTGTAAAAAATGAAACGGAGCAAAGAGACGAATTGAAAGAAACCATGAAGTACAAAAGATGTCATGATCCTAATTGCAAAAGTATAACGACCTTGTAAGTAGAAATTCACCTCATTGTCCGTCAAAGGGTCTTAAGAACAGTGCGTCTAAAGCATCTCTGTGATACAAGAGGCCGTCCTGCAATCTGATTGGCTGTTCTCCATTTTGCTTGGGGTAAACGGCCGTGGCATATTAAAATTCGACGTAAAACTACGTTCTTTATCTATTTCGACCATCGTTTGCAATTTATTCTCGAAATTCGAAGAATCACGGGCCATTTCATTTTGGAAGCTGCGATGAACGTTTCTCTAATTTTCAACTTAGACCCATTTCCTCCCCAAACAAACCATGCTTATTTTCACATTAAACACATTTGCTAACACCAGATTATTGTTGGTTGTAACAACAACAACGGTCTAAAAAGCACCGCATGACTGGATGAAAATTAAATACTAGCGATTGGATTGGCGGATATGGAATCATGCTGCGCGGGTCTAAACTGGGCCCACTCTTTAAGAGTAATATGATGGGTCCCTATTGACCAAGTGACATTAGCAAATCAAAGAACGAACGGAAACAAGTGACTCAAAGGCGTAAGTCTAGGTTGTTCTATAGATAGGTAGAAGGAACAAAAACTGCTACCAGGGTTGTCACTGACAAGCAAAACAATGTAAACGGGAGGCTGATCCGTTTTATTTTCGTTACGGATCCAAAGTTGTGCCAGCACAGTTTAAAATGTGGTATTAGTCTGCGATGAAATTACTAGGATCGCTTAAGCTATATTTTCGTTTTCCCTAGGGACAATTGTGACAAATTTGGATGCCAATGGTGCACAAGAAATTCAACTGGCTCACTTTTATCTACAGAAAAGCAACGGTGTGATTACAGCGAAGCTTGCCCAAACGGACAATTGCTGCCAGTTCCTAAAACAACTCCTAAACCGCCTAGTACTCCTAAACCTCCAGGACCGAGGACATCAGTCGCAGCTGTTGTTGTTCCAATCATAGTTGTTTCGCTTCTGTTAGCTGCCGCAATTTTGCGATACATAGTTTGGAAACGAAGAAAGGAATCAGAAATACGCAAGAAAGGAAATCAGAATGAGAACGAAGATGTAATCCCTAACCAAAATGTTGTTGACTTTTCGCTGTCTGAACGTGGTAGAAATGGTGTAATGTTCTGAAATCTGCCTCGAGTTGGATGCCTCGTAAGAGAGATTTGCGAAAACGCATATAACACAATATTACTCCTGCAGCCGTAGTTATTCGCGGACATTTTCGCTTGACATCTAATTTCGAATTTAATTCGGGAGGAAGATCAAGAGACCAGAAGAAGGGACATCAAAGTCTGAATTGCAGGGGATAGTTGACGTGAATGAGGGTCGCTGAATGAGGGATAAAAGAGGAACGTATTTGAAATTGTGCAATGGCTCTGGAATTCTATGAATTGGAACTTTTGCTTCAGCAATTTGGAATACCAAGCAACAGTAAAACGATGGAACTGGAATGGTATTCATTTCACAGTGGACTGTATAGGCTACCTGGGGAAAGTAGGATCTAATTCAGAAATGACTGGGAAAAGAGGGGACATTGGGTATTGTTGATTCAGGTGGGTTGCTTTTGTATAGAAGGGTCATAAAACGTGGCCATTAAAGTGTTTAACAATCAATGATCAGATTTTTGCAAGTTCTTATTTCATTTCTTTGATTACATGTATATTCATTGGCAATAATGCTTCGTGTTTATATCTTAGAAATTAAAGCTCATTACCTCCATATTACTGCTTTGCTTTCCTTTGTTATTTTCTCTTCGACTCAAGCCTAACGAGTGCTAGAAGACGAATTCAAATGGCTCCTGCGCGCCTGAACAGTTGGCAAGCTCGAAATGAAGACGAACGTTGTGTAGGAGCAAAGAGGTCAGATGCTCAGTAGTCACTTGAATTTAAGGGCAAACAACGAGGTAAAATATGGTGAAATTGAGGTAACAGTCTTTGATTTCTGAGGTTATTAACGTGCATTATTGCCCTTGGTATTGCTTTAAATTCTATATTACATGATGATGATATGACGGGGAAAATTTAAGTTTTCACCCCCCCCCCCTCCCTGAACACAATGCTTCTCTCGAGTGCCTACCGAAACGCTCGTCACGTAGGAACAACAATAAACCAATGAAAAAGACCAGTTAGCTTGAATTAATGAAACTACTGTTTATCCCGAATGAGTTTTTGAATGGTTTACTGGATGAATGGATTGTTTTAAAAAAGATATCTGTATACTGTGAAGGTTTATACTGTAACAAACTATACATAACACAGAATGCTGGGAGCGTCATCGCAGCCTTATGAACTAGCTCGTTAAACGTGCTTGTAGCTAAAGTAGAAATTGTAATTTTTGATTACTTTAGACTGTCAGCTTTCGTCATTTCTTGTGTCTCAATGTCTTTCTCCGATCCTGTTGTTGGAAAATCAAGAGTAAGTTTTTAAATTTGGCAAGCTCTCTAAGACCCTTTTTCAAAACTCTTCAAACTCTTTTGGTTGGTTGAAACTTGAGTGAGCATTTCAATTCAATAAAATAAATATAAATCAGTAAGAATGGTGGTCTCGCATTGACGCTTTGATATCTTGATCAAATGCAAACGAGGGTGGGGGAGAGGATTTGAGATATTGTTTTCACACTATGTTGGCACTTGGGGCGCGAGGAAACGCAGTTTACTGTTTCATAAAGAAAGACAGAAGCAGATGAATTTATTTATTCTAATTCACTTGCCAAGAAGATGAATTCTTTAATTCCAAATCTTTAAACGAAGCAGAACGAAGCTTGGTGTGTTGTGCTGCGGTCAAACCTGTGGAGCTGGAGGTTAAATTTGATTTAGGGCCTAAACCACACGAAGAAGTGCTTGCCTAACTCGCATAGGCCATTGATTAATACTGCTTGTTTTGCAGTTTGGAGGGACTATCCATAAATATGGGATTATGCTGGCGTCGTCCTGTCAACCGAAACTGCACCCCAATTGCCTTGATCACATTTTGTGTATGTTTCGTGATTTATTACATGTTGAATGATCAAAGTTGGTCATGGTACATTTCCGCAAAAAAGGCCGTTTGCAAGACTCCTGAAGATGAAATGAACGATTTGATTGAACTGACAAAAGATGCTCATATTGTCTTGGATTTATTTAATCTCACACATTTTCCAGTATATGGAAGGTAAATGCTGCAGCTTGTTTTGGAAAAAAGTTGAGCTAGAAGTTGATGGGATTGCAGACTGTTTAAACTTACACAGTCTGCAGTAAATCAGAGCTGAACACAGCAGTTACCTTTTTGTTTTTGGAATAAAGGAGGACAAGTTGTTAGCGCTTTTTGCAGCTGAAAAGTCTGTGGGGTTTGCAGCCATTCTGTTCTCCTATTCTTTGTATTGTCATCATCAACCAATCAGATGGGTGACAAAGTGCAAAGAAGACTGTGAAATAGCTCTCTATTGACAGGGTGGTGTTTTCAACCTCAAGAGGCAACTGATGACAGTATGAAATGTTCTGTGGCCATTCAATCTACCATCTTCTGGGTGGTAATGTGTTTCTAGGGATGACAGGGATATATGCCACCTAACATCAAAGGGGAGACTCATATTTAGGCTTTGTTTGATTTTCATACCTGTGTTCAAGGATTTTTAGGAGGGAGAAACCTGTTGAACTTCCCAGAATTCAAATAACATGTCACAATAAAGGTACATTGATGGAAGATAAAGTTACGATAAACCAATTTTCAGAACTAAGACAAAGAAAATCCAAAAATAAAAATGACAATTCCAGACGTTTTTGTTAAGATTCAAGAAGCTATAAATTTCTGGTGGAACAATTTTATTTAGAAACTGAAATAGGTGGCATAGACCTGTTGCCCTTCATATGGAAGTTGCCCCCTCCAGTGGCGGCTGGCAGCGGTACTAGCGGTACCAGTCTAGTACCATTTTATTTTGAAAGCTTGGAATTTTTTGTTTTAATTTCTAATATGTCAACAATGCAAAAAAGTGAATTCGCCATGAAAACAAACAGAAGGAAGAGCGGCAGCGCACACTAGAGCTAATATCTCAGCATGACCCTGCTTTTATTAATCCTTGTTGAATGAGTCGTATTGAAATAGATCCTTTATGTATTCCACGGTACTAGACCTCATTCATCTGGTACTGCAGAAAGCAGTCCCATTGTGATTGGTGACTTGTCATGACGTAAAATTCTTTGTGTACACGTAAGCCCAACAATGGCAAAGTTCGATCGCAGTACTAGATTCCTCGTTCTAGTAACGCTGTGTGGCCGTCAAATAACACATCAATTCAAGATTACGAAATCGACCCCGCAGTACTTTCAGCAGTATCAAATGGCATGTTAAACCACTGTTTTTTCAATGTGTTCTCTGCTGTTTTATTGAACCGATACTAAGGTATTTGAAAGTACGTTAAAAAGTTTTTAGGTCTGTGTTTGTTTCTGGGCAGTGACTAGTTCGAATGTCAACGATTTTGCTGTAAATGAACCGAATTTCAGAGACCTGCAACCTAACCTTTCTGGAGTTCCGCATATTTTGACGCTGTCGTCAGCTCAGGGTCACTTAATCATTTTACTCACGAGCAGCAGACCTTTCATAGAAATTAATGTTAAGATACGAGACTGTGAGAATGCATATTAGGATTTTTCATGGATGCATGGCGAAAATACTTGCCTTCTTCTTTATATACTACTACTAGGGAAGCAATCTTTGAAAGTTGTTTTCCCACTCCTATACATTCCTGTTGTAAATGGAACCATTCGAATTGTTTTGTATATGTTTTCATTTGTTATATGATAGATGAAAAATGCGAACTTCTGTGCATTGTACACAACAAGTGGAACGAGAAACCCACGCTACTAGAATCTCATTTCTGGTACCTCCATGAACTGCGGCTAGCCAGTGATGGGCTGGGTGCCGCAAGTGATTAACTTCCCGAATGTGTTGCTCACAATCCTCTAAAATGGCCGCAGCCAGCGATCGACAAGACTCACAACATTTGCATGGAAAGGTTTCAGTGATGCAACCGGCGTCGTGGGAATAACTTGCAAAAACTCATTCATTAGAAAAAAGTAGCATCATTTTTTAAGAAGGAGGTATAACATTATTTCCTGATAAATTGTGCTTGCAATTTCATCTATAAAATGTTGTCCTTTCCGCTTAACTTTAAAATTTACCTTCCCAACTTTCTTGTAAATCTATTGGGAAAGACATTTTGCTTGCATTTTTGAGACAATCCTTTACCCAATTTTTCTTAAAACTTCAAAGCTTCCCAGGGGCTTTGCCCCTGGACCCCAATGGGGGGCTCACAGCGCCCCCATCCCCCAGCTGGTCTGAGGCAAAAATTTGTTCGCTTCGCTCACAAAATTTTGTTTCCCTAGTACCATCTTATATTGCGTGCCAGCCGCCACTGGCCCCCTCCCCAATTGGACCACTAAATGTGAATGAAATGAGGATTAAGTTTGGGTATTCATTGGTTAATGACACCGTTTGTAATGGAAATATCCTTTTTTCCAGCCTGTTTGGCGCGATTCGTTATGGCAAACCTCTTCCATGGGACAATGATGTTGATTTACTGATAAGAGATGAAGAACTACAAAAAATAGATGAAGATAAACTCTTGGAAGAATTTAAAAGGCGAAATATTAAAATATTTTTCCGTCCATGGTTTGGTGCATACAGAATCACAAGAGGAAAAGCTAGAGGTGACTTAATGATTTTTAAAGACTATTCTGGAACAATGAACAGAGTTGGTATAGAGTCATATGCCTTTTTTATCAATTATTGGAAACATCATATATTTCCAGCAGATCTAGCCAAGAAACCATTACCAACGATAGAATTTTGTGGAGTGAATATGTCCGCGCCAAGGTATGGAATAGAAATTCAAAAATTTCATTACAGAAAAGATTGGTGGCTTGAAAAGAAACCTGGTGGATGCAGTGGTGATAGCTTGTAACAGTTGAATATTATTTTATTATTGTATGGAAATAGATTATAAGCAATTCAGTTACAGTAAGCCCCCAATATAAGAAACGGCCATAAAAGAGGCTGCAACCAGCCAAGCTTAGAGAGTTTTTGCTCATTTATAAGAAAATAGGTAGCCTAATTTAAAAGTTTTGAGTTTGGGTTTGAGCGAGGACTTACTGTAATGTGTCTTCAAATTTCAAAAAATTCTTTTTTTAATCCGAAGCTCCATTTTGCAATTTTCTGTGAGAAAATTTACAGTATTTTATACATATTGTCAAGCCTTGATATTGCTGTGAATTTGTCAAACTGATTTAAACTGATTTAAACAAACATTGCTGAACTTGTTCTGATTAATAAGCGTCTTCTGACTTGCAAACATAACTGCAAAAGGCTTCCTGCCCATTCATGTCGAGTCTTTAGAAAATTTGGTTGACGCTTTTCTCGTTTCAATGTTTCAAGAAAGTCTCTTCCATCTCTGTAAACAGAATACTAAGAAATTTACAGAAGTTTTAGAATCAAGTTCTGGATTTTCCGTTAAAGAGAAAGCCACAAATTATCAAAGTCAGAATCCTCTAGTCTACGATTTATCGTGGCTTGCTGACACTGGATGGTTTTTTTATTCATATAGATTATATTGCAATAACAATCACTCAATCTACAGGGACAAAACCATGGGGAGCGAAAGATTATGACTACCCCATGGCCAATGAGAAAACAAGCAACCTTCATCTGACAAACAACCGCGAGCTAGATGCTGTTTGACATTGCATGTTTTTTCATAAGAAACTTGGATCAGGCCATAGTACTAAAAGTTTCTTAATTTAAGATGAAAATTTGTCCATTTTAATACCAAAAGTTTCTTAATTGTTTTCTTATTTTTCAAGGCAGATTTATCAATGTGGTCGCTAACACTGCGGCAAATATGTTTCTTGACATTAAAACATCATAAAGGAATAAACAGTGTTCTGTTATGTTGAAAACACAAATGATTAGATGATATTTTTCAAGAATAAAGGTTCAACGATCTATTTGCTATAATATCCATGCTTTTAACTTTGAAAAGTTTCTCAGTACTTGTCAGACATAGTACTAGAGTTTCTTAAAATTTTGGCCATCTTAGTACTAGTTTCTTATCCACCAGTTTCTTATATAAAAAACGTGAAAATGTCTCGTCAGGGTTTCAAAAAAATAGAAATGCTGTCACGAATGCATCTCGTTCTTGTGGTTGAAGATGGATAGCTGCCTGAAATCAGCTGAAATCTAATGTTAAAGAGTTTTATGTATAATGTAGTTGTGTAGTAATAAGTTCTTGTACGATATGTAAAATATTTGCAATGATGGTCTCGTTGCAAGCAACTAAGGGGTTGATTTGAGATTGAATTGATTTTGATTTTTGTTTTTCAATTTTGAGATTAACTAGCATAAACAAATTAAAGCCAAAATATTATGGCTCTATTCAACAGCTTAAATTTATCATATCTATTCCTAATATGCAAAGCAATATTTCTACTAAAGTTTGATATTTTCAGACGTATGTGTCTTGATATCTTGCCTTGCCACTATGCTTTAGGGTTCGTGAGCAAAATTGCAGAGATCTCCTTTGCATCCGTCTCTCTTGCAAGGTCATTCACAGAAGATGAATCATTTTGACAGAAAGCTTAGAAAGATAGGGGTCTCGATTGCTTATGAAAGAATTCCAACGGACTAACGGACTCATTTGTTTCATTTGCTGCAGTGGCTGCTGCACCAATGGCTCTAGTTTTGGGACGGTTCTTAAAACCATTTCCCTACACACACCAAATGTTACAGGATTTTTATGACTGTGTTTTAGCCTTGGGGTCAGGTTGCCATCAGGCCGATCTGCACTTGACGGTTGACGATTTTCTGGATGATTGTCAAAAGTCTCATAAAAAGAACTCATATAAAAATTCGCGACGACACATGCGCAGTGGAAATTTCTGATCGCCGCATCGAAAAACAGCGCCGGGCGAAAAGTAGAAATGGTTTTTATTTTTCGTCTGAAGATTTTTGTTCCCTGAATTCTTTGGCAAACCGCATCAATCCAATCAAAGTGCAGGATTTCTCCAGGCTCGCTCGAATTCTTCCTTGGAAAGCAGGAGTTTCCGCACTCTCGCAACGAAATCACACCATGTGGAAATCAAAACAACTTTATACCCACGAATTTTTGAGACGATCGTCCAAAAGAGCGTCCATTGGAGATCAGCCAATAAATCTCCAGCCAGAGTTGGAGGACTATGTCTTGTGCCAAACGCTCGGCCACTCTGTTATTGATGAAATTTTGCTGCAAAATCGAAGATTCGATGTGTAATTGTTTCAAACCTTTTTACGGCTCGGTTCTTTGCGTGCGAAACTCTGTCCAATCGCACGCTGTGGGACATAACAGGCGGAAGGGGAAAAAATTCATGAAAAAATTCGAAATTTGGTATCATAATCATATCAGTCATGTGACGTAGTATGACATGTGACCATGGTGACATGTGACATGTCTCCATGTCTCATGTCAACCCTCTATTTGATAAAGAGGCTGCTTGATAACCTCCTCTTCCTTGACTTGACATATCCTGCGAACTTGCGAACAAGTTGAGCATCCAACTCCCTGCATTTTGAAGAAGAATTTGTCAAACCACTGCCATTCTTGACAATATACAGGTAAGCATTTTGCATAGCATTATCATGTGCAGTCTCTTGTGAGTTATTTATTGCATCCCTCATGAAAGTCTTAGCATTTTAGGATAGAACACACCTGCGTTATTCATACGCCTGTGGTACCAAAAGAGCAGTGGAATGCCTTTTATCGACTTGGCTAAAAGAAGATGTAAGTCTGCTGATATGGCAATAATTGCCGTGATGCATATAAGATATTGGACATAATTTGTATGCAACAAAGTTTCCTCCTTAGTGAGTCCAAGAAAGTATGTGTCCAATTAGTAAAGCATAATTTTTGGGCATCAGAAACAAACCAGGGTGCATTTCATGTAAATTCCACGCCGAAGGTTACGCTAACAAACAGTCCTGTACGCCATGAGAACAATAGTAGATCTATTAAATTAAATGAAATTACTGTGATCTTTCATTTGTTCAAACCAATTCTCACGCCGATACGCCAAGAAAATTTCTCTTCTACGCCGAAGATTTTCGGGCCTAAGTGCATAAAATGCACCCTGGGAAACAAATAACATCAGACTGCTGGTGTTTCAGTGTTTCAAGACACCAGTCGAAAACACAGATTTGGGTTTTGCTCCAAAAGTCATGCATATTTAGACAATTATGTTCTGAAGATGGTCAAATGTGATTTGATCTTTTGTGAGGAATAACGAGCTTACAAGATTTGAATTTGCTACTGTTATGTACGGTTGCAGGTAGGGCCAAAGCCAATGGGGGCTGGGGGGTGGAGTGCCCCCCAGGAAACCATTTGTCGGAAAATTTTGCTCTCTTGTCAGGAATTTTACAATTTAAATGACTAATTATGGAGGATTTTGAGGAGAAACAATACATGAAATATAAATTTATTAGTGTTAAAACATAAATTCCAACAGAAATTATTGACTTTATGGCATATTCTTAATTGATATTGACTAATTGTGTTGATTTCAATGTTGGATGCGAAATGTGGCCTAGTTTTATCCATCGAGGAGCTAGACCGGTCATATAATGCATAAATTTAACATATGTTTGTACAACTGTTGTTGTTGCTTTTTTTGTCAATGGTTTTTTCATCGGAAAATTTTGATTTTTTGCCCCCCTACACAGTCATGGCTGGTATCGGCCCAGAGTGCAGGAAGATTAAATGCGGCCCTATTAATTAAAGACTGTTGAGACATCTGACATGCAAATATAGTTGGTTTAATGATGAAGGTGGAGGTGAAGTTGCATTTTTTAGCACCAAGCGCTGGGATCGCAGAAGCAGTGCCAATGCCAGTAGGAGTTGGGGATGAAGAACCCCCTCAAGACCGAGTGTCAGAAATTTGCTCTCTTGCTGGATTTTTTAGATTTACAACCCGTATTTTGGAAAAGTTCATAGGAGCAATGATGCACAAAGTATAAATTCTGACAGAAATCTCTGTATCATCAGATTCAGGTAAACAATTGTGTTTTACTTGTAGACACCTTCAGTTCATCAAAATGGCAAACAGCATCCTTAAGATTCATTCAAGAGAAATCTTGGACAGTCGTGGAAATCCCACTGTTGAAGTTGACCTAACAACAGCTAAAGGTATTTGATCTATGACTGTTTGGTTTTTTGACAGTGCTGCTCTGCTGCATACAGTAGATATAGAGGGGGGCTACCCTTGAGGATTCCTAAAACTGCCAAACTTCAGATGAAATATTTCGTGAGGAAAATTGTCAAGAACAACTAGTCATTTTTATATTAAACAATTGAAGAAGACAATAGAATGAATTAAAAGATTTCAAAGGATAGTTCCATGCAACGCCTCTGGCTGTTTTTTTGTAAACAATTAATGTATTAAGCAAAAGATATGGCATTGTTAATTTTTCTACTGCACAAAGATTTTCAATTTTGTTTATCTTCAAAAGGTGTCTTCAGAGCAGCAGTACCATCTGGTGCCAGTACAGGGATCTATGAAGCACTGGAAATGAGAGACAAAGATCCAAAAAGGTTTCTTGGTAAAGGTGTCACAAATGCAGTCAATAATGTCAACTCAAAGATAGCACCAGGGCTTATCTCAAAGGTATAAAAGAGGCAATTAGCCACTTTTTGAATTTAGACTTATGTGGTCAATTAGCCACTTTTTGAATTTAGACTTATGTGGTTGCTGAAAACAATATTGTTATCTGTATCTGTATCTGTATCTGTATCTGTATCTGAACTGTATCTGAAAACATTTCAATGAACACAGGAAAGTATTTTATCACTATACACTGCTCTTATTTCATCATTCCTTCCTTTAAAGAGAGGTGTAATCAGCCTGTTTGCAGGCCATATATGCAAAACCTGTATATATCATATTTATTTAATTAAGCATTATTGGATCTTGTTACTTTGTAACCATCTGATAAATAGGTTTCATCCACAGGGCATTGATGTAACATCTCAAGAAGAGATAGACAACTATATGCTCCAGCTAGATGGTACTCCAAATAAATGTAAGCTTTGAGAATATATTTTAGTAGTTCTATAGTATATATGTCTTAAATTAGATGCCATTTGAAAATGTGTATGAAAGCAGCAACTAAGTGTTTTGCATATTGAGTAATTTTGCATCATTGCCAATCACATGTGACATCTAATTTGAGATAGATTTTAGTTTCTACTCAAATACAAGTTTTAAGATACTTTATTGGACACTGATTGAGCACTGCCAGAAACATTCAAGCTTTACCAGGTATATCAATTTATATAGGAGTCATGCAAAAATCAGGCCTGGTCTTTTGGGGGGGAGCCATAGCTCTCATTCCCCTCCAGGCTTCCCTGAAATTTTGCAGGGAGTTGTAGTTGCTTTCCCAAACTGTTCAGAGTAAAGTAGTGACTGGCTTTCCTTTAAGGGTTTTTTCTTTGTTTTCAGTCTATTCATCTGGCTGACCTAAACATCATAAGCAAAGTCATTTACTGCTCCACTGCTAATATTCTTGTAGTAGTCTAGCTTGTCACATAGTGTCATCTCCTAGGGTACTGATTGCAAATTTTAAAAGCTTGGAAGAATAGGAACCAGTAACCTATATCATGGATGATGAAGAATGCTTCTAGGAAATTAAATGATTATCTAACAAATCATTTGTACGTTGGATCTGTTTCATTTTCAGCTGTGCTTGGAGCTAATGCAATCCTAGCAGTGTCTTTGGCAGCTTGCAAAGCTGGTGCAGCGCACAAGGTACTGTAAATGTTGTAAATCATCATTTTATTTTGTTAAAGCTGATAACTTTCCAGACTGTAAAGTTTTTTCAATGCGCAGAGAACACTGGTTTTAACTCCGAAAAATTGCGCAGAAGAAATTCTATCCCAAACTATTTGTGTGCGGATTCTAATGCTAAATACTGCATTTGCGCCTAGACAGCCTTACTCCAAGAGCCCCTTGCCTCAACTGTCTCTCGCATTATTCTTGTCGATGCTTCATCAACCATCCAAACGAAGAGCAAAGGTGCAAGGATTGTAGTGAAATCGCTCCATTCTGGGCAGAAACAAAATTTGCAAGCCTTTTTTGAAAACTGCGCAGGTAACGCAGCAAACTGGTTGAAAATTCTGTGCAGAAAGTGGGCTATCAAAGAATTTTGCGCAGACAGAAAACAAGCCAGAAATTTTTGCGCGGGGAACGCATTCCCCGTGCAGACCAAACTTTACAGTCTGGATGACTTTAAGATGTATATAAATGTTTAAATGTCATATCTGATAAGTAATCTTTTCTTGCAACTCTGTCTGGTAAATGAAATTCTTTGCATTAACTATTTTTTTCAACACTTAGTCTTTTCCAAATATTCTCAGAAACTTTTAGTTGATTAGAATTTGTTCATAATCCATGAAAGTAAACTTTGTCTGTGATGATTTTTTATGAATCATCCTGTTTGTTTTGAGAAGTCATGTTGAATCAAAGCAATTAGATTTTAAACTCAGATGTGTTGTTTTGGATTTTTGCGCACCATTCCTTTTCAAAAAATGCTACTCGCAACAGTAAGATCATGAATTTTCAAGCTGAAACTTCACACAATTCAGGCACGTCTGGGAATCGGAAATTTCTAGCTAGTTTGTTAGAGATAAACTGAACTCTTGTATTTCACCTAGTTTGCTTTTTATGCTGTGAATATAATCTCTGCAGTATGCCTGTAGACCT
Source organism: Aurelia sp. 4 Dawson et al 2005 (assembly GCA_964019985.1). Lineage (NCBI taxonomy): Eukaryota > Metazoa > Cnidaria > Scyphozoa > Semaeostomeae > Ulmaridae > Aurelia > Aurelia sp. 4 Dawson et al 2005. The sequence continues at coordinate 2,123,978 of OZ026501.1, read as the reverse complement.
TAAAGAGTATAAAATATGTGTATTTGTTTGCATTGCATGGCTAATTTCTGTGTCTTTTGTTTTCAAGGGCATTCCACTGTACAAGCATGTTTCAGCTCTTGCTGGAAAGGGTGACGTCATTTTGCCTGTTCCTGTAAGTGCCATGAATTCATACTCATGATATTCAGTCATAAAGCTAACATTGTTTTTCATTACATAGCTGTTGAGAAGTTTATTGTAAATGCTTGATAGAGAATAAATTGATAGCTCTGGGTATGGGGACAAAACCTGCAGTCCCCTGGTTCCACTTGATAGCCTCTTGCATTTTAGCAGCAAACTTATTACTTTTTTATTCACAGCATATATAAAGAATATAACATTGAAAGCGATGTTTTACTCTCAGGCATTCAATGTTATCAACGGAGGAAGTCATGCTGGAAACAAGCTTGCTATGCAGGAGTTTATGATTCTTCCAACTGGTTAGTAGTTTTTGATTAGCATTTAAGCAACATATCAATCATAATCATTGTTTTATATACATATTATGATAATTTTAATTTCATAACAAGTGAATTTACAGTATGATCCCATTGGCTCAGCAATACCTAGTCTGTTTCTTGCTTCCTGAGCTTGACACATGTAATCAGAAAGAAAGTCTTGTTACTTCACATCCACTTTATTCATCACTGGTCATACCTGCTGAAAGGAGAAGTGAAGGTACTGATTACCTTCATAAGAACGTAAAAATTTTTGCTGAAATACTGAAAGATATTTTGTAAGAGAATGAGGAACAGGGAGAAGATCAGACAGGTAAAAACGAACAAGGACAGGCAAGAAAAGATAGTACAGAATTAAAACAAAAAGAGCAGAAACAGGAGGAGAAAAGTGTGCATTTAGAACAGTATACATTTTCTTTTCTTTAAGGTCTACATTGACCAGTTAATGTTTGAATCTGTTTTGATAACAGTACTTTCATTTGTCTATAGGAGCATCAAATTTCAAAGAAGCCATGAGAATGGGTTGTGAGATCTACCACACATTGAAAGGTGTTATCAAGGAGAAATATGGAATTGACGGTATGTGGTTTTAAAAATATGCCACACAGAACATTACCAGTTAAGTTTAAGGTTTATATGCATGCATGGTAGGCAATGTAAGTGTTAATTTCTACAAGGCAATGTAAATGTTAATGTCTTAATGTTTATGAGCTACCAATTTTTTCTCGTGAATTACACCATCTTCTTTTTCAGCCACCAACGTTGGAGATGAAGGAGGTTTTGCACCAAACATTCAAGATAACAAGGAAGGTTTGTTTATTTTTTTTATTTTGTTTATTTTGAACACTCTCTTCAATTATCTGTCACATTCGGAGTACGTACTTCTCTGTTCTCCATCTACATGAGAGATTTGGAATGCACAGCTTTGTTCTGATTTTCATCGATTAGACCTTTTAGCTATTCTAAAAAAGAATCTGAATTGAATAATGTTATGATGCATTTCGAAGATTTTTGCAATGTACACAATAGTGATAGAAGCTCGAACGCCACTCAATAGAACCTTGTGTATAAAATTGTATAAAATAACGCTCAATCCAGGCTGTTTTGTAGAATAGCTAAAAGGTCTATTCTATATGATTCTTGTTGCAAATGCAGTAGTTTCTCACAAGGAATGATCTTCATGCAGGGTTAGATCTATTGAAGATCAGTATTGAAAAGGCAGGCTACACTGGCAAGATTGAAATTGGAATGGACGTTGCTGCTTCAGGTAAATTCTGTGATTTTTTCCCGCAAGAGCCTGTTGTAACCTTTGAGCGGCAATCACTTAAGACCTGTGCAAAATATCTCAGCTATTTTGAAGTCCCGGATAGAACAGAAACAATTTGAACTTATGATAAATTTCCTGAAATTCTGAATTCCGTTTCTTAAAGCTAAGTTGGTTTTAATACTTAGTCAAGTGATGCATAAAAGCATTGTAAAGATCCTCTGATAACCATTTGGCTTTGTGCCCTTTCTTTGTTATGGGCAAACAAACGACCGGAGATGGCACGTGTGAGGTATGGGAGGTATGTCAGTTGTTTAGGCCCCTTTTGAGATTGGAGAAAGAGAAAAATCAAAATTTGGACTCTTCTGCACCTTCGTCTATGCTTATGACCCTTTGTCAAGCATGATTCTTTGTCTGCTGAATGAAAAGCAAGGCAAAGAGAATCTAGGCCAGAAACAACTTTCAGATAGTGCGAAAGTCAAATTTGGCGCCACAAAGGATCATGGTTAGCAGTGACTCTTCAAGTGAATACATGAAGCTAAGTAGATTTATCTGTAAATAGGAAAGAGAAAACACCCACGCAACCCATTATTTTTCTTGCCAAATATTATGCTGCTATGTGTAGCAATCATCAGATGCAACAGGCAAACCTTAGACTTGCTGCCCACAACCTTTAACTGCATTTATTTCCCTTGGTATTGCTGTCTGTATGATGTTAAGTGCAGTCACTGTCTTAGATCTTCTTTATGAGTATTCCTGTATCATTAATCCGACATGTTTTTTCTTTAAACTGTTCGTTGCCTGTTAAGTTCTGAAAACGTAGTCTTCCTTCGCAGAGTTCCATAAAGATTTGAAATACGATTTAGACTTCAAGACGAAGAACAACGATGGATCAAAAGTTGTATGTAGAACCTTTCATTGCAATAGTAATGTTTGATGAAATATTAGATTTTTTAAGGGATGAGTAAAAAAGTGATGCAATTATGGAGCCATATTTTGGTAAAAAAAAACAGCTCCATGTTGTTTAAATTCTACGATGCAGAAGAAAGATTATATTAGTAATGAAGATTCAGTTGATTTTCTGAAGTTTTCCAATCAGAAAAAGGATAGTAATAGCTGAGCGAATATTTTATCAGATTGACAGCCGCTGTGGATTTTTTGTATTTCCTTGTAGATCAGCCCAGAAGAGCTGGCAAAGCTGTATCAATCTTTCATTGCCGAATACCCAGGTGATGGCTTTTAAATCTCAGTAGCATTTAAAGATTATGAATGCATATTTAAAACTCGATTCTTAGCCTTTAAAATCTTTATTTGCTGGCTCATTAAATTTATTTATCTAAGTATTTCGTTGAATCAGATGTTCCCATTTCTATGAATAACCAACTGTTATTAGAAGCATCAAAAATGTGCAAGTGGCTTTTTTTCTACTGAACGTAGGAAGCTACTATATATGCAGCAGAGAGCTCGTTGCAAGTAAAATCGACAAAGCAAATTAGACACGTAGAATAACTCGATCTCCCGATACATTTCTTTGTGAAATTGTCAAAGTGTCAAGAGATCGTTCCTTATAACCCCCAAACGTAAATTATTGTAAGGCAATGAAAATGTTCAAAATCTAAAAAGTTATTTGGTTGTGTTTAAGCTTGGTCGTAACTAGGTGCGACCTAAGTTTGGGATTAGATTCCTCGTTGTAAGTGTGCTAAACTTCAATTTTTGAGACAAAGTGTCTTTTGTAACCTTCCTTTGCGTAGTGAGCAACTGAAATTAGGGTTTTTTTTACGAAATAGTTGTCTCAATTGAGGATCCATTTGACCAAGACCACTGGGATGCATGGTCTGCATTGACTGGTGCTGTTAGCATTCAAATTGTTGGGTATGTATGCAGTATAAAAGTTTTGTCAAGTTCAGAATCATTAAACATCTCGACCATTTTCTGTAAAATTTCGAAACAAATGATACAAGCTGCAGCCTTGGAGAAACTTGCATTTTGTAGAAATTTCGCTCGTTTCCTGGGAGCGTAGGGTATAATTTTGATTGCAGTAAAGTTCATGGTGAGTTGATTTAAGATCTAGTTTTTGTTGTTGACAGCTTCCTTTTTTCTGCCTTTGAATCTTGAAAAATTTGCCAGTCTATGGTTAACTCGCTCTAAAAGCTAAAACTGACAAAGGAATCATTTTGTTAGAAAGTCTTCATTAGCGCACCAATATATCATATAAATTATGTGAAGTATCCATCTGATATTCTGTTTTCTTTTATAGTGACGATTTAACAGTGACAAACCCGACAAGGTAATATCTCGTATCATATCCTGTCTCAAAATTAATCGTGCTTGATGTGTTTTGATTTAGAATCAACAGCAAAAAGCTGTTGAATAGTAGAATTTGATTTGTGGACATCTTTAACATTTGAAGCTCAACTGCAAAGAGCGTAATCCTTTGGCAATTTTGGCAACTGCTGCATTTTCTAAATTCGGAATCATTTCATATCCTGTGAAATCCGTATTCTGCTTTGTTGTAATTCAAATTTTATCATTTTCTTTCTTTTGTAGGATCCAAACTGCAATTGACAAGAAAGCTTGCAACTGTCTTCTGTTGAAAGTCAACCAAATTGGATCAGTCACAGAGTCGATCAAAGCGTAAGAAAATTTCTTAAAAGATTTAGATATAAAGTAGGCAGGTGTGAATCAAATTTCAGTGGTAATTGTGGACATACCAATATTGCTTTTCAAAAGCAGGTGAATTGAATACGATGGTGATTTTTCCAGTGAAGAAGATGTCAAATTTGAAGCTTGATAGACCTCATTTTAAGGATTGTCACTTCATAAAACACCCTCAACCCCAAACACTGCGTTGTATGACTACATACCAAGTTCCATTGCAGCATGAAAACAGAGCATTGGCAGTGATTTATCAACCAAATAAGGGAGCTGAGAAATAGAAATTTGATTTAATGGATAGAATATTTATGGTAGCACTCTGCCAAAAGAGGACAAGACACCAATCCTTATTCATTGTCTAAGAAAATCTTAGCACTTTGAGACGACATAAGAGCCAAAATAGGATAGGTCTTGTCAAATTTGTATTATTATTGCGATAAGAAGAATCGAGCATCATATCGTTTTATTGAGATTTTTACATTTTTATTGACGTTAACTTTTAAATTTTTTTGTACTGATATCAAGGCCATTTCAGTAGTGCGTTTAATTGGTAACTCCAAACCTACCAAATTCTGAAATTGGTAGGTTAACGGAGAGAGGAAACACACTTTCCGCTCAAACACAAAATTCTTCAAAACGGCAGGTTTTACATTCATCCTAAAAAAGAAAAGGAGGTCTCCAGTCGAAAAACACGATTACAAGTCTGTTAGCTGGCAACCAAGGGTAAAGTTTCCGATTACCTTGGCAATATTGAGCAGATTCATCTCGTTTTCAGAGTTTTTTAAAGTCTGCCAAACCTGCCTTTTGGAGCAGTAGGCTCAGCAGGTCCTCCAAACCTGCCGGACCTTCCGTTGCCGGAATTTGTGGATGGATCGGACACGGATTCCGCGTCTTCAAAGTCTACCATTTTCAGAGTTGGCACCAACCAAACACACCCTAAGTATCAACTGTGTTATCATGGTAATTTTGTCGTTGGTTTTTCTAGCTGTACACTCGCTCAAAGCAATGGATGGGGAGTAATGGTAAGCCACAGGAGTGGTGAAACAGAAGATGCTTTTATTGCTGATTTAGTTGTTGGTTTGTGTACTGGACAGGTAAGTTATTTCTGCTAATTAATTACTTGTATTCAAATTTAATGTGTAGGAATAGTGAGAATAAAAAATTACCGTAAATGCTCTATCAAACCCCCCGAGGAGGCTTAAGGGCCTGTTTATATGAGTAAAAACACCTCACCTGCCAGACCCGGGGCTGAGAGGTGAGATTCCAACTTCCAAAAGAATCCTTTGTATTTTCAGTTCGCGTTTACATGACGAACGCAACACCACCGGTATAGTGAAATCCCACCCCACCAGAGGTGGAATCTCACCTGGGTGAGGTGAAATTTTTCCATATAAACGAAACACCACCGATATGGTGAGGTGAAATGAAATTTTTGGTTGATTCTCATTGGTCAGTTCATTCTGATTTCACGGAAGAGAGACTTTACTCCACCTCACCTGTCAGCCCCGGGGCTGACAGGTGAGGTGAAAAATCTCATGTAAACAGTCACTGAAATTTACCTCGCTTGTCAGCCCCGGGTCTGGCAGGTGAGGTGTTTTTCCCCATATAAACAGGGCCTAAATAGTTTTGAGCGCTCCAGAGTGGGGCTTATGAGGCTTATTCACAAAATCCAATGACAAGGGTATATATATATGATAGTTTTTCGATTCTTTTACTCCATATTCTGCGGATTCAATATACAATTTTACGAGTCAAGTACACAATTTCAACACATTTGCCATCCCAAACACTATCGACACTAACATGCAAGCTTGTCTAGCGAAATATAGGGAAAATTGTTGCCAATTTCTGGAAATTTGATGTAAGTTGGGGGAGCTTAGTAGAAAGGGGGGATTACTTAAAATTTCTGCTCAGAGTTAGGGACTTGCTTGAAAGGGGCTTTACTAGAGAATTCTATCAGAGCTTGATGCCTTTCATTTCCACGCTACTTTCACTGGAATTAATGCTTATTTCGTTTTAATGAATATTACTTCTGTCGTCCCCAGATCAAAACTGGTGCCCCATGCAGATCTGAGAGATTGGCCAAGTACAATCAACTTTTGAGGTATGAATTTTCAACTTTTCCGAGTATTCCTTAGACTTAGAAAATGTTTTGCTTCCTACCGCAATTGAAAACTGGTTGCTCAGCGTTTGGCATTTAGGCAGCCTTCATGCCAGATATCTGATTTCTAACGTTTAAGTAACAGAGTCTGCACAGACATTGTTCGATTTCTGGTGCCAAAAGTGAATGCATATACTTATTTGAAGTCGACTGTCTCCAGCAAAACTTGTAATGCTGCTTGGTACAACGTTGCAATGTTACAATGAATACTACTTATGTTATATGTCTTTAACTTTCTCATTGACATCACCTTTTCTCAGGAAATCCTCAATAGACCTTTTACCTATTCTGATGAGAATCAGAATCGAACGAAATTTTGCTACATTCTGTAGAATTTTCGAATGTGCACAATTATGATAGAAGCTCTAACGCCACTCGATCGAACCTCGTGTATAAAAATGTATAAAAATAACGCTCGATCCAGGCTCTTTTGTAGAATAGCTAAAAGGTCTATTAAGAATGTAGAAATATAGTAGAAGCGGGAATAATTGTGCAATTTGGTACACATTATGTTTCGGAAGCAGCTCTTTTTCCAATTTCTATTGCTAATGGTGAAATTTTCTTTCCTTCAGAATTGAAGAAGAACTTGGAGATTCTGCCAAATACGCCGGCAAGAACTTCAGACACCCTCTCAAGTAAAATGGACAAAAAGTTGGACGTTTCTTTAAGCTTATTCAAACAGATTGCTGTTGCTTTAAACTTCGCTTAGAATACTGCTTATGTTCTAGAACTTCTTGATTCCAAAACACAGACTTAAGAGTGTTTTTATCGGCTAAATGCCACAATTGAATTATACATATAGAGATGCTGGAAGCTATTTAATTTATTGGTTGTGCTGTGATGAAGCAAGAAAGAAAATATTACATTGCTGGCTCTCAACCTTGTAGTCGTGCTTTAAACATTTCCGTCAATGGTCATTGTTATCTGATTTTTACAACTCACCTTAAAGGGAATCGACGTGGTTAAAAGCTGGCCAAGTCCAGGTAAAAAATATAATCTATTGTATTGGACAGTTGTGTCACATCCGGTTTCATTGTGTAGCTAAAGAAACAGTAGGTTGTTGGGCATTTCTTTAGCTTATTTATGGTGGCTACGAGGTATAGCCATGTATTCCAGATAAGCTCATAGATGAATTTCTGTTGCCAATGGTGGGAACTCAATTGTTTAAACGTAGCGAAGGGAGATGTCGAGGACTGACTAAATTTATCGACTTAAGTCTAAAATTTCCGTTGAAGCTATTATCTTTGCTGATTTTTCGGTTTATTGACGAGAATGTTATTCTGACAGTAGTTCTGTCAGAATCTAGGGAATCTGTGCAAACACTGGCTGGTGTCCAATCGCGCGTTAGGGGTCCGCACAAAACATTCGAAAGAAGGCATTTTGAATTAAAACTTTGGTAGGTGTCTAATGCTAGAAATTTGTGATACAGCTCAACTTCTATCTTTTCTGCTAACGAGTTTGGGTCGAGCCGTATTTTTCTTTTTCTGAAAAACTCGAGTAATCAGTGGAAGAACGTCAAAAATTTATAAGTTTTTGCGAAATGTAGAAAAGTGTCGCTCGATCCAGATTTTTGGGAGAATAACGACACAGAAATTTCTTTTATTTTCTATTCCAGGGCATGGTAAAACGATACTCAGCTTCAATATCGACACGTACATTACAAAACAAAATCAGGTGATTTTTCACACTTGATAGTCTGCTGCTCTCAACATCCAGCGTTGTGAGCGCATGGGTGCTGCGACATTGATTGACTCATTCAGTAGCGATTGCAAGTTCCCATGATGGAAGTTGAACTTTTTCCTATTCTCAAAGCACTGGAAGATCGGCCACTTTAACTGAGACAGATCGCTAAAATTTCATCAACTGCGCATGCTACTATTGGGTCGCAGCACCCGTGCCCTCGGAACACTAGATATTGAGAGTAGAATCCTCTGTTATAAAATAGAATCCACTGTTGCATCATATGCTATCTTCCTTGCTGTTGTTAGCGAGAACACCCGAAAAGGAAAGGTTATTTAAAACCAATAGACGTATTGGAAAGCCAATCAAATGCATCCTAAACTGGATTGGTATTGTGCTTTGAACCAATCAGAGCCGCTTTGAGCACTTGAACCCCAAATCGCCACTGCGCATGATCTTCAGCCCACTGATTGGGGAGACAAATTTCCTCTGACAAAACCTATTTCGTCTCCCCAACAAAACATGAATTAGATTCCAATTGACCTTTTGGGAAATTTTTTCAACATGAAGCAAAAGGATGCAAGTCCTAGCACAGTAAGAAATCTACGCTGTTCTTAAGTTGGTGCAAATGCATGTTCAGAGCACGCAAAACCATTCCATGGTGAGAGTGATACACAGTTTGGGAATTTAGCTCTGCATTGTATCAAGCCAAATACCCCATATGATGTTTCAATTACGTTGGGAATTTATCAAGAGAATTTTTCATTTTTGATTTGTATAGCACAGCGCAGCATCTTGTTACTGGCAAAAGATTTCTGTTGAAAAATTGATTTTTTGCCTCCAAATAGTATATGACGTTAGCTTTAATTCTGGACAAAGTTTTTAAACATAGGTACAAAACTTAGCCTATTTTACCTGTAATAGTTGGAATACAGAAAACAGATCAAGCTTGTTTCTTATCGACGAGGTCAATCTGAAAACCAAACTCTAAAAGCAAAACTAGTAAATTAACATCGAGGCATACAGACTTTCAAATCTACAGCTATCTACAAGTATAGTATTTTCTTCGTTAGAAATATCTGCAGTACTTGCTCGTAAACTCGGAGAAAGCAAAAATAAGGCTTTGTCGCTGTAAGGGTGGTATATGTCATTGTTTGCAGGACGGTGCATACTTGCACTTGCAGCTTTCAATGAGCTGAATGTATTTGATTTTATATCCCCGGACTCGACCAGGACATTCCAGTATGACACCAACGCGTCTGACCCTGTCTGGCACACAGTTGGAACAAAACTGGACCATTCCTTTATCTGACGGGATCGAGAATGAATTACACCTCCCACTGCAATAGTTCATATCAACAACGGCTGAAATGCATCCTCTGCTCTTTACGGTACGGTTGAAGGTTGATATCAAACATGTTTCAGTTTGAAGGTCATTCAGGCTCATCAACCAAACTGGGTTGGAAAGTTTCAGTGCAAAATTCACAGGCTCTGGATCTTTTTCTTGTTGTTTTTCATGCAGTACATTTAGAGCATCTTTCGTATCTTGCGTCAGACCTTGATGTCGTTTTAAAAACGGTGAAAGCCTCGATGCTTGCTTTTGGCTTGCAGCTGTAGGGATGTTCAGTATTTTGCGATTATTGTCTAATATTTCTGGGTCAAACATTCCTTTGAATGAAGGCCTTGGTCCAATGGCTTGTTGATTTGATTTTGCTGGTGCGCCAATGACACCATCCATACTTTCTTTGAGGCAAATGACGAGAAGGACTACGAATGCCAATACCATTTTGTTGTCAACTATTTGAATGAAAAAAACAAAATGTGAACAATAGTTCTTTTAGCTAAGACAAAAATATGCATACAGTTTTAAGAAAGAAAGTATCGGAAGTGTAACAAGAATCCAATGATAAAGAAGCTAGCCCACGTTTTGATAAACTGTTTTAACAAAGTTTTAACAAACTGTGGCTTTGTGTTGTATTTTGATTAAGGCTTTCAGGTACAGCAGTAGGCTGTTTTAGCTGCAAGACGCGGACGTCTTTGAAAACGCAAATGCTTGTAAGTTTTTTGGAGGATCCAAACCTTTCAGGTGTGTTCTTCCTAGAAAGCTGCTCATAGACAGACAAAGTCCTTAAAACTGGTTTGCATGCTCGCATTTCCATCGCTTATGGATGCGGTCACACAGTATTTAGCTTCCCTTCTCGGCGTTCTTTTTCTGATAGGTGCCCTCAGAAGTACTCTTTTCAGGTTGTCAGTTTCAGAAATAGAACTTACGCGAAACCTCTCTAGACTTGCAAAAGTATTGAAATTGATTTCGCTTTGTAGCTAAGGAAAGAATTTTGCTGGCGTCTTCTTGACTAACGTCTGCTTCCTAAAACAGCTTAGTGTCTCCTTTGACAACTAGAAAGCGTTAGCACATTGATCCAAAGAAAGCGAATGTCACATGACATGTGGAAACTTTGAAATTTCGTTACCTTTTTTCCGCAGAAAAGTGTCTCAATTGCTATAAATTCTTTGTCTGTTCTCTTCTTGCACAGTTTTTCAATGCCGTAATTGATTTCTTCGCTTTTGCAGCCTTTTCTTCAAAATAGTCCCAGCTTTTTACCTTCTCACTTGAGGCGACCAGCACCTTAGATACAGCGTCCCGCACTGTATCGCTCCAAAAAAGTTGTGATTCTCCGTCGCCGGAAAAATATCTTTATAGCCTTCTTCAGCGTGTTATCACAGAACGTGGGTGCTAAAGGCATTTTGTGCAAATCAAAAGTGGTATCACGTCCTACACAAACATTTTCTATACCGAAATGATGTAAGGTCTAGGCATGGCACCATTTAATTACTTCACAAAGACTGTTCCTGCAACAGAAACGTTACCTCCTTATCACTGAGATCTCATTGTCCCAGTGAAATAACAGGTCCAACCCTCTGGAAAACCCTGACATGCAAGTTTCGATCACGGAAAGCAGCTGAGGTTCAGCGAAACACTACACGGGAAGAAGAGAAATAATTTAATTGGCTTTTTCGTTGATTTCATGCGGCTCCCCTCCCGCCCACTTCGTTTCTCTAATCCACTTCAAGGTCCTAGATTACGCTACGTCACAAGAGAGTTTAATTCCCTTTCTCAGTTGCACCCTATGTGGTTTGCGATGGGAAAATTGCTGCAGGGTTTCGCCTCATGTAGAGGTACACGTGGCATTGTATCCAAGCAACGGAAGCAAGCAAAGATTTCTTATGTGCCAACGATGCTAGTACCGAACTGTGCCAGTGTATGCTTTTCGCTCATGGATGGACTTGATGAATGTCTCTGCCCCCCTCCTCCCCACCGTCAGCACGCAGCCACACAGCGTCAAATAAACAATGCCAGGTGTAGACAAGCATGGTGAGGAAGAAGATGGGACGAGAAAGGAAAGAAGCCTCCATCTTCTCTCCTACATTATGCTCAGCAACGATCTTTCACAGCTTCTGGTGAAAATAGTAATTCTAGCTTCTGTCTAGAATAGACCTTTTAGCTATTCTACAAAAGAGCTTGGATCGAGCGATATTTTTATACAATTTTATACACGAGGCTCGAAAAAGTTGCGTTAGAGCTTCGATCGCAATTATAAACATTCGAAAATTCCACAAATTGTAATGAAATATCGTTCGATCCACATTCGTTTTCAGAATAGCTAAAGTTAAAAGGTCTATAGAATGATTTATGCAAATACTGAGATGAAAGTTGTCCAGTCGTATTTTTGTAAGAAATAGGTTACCAAGAATATTCAGTTGTGATCGACACCGTTGCATCAAAATCTTTGCTGCAAGATGTAACCTCTCTGCTTTTCAATGATAGACTGACCAGAAATCTTCTTAAGGTAGATGACTAGGCTAAAAATTGAAATTTTGTGCAATATTTTTATTTTCAGCATATGAAATCTCTCAGCACCTAACAACATGATGCAATGAAGTTTTTGATCATTGTTTATGCTATTTTCATGGAAAACGCACTTTTATGTGATCCACTCTGATCGAAAATTTGCGTTGTCATGGCAACCAAATTAAAAACAGCTGATATTATCTGTAAATAAACCCCATAATGGCAGTCCCTTTTCTGGAGATCCTGCAGTCCACTCCATTTCCCCTACAAATGAGGCTAAGGATGATAGAGAGGCTATGACTGACCTTGGCAACCAAAAAAGGGAAACATTTATGGATCATTCGTTTCTCAGATGTTGTGAGGAAAGTGTGTCGAAAGAAAATGGAAAAACGAAAGCCAAAGGCGCGTTCAGTTCGGAGAAAAAAGCGAAAATTCACTGGAAACCAGTACACTGCAGCAAGAAAGACAGTTACAGGAATGTTTTCGCGTTCAGAAGAAGAGGAAATTGACGTTGAGATGGATGTTGGGCCTAAGTCGGATGATGAGGAACAGTTGATCGAATACGTCGTGGAAATAACCCCAAGAACCACAAAGAGTGCTTCGCACAGAAAGTTGAGAGCAGCTCAGTGCCAAAGGGAGGAAACTTGCAGTTCATTGGAAGAGGAAGAAGAAACTCCCATAAACTGTGGGTTTAGGCTTATTGACTTGACTGTCTTGGCCCAAATTTTTGAACGGTTGCTTTGCCCTGTTTGCAAGTCCAATGTTACTCTGAGTGAAGATCTACAGTCGAAGATGGGATTTGCAACGGCCTTGAGAATTTGTTGTACAAAAGCCACATGCAAGTTCTCAAAACCCTTCTACACCTCAGCAAAGAATGGTCAGTTTTTTGAAGTTAATAGGAGAACTGTACTTGCTGCACGAGAAGTTGGTGTTGGCTACAAGGGCTTGGTAAAATTTTCCAGCGTGTTGAATATGCCCTTGCCAATGAGCAAGAATGCCTATAGAGGCATTGTAAATTCACTTGAAAGTGCAGCAGAGCATGTTGCTGAAAGAAGTATGGCAGTTGCTGCTTCCGAAACAAAGGAGAATTATGAGGCTGAAATTGATGGAGTAACTGACATTGGTGTCTCTGGTGATGGAACATGGAGAAAGAGAGGATTCAAATCCTCCATTGGAATCCATACGGTTATGTCCATAGTCTCTGGCAAAATCCTAGACATAGAAATCATGAGCAAGGAATGTCGTGCTTGTCTGATAAAAAAGAGAAAAGAGGGCACAACAGAGTTTGATGAATGGTGGGAAGAGCACCAACATGAGTGTCATGTCAATTATCATGGCTCTTCAGGAAAAATGGATCCAGCTGGTTGTGTCAGCATTTTCAACCGATCCATTGACAAACATTCATGCAGATATACTGAATTTCTTGGAGATGGAGACTGCAAGGCCCACAACCAGCTGATTGCTGATAAAGTCTATGGTGACAAGGAAATTAAGAAACTGGAATGCATTGGGCATATCCAGAAACGGATGGGATCTCGGCTTAGATCATTGAAGAAGAGATGGGGCAAAGCTAAACTTGCAGATGGGAAGTCGATTGGTGGGAAGGGGAGGCTTACAGACAAGCTAGTAGATTCACTTCAGGTATACTATGGCAAAGCCATTAGAGCCAATTGCCACAGTGTACCTGAAATGAAAGATGCAGTTATGGCCATCTGGAACCATACCAGGTCAACTGACAAGGATCCTTACCATCATCTTTGCCCAACTGGTAAGGATTCTTGGTGTGGCTTCCAGAGGGATATAGCAAATGGCACTAGCAGCTACCAGCATAGCAATCCCCTTCCTACTGCAGTGGCAAATGAGATAAAGGCTGCATTTGTGGCACTGAGTGATGATAATTTGCTGAATTCTTGTGTTCATGGTGGTACCCAAAATCAGAATGAATGTTTCAATGCTCAGATCTGGCATCGTGCACCAAAGACGTCACATTCTGGCCTTACAACAGTTCAGCTGGCAGCATATTTGGCCATAGGCCACTTCAATGATGGTTGTAAGACCATCATCAGAGTTTTAGAGGAGCAAGGGATAAACCCTGGATATCACTGCTTAAAGTTATGCCAGAAAGCTGACAAAGAACGACTGTATCAGTCAGTCTATAAAAGTACTGATAGGGCTAAAGAAAGAAGGAGAGCAATTAGAAACCAAAAGAAGGGATTTTCTGAACAACTTGAGGAAGAGGAAGGGCCCCAGTACCAATCTGGTGCATTCTAGACTGTTAAAACAATGATGTTGTCTTGAAATCATGATGCAAAACTTTAATCACAATTTGCTGAAAATGTCCTTTTTCGCACAAATCAGATTTCTTTGCAAAGCTTTCTCCAAAACTACTGAAGGTATCTGCCTCAAATTTGGACAGCAGCTAGAGCTATCACATAGCTTTGTTATGAGGCACAATGAGCACTCTCAGGTCAATAGTTTGAAAATTATTGGAAGTGTACACTTCACCGCCCAAGAGAAATTCAGCTATTATTTGAAATCATACCAGTACCAACTATCTGATGAGCAACTGTGCTGATAGTGCCTTATAACAAAGCTCCAGCATAGCTTGTTACTTCTTCAAAGTTTCAAAGCTGTAACTGTTTTTGTTTTGAAAATATCAGTGTTTGCATAACTACACTTCTATGACATCCGGAAAGGGGTGTGGTCAAAAGTAGGGCGTATCACATAAACCACACCCAATAGAAAATTTTTCCTGTGATATTGTGTTTCACAACATTCCAATTACACAGAATTTTGATTATTTACCCATCCTGGAAGCATTATTTGACTAGCATTAAGCTCTAACAAACACCCTGTAAAGACTAGTCTTCTACCTTAACTAACTGAGACTGACTGACAACAAACAGCTTCACAATTTTAAATCTCGTTTCTCCTTGGAAATATTTCGCAGTCAGAGGAATGGTATGCTATCTTTTGCGCAGTACTATATTGAGCACTCAGCCACTCCCATACTATGCAACCTTGCTTCAACAATAGGCCACACCCAATGAAATCGAAAGTAGGCGAGTTCGGCATTCAATACTATTCTTATTCAGTTCTACATCATACAATTCCTTCTGTGCCTGTCATCTCGAAACAATTCTCATCTCACGTTTTTGAACATTATCGAAAGTTTTTTTGGCATAAAACCCCATAAAACGGGTCCAAGCCTGTGCCCGGCTGTGATTAGAGCCTTTCCCCTTGCAGGTTGTGTTTCGTAACTTTCTTATCAAAACTCACCATTGAAGCGTTTTCGAAGCAGTTCCAGGAAAGAAGTTCATGCCTCTAATTTTAACGACCTCCTTTGAAATAAAGACACCTTTTTATGCTGAACCAGTAGGACTTGGGAACCGTAACAAAAATCATCCCATGGTAAACTGTTTCTGCTAATCAGTACCACGGTTGTTCCTTCTGTCTAATAGAATCATTATATGCTGGAGCAGTGCCTTGAGTGGTAACTTCCATATGTGGAGCAACGGATAAGTGCCGCCTACAAGGATAGGTTTTAAACCTCAAAAATCCCATTCGACTAGAAACAGACCTTTCAGCTATTCTAAAACAGAATCTGGATCGAATGATAGTTCATCACATTTTGTAGAATTTTCGAATGTGTACAATAGTGATAGAAGCCCTAACGGCACTCAGTCGAACCTCGTGTATAGAAATCGATATAAATAACGCTCGATCCGGGCTCTTTTGTAGAATAGCTAAAAGGTTATTGGTATCTTTTTGAATCGTAACATGAACTTTTCGAAGCATTTATTTTTATCGTCAGATTTTTTTGTCGCAGTTGTAAGAACTTGTTTGTGGTAAACTTGTCTTTCATTAATATACTTTAACAGTGAAATGAAACTTGATTCCTTGAAATTTAAACAGGCTTTGCCCCCCTCCCTTGAAATCCTTAAAAATGGGTACAAAAATCGACCGAAAATCCTTATATATGGGTCTTCCCCTAAAATGTTGTACGGCTCTTCCCCGTCATCCAAAGACTCGATCCCCCCTCCCGCGGGAGCAGTGTAAACGCTTGTGAACCATAAAAACTTTGGAACAGATCAAACCTGTACCAGTAATCAAACTTGTACCAATCCAATGAAAACGTAGTCGAAAAACCTTCCATGGGCTTCTGCAGTATGGACACAGCAAGCGGCCTTTGAATAATCGTAGTTTGAGGACATCTCGGTCTCATCAAAGTTTTGATCCTAAGGTATTTGTTTCCAATTCTCCAATTAACCCTCCTTTCACGCCCGGCTAAAATTAAGCTTAACAGGAAAACCTAATGTAGATTGTCGTTTTCCAGGGGGTATCATAATCAGTGATTCAGTAAGCAATAGATATATGCAATGTGCATAACCTTTCCAATCAATCAAAATTCCAAATGCTTTACCCCCTGAAAAATTCGCAGTTCCCAATGAATACTGTTGGGCCATATGGCCCTTCCAGGGGTGAAAGGGTTAACTTTGAAAAGAGCAGTCGGAATTAAGTTGTTGCTTCCGAAAAAACAAAATTTACATCCATTTACAAAAATTTTGAAATGTAAACGATCGGCACACAGCTTTTATCTTTTTCAAAAATGGCGTCGAGATTACGTTGATAAGCCGCGTTGGCGAAACTGGAGACTGGGCAATTCCCGCCATAAAACTATCTTCCTAAAAAGGAAATGTGTGAAGAATCACGTCTTAAATTACCCCACGTCTTATTGATTCCATCTATTCCAAAGGATTTATGAGAAAGCTTGCAGCTCTGAGCCGCAAAAGGGACAGCCCAGTGTATATTGCTTTGGGTCATGGGGCGTCGTGGGTGTATATATCCCCTCGTTGTTCGCATTTGAAGCAAGTATTTGAACGATGAGAAATCGTAATATGCAGTTCAATTTCTGCATCACGATACACACCAATTTTTAATCGTTAAAAGATGCCAGATTGGTGGTTAATTTGATTTCCAAAGGCAGATCATATGCCTCCATAGGTCGCAGAGATTATACAACCCACGACTGAAAAAACGAACATCACCCGCGACAACTCCTCTCGTCGAACTTTCATTAAGTTCACTCCCTGTTGTGTTAAATTCTAGTAAATTTTTCTTTGGATTAGTTGACCTGAAAGGAACTTAGAGTACTTTGCTGGAATTTTTCTTTGATATCTATATTAGAATCAAAATGTTGGCATCTACTATATTTGAGGCTGCAACGTAATGAAATTTCAAAATCCTTAACAGAAGAATGACAGATTTCTGCTTGCCGCCATTTTGTAGACCTTCATAAACTATGCTTTTCCTGAAGCATTTTCCCTCAATTTATTTAGGATTTACAATGACTCCAATTTTTCCAAAAATGTTTTATTAATTGTTTCAGAAAATGTTAATATGTGCTGTCATTTTGGAAAAAAACCTGATATCAAAAAATTCACAGGCAGATTTACAGCTAAGTACCCTGAGTTCCTATTAACCCCTTTGATTTACTGATGTCACTTATTCAACAGGGACTCTTAGTATTACTTTTAAACAGTGGGCCCAATTTTTCAAAATTGCTTGAACAAGTGGGAGTTCTCGTACACTCACAAAATCGCCTCAAAATCTGGCTTAAAGAGCTCGAACATTGATAAGCAAACTTTTAGTACAAAGAATGATGTTGTCTTGGCCTACAAATCGCAGAATACATACCTTTCTAAGCAGTAATCTTTCTCTTTAGAGGCAAACTAGATCCATCGCAGCTGCGAGAACTCCAGGCTTCGTCAACGGTTCTTTGCATGCAACAACAACAACTGTCTAAACTGTGTCTCTTTATTGGTTGAAAACTAAATTATTTCAATTTAATTGGTGAATGCGGAATCACTCTACGCAGGCCTAAACTGGGCCCACTAATGATATTTTGAGTCCCTGTTGACCAAGTGATATCAGAAAATCAAAGAACGCAAGGAAACAGGGGGTGAAAAGGCACAATTCTATTGAAAGAAAATGTCATAACGAAGAATTTTGCACCCATATTCTAAAGATTTGATAGATCTGAACCATGTGCTCTCCGTTTAACAATGACCGCAATACTATGTACGCAGTTTTCTTTAACTTTGATTGCAATGATTTGATCACGAACGAGAGTATTCTGTGATTTGGTGCTGTTTATACCTTTATAAAAAACAGCCGTCAACCCTCTTCTACAGATCTGGCTGGCAGACAAGTAGATTTTAGGTGATTTTTGTTTCCCAAGTTCACTTGAAGCACCAAATATTAGATAACTTATCTCCACGAATTTCGTCATCGGTACATACACTAAATGTTTACAAACATTCCTCGTGTATTTCTCCCCAGGGATCTTTTTGACAAAACCCTTCAGGTTTTTATAAATATTGCTAATGTTTCTATTTATACCTTAAAACTCTTGAGTGTAATCTCGTAAATCGATAGCTTCTTTGGGACAACCTTGCATTTTTGTCGAGCGGTTCTTTTGCATCTTCAAGATTCACCGCCAGGCTCGTAATTCTTTCACTAACTAACCTATTGATTCAATATTCTTGTTTTTACAAGATGAGACAAAAAAGCGTTAAGGCTTGCCGAAAAGTAACAAAGTGAGTTTTGCACTTTTTGATGTCAAATATACCGGGTGACCAAAAAATCTTCTCAAGCCAGAGCGTAACTAGCTTACTGAGATCAAAGCTAGTGTCAAATACTTGGTATCATAGTTTAGCTGAAAGGCTTAGCTATCTTTTGAGATGCTGTATGGTCATTTTAAGAAATGATTACCATCCGAAAAACCAGATTCAAAGAAAATTTGGAACCCCAGGTTCCTCATTTTGGGTGAGATCGCCGCCACCATTTTCCAGCCAAATTTTGTGAAATCTCAACGTAACGATGGATTGGAAGTCATCTGGGGAAATTTTTTGTTTGCAAAATGACTGACCTCTGTTCCTAATTCAAACTTCTTGCTACGGTGCAAATTTGGGATTCAATTTTTTTACACCTGCCAAACCATCGACTGAAATCGAGGGCCCAGTCTGAGAAATGAATGAATTTCCATAATTTTGGAACTGTTTTTTTTTCGGACGGCAGGCATACGTCAAACCGACAAGCAACATCTCAAAAGAAAGTTGAGCCTTTAAGCTACATACGGATACCTTGTTTGTGTTCATAACCTTTGCTTTCAGAAAACTGTGTGCGATCTTGCTCGTGAACTCGCGTTTTTTGTGGATCACCCGATACTTATAGTTTTAAAGTAAGAAAGCTAACTTAGATATGAAGTTCGGCTCTGGAGTTAAAGATTTACCAGTTTGAAATCATTTTCTGAAAATGTCCAAAAAAGTATGTTGGTCCTTGATCAAACAAAGTTGGTGCAATTTGAACGTTAAAGGAGTGGCAAGGACCAAGGGCAAAAATCTTCAAGGATTTTTATTTTTCGTCTTGTAGAGATTGTCAGAATTCTTCTACAAATAAAAGGAAAGGTTTTTCATCATGGAGGAAGGTTGGTCAAATTTCCAATTTGTTTTTAAGACTTTTTGTAGAAGTTTCCTAGCTGAGTCGCTCTAACTGTAGCAAAATTTGGTTAAGTTTAGTGAATCGAGATATAGCTTTCAGCTATATTGGCATGATCTTTTGTGCAACAAGTGAAAAGCAAGACAAAGAGAACGTAGGCCAGAAACGACATTCAGATCATGCGCAAGTCGTATTTGACGCCACGAAAGATGACGGTTGGCAATACACCCTTAATTTTTGTGGAAATGGATGGGTGATTCACGTGTGTGCACTTTGGCAAACGTCGAAACACTCATTATGGATCGCCCCAAGCTGTTTTGGTGACCCGCCCTGCAGTATCCTTGCTAGGAAAAGGCATACAATACTGCGACTATTTCGAGCGAAAGTGATCCCTTTGGTCTTCACAATTTTACGTAGTTAAACATCTTGTGTGGCGCTACCAATTATTCTCCCATTGGGGGTAAACTAATCCTTTGGCACAAGAGCTACGGGGTATTATTCTTTAGCTTGAAAATAATCCCATAACTCAGTTTCCAAATTTGAACACATTGTTATTCGATTTCCAAAAATATCGTTTCAGTTGTACGAGCGCGCGTATTCCTATCGTTTCACGTTCGTTTCCTATGGTTTCAAGACCCGAAAATATTCACTCTAAAATTTCCTGTCATTTCGAGGTAATGCAACAGCTCGCCAATATTCAAGGAAATAGATTGTCTGGACAAGGGCAAAGTCAAGTTTATACCATGTTAATTGTGCAATGAAACTTTCACTTTTTGGCCAAAATACCAATTAGTTGGAAGAGAAGCGATTTTTATCTGAAAATAGCTCACTAGGGGTGGTATTTTTGTGTAAATTGCGGATATATCTACTGACTGGCATGAGTTTTCGATTTCAATTTTGTTTGATTACTGTTTCATCGTCTTGCATGTTTTAAATAATATGCACCACACACTAAGTTTGGTAACCTCATGGTAATCGCTCGGAACTTCGTAAGCTGCAATCTTGAATTGGATTTCGTTCCTATTTGCCTTTTTCAGTCAACTGTCACTGTCACAGTGCTGATTGATGTATTAAAATTGATGTAATGTTACGGTCCCGGTTACGGTTACGGTTGCGGTTACTGTGAAGTTGCGATTTTTAGCGTTAAGCGCTGGATGGCATCACAGAAATATCTAAGCGCTAATCGAGATGGCGACCCCTTGTCATCTCCAGTGGTGTGGCCCGCTCCAGTGATGGGGCCCGCCTGGGTATCGAATCTACGCCGCCTGATTCTTCTGGCTGCAATGCCAGAGGCTTACACCACTGCGCCACAACATCTTCAGACTTACTGTTACACATCTTAAGGACAAAGTAAGAACTTCTTTACTGTTTTGAGCTATCTTTATTTCTTTCATATTCATGCCTCGAACCTCTTCATATCTTCGACTTCAGCCCTTTGGAACAACTTTCATAGGTCTGCCCCCCCCCTGACACACAGTTTGCTAGCCTGCATATTTGTAATGTCTGCAAGCAGGCTAACACTTTGCAGGTTTTCAAGCACTTTATAAATTCTTTCAGTCAGATCTTTCGATCAGTCCTATGTTTTATTTCAGTTCCTGGGGTATTCGTATAACATGACAAAGTACTCACAACATGGAAAAACAGATTTAGGAACAGTGGCAGTCGTTGCTCTTTACCACAGGGATTCCTACGGCCGATTTCTTTAGTCGTAAATATAAACAAATCATGCGAAAGATTCCACCAAACCTAGGAAGTTAATTCTTTCATTTTCTATGCGAAATAGGCTGTCGAGGAAACGCATGGGTCAATTTCAAACGAAGAGAGACAAATCTAGATTCTGCCCTGGACAATTTAGATTTCTACTTCATTTGTGTGTTCAAAATAATCAAGATTTGTATTCCTTACGATGCTAAGGTGACAAAATGAGCATGACATGTCATATCATCTGAAAAAGATAGATTACGTCTTTTTTGGCTAAATTAACCTTTCCTACTAAACTTGCAAATATTTCTGCCGCGAATCGCAGGTAACAGCTTATGGTAGTAATTGTATAGCTAACATTGCACACCAATTTTTTTCCGCCTTATCTTTATTCTATTTGTTGTGATCATAGAAATAGTGTTGTCCTCTAACTCCCTCCATCAAAACACTAGGCCCATCAACAGACCCAACACGAACATCACTACAAACAGGACAAGGATAAAGAAGAAAACAAAGGTTGGTTTGCAATTTTACTTTTACAATAGACGATTACGCTAAAGATGGCGGCTAGGAACTTTTTACCAAGATGCATTGCATTCTTTAATCGAATTCCTATAGAATCGTTAAGGATTCGTAATTAGAACGCAATGCATCTTGGTAAAAAGTTCCTCTCCGCCATCTTTAGCGTAATCGTCTATTACAACAACCATACGCTGCTACATGTGCCCGAATGTTGTGAAATTCATTTCTGAAGTTCAATCACCACCCTCCCTCCCCCAAACCCCCAAACCCAAGTGGTTTGAGTTGAACACTTCTTCTGCGGAAAAGGATCGTAGATAAGCGGTCACTTCTGAAGTGCATGAAACAAAATGTCATGTGAAAATTTTTGGAATGGAATGTATGGAACTTGAAGAACTGCTTAGAAGAAGAAAGAGCGAAAGCAGCTGAAAGTATGAACTACCACAAGAAAAGTGTAATCGCAAGCTTAGCTTTCAGCGTATGAAGCCATATCTTGAAGATCTCCGCCTACCGTTAGAGTTGTTGTGTGACAGAGCTGATGCTAAGATTTGAAAGATCATGCTATTTAGATTCATGTCTTTACATTTGTCAAACGAGAGAGAGGTGCAAGATCCGATTTGAGAGGAAATCTTGTCTTGATTATCATGTGCAGTCAATAAATTCATGTGGAAGACCCCCTGGGGTCTCATAACATGCTAACGGTACGGGTATGTGCCGCCCATATGGGGGCCCAAAATTCACTCATCCATCCATTCATTCTTTCATTCATTCATTCTTTCATTCATTCATTCATTCATTCATTTATTCATTCATTCATTTATTCAAATATTATTCATCCATACAATAGATCTTCGCTTGGGCCTACAAACAGCTGCACCATAGCCTATTTCATTTTGTACCTTCTTGTACTCGATGCTTTTCCTGCTCAAACATAGTTTCAGATTCTTCGGTTGAGTGAGATGAATCAACAATCAGTCTTTGCTTGCTTTAGAAAATGAAGACGAAACAAACACCTTTTCAGTGGTCCCTTGGACATTCTTGCACCTTTGAAGAATTTCGGAGAATTTTTTGTCAACTGGAAGCGCAGTTCTTTATCCTTTCAAACTCGAATGTATAAGCTTTGCACTGCAGAGAGAAACGTCATGAATTTGCAGAGACTTTCTCGACGCTACAAGTAAAAACCTATATATTGATTACGATGCAAGATTGAAAGAGAATTTAAAAGTGAAAAACAAAAGGATATTTTCGTCGCACAAAGATGAAAAGAATGCCAAATACCCCAATTTCGGAAGTCCCTCAATTTCGATTAACTGGAATCTGCGACAAGAGACAGTGTAATTGTGAAGACTGTACATCGAATGTATTGTCTTCAGTGTTTTATGATGGCACCTGAAGGACATCAATGTTACACCTAAATCAAACCTTGAGCGAGTTGTAATTGTCTCTCATTAAGTGCTGTAAGGTTAAGGAGGCAATCCATCTTATGATCGATATAGACTGTGCAATTATCAGGGTCGCTTCCCATTGGTTAAATAAACAGTGTAGGAGGTATTACTGTCATGCTTAATAGTTAGAAGCATTTAGCGTCATTTGTCATCGCTGAAGTGATGGTTTCTGAAATGGGAAGATAATATCGTGTAAGAAGATTATGGTCATTAAAAACACGAAACACTCGTAGTGAAGGCTGTGCTCCTGCTCCCACAAGACATTCAACTCGAGAAAGGAGGACACGGGAATAATTGTGCAGTGTTAATAGCAGTACGACAAGAGCTGAGAGACAAACAACGAGACAAGTTTGGAAGAAGATTTGAGAGGTAAAAATTTATCTTTCTGTTTCGTTTGTATTTTCATTGTCTACTGTATTGTCTTTGTTCTCTAATCATGTATGTCTAGTACAGTAAAACCCCACGTACAAGAACCCAACGTTTTGCAAGTCAGCTTAGGTTTTTAAACAATGAAAAACAATGAATTGTTTCTTCCAAGATGGTATCGTAGTTGAAAGATTTCACCTTGTAGGTTCTAATCCACTAAGTTCTTATACGCGAGTTTCTATTGCACTGTATGTTCAGTTCAAACAGCAGACCTTTCACTAAACGTGACCGAATTATCTTTCTAGGAAATAGAAAACGGCACTTAAGAATGTTTTGTTTTTCCTATTATTTGCCGTCGAAATTCGTTATCTGCGAAATATCGAATCAAAATGCAAGAATTTTCAACTCCGTACATGGAAACGGTACAAAATAGCCGCTGTGTAAGGCCTAAGATGCTGTTATTACTAGCATTTTTTTAACTTTACGTGCTTGTATGAATTATGCAAGTTCCTCTTCGTGCTATTATTGCGTTTTTTTAAAATTAGTTTTCCCGACAAGGTGTCACCTTTATGTGCATTTTCTGTACTTTATCAAGAGTAAACAGCACCCTAAACGAAAGACGCTCGTAACCTCGAAATGGTTGCCAAGTTTGACGTTTTGGCGTATCTTTGCGAGAAGTTTGATTGTTCGATTTCATTAAAAAGACTTGATATTGATAGGTAGCATGCGGTTTAAAAGTTCCTTGATTTTCGTTATTCACTTTGAACTTTGTGTTTATCGCATTTAAAAGGACTTGAAGAAAGTATGAATCTTGCTGAAAATTGTGAATTGAAATTTCGGGAGACAAACACCGTAATTATCGCAAAACGCGCTTCTTATTTCTGGGCGAAACTATTTACTTGAATTTGTATCGTTTTCTACGTGTCAAAACTTAGTTTTGAGCGATTATATACTGCATTCACACTGACCCAATAAAACCAGCTTTATTTAAACCAATTTAAATTTCAACCAATCAAATGACTGGATTTGTTAGATGACCAATCATACGGCCTTATTCGGGCCCTCGTATAGAACCTTTAAGAACCTCGTAAAAATTCTCAGTACTCAAAATTTTATAATTTTAAGAAACTTTCATAACTGGCACAAGTCCTTTCAGAAAATCTGAATTTTTAGCGTGCTCGCAAAGGACCCTGAGCCATAATGGCTCTTTGAATCCATCTCCTTGGTGATGATGTGCTTGACTAGAATAAAACTGTGAATTTTCCGTAGAAATGGCTGTGACTTCATCGTGCCTCGTATGGGCAGTTGTGATGCTTTGGTTTGCAATAACGAGTAATGAGAGTGCTGTTCCCTACATTCCCTCGAATGCCTTTCAAGAAGACACAAGATGCCACATGATCCCGTTTCTCATGCCAATCAAAAGAGACGGATGCCTGAAACAGAAGATTCAAAACAACGTATGCGCTGGCTCTTGCCTGTCAGTTTTTATCCCACAGTATGGTGAAAACCCATTGGAAACATGCAATCTTTGCCAAGCAAAAGAACTAGTCAATGTGACAGTCTCTCTAATCTGCAAGGGTAAAGATCGCTTCTACAAAGTAAAAGAAGAGATCCAAGTTGTGAAATCATGTGGTTGCGAAATGAAGCCCCATCCCTGCAGAAGAGTGTAAGTAATAAGAGTCAAAGGAAACGCTGAGAATGTCTCCCACACTAAAGTAAGAGAGCCGAAGGTGCAGGCCCAACATTCATATAAAGTCTAATTAACACATACAATATGTACAGTGGATCATGTGACCAGTCTTCATAGAGAAGTCCCCTTCAACGGACACTGTCATGGATATATTTTCGACATTTTCAAAACGATCCTTTCTTGTAAACTAAATAATTTGCTTACAATATCTTAATGTAATCTAGCAAAGAAATATTTATGAGAGACTAGGAATAGACCAGGCTAAGAAGTCACAAAGGGGTTAACTAAACCTTCGTGTTTAGAGTCCACTGTTGGCAGTGCTTTTTAAAATCCAGTCGTGTTGTTGCATAAATGCAGTTGAGCGCTAGGTTATTCATATCCATGCCAACTCAGGATTATTTTGAAGCCCCATATTTGGGGGCCAGCTACCCAAGATATGATATTTCTTGAAATGCCCCTTATAGTGCTTTTTAAGCCCCTTGTCATGTTCTGACGTAACTTCAGTCACAGTAAAATTGTTTGCAAAAAGATTGATTCAAAAATTCTCCGAAGTTGTCATGGTATGAATAAGTTATGGCGTAACTGCATGGGCAACGTGCTTGAAAAGTTGTGTGATCTCTGCCACATTGAGCTTAGGTTCCAAATCTTTGAATCAGCGTAAAAAGGAAGGGGGGAGGGAGTAAAATTCTATGTCCTATTTCTTCAAACCGAATGGCTGAAAAGAAAGCTTAGCCACATTTCCATGATTCTACCGTTGGACTTTTCGGAACTTCTGAACATTTTGTGACATACTGAGCTTACTCAGATCAGATTCTGTGGAAGGATAAAGCCAGTCGAGTTTTGATCTTCTGGTCGAAATGTGCATAATCTGATTGGCCTTGAATATGAACCTGGACGGGGGTACGAACCTCAGCAGCGAGCATAAGATACTGATACTGCCTCGATCTTGTGATCATATTATGATGTCAGTTGAGCAAAGTTGTCGAAGTTGTGTGGGCAGTGAGCAGTAACTGAGATAGCTGTGATACTATAGCAGAAGAGTGGCGACAACTACGGCGAAAATATTATTGATTAAAATGACTCGCAACTGAGTGCATTCTTAGAAACAGTACACACTCTCTCCAAGTCTTCTCCGTGGTCAATCAATGCTAAAGTGCCTTCTGCGGAGGCGTAAACCACGTGAAGGCGCTATGAACAAGAAACGAACGAGAAGGAAGAAAGTCGAGAAAGAAAGTAGAATGTTCAAAGATGAATTTTCAAGAAAATTATCTGAAATTACAATAGATGGATTGCGTGCGCCGAAAGTAAAAATAGAATGGGACTTCAATGTTTGCATTTAGACTTTATGTTTGTAGCATTTAATGACATTTATTTTTCAGTTATTAATTGTTAGACCAAATGTCGCTGGTTATGTCAGGTAAAGGCAAAGAAATGGATGCTATATCATTAGGAGAGCTGTCCTAACCGTTGCTCTGTTTTATTCCTTCTTACTTCAACCACTCATATCATGTAACATAGGGTATGGTTAAAAGAACTGAAAGATTTGTATATCAAGGAGCCTTGTAAAATACGGATAAACTTGCAGAAATCAACGGAGCAAGAAAAATGTGACAGCCATTTTCTTGCTTGCAATGAACGCAATCCTGGGAGAAGTCTAGGCCTAGCAATAGTAAACAATGATAAAAGTGTACTTGTTGAAGCCCGTTAAAACAATAGTGAAACCAAGGCTGTTAGGACACGGATGTTTTGAATGATTATTCATTTATCTTGTTTTGATCCTTGTGTCTTGTTTTGTTGTCTTGTTTTCTGTTCTGTTTCGTCTTCAACTGAGCGTGGTTAGGCCAAACCGCTCTCAAGTTGTTCGAATAGAGCTCCCTTGTATTTCTGTGTCTTAGTGCGCCTTCGCACAAGAATGGTTTTTAAAGCCGCTTTTGCGAAGGCGCACTAAGACACAGAAATACAAGGGAGCTCTATTCGAACAACTTGAGAGCGGTTGGGCCAACCACGCTCAGTTGATGACGAAACAGAACAGAAAACAAGACAACAAAACAAGACACAAGGATCAAAACAAGATAAATAATCATTCAAAACATGCGTGTATTAACACCCTTGGTGAAACCATGTCCAGACCATGCTCGCTGTTAGCACCAACGTGAACACCATGACTCTGTAATTTCAATATGATGTAGTGTAGACCAGCTCAATACCCAGATATGAAAGCACACTTGCCACAAGAAGTCACGTAACTAGCTTATTCGGTATAGACAAGCTTCAAATGATCTATAAGAGATTCAAAGAAACACCGTTCAAAGAGTGTGAGGAGATTTATAGTTCTTGTTGTAAACTCTGGAGAAAGCCTGTTTTGTTAATCTATATACCTGCAAACAAGATTTAATAATAAACCTTCGCCTAAGCGTAAGCCTGGAGGATAGGATGTGGGCATTGAAATCAACCTCTCCACACTCTTTCCTTATATGGAGTGAATAGCTTGATAGGGGAACGCCCCTTAGCCAGAATTGGACCTCTTTACAATACAGGGTAATAGGTGTTAGCGAATTGATGTCTCTAGGGTTCTATTTTTACCAAGTTGGTGATATTTGTTCATGCCCTTTTGCCTCTCATGATGGATCACTTATCGATGAACATAGCTCCTCTGTCAACCAATGTTAATGAACGTTATGAGATCGGGGCTGAGTAATTTCACAAAAGCAGTTATCTCGGAATCTTCAAAATTGCCTCGTCTAGCTGCAAATATTCAAGGAACATAAGAAATATTGGCCTAGGCCCGCCCTCAAAAATATCAAGAGGTGGCAGACTTCTGCCTTCATGAGTGACCATCAGCTGACACTTTCAAGAAGTATAAATGAGAAGCTCAACTGCCTCATTTTCATGGCAAATAGCCTCTCTTGTGACAAATGAAAAGGCCACTTTCAGTGTGGCGTTTAAAAGTAGATCAAAGACTTGTTGTATCTCTGAATAGAACAGCATCATAAAATGTTTCTAACCATTTTTTACTCTTTACTCTTTACCCCATTCATTGGCTGCTGTACAAGGTAATTATTCAAGATGTTGAAGCCATGACCAAAGCATGCTGGGAATTTTCGGTTAGTTCTTTGACATTATTTTCCCAATTTCACATATGCAGCTGTTAAGGCCTTGTTGCATCCTGAGCCCCATGACAACCATCCAATGTCTTGGGGAGACTGATCTTGGGGATTCAAGGATATATGCTTTCATATTTCGTTGGAAAACAGCCATACTGCGTAGGAAAGAGAAAACTGTTGCCTTGTTGACCAAGCTGAAGATGATTTCACTCCTTCACAAGCCCATACAATTTTGGCTGGAATTTTCCTGTATTCTCTAGAAGTATTTGAAATCTCGTAGAAATTCCTATTTGGTGGGATGTGCAACAAAACCAAGGTTATCAAACTGTTTCAACGTGGCTTTTACAGTCGGAATGCAATCTGCGCAAGTTTCATTTTGCAAATATATCTCCAAATGTTATGGTAGGAGCAGAGTCCAACAAGTTAGTCGCAAGGCCACTGCTGGAGGAGCAATGCTCTTCTGAGAACCATGGAATATTCATGAATATCGACGAACCTTTCTTTTTCTCTTGCCTTTCCCAAATTCCTTTCTAGACACTAACGAAGGGAAAGGTTTTAAGATAAGAAATGCTGGGTTGTAGTAAGTTAAAGGGAGTACAAAGACCAGCAGTCTTTGCGATCGTTTGGTTTTGTTTTGTGACTTTCGTACACTCGGTTATTCTGGAAGCTGAGCAGAACAAGTCGTTAACTTCCCGCAATGCATGCTGGTCTTTGTACTTCCTTTAAGGAACTTTTCAAGACAGAATTTCGTACTCAGAATCAATTTCTAACTGTTGTCATCTAGTGCAGGGTCATTTGTGAAAACGCTGAATTTCACTCTGTCTGAAAATCAAATTTGACCTCAACTGGAAACCACGGATGCACATAGAAGTTGAACTGATGAAAAATTTTTACCTTTAGTTGAAGAGTTCTACCTACTGCACTGCACTGTGGATCTGTAATTCCCGCTGAGGCCAAATTTGATTTTCAGATGGTCTGAAACTGTTGCGTACGTGCCACGTGCCTGCAAAGGACGCTGGATCTCAAAAAGAGCTGACAGCTTGGAATTGGCTCAGATAGAGAGTTGACTTTAGTTGGTACATAATGTTATTGTATACGTCAAGAGAGTAGTGTATTGCTTGTAGGAAAGAAGGTCGTCATTTGCATCGTACGATATTTTGTCGTTTCTTATCAGCAGTTTATCAGTGATTAAGATATTTCACAGTAACTTTATTTCATTTCATTAATATTAAGTCACATATCACTGTTAAATATCAGTTTTGAGTGTCATTCTTGCTCTCATCAACAGCTATCGTTGCATGTAATGGCATATCCCCGGCCTTTCTCCCATCACGATATCTGTTACGCAACGAATTTTTTCTCACGGTGAAACATAACATGTTGATCGACCAAAATTCTCGTTTCCAGGGAAACTAAGTTTGCAAGAGAGGCCCCCTGAGATCAAGAATTTCGGAAAACTGATGCCATGGGTATCACTAGCTTTCAATCCAGGAAGTTCGCTTTTCTTTCAACGAAAAGAGAATTTCAAACGAAATTATATGCAGCTCAAAATCAATCAGTTGACCTAAGTTTTCTTGCTTTTCAACATAATCTCAAATACTTGCTTTCTGATGACGAAAGGCCACCAAAGTCGATTTATTGATGTTGCCCTTCCAGCCTTCTTGGGCTTGGTTGAGAAACTGGGATTGGAATAGCATGAACTTCCTCATTAAACCATCTTACATTTGCATAAGGAGATAAACCATATTTTCCACTGTGGTAAAGCAGCATGGGCACAGAAAAGCATCGTCAAAAATAGCTGATTCCTCATGATCATGGATTATTACGTAAAAAGGGTTAAACGATTTATACGAGTAAACTTAATGACAATATAAGTAGCATCTAACAGAACGAGGTATCTGCCAAAATGCAAAGTTACGATATGACAACTAAATCAACGGATCAAATAAAGATTATACGAAATTTACATACTGCATCAACTATATATGCCAGTCAACTGTCTCAGTGCTAGTAAGGAAGTCTATTTGTGAGGCTCGTTGCCCTTGCTCCCTTGTAGAAACCAGCAGGCTCCCCTTCAAAACTAGGCTTGAATTTTTAGCTTATCCATATTCTTCAGGCCCTGCCCACTTGCTTCCAGAACCACTTTCAGAGACTCCTTAAGTTTCCAAGGCAACCCAGCTCTGGCAAGATGGCGGCACCGCTGCTGTAGAATACATGGCCTAACCTTGAGCATAACAGTATCTTTCACTGACACCTAGCATTCATGTTATTTCATCACAACATTCGGTTGCACACATAGATTTCTATAAATTCTAACAAAGTCGTTTTAATAGAGGGTTATCATTTTCAAATCGTCCTAGCTTTCGCCTCCGGTTGCGGTACATATGCTGTTATTAATGCTAGGCCTCCGATATCCAAACTTTAGACTAACATTTGTTTGGCCTCTATCATTTGGTTTACGTCAACATACAGAATTCTTTCAAAAGTTCTGATTGCTCGAATATAAACAAGCAACAATAATAGGTTGACAAAAGGACAGGAAAGACCACCCAGGATAACAATTCACTTCACATTCAACAAAATTTTAATCTTGGAAAACCCTGGAAGGATTTCTAGATATGCATAGATTGAATATTTTTTTGTTTCATATTATACGGTGACCATTGATTTTATCCTCCAAGATATTGTTACATAGCTTACAAGCTGATGTAAAGACACTTCTGCACTATTTTTCCAAGTAATGTCAGCAATATTAGTTTGCATAGGACTTCAGTCACTCCGAATCGTCATCAGTTGAAAGTTTTTTGTGCCGATGACTGTTGTGCTGAGAGGAAAAGATTTGTTATTACAGACACCCATTCCTAGACTCTTCAAACCTCATTACTAACCATGAACATTTGCGCTTCCAATAAAAAGCAGAGCAATCAGAACTCAGGCTATGGCTATCGATGTTCGTTTTATATAGAAGTCAACTTTGAGCCTTCAAAGCCTCAAAGGATCATGGCTAGCAGCCGGGGGCCATCAAATCAATAGTTCTCATTCAGTTGTTACTATCAAAAACATAGGAACCAGGGGGGCACTGGCAGCACATGCCCCCAAGATCTTGCAATAAACAAAGACGTGCCTTTTTTATTTTCAGGAGATGCCACTTAAGGAAGAAAGTGCCATCGAAGCGTCATTGCCCCCCCCGGTCTGAGACGCTTCCCTCTAACCTGGTTACCATGTCTGTTGGGCAAATAGATACAGAGCCTCGATTTGATAAGGAGGGAATAAATAACTGATAATTCATCACTGATAAATTAGCTTTTATCTTAGACTATGTAGTGGCTACCAGGTAGCACTAAGTGATTATGAGACTATGAGACAGTTCAAAACTTAGGATACCTAATTATCTAAGATGACAACAATAAAAATGCAGCACTAATCTGCAGTTACCAACTTGTACTTGTACAGATAAACAAGAATGCAACAGATATGCCTCTTTTTAGAGCGGACCGAACGGCACCAAATTCATTGACAAGTTTGCAAAGAATATTGATTTTTCTGAAGATCGCTGAATGTGTTTGTCTCGCTTAATTTCAAATTTGAAAATCTATGCAAGTGACTGAACTATTCTTCGAAGTCTCACCTTGGTCTTACTAAAGGAAAGTGTTCGTTACTTTTACGTTTAGGCAAGGATTCACTTCTGACAACAAAGCGGCCGATGCCTAAACCAAACAAATCCTTTATTTTCAGCGAGATTTAAAATGTCTGAAATGAATACCGTAAAACTATATTCACTTGCATATGTTATCATCGGCTTCAAGTGTAGGCGCTTTCCAACGTTCTAAAGGGCATGGTCTCAAATGTTTTCCGGGGGAAGCCCGGACCCTAATTTTGCTCGCTTCGCTCTCAACTGAGCCCCTCCACTGTTAAATCGCTGTGCAGCCCTTGATCCTTGTGGCGGAGCTCTCAGCGTTGTATGTAAAAAGGCTCCTCAGTCATTAGATTTCATCAAAATCCTGTAGGCTACTCACTTTGGTATTTTGTGTTTATTTTCACTTGTTTGACCGGTCTGCTTGCTTTGCCGACTCCTTTTAGCCTTTATTTGATGTATAAGTAAATCAAACATTACTTGTATTATGCTTTTAGTACAGGAAGAAATGTAGGCCTTTGTGATCATCAAACATGGCCTGGGAACATTTACATTTAAAAAATCAAAGGGGGCGAAGATATTATGTTATGCTAACAAGAATATGCAACATACACTATATATAACTTAGAAGAATAAACCGAATTTCTACCTCCATCTTGGCTTGATGCAGTCTATTATCGTCCGAAATAAGACACTTCTTATTACACTGTTGGATTTAATATAACCACTCTCTGAGCTATGCAATATGGTTTGCAAAATCTGACCTGTCGATTGCTGTGGCCTATTGGCGGCTTTGCTCTATGTCACAGGAGCATACCATAATTATCTTTAACATACCATAAGCATCTTCAGCACTGCACATCCATACATTTGCAGGCATGAATAAAGCTGACTTCTTCGTAAATAACAACACGCTTTCCATTGCGTACGCAGTTTAACGCAATCATCCTCTTTATCTTGGCAGTCGGCAGGCATGCATTGCAAAATCTCACATTTCGTTGTGGGTATTGAGGAATGTACAGAGAGTTACAGTATCCAATACAGAAATGGTTCTTTATGGTCTTTTTTATGCAAGTATCGTCTCCGAGTGTCATGGAGAACTGCTTCACCTTACACGTTGCTTTGTCTTTTCTCCACTCCCCTCCGGGCATCAGATTCGTCGCATTTCCATTTGTCTGCAAAGTGTTAGGAGGCAGCCCAATTAGATTGCTGCTTGCTCTGGGTCCCAAGTACAGGGTAATGAAACACATCGAGAATAAAGTACGAAGAAGCCAAGTTTCCATAATCTACAAACAAGCGACGCATATGTTCATCAGTTGGGGGAGAAAGTGTCCAAGGGACCGTAGACAACAATATATATTGATGAAAATTCAATATTCATTTCTGGCTGAAAGAACCTGTCTTACCCTATACAAATACGCAGATCCTATAATCCACATGTGTGTCTTCAGTCTCCAAAATGATATGGAAATTTTGAAAGGATTAAACGTGGCTCCACATTGAACAAGGATACTTTTTACAGTTAAATTATTTGGATAAAAACAGGTTCCAATTACCTTTCAGGACCCTTTGTGATCATTTTCATAAGCTTCATAGGGGGGGGGGGGGTTCCCTAGCACACAGACATTCGTCTCAATTTTCGCCACCACTACCTTTAACCCAACGTTTATTACGCTAAAATGAGTAAAAGCAACCCCGAGAGAACACTGGATAAGGTGGTAGCGATACTTAACATTGGACGTAATGAGTCCACAGTGGTTAAGGCCCGTTTAGACGATACCGTTTTCATTTCATATCGGATTGGTTTCATATCGGATCGGCCTTCTGTTTACACGATACCGTTGTCATTTCATATCGGATTGGTTTCATATCGGATCGGCCTTCTGTTTACACGATACCGTTGTCATTTCATATCGGATTGGCCTCCTGTTTATGCGAGAACGCACCAATCCGATATGCTTCATACTGTTTTCGCGTTTTCAAATGAAAACGCTCTGAAAGTGGCATGAAACCAATCCGATATGAAATGAAAACGGTATCGTGTAAACAGGAGAAATTTTCATATCGGATTGCCTTACCCAATCCGATACGAAATGAAAACGGTATCGTGTAAACGGGGCCTAAAGATCACCTTATTTTCCATGACTCGTCCTTAGGCAATGACATCGCTCACGTGATAAACTATACAGTGATTGGCTATGCTTGAGTGATTGTTATAAAATTTTGCATCAAGATCTGTCCCACCTAACCGTTGTCAGCTCACTTGACTAATAGTAAATGTGGTCCTGACATAGCTGCGCCTCCATCGTTTGGAAAATTTGCAAAAATCGGTCATATTCTGGCAATGATTCACATAAACTGGGCCGCAAATCGGGGAAGATTTTCACAAACAATGATCTTGATGTCGGGCAGCCCCCTCCCCCCTCCAAACCAGATTTCATCTTCCAGTGCGCTTGTGCCAAGCACCAATTTCAGTACAACGGATGTACCACGTGCGTAGAAAAGAAAGTCTCTAAGGGTGATTAGGGACTTGAGCTTGCAAACTTTAAGAGTATCGTCTTGTCAAAATATGCCTTCTATGGGTGATATGTAGTTTTGTAGCTGAGATCATAGAGTAGTGATAAACACCCAAAGTAAACAGTCACGCTACAGTTATAGATTTAGATTTACGAGCAAAAATTTCCCAGAGATTCTGATGCAACATTCGCAGTGGCCGCCTACCTGGACAATTCTAATTTTCGACGATGTATTGATTTCTGTCAAACGTCAGAAGTAAGCGTCGAACAATATTATGTAGAAATATGAAGAGAACATTTTTATGTTGGCTTAATTGAATACATGCTGATTTTTTGTAAGTTCTAACGTCATATCAGTGTTTACAATAGTCTAAACGAACTCTTTTTCACGTTGCCATTGGATCCGGGCAGAAATTGCGTAGTATTTGACTGATGAATGCTACAACTTTGAAACATTGATAGAGCTGATCTGATTGGTCCATTTCAAAGATTATTGCTGTGATGCAGCTACAAATGGCTAACTTAGATTTAGAACATATTTCTATTTAGCAACGATTTGAGGTTGCAAATGCCATCAGAACATAGCATCACTTTTGAAGTTTTCTTACGGCTAAAGAAAAACATAGTTATTTGTATGTGCTCAAAGGTTTGTTATCACTGGGTTCTTTATCCAGCGTCCAGAATGGACTGTCTCGATTCCATTCAGATTAAACAGAGTCTATTAAGACTCTTGATCACAGCATGACAACAGAGCATGCGCAAAAACATTCTCGCAAATTATCCTCGTGTGTACAAAGACGTCTTGCATTTCGAGAAGTATCACCACTTCAGTGAACCCAACCTTTGACGTAATATAATTGGCACCAAGAAACGATATTGAATTTAACAAATGAACCCCGTGAGAAGATTCTTCGTTCAATTAAACCAAATATATTTTGTTGTAAAATTCTCATTCGAAGAAGCGTTAAAAGAGTTTTGATTCTCTTGAAAGGCACCATAGCTGTGAGAAATGATAGCACAAGAATTGTTTTGGTTGACCAAGTCACCACAAGTACATTTTTGTATCAGCATCATCTCACACAAGAGCTCCGCCTTTATGAAAGTTAAGATGTTTTTATGTAACTGTTCGTGCTACGTGGTGACATTAATTCAAGTAGGAAGGTTTATAGAATATCCTATTAATTGCTGGCGACTGCAAAACATACATACTGAACTATTTTAACCAAGGAATGTGAAAGGAAAAAACATATTCTAGAATATCCTTATGGGCTTAGGTTTTCTCATTTATTCTTGTGCTAAATAATAAAAACATTTTTCAGTTGTAAATTACAACGGTTTTAATCATCGCTTAAGCTGAATATTTGAAATGTGTGAAGAAACTTTTCACAAAAACCAAACTTTGAGATCACCAAGTTTCTTTTCTTATTGGGTATAAAATGACAAGCTGAAAAACATTATTCCGAACTATCATCTTTAAACAGCCTTGTAAATCTTGCCATAGAGTTACAATCATGACATTTTCCTTCATCCCTGTAGTCTCCGGTCATAATTTGCGTTTTTTCTGAAACCTGGCAGCCTTCGGGCTAAATTTGCACATTTTAATGCCAGTCACAAGATCGGCTATATGTGGGAAGATAGATTTGTCTTTGATCTACTGTTCAAAACAAGAAATTTGAAAATTAGCCATGTGATGAAGTTGTGGTGATGTTACAAACAGGAGCACTTTTGTCCGCAAACGCCGTGGTTCAGCCGGTATTGGAATCAAGCCATTTGCATCATGAAGGTCAGAGTTATTTTCAGAAATATCGAGTAAGCAAACAGCTGCCAGCTGCCAGAGATGCTAATGGCAACTGACAAGCGTGATCCTAGCATTTAAGTCTTTGTTTGGATAGCGTAGGCTTGTATGCACAAAACTGTATACGTTGCATGACAATCACCTAAGCATTCAATCCCCAATTTCAATCGTGATTCGACTGAATCATATGCTACATTGGCAATATTCCCTCTTTTGACTGAAAAAGCATTGATATAGTGGATTTAGCTTACGAAAGAATTCCTAAGAGAGATCATAAGCGAGATATACACTTTGAGAAGCTCGACTTTTACCCTGCTACTTTTGTTGGCAATCGCTTGAAGCGACAGAAACGCAGAGAAACGTCATTCTGTCCAAGCAATCAATTTCACTTCAGTCTACGTGAATTCGTTTGACATCATCACTTCAGAGACATTTAATCATTTCAGGAAAATGATTACTGCTTTAGGTACAAAACTACTGCTTTAGGTCCTCATTTTCATTATCAACAAAGTCAGTGACAGTTAGATCCCGAGTTATTTCTTGCATTTTGCTCTTTAATTAGGCTTTGCCAGCCTCTAGCATCGCCAACGGCATGGCAGCTGTAATTCGTTTGGCCTCAGGCACTCATTAATGTTTACTGCTAGATCGATTAATCTAGA
This sequence comes from Aurelia sp. 4 Dawson et al 2005, assembly GCA_964019985.1. NCBI lineage: Eukaryota > Metazoa > Cnidaria > Scyphozoa > Semaeostomeae > Ulmaridae > Aurelia > Aurelia sp. 4 Dawson et al 2005. The sequence goes on along the minus strand of OZ026501.1, from coordinate 2,086,963 downwards.
ACGTTATGAAGTCTTCTCTGCGTTGAATCAGTTTTGATAATATGATTTGAATGGGTGCAGCTTACTTGAACTTTGCTTAATGACATAGCAACAGTGAACATACGTAAACGCACGAGGGTGACTCTCTTAGCATTGGTTTTGTAACCAAGTGGATTTTGAGGCCCATAGACGTTATTTGTTCGGGATCTTATTTATTCAGAGATGTTCTGTCTCGTGAGCTTGATGTGGAGAGGTTAGATAGGTAGGTAGGTATTTATATTTAACGTGGCTAGCCCGCGAAAGTCTGAGAGACTTATTTCCAGCAGGGGCCACGGATGTTTTACCATCAGTCCGCCGCAGCTACCCGCCACAGCTACCAGATTTCCCTCACATGGCTCTGGTCGACCCGGGCTAGTGTTACGGACAGCGACCAAACTGTCCAGTGTGGGATTTGAACCTACGGCCGTTCTGACCTTTGGCTTACGATTCAGACGCCTTAACCACTCAGCCACACGCTCACAACAACAAAGAATACTAAGACATGCTTGAACAGCCTGAGGCCTTCCGAACTTCTCCATCTCTGTCATGTGAGCCTTACATGATACCACATATAATCAAAACATTGCTTACCATTTTGACTTTTATCCAGCAAACAAGAAGGCCTTTAAATGTTATTTTCACATAGAATGCTGAATCGTTTAGACTAGAAATCTCACTATAAACCTATTTACGAAAGCTATGATGTTTTCCTTAACTGTTCTGTAAGCCGTTGGCGATGCAAGCTTGCTTCCTGTTTATTTGCATCAGTCTCCTATTTTTAAATCTATTTTTAAAACAAGACTTATAAGATTAACATACGCTGAAAAACATAGGAAGAAAATCGGCTAAACAGGGAAAAGGCATTTGTTGTTGAAAATATTAAGAGATTTGCGTTCATCCTTTACTCCTTTTCTCAAAATACCGCTTCTTGTGAATTGCCTATTCCTCAATTTGCCGTTCGATACCGCATGGCATATCAATGATTTTTTCGTACACCTTTCCTTGAAATTACAAAAAAGTGACGTACAAAGATTAGAAAGTCACAAAAAAATCACATGCAAACAGCACAACAATCACAAATCACTGAAAAATGATTGAAAATCACGTCAAAAATCACTAAAAATCACCAATGTCACAAAGATCGCAGAAAATATTATGTGATTTCAAAATCACAAAAGTCATGTACGATATTTTGAGAAGTTATTAGCCCCTGCCCTCGTTCGATGCTGCAGGAGCAAGGCTTGATTCCTTTGTCATTTAGACTTTGATCAGAAAGGATGCTAACAACACATGCATGCAGGAATGCTTGCCTCCTGCTCAAGAGACATCTGTTAGCTGTAAGAACCTTTATGACGATAGGAATTGGTCCAAACACAAACGCATTGCACAAAAGGTGAGAAGATCTTGGGCCACGTTCGCATTCGTTAAAAAAACACCATAAGCAGATCATGTTTATGTCAGCCTTAAGCCACACAGTGAAGATTTATAAAGAGTAGACTCGACATTCCACTAAAGATATGATTTTGCGACACGCTAGGCATCACATTTAGTCCTCTTAGTGTACGTTTACAGGAATATTGTTGGAAGCAATGTAACATCGCCATTGTATTTAAGTTATAATCCCAGATTTGGTCAAACAGGGTTGTCGTTTAAATTGGCGAATTTTTCCGATATTTTGCAAAGTTTTTCATACAGCATAGGATTCCGAGTACCTTACATCAGTCGGTGTGAAAAGTTTCGGAGATTATGTTCTCTGTTCTCCGCCGCTGAAATTCTCCGACCGACTTGTTATCCGGCCGTCCAACTAAGGCATAGTCTATTGACTACGAGGTCAAAGTAATGTTTGGCAGAAGGTGACACGAAGAAGACCTCAGTCCGCTGGAGTATCACGCGCCTTGGCGAAAGCTCTTCACGTCTAATATTCCACGACATTTCCCAATAGAGCATGCAGAAGCTATCACCTTGCCAAGTCACCTACGTCATACAATTTCAAAAGATATTGAGCAATAGAAAGTCAAAGATGAAAGCTTACCTGTTGCCCCTTGGCCATCAGTGCATAGTGAAAAACTTGTCGATGCTGATAATGAAGTTGGCAAGCTAGATGCTTTAATGGTCAGTTGATACTGTGAACGTACTGTAAAGATGAACAACTTGATGTCGAAGTAGGCCAAATGTCTTCCAAATGTTCTCTGCGTTGCTTTTTGTTTCAGCTTGGTGAGAGCTCTTTGAATGTGCAGTCGCCAATGAACAAACAAATTGAATCATGTTTGAAGAAGACTTGAGCTCTTAAACTCCTATTCTGCCAAAGACAATTTGAAGACAACACATCCATTGCAATAGGATTTGAGGCAGATAACAAAAGCCGTTTCTAAGACTCGACTCCCCTCTACTTAATTAATGGTTGAGCCTGAAAAGATGAAGGATTTAACCTCGTGGTAAAAGCTCAGCAAGAATCATCCAATCAAAACAATCAGAAAGTCTTATAAAACGTAAAAGTCTGCGGATTGGTCAGTTACATCGATCCTATCCTATCCCATTTCGTATAATGTATTTCAGTCATTAATTCGTAGCGATAAATAAGTCTTTGTCCGTTATTTATTGTAGGTCACTGTTTCGTTTTGTTAATGCGCTGCAACTGTTAAGATACGTAAAGCTTCTTACATCGTTAAATAGTTTCACGCGCAAGCTCTTGGGATTTTCTATTGAACAACATAAAATTTCCAATGTGCGTTGTCTCTACACCTTGGGGAAGGTTTTTAAGAATAAGGAAATGATTTAGGCTACACTCGTAACCATGGGCATTTCGGGCACGATTTGGGTGTTGATCGTGTCCAAAATACCTGGCCTAAATGTTCCTAAATGAATAAATGTAGTTACCTTGCTTGTCTTCGACTCACTGTTTATCTTCTCTTTCTTGCTTGGGAGCCAATGCCTTTATGAATGAAGGTGAACAATGTGTTGGAGACAAGTAACGAAATACATTGAGGAATATTTGATTAGATAATTTGGGAACATTTGGGCCAAGTTTTGTGGACACTATAACACGCAAGTCGTGTTCACAGTACCCATGTCATAGCATACCTGCATTATCTTTGAACGTGAGGAAGGTTCTTGCAAAAATACTTTTCTCCTTATGAATGGTGAGCAACTTTGTGGACTGTGTGAAGGTACTTGAGTTGCTTCTGAGCTCTTTGTTCTATGCTAAACACACTACCACCCAGAACATTATACCAGTGCTCGATCCTGCTCAGTATCGACGTAGAAGTGAAGTGCAGAGCAAGAATATTTTGTGTTTACCTTGCATCCAAAGGTAGTTTCAGGACACTGAGAAGCTAAACTTCTCGAAGCATTGGCCTAGGTCGTCCTCTGTCCTCTGGATGTGACCCCACTGTCCTCGCTCTACGAAGCAGGTTTGACAGGTTGGAGACTCGAACGGTCAGCCTCATATCGGTAGTTACAGGCGCTACCATTATATCATTCCAACTCCAAGCTTGAAGATAGCATTGGACAAGCGAACCGTTCGATTCTGTTGTTACTTGTCACTGAAAAGTATATCTCTGAAACAGACGATTGCAGTGAATTTAAATGTCCATGGCAAGTAGCTTAGATACCAGAATCGAACGTAGAATCCACTTCCCCAAATGAAATTCTCACCTAAAATTTTCTAATTTCTTAATCCAAAAGATGGTTATTATTTCCAAATATGCTCACATTAAAGTAAACCCTAGACTGATAGGTGATCACTTCAGTTTTGTGCATAGTCACTATGCTTTCGGTGGCGTAGTTTTTACTCCACAGGTCGCCAAACATTTGAACGTTTTTCTAACTCGATCACTCACCCGGCACAAAGGCACAAGGTAAGCCTTTGTAAAGAGCATGGTAAAATATAGTTTTTAAAAGATAATGGCTATTGCGTTGAGATCCTAGGAGTAGCAACCAGTCTCAAAACAGCACGGGTGAACTTTGTAAAAGAAAATAACCAGGTCTCCGTAAAGACAAAGCGATCTACCTCGCTGAAGAATATATTTTGCGCCTTTGGATGCCATCAGTCAATCAAAATAAACACAGGGAACACAGCTTTATCCTTAGATGCGCTGAAGCTATGAAAGCGATTCTTGTTGTCTTGTTGGCGACCTGATTCTCTTGTTCAACAAATTTAAACCTCATGGAGATTAATTGACTTCTCCCGTTCAAATTAAGGGTGGAGGCAGGGCACATACGTCATTAGGTCAATGACATTACTGTCCAACATTTCCACAATGATCATCTTGCTGTAAGTTCGTTCATTGTTGCGTAGACCTTTGCTAAAATGATAAAGATCATAGAAAGTGTTAAGTATGACACTGATTGTGGCATAACAAAAAGGTAGACTTTACGTAAGCATTGACTGCTGTCGAGATTTGAAGTTTAAGATGTCATTGCGTTGAACAATCATCGTTCATTTTATCTGTGATCCATTCCTAACATTGCCAAGAAGATGATCTCGTCTTCATCTTTGGAGTTCACGTCTCAGATCCGCTTTTTACGGCTGCACAATCGTTAGTTTACCAGTGTCCTTGATTTTGTACCATTCTAAAAGCGGCAGCAAATTTTGGGACAAATTCCCATAATGGTAGGTTTTGTAGGTAAATTCTGAACCTTCTGCTCCATACGGCAGAAGGCTTGACCGACTTTCTTACAGGACCGAAACATTTTTAGCGAACTAAGGTGCTCGTTTGGTATCACTTCAATGAGCAATGGACTTGGTAGACTCAGCACTCGATGATTGAAGGCGAAATTCTGGTAGCAAAAATGCTTGATGTGTTTGAGGAATTTCGACTTGATAGGAAGTCGCATTCAGGCCTTGTGCTCACTATCATCTGTAGTAAGGTAGTTTTACAAACTGGCTTAATTCAACATGACGACAGGAAAAAACTCTTCGCACAACAAAATTCCGTGAGCCAATAAAAGGTATACCTTCTAAAGGTAAAGGGCCTGGTGAGACACAGGCGGGGGGGGGGGACACGGGTGTCGAAAGGGGAAAAGCGTTACTTAGCTTTGACAATGGTAAGAGCACCGTAAATTCTAAATTCATTCGGGGGAATTCAATACTAGCAATATAAGAAATGCTCATTCATTGAAGCTACGCGAGACGGTTAGATGGTAGCAAGCAGAAGTCAGCATCTTTTACATTTCACGATTCATTAACATGATGACGTTGCAGCTTCAAAATTACGAGATATTTCTAGACGCTGTAATTCTGAAAATAGCGATGGTGTAAAAACAATGCTCTCTCTGCCATGATGGCAAATTAATTACATAAAGTTTCTTCGACCAATTCAGTTGAAAGAATATGACAATAGAATTTTACACTACTGATTTGAAAGTTTTGCAAATATTCTACGCCTAGGCTGTAGCATAGTACAAGTGACTTCTAAGATATGAAAGGCCATAAGCGTACGAGGCGGGGGGCCGGGGGGGGGGGCGGTAGCCCCCAACTTTAGAAAAATTTTCAAAAATCAGCCCCATTCGGGCAAATTTTTGCCCTTCATCGGGCAAAAATATTGGCAAACAATGGGCTTTGTGTCGGACCGCCCCCTAGATTTTTTCTTCCCGTACGCTTATATGAAAGGCTATGAAAGAGTTAAACATATTATATGGATTATTTATTTCATAGGTCATTCGCTGGATGATACCGTTACACTAAATGGATGATCATCATTAAGGTCATCAAAATCGGCAGTTGATGTACAGAACAGTTATATCATGCAATTTAAGCACCTTTGGCTTCACAAGTGACATGAAGCTACCGTTACTTTTATCAATGAAACATTCATAGCCCATGAATAATTATTTGAACATTTAATGCAAAAGCGAAATAACATGACGTTTAATAACGGTTTGCTAACAAGATAAGCAACTTAGCGAACAGCAATGGCATTGGAGAGACGCATCAGTTCGAGTTTAGAGTCCGAGTGGACACATAAGCTCACAATTTGAAAAATTCCTATTGCAAAACCTGCAATTCAATTCAATGAAATTTCTCAGGACTTCATATGCAAATGTGTATTTCTTATTTTGATTCCTTGAACAAGTATCTGATATTTGGTTATCAAAATCTGTAATATTTTTCTTACAAATAGAAACCAGCATCTGCCAAATGTAAATTTCAACTCTCTGGAACTGGAGTTTGTGAATTTGATCACAAATTTTCCCAAAATTGTTTAACTGTTTACACATATTGCAGGATTGCAGATCCATTTACAATTAGCTAGTAAAAACATGTTACAGTTGCACAAAGGTCTTTTCTTCTCTTCTCTCTTCCTTCGTCCTCGCCTCCTTTTGATTGTTTGCGCACCTCACTTTCGACTTCTCTCTTAAAGCATTACGTCATAGCTTCGCAATCACAAAGAAGGGTCAGAGGAAGGCCTCTTTATCATTGGGGGGGTTGGTTTATACAACTTCCTGGCGCCCCTGTGTCAAATCTTTCAAATCTTTAAAAAGGTGGGTGTAAAATTGTATCACATATTTTCATGAATTAAATGACAACAAAGGAACTTTGGGTAATTTGCTGTAAATCTGCCGTGGCAATTTTATGATGCCTTGATGACAGAGCAGAAACTGCTCACGCATGCGCAAAATCTCGCAACTTTAGCCCCCTAGACCCCGACATCAGGCAACACTTGGTATTTTCTTCCCTTACACTCTTGATTTATCATTCTAAACGCTTCATCTATTCAAACACTTCCTTATCTCAGATTGCTTGATGATGTCATTTTACGCAATTTCCACTCTTGTCTGCCTTGATTATTTTCAGAGCATTTTGATTCTTGTAAAAATTCATCAGAAATTTCGAAAAAATTAAAATCATCGTAAATCTTAAATTGCTTGATGAAAATTGATACAATTTTCAAGAAAACCATAGTTTATGAATGTCTACAACATGGTTGCAAGCAGAAATCTGTTGCTCTTCTTTTTAAGGATTTAGAAATTCGATGACGTCACAGCCTCAAAATTAATAAATGCCGCCATTTTGAAACTAATCCAGATAACAAATTATCGCTATGGCAGATCTATAGCAAACTGCCACGAGTTCTTCAAGCAATTAAGTTCACGGAACAATGTAACAGAATTTTTCACCGACCTTTCTAAAGATTTGAGCTCTATGCTCCTATTTTCGTTTTTCTTTTGGTAGTTTTTTTTAAGAATCAAGAAAGATCTGACAAAATAATGGACCATCTTCTTTCTGAGGTCATTTGCTTTGCGATCACAGCTTTACAGTAAAGAGATAACTTTAATCAAAATCATCAAAGTTGCCCGTGGCTATGCACAGCAATCAGATCATCCAACCCAAAGTTGTCACCAAAATTATGATGTCATCAATGAACCATTCAGTAGCATAGTTGAACAAACTATTAAGCGTGAAATAGTGTGTCGTTTTACAGCAGTTCACTAACAAGATGAGCTCCTTTATTTAACTGTCGTACTAGCAGCTTGAAGGAGGTCATTTATGAAACAAAAAAGTAATTCATGAATGTATCAATATTCAGGGTGGAGTAATTAAAAATTTTGGAACCATTGGAACATCATTGCTTTAGTACATCAAAACTTGGAATGACGGACCTGCCCTGCTTTGGTACCAGTACCAACAAAATAAGACGAAACAGAAAGAGAGTGGACGGAAAATTTCAAGAACTGTTCAGTTGGAATGCACTAATCAGATTTTTCCCTAGGGCTTAAATGTTACCATAAATACCAGCGCTTGGTCTTCAGCTCTTAGCTAAGAACATAGATTTGGATAGATGTCTTTTAAGGATAGATTTTTATCCATAAAAGAGTATTGATGGATAGATTTAAGTACCCTAGGCGCCAGAGCCTCAAAAACATAAAATAAAAGAAGAACGAAAAATAAAGGTCTCATTTTTCTTTCTTCTTTTATTTTATTTTATTCAGGCTCTGGTACCCAGGGTAAGATTTAAGCAGCACGCTTTAATTTGTCCTGAAGATTTTGTAGCCCTCATAACTTTAGGTTTCTTAGGCTTCTTGCATTAAAATATTTAGGCTTGCCTGAAGAAGACAAGGTGGACCGAACATGTTCAAGTATCTACCACACGGAAGAAAACGAAAAGGCTCATTCATAACAAATCGTCTTCTTGTTGATGTTATCTTACCCTGGGTATACCACAATGTTTTCTGAAATTTTGGCCTTCAAACCACAACTTTAAGTCATTTGAATTATAATCAGTAGTCCTCCTCCTTATGGTCAATGCGATGACAGTTGGGAACATCCGAAAAATTTGTCTTCTTGATGGTATCTGCCATCTGGCAACAATTTTAGATACTTAACTAATAACAAAAAAAAAATTACAGCAGTATTTCGTACCGGGATAGTAACTATTTAGATTTCAAGAAAACTGCTGAGTGAGTCAGAAAATTTTTCAAACCTTTAAGATTATCAAGTTCTTACTACTGACCCGATAGCTTCAACCTGGGCAAACCATATGGGCAAACTGATGTTCAATATGCAGCAAGCATATGATTTCAAGATTTCAAGATTTCATTCAAACAATAGCCTAGTACATGTTAAATGTCCACTTTAAACAGCTGCTGAATGAAATTAAACAAACAAAACAAAGCAACAATAAAAGCAAGCGTATTAACAAAACAGTAACTAGCAAGACCAGATCATACGATATTATATGACAATCAAAGCGAAAATTAATCAACAAAATTAAGGAGCGAGTTAGGTTGCTATATTATTCTACTTTATATACACCTAGGGTACAAAAGCACGGAAACGATGACCCAAAACACGGCGGCAAAAACGAACAGTTAACAGTTATGAACAGTTAACTGATTCAGAACTAAACATTTTTATTTAAGGGTTTGAACTTGCAGTGGAGACAAAAGTTTAGTCCCAGTCTAGTTGGAAACTTTTTACTCAGAATCCTTATGAAAACAGATCCAAAGTCCTTTATCGAATCTGCTCAGCCAGGAAGGTTCATGAATACAAGCTTATTTTGTGATCGGCTACTACCAACTTTCCTGCTTTGCATAGGTTCCAAATCTTTAAAAACGTCGGAGTAAGAATCTTTCACACATTTGAAATGAAACACAGTTTAAAAGAATTCTAGCTACTTTATTACAATTCTTAAATTCTCGATATTTTTGGAAATCATATCGTATTTTATAATTCAACTCACTTGTCTCTGTAATGTCATCAAATATATAAGTCGTAAACCCTACATTGTAGACATTCATTTAAACTATGGTTTTCTCAAATCTTTAAGAAATCACCATGGCTCTAAGTATTTTCAAAGCATTTCTTTATTCTTTCATTCTTAAGCGTTTGAAAAAATTCTGCTCCCTGAATATCAAGGTAATGATACTGAAAACTGTTTTGTTTTATCCCCGATATGTCAAATTGGGTTCAGTAATTTACCCGGCCTAAATCGGTCATTCCTTCCCGTCGAAATAGGAGATTTTCTGCAAAAAGTCCCTTGCGAAAACCTGCAAAAACGAGTGAAAACACCAGGGAAGATTTCCCTTTATTCTCCTTCCTAGTGGCAATGACTCTTGGATATGTTTGTGTATTTTGTCCTCACGGGAGAATGGAATCCCCCTGAATAAATTATTCACACCAGGGGGAAGACTTTTCAACCCGCCAAAAGGAAAGCACGTGCTAAAGCATGCTGAAAGTCATCGCTGCTGGGAGGTAAACACATAAGCCATTTTTGCTTGTAATTTTTGCAAGCTTTTCAAGGTTTCTCAAAGGGATTTATTTTAGAAAATCTCCTACAGAATCTGAACGGAGTGACCGATTTTAGCCAGAAAAGTTTCTAAAAAAATTCAACATGTTAGCTATTTAATCAAATATTGCAAATATCGTTGCTTATATATTCAGGGAGCAGTAGCCTTTCAAACGCCGGACGTTTTTTTGACTCACCCGGTATAATTCCCAAAATTTGGGGTAGATTGATTAGAAGTTCGATGGCAGAATCAAAGCATAGAATCAAAAGTTCTTTTCAGGCCATTCATCCAATGAAATAGATCTTTAAGAGCGACATTTGAAAATCTGCAATCTATGCCTTCCTGGTTCACGACTTAGCAATTTTGATGATGTCACAAATAAAAACTTGGTGAAATATAGCCAGACTTATAAAGTCGTTCCTGTGTGAAATCAGCGACAATGAATCATTCATTTTCGAAGACGAAACCAGCCTACATCTGTGCTTGCACAAAAAAGAAGCTATCCAGTTGAAAATTTGAGAGAGGAGGCTTAAATGAACAATCTAAAATCAATAGTCGACTTAAAACTGTATAAACGAATTGCTAAAATCGTTAATTAAGAACAAAATTTTATTGCAACGTGTCATAATTCTACTTACAATGTATGCGATTAAAATACAAAAATACTGTTTACTTTTACTGAATGAAATTCAAAAGCTTTAATAACTAAAAGAAGGAGAGAGTGAATGCCCTGAAATACTCCAACATTTGATCAAGTCTTATAAGTATCAAAGGAGAAAGGACTTGCAAAAGTTTTCAAGTGCTATTTCTCAAGTCTAGCATCTAGCCATCTAGCAAAGTGTTGTTTGCAAGAAGTGTTGCTCTGAATTAAGCACTCAGAACGATACAATGTTAAGAAAAAATTTAAGACATGTTGGCATAAACATTCTAACCAAGATAGACACATGACCCTTAGAGCGTTTTTCAGTTTGCAAATATTTCCTTTCTTGTGTATAGTACACCATAGATACACAGATTTTATTCAACTCATTCAAAGGGAACTGAAAATTGAAAGACTGGATTTTATCTCACTTACAATAAGAACCTCCACTGTTTTAGAGATTGTAACAAAAAAGTTATGAATTTCAGATTCTTTTGCCTTATGATTTAAACACAAGTAAGTCAACATGAAATATTTTGGGACATTCTGACAGTTATATTTCATGAATACTAAAGTTGGAGGAAAAGACCACTAGTCCAAAATAATCTTACAAGATATTTCCTGCATATAGATTCTTTTGCATACAGTATGATGTCCCATTTTGCTAATTGTAGCACCTGAATGAAGTTTGTCAGGTGTTTGTTTCATTTTTGTTTGTAAAGAATGGTACTGATAAAAAAGTATCTTCAAATTTGGAAATTTTTCCATGGTCTGATTACTGCATTACACAGAAGACAAGTACTCAGCATACCATACACATGTAAAACATAAGATCCCAATCTAAACTAGCAAAGTTATCATTTTTTTGCTAAACCAGAAATTCAGCTTTAATTACAGTGCCGGATGTCCCAAAAACTATTGCAACTATTGTCAAAATCACCAAAACTTGACTATCAGAAATAATTTTCGTTTATTTCTTGGGCCTATCATAAAAATTTTTCTTATTCCTCTTTGTCAGTGATCCAAATATAGCGAAAGATGACTAAATCTTTGTTAAACTACAGGTAGAAGAACCACCTTCTTTGCAATGCTCTTTGATTTGTAATCTTTGGCATTTCCTTGATATTTTCCATTATCTTGTGAGTCAACAATTTAGGTTTTGTTTCTTCCAACATTTATGACATAACCAGAAGCATTTCATACAGAATAAAATCTAAGGATCATCCATTGCCTTTTGCAGTATGCTTCAAATCCAGGCAGCCCTAAAAGGAGCAAAATTTGCTAACCTTACAACCACCCAGATGATCATCTAAAACTTGGCAAATTATTTGGTCTTTGATCAATTTGCAAAACCAAGAAATTCAAAGATTGGCCATCCAATGAAATTTTTGTGATTTTTCAAGCAGGAGTACTTTTTGGGACACCAGTCAGCTGTACATAGATTCACACCCTTTGCAATATCAAACTGACGTTCCAGGTGCAGGTTTCTGTGAACTAAATTTGAAGACAGTATCTTCCCCTTCTTCACTTATTTGCAGATGCGAAGCAGGCCAACTTTTCCTGTTCCTTGCAATGCCATGTCCACCAACAGTTACTCTTCTCTTTTTTATCTTGTTCTGTTTTTCATATGAAATTTGAAATGAATCACTTGCTTGTCTCAATCTACTTGCCACTCCAGAAGCTTCTAAAGATAATGGGGCAGACTGGGATCTTCTCCTGGGAATTTCATCAACAATTAGCTCATCTCTGCGACCTTGAAATGGTAAATCTAATGAGGAAGCTGTTTTACTTTTCCCTGCACTACATTCTGGAATTGGGCTGTGATTTTGTGTTCTTGTAACTGCTGGGATTGGTATAGGTTTTGAAGATCTGTTATCACCCATCGTTCACCCACAATTCAAGGTCCAGTTCTTACGAGTCCAGGCTAGTTTTAAAGAATTTGAAAAAGAAAACTCAGAATCAATGAAGCTTGGAAATTAAAAAGAAACATGTTGTAGTAGAAAAATGAAAATTTTTTTCCGCGTACTGCAGCATAACATTGAACATTAATCAAACAGATCTGATGATGGCCATAATATAGGGTGGCATTTACTTCAAAACAGGAAAGCTGCTGCAGAAATTTCGTTGATGACCATCATCAAACATGCATGCCCGTCTTAAGATATTTTCGGATTTCATTTACAAACAAATGATTTGCTTTTCATGAGGATTTTGAAAAGGAATAGCCGGTGAAATAGCCCATTCACAACAACGGGCCTAATTTAGGCCGCCCTTCCTTCGCATTAAATCCTTCCTGCGAGTCTAGCATTGGGTTCGTCCACGGAATCACACTAAGTTCAATGCATATATGTGCTATGATGAAACAAATACTTACTCAAACATATTATTTCACTACTTCCGTTAATTCGTGGTCTTTTCGTGAAAGCCGCCCGTAATTTTCGTGTTATCATTTCGCCATCTTGAATTGTTGTTGTCTTCCTGGTGATGTTTTGAGTGACACCTTGTTTAGTTCTGTGTTACACCTTCGCAGAGGTACTTTGCAAATTATCGAAGGTTGGAGAGCAGTGCAAAGGGAGGCCAGTCAGGGACGGGTAGAGAGGGGGAAGGGAAAGACTGCAAACTGCAGACTGCAAAAAACATAAATTTCTAATCGTCAGAGGCTAATTGCCAGCTGCTGGAAATCCGATCTAACCGTGCGCAAGGACAGATGGATCTTAGCAATATACACATATTTTTTCTTTCAAGTTATTGCTTGGAATTTTTGTGATCAAGAGTTTCTCAAACGATTTTTCCTGCTGCTGGATTTTCTTTATTCTTAGCTATCTATGAGTTGAGTTCAAAAGAGCATTCTGTTATAAGAGGCCATAAAAAGTAATTATGAAATTTCCTTTTCTTGTAAAATTCTCTGAAGCGAAGTTTGATTTGAAGCCTTATCGATCATTCAATTCAATATGGAAAATTGAGCCTCATGTAGTCAGTGTACGGTGCGTCACGAGTGAAATGAGAAATGATTGCATGCTTTGCATGCAAGAAATCGCGAGCAGAAGACTGGAACTGAGTTCAAAAAGCTCCTCAACATTCTATTGTTGTCAGTGGCCTAAGTGGGTACGTGTATTTACTGGAGGGCAAAAAATCACCTAAAAACGTGAAAAAGATGTCCAGTACAGAACCAAAAGAAACATTGGCAGGACATCCACCAGCTGGTAAGTTTGCATGCGAGTGATCAGCTAGGTATAGTCAGTCCACCAAAGGAGAGATGTGGTATGATGTGCCTGCATGATGATGGCTTCTGTCGTTCTGGTTTTATTTAGGCTAGAGGCCTAGCTAAGGCTTTCTCAGCTCACTTACTCTATCACATAAAAAGTGGTTGGTTCTTTAATTCAGGATGGACAACTAACTGCTATTTCACACAGAAAAATTGCTCCGTGGACGCGATGAGGGTGTTGTTGCGATGCCGATTGCACACGTGCACCCGGGGAGCACTCTATTAAATCTAAGATATGGCTGCTCATTTGGACTGATTTTTTGTCTACCCAAAAAATGACAGGCCCAAAATTTTCAAACCCAAAAAAATGACAGAATTATTCTTGTGCCCCCATAACTATCCTTTTTGTATACCACACACAAGTTAAATTGAGAAAATTGCTCCTTACAATTCTGCACAAGATAGTAAAACTGATATTGAATTTGGAGACCATCACAGCAACTCTTAATTGACTGAGATTATAACTTTGTAAGTACAAAGCTCAGTGACCCAAAAAATGACGCAAATTTAATCAGCCCAAAAAAATGATGGCAAGTTTGTCAACCCCACAAAAATGACGCCAAGTTAGCTAAACCCAAAAAAATGACTTTCATAAATTTCAAACCCAAAAAAATGACACGAGCATCCCTATCAAAATTTTCACAAGTGCCCCCCTGGGCGTGCACCTTGAGTTGCTAGTGTGATTTATGACAAAAACAACGGAGAGCAAGATCTGTGGGCGCATGCATGAAAATTGCAACTTTGTTGGGCCCCTCTACACTCTGGAGTCCCCCTGCTTATTAATTTTTGAAAAATTTCCGACCCCCCTCTTCTTGATTTTTGGAAAAATGAAATGATAGTAAACATAATTTCTGAATAAACGCAAGAAAAAGTCTCCAGGAGTGCCTTTTCAACAGAACCAGATTTCATAAGTAAATGGATCAGTAACATCACTGACTGTTCACAGAAATTTCTCCAAACACCCCTTGATTGTTCCAACCTCCCTGATTATTGCTATATCAAACCATTTCCAACCCCTGATTATTCTCACCCCTCTTTCAGTTAATTGTGTACTTTAGAGTAGCTCAACTGAACTTGATCACAGGCTGATCAAGAACAGCATAGATGCGTAGATTGACCAAAAGATTTTAGCAAAATAGTGAAATGAAATATGAATGCTAATGTGGAACGAGAAATTTACCAATCACTTGAAAGACCTGCTATTTTAAAAGTTTTCAGATGTGCACACTTGAAGTGTCCATTTGCTAACCGTTGCACACTGTACACTCCAAATTTTCTTTGTGCACACCCGAGATCTCATCAAAAAGTGTCATACTGTCCATACTAGGTCAGGCAGAGTGGGTTCAATATCTGGTAGGACCCTACCACTTGAGCGTCATGACAAGGGGTCATGGACTCAATTAGGTCCTGCTGTATTTCTGCAATCCCAGCCCTTGATGCTGAAAAATGCAACTTCTCCTTTGCAATGGCTTTAGAGCAAACTTTTGGGACTAGTATTAATTGTTAATTGCACATCTGATTGGACTTAATACAAGTCTCTCTCTTTTCTCAGCACATCGTTAGATGTAGAATGTGAGGGTGAGGGAAATTGGAGGAGCGAGGGACTTGTCAGATTAGGATTTCGAAATCAAGACTGTAACACAAAGAAGTAGATAGTAAGATTTAATCATCATTATGCAGCGACACATGTCGCTCATTTGATTGGGTTTCTGCATACATCAAGGGATTTGCCGGTGGACAGAATCTTGTCCACCATCTGTCTGTGGACAAAGAGTCTTGCTTTCAGTTTTCTAGTCCCACAAGTCTCTCTCTCCACCTGTCTTTTCTCCCTCTTTCTGCTCTATGTCTTATGATAACAAGAGAGAGACTTGTAGCAAATCCAACACCTGATAGGGTTTTGGTAGGGTTCAGTAAGGATCAGCATTGCACAGGTGTGCCATTCTACGACAGTGGCAAACTTTACTATTTTGAGTATTCTACCCTGTGGCTGAAATGTGTGCTCCACAAAGGAATTTTCCATGCAAGGTAAGCATTCCAATCTGGTATAAGATAATATTGCAGAACACTAAAGAAAACAAATTTTATCCTTCCTAATTTTACTGTATTTCCTTTTAGTATCTGCACCATTTGCAGTTGATTTTGATGTACTGTACTTTGATGCAAAATCAACCCTAAGCACACACACAAAGGTTGGGTTTCTTTTCCGGTCATGGCTGATAATTGATAACAAAGTTGATCAAATTTTCAATAAAACCAACTCTGAAACCATACAGAAATTCAATCATTAATGCTGGCAGCAAGTGAGATAAAAAAACATGTTTTGAACAACTTTGAAAAATCATGCACAATCAAACATGTAAGACTAAGTTAATACAAGACATGTTTGTTTTTTGCAGTTAAAGTTGGTGGAATGAGGGTTGGGCAGCATCATGTTCATCACCCTGAGCAGCAAAAACCTGCAGAAAGAGCCAAAGAAGAGGAAGAATTTCAAACTGAAAAGTTAGTTGATTTTGTGATTGATATAAAAGATATAAGGTTTCTTTATGCATCATGTTAATTGCACTCCAGATTGCAAATAAGCAAAGGCCTTGCACACATCAGCATGGCAAGAATTCTTATGGATTCTCAAGGGTTCTTCACATTTTGATACAAATTTGTTGTAGTGTTCATGTGCTGCATCACGCCTCCTTGTTTGAGGCATATATGTTTGAGGCTTGTTTGGACTTGTTTGACGCTTTTGAGGCCAGTGGCAGCACAAAAAGGGGACTGGGGGGCTTTGTCCCCTGAGATCCCAAAAGTTGATAAAAATTGTCAACAAATGACATACAATTAGTTGGGTATACCTTTAGACTGAAAGATTACATCAAAATGCCAGCCATTTCTTTAGGATTTTTCAGAGTTGGCGCCTTCGCTGTTTGAGGCGTCTTGGCATGCCTGATTCTTCACTCCCCTCATTTATTTTAAAGGTCTTATGAATTCAGGTGCCATGGCTGTTTATTGGTCTGGATCTTGGATTTTGTTGGCAAGAAATTAGGGATTAATCCCAATTGAAACTAAAGATTAATCTAACTGTTTCTTGTGCATAACCATCACAAGATAATTTTTGTATTGGCCCTACATACTAAAACAATGGAGTGAAGCTCCTGTAAGGTCACGCCATGTAGACAGGTCAGCCATGAGCTGCCTACAGAGAAACAGAGAAGTTCGAGCCTCATGGAGCTCAGATGAAGGAAAGAAATTCTTTCAATTATTTATGAAGGGAACAGAAAGTGTACAGTATCTGTCTTGAAAATGTTGATGAAAAGAAACCAAAGACGAAATGATCTGTGGCTCTTCCAAAGAAGAAAGAAAGATATTTCAGGACTTTGGCTACAAACTAAACACTGATTCATTCCAATGTATGACATATTTGCTGTGTTTTAGACTTAGACATTTAGACATATTACGTTCTAGTTAGTTGGTGCATGCTGTTTCGATGTATCCTCAAAGATGCAATGAAGTTGATAAAATATCTTGGGAAACCTTAAAAAACACACATCATATTTTCTCATAGGCCTGACATCAGTGAAGTTGTTGTTGGGGGAGCTGTTGTAAAAGGAAACAAAGACAATCCTCCTGAGGCAGTTAATGTAGCGCATCAAAAGCCATTACCAACAAATCAAAAGCCATTTCCAACAAATCAGAAGAATGTGAAAGGTGCTGGAGTTCACCTATCTCAACCAAGGAAATTCAATAATTGATAAAACACTAAAGGGGTAAAAATTGAGAAATGCTGTAGGAAGAACACAGTGAAAAACAAATTTTAGCTTGAGTTAGAATACACCTAGGGAAGGCAAGACTATGACATATTTTGTGATGTGCAAAGCAATTTAAGTGTAAGATTTTGATGAAATTTACATGGCTTTAGTCCCAGGGGACTCCCTATTGTTAGGGGACAGGTGGGTTGGATACAGAATATTTTTGAAACCCCCAAAATACACTAAATTTAGGAGATTTTTAGTAATATATTCATTACCACATAGTGTTTACAAAATGGGAGATATTTACTATTTTAGTTGTTTTGTGCTGTGTTTCAGTATTTTGTTAAAAAACTCAAAGCAACCACAAAACAGTAATCATACACAAAATAGCACATTCAAAGGTATACTATTTCTCACACGGAACAAGTGGCTGACCCTCCATCACAGGCTTTAATTACAACATAAAATACACCTATTCAGTGAAAGTAAGGATAGTATCAGCTGCATTGACAGAGAATTGAGCTTGAATAAAACTGCAATCACTAAATCATCAAAAGAAGAAAGTTGACCAAACCAGATGTTAGATGTGAAACAAATTTTTCTCATCATGCAAATTTTTCTACCTTTACTTGCACTTTTTTTATGAAAAATGATAACTCAGTCAAAGGGTTTGTTCACCGTTAAGAGTTTGCATCCGCAAAAAGTGAATGATCCAAAACCATCCCATTCAAGTTGAAGCTGCATGCCCTAGTGAACAATGCATTAGATCAAGAAGAAATGTTTGGTCTTATTCTTTTCTTTGTTCAGTTTGTACATAGACCTACCATTTATACCTTCCTTTAAAAACACTGCTACTAAATGAGAGGCATTTAAAACTAGTAGTCAAAAATGTAAAAGGTAATAGAAAGTCATTTTTACCATGTGTTCAATTCTTTGAATATGCTTGTGCAAAGATCGATTTAAAACCCCCTAAAGTTTCCCGAGAATTTAGAGCAAATGTTATTTTCACCAAAATTATTCATTTAGTTTTCAATGAATTTGTTGGTGGGTTATCATTGACAAAGTGATTCTTTGTTACAGTGGTTTTCTTTACCATCATTTTTTAAAAAAGCACATTTCTCTGTAAATATACAGCTGGTAAAGAACTGATTTTTACTCAGTTAGGTGTATTTCCCGCTGTAGTTAGTGTGACAGAAATTTCATCAAAATCTTTTATTCATAAAGTTATGCAGAAATTTTTTGTCTTGGTGGTGACTTTTTTGGGCATCCATTACAGCAGAGTGTCACTTTTTGCTCCAAAATGGTTAATATTTCATTAAAGTCCATACATAATTGAAGATAGTTCTGGATGAGTGAAAAAAGGTGACGCGTTTGGTGAGGTGTGCTGTGGAATAAAGAGTGTTTGGTCAATATTCAAAGCAGAAATATTCATCTATCAGTCAAAGGCTAATTCAGATGGGGAAATTTTGGCTGGGAGAATCACTCATCTCTTAGAGCCAGAAATTAGGAAAATACTGATAAGGGGCTTGTATGGAAACGAGCCATTTGGCCAATAATTTACTCTTGCTATTGAATTTACAATCGCTTTTTGTGTGGGTTTTGGGGGTACCTCATTTTTGCCTTGAGTTTCTACTTTGTCTTAATTTAGCGTGTTTACTCTATGCACGTTACCTTACCATTGTTTGTTTCTTTTTTCTTGTTATGTAAATTACAGATGATATTTCTTAGAACATTGTAAGTGGCGTAACTCGGTGACCCTGCATCTTTCCTCACTGCAAATGTCATCGTATCTTGCATTGACTTTGTTGTTTTTAAACTTTCGTTTGATAAAAAAATTTAAAAAGCATTTCAAATTCAGTGCAGTTTTCAGTTTCAGAAATAGAAATTTTTCATCAAACAAATTTTTCACGTCAAAGTGTGCCTTTTACTGTTAGATTTAACATTTCAGTTTTGAATATTGGCCGCACACTCTTTATTCCACAACTCACCCAGTACATTTTGACAAATACGAATTCGGCTATTTGGGGCGCCCAGTAGACATCTCAGTACATCTACCAGAATCTGAACAATCTGCTTTGCGGTGAGCGTGTGGCCGAGTGGTTAAGGCGTCTGACTCGTAAGCCAAAGGTCAGAACGGCCGTAGGTTCAAATCCCACGCTGGACAGTTTGGTCGCTGTCCGTAACACTAGCCCGGGTCGACCAGAGCCATGTGAGGGAAATCTGGTAGCTGTGGCGGGTAGCTGCGGCGGACTGATGGTAAAACATCCGTGGCCCCTGCTGGAAATAAGTCTCTCAGACTTTCGCGGGCTAGCCACGTTAAATATAAATACCTACCTACCTATTCTAGCCAATCAGATATCAATATTTCACTCTGATGTAGGTCGGTTATCCAAATATGGTGTGGCTTATGTCACTGCCTATTGGCACATTTTCTTCTATATTCAATTAAAAATTTTATAAACATGTTACCAATAACAATACCTACAAACTACGTTACAATACTACAAAGACGATGCCACAGGGAACGAAATACTATGTCTACCCTGCGGCCATTCTAAAAGAAATTAAAAGCTACATAAAACTATATATAACCATTACAGAAAAAGGAATTATAAAATACAAACTGACAATAAGGATACAAGTAAAGGTAGCCTGCAACCGAATAAAGTAATTGCATGGGTAGATTTAAAAGCGCATGTCACTGCCTACTGTCTTTGCATCGTTATTTTTGTCAAATGCCCATGTATACTTAGATTCCAGCACCAATCATGCCATCACAGCTACAATTTGTCATGGTCTTTCCATTTTTATTTATTTTGAAAATTGATTTGCTTAAATTTGAATTTTTACATGCAATATTGCTGGGTCTAATGCATTTTTCTAATGTTGGAATACCTCATGATGAAAGGAGTGAGTCAAAAAAGCGCATGGCATTTGAAAGGCTAATGTCGCTTGAATACCCCAGAAAAAATTGTTGTTATCTTGTTGATCGGCTGATGCACATTTAATCAATTTGGAATTTTACTGGTAGAAATTGGCATTTTTCTTCCGAACTATTTTGCCGATTAGAGCCAGATGAATTTTTGAAATCAAGTAAGCATGTTTGCTAATAATTGAGACATCCACAAGTACCATTGCTGTGGTATTCAGGGGATGTTAGCCATTCAAATTAAGAGTGATTTTTACCAGCTCATTAGAATTCGGAACTCTTTGCAATTACAGCTTGATATCGAGGCCATCGACGCTTTGTAACTCTGAAAGAATTTTTGAAAATTTCATGTCACAGCATGGCTTACTGAAATCAACTGAAATTTATTCAACATTCCAGTGGTTGGCTCTCTTCGAGCTTATCTTTCTGTACATATATTTTGAAAGGCATCCAGCTCAGTTGCCTTACCAAGAAGCAAGGTACTGCACGAAACACAAAACAATGAACTTGTGTTTCCGACCTTTAAAGCTGCCACATCCTGCGTACTGAGCCGCACAAAAGTTTTTTTCTGAAGTTATCATTGGGTTTATTGTTGGCAAATAGCAAAATGCTGTGATTCAAAGCTAGCATGAATAGTTCAAGAGAAAGTGTAATATGAATGAAGTGTAAACTGTACGAGAGTTGGCAAACAGATCTAAGGGGGCCTACCACCTTTCAGCAAATGGTTCGGTACCTTCTCCCCATCCAGGACCATACCATTTTTAGTATAATGAACGACAAAGAGGCTAGCCTCGAGTCAGAGGCAAGCATGTGACGTCAGGGAGCAGGAATAAAAGTGCTGAAAAAGTAGCGCACACTTTTTCTTCTTTCCTCAATTCATGCAAACTACACCAGATTTTTTAGGAGATTTTATCGAAAGGAGATGCATGGCTTGAACCGCAAAAATAGATGTTAGAATTGTGCATAAAAATTGAGTAAAATACTGCTAAACCAAACAACACCCCGAAAGATGGCTGCAGATGACCGTTTGCTATAATTTCCAAATGTAGTCTCATTTGGATAAAACAATAGATTCATAAAATAGGCATATACTTTATTATGGTGCAACGTCAATCGCCCCCATCTTTTGCGAAATACTCTTTCAATTTTGTTCCAAAGTGTTGTTTGTACAACCAAGACCATTCTATCCTAATATTTGCCAAGGGCAGCATCAGTCTCATTTAACCATTAGTTACTATAGATATTAATTTATAGCAATTTCGTAAGATGCTCCCGTAAATTGACACTTCCGTACTTTTGTTGCCTATGACCTAGGCTACGTTCACAGCCGTTTTCATTTCATCGTTTTTGTTGATGAAAACGCTGCCCGTTCACATTGCTCCGTTTTCAAATAGATACGCTATGAAAACGATAGGCGTTCACATTGCTCTAGCAAAAAGGTGTTGTTGATCCCCTTTTCAAAATAAAGCCTTTTGTTGATAGCTGTCAACAAGGCGCCAATCGCGACTTTGAATGCCATTGTAATCAAAAGTCTATTAACAAAGGAATGCGCAGCGTTTTCAAATGTCTCCGTTTTTGGCGTTCGCACTGAAAACGGATCGTTTTTAAAAAGGCACCGTTTTCAAATTTATGCGTTTTCATTAGCGTTTTCGGGAAGCCCCGTTTTCACAGCGGAGCAATTTGAACGCAAGGCAAAAACGGAATTTTTTCTCTGTTTTCGTATGAAAACGGAGCAGTGTGAACGAGGCCCTAGTGAAAAGTACTCCTAGCTATTTTTCGGTCCTGTCTTGGCTACAGTCGTGCCCACTTTCAGTTTCAGTTTCATATAATTTAAATTGTGTACATACAATTTATGATTCCACAGTACATACAAATAACTAAACTACATGGACTGAATATATAATTTTACAACAAAAAATACAATGTTAAAGAAAACTAAATACAATATGCAAGTACACAGAGGAGCTAAATGATAAATTGCATGTAGGGAATTACTTAACGAATCTGATAATGGAATAAGACTTTTTGACCTGACCAAAAAGCTGCTGGTACAGCTGGTTTTAGATAGATATTTGGTAGACTTTTGATGTATAGTTTGCCGATAAAAACGGCAGGTTCTGTTAAAATGGTATCCTTTGTTGCAAATGTTTTCTTCAATTTTGAGGTTGACACGTCATCAAATTTCTACATCATGAACCATCTGTTTTACGCCATTTTGCAGACCTCGATAAATTATGGTTTTGGAGAATATACCACTTTTCATCCTTTAATCTGGGATTTCGCGATAATTTAGTTTTCCTAAACTTCCCAGTAAATTTTCAACAAAAAGAAAGCACTGTAATTTCCAAAATAATTAAGAAATAGAACATCTTTAATGTAAAAGATGGGTGCAAAATCCTGTTATTGTTTCTTTGAACTATCCATGTCCATAATTCCACCGTTTGATTCTAGAGCTTGTAAATATTTTGAAACTTAAAGCATACTTCATATTTCAACTCAATAGACATTTTAGCTATTCCGAAATAGAATCTGGATCGAACGATATTTCAATACATTTTGTAGAATTTTTGAATGTGCACAATTGTGATGGAAGCTCTGACGCCAATCAATCGAAGCTTTCGTATAAACTTGTGGAAAAATTTTGCTCGATCCAGGCTCTTTTGTAGAATAGCTAAAAGGCCTATTGAGGATGTGTCGTCATCAAAAAATTTTCAAATCTTAAACCAGAAAGTGGCAGACATTTGCTTGATGCGATATTATAGGGACCCTTGAACTGTGTGGTTTTCTTGAAAATTATCTCAAGTTTTGTCAAAAAGTTTAAAAATTACTGTGGTGTTAAGTTCTTCAAAATTTTTGCTGAATTCTTAAAACAGAAGTGAAATACTCTATTCCTGCAGATATTGAAGATTTCAGGAAAATCCAAGGGCAAAATCATAAGTAAACAGCTAGAGTTTCTTTGAAGCAATCCAGTTCAAAGAAATAGGTCATAGAATACACTCCATTAAAGATTTCGAACCTATGCCTGGCTTCACAGGAGATAAGTAGGCATAGGAAGAAGTTGACAAGATTTGTGTGTCATTGTGTTCTGGTGTCTTGAGGAGAAGAATAGAAACGTATAGTTTGATGACAGAAAGAATAGCATTTCTCTTTTCTTTCACCTAGGTATGTTAAGCCACTCAGATTTTTAATTTGTGCCACAATGCTGTCGAAAACATTTGGTATGATTCGTCAATAAATCTGCAAAACCATGACCTGCCTTTATTGATGTTTACTACAGATTTCTTGTTTTCATCTCTATGATTCATTTTGGCATTTTCATATTCATAATCCTTTTATTGCATCACGCTTGAGGCTTGTCTTGCACCTTAATTGTCACCATAGCTATGGTTTTATGCTGTTAGCACCATTTCTTCTGATGTTTATGTGCAGCATACCAAGATGTAGTTCCAAGGTTACGATAACCTTCCGTGGTGGCTACGAAATTCCGTGATGCTTTACTCAGACATTTGAATTGTGAAGAACTATGGGATTTCTGCTGAATAATAAAAAAGTAATACGATTTCTTGAAAGTCAAATCTGGGACCATTTCAGCAAGATCCCACACGCTATCCTAACTCCAACTATTGCACCAATGATGTTAAGTATGAGAGCGAATGGACTTGCATTTGTTGGGGAGATGAGATAGGCTTTGTCCGAGGAAAGTTACGTGTCCCCCGTGCAGTGGGTTAAAGCTCATGTGCAGTAGCGTTTTGGGGGCTGCATTGCTCAGAGCATTAACCCCCAAAATGCTACTGCGCATGAGCGTTAACTCAATGCACGGGGGAAGCACAAGTTTCCTCGGACATAACCTTTCTCGTCTCCCCAACAAGTTTATGGCTCACTTAGCTCACTTAGGCCACCACTCCTTGGACAAAGGAGTCCGATGAGACTTAGACTTTGGATGACCTTTTCCCCACAAATCGCGATTCCACCCATTTTTCCAATTCTCTGCCAAAACATGGGACAGTTGGTACCCCTTTCTTTCTAAATTATTTTTCTTGGCACTTTATTCCTGGTAATTCGCTTCTCCAAACTTGTTTCCCGCTGGACGGTAACGTGGGTTCCCCCGTCCAAAATAAGACTCAACAAATCGAACTTATTTCCAATCCTTTTGGCAGTTCCTTCGTCCACATGGGAGGCGGAACGAGAGCCTTTATCGTATGAGATTCACCCCACGAGAGGGTAACCAGGGTAATTGTATCCCAAGAGAGTTACGGTAAAAGAACGTTGCCTTCACGATTCACAGCAAGCACTGGAGCAGCAAGGGCAAATTTTTAAAACAAAGATTCGGGTTCCAAAAAGACATAGCGATATGCCTTTCTGATGAATACATTTCACACCCCTCAATGCACTCGATCAAATCGAAATAAGCAGAGAAAGCAAAACATTATGGGTCGCTGCGTTGAAGGTGTGAAATGTAACGTGTAGTGTTTTGTCCTTTTAATAAGAAAAAGTACACATTTCAGCTGAAACTATTTTTGTTTCACAAGCAAATTTCCATGAGGTTGATTCACATTTTAGTGGCGAGCAAAATCCTATCACATCATGGCGTTCCGTTGAGGAGTCTTCTATTTTCCTGTTCAGTCTAGCAAAACTTGTTATGGCTTGGAGTGAAGAACAGAAAGACATTCATCGGGTGAGATTAAACCTTCTTAAATTCTAAAGATACTGTTTTGCGCAGCCAACTCAGCTTGTCGCTAGACGCTATCACCAATTTTCCAATCCTAGGCGTGGCTTTTGAAGGTTTTAAACCAAACTCCAGAAACGGTGCTAGAGAAATAGTCAAATAAGCAGCAGTTACTCCTAATGCTCAGGTGGGTAGTCAAATCTTTGTTCGGATCCTTGTGATCGAAAAAAAGTGAAATATTCGCCAGGGAGCTCTAATTTTTCTACTGCGGACAGCTTGATTTTGGCGGGGAGCCGTGAGCTGCATTTGCGTGGGTGGAAATGATCTAGTTTTTGCACAAGTTGCAGGCGAGGTTTCATTCGTCAACGTCAAGCATCTATTATATCCTCTGCATATCCGCAGTAGTGTATGAAATCAAGAAATAGGCCTTGTTGAACCGAACATAACATGCATAACAATCCCAGTGTATCCTGGCACCGATTACATAAGAATACTCAAATGATAGCGTCCATAGGGAGTCCATAACATCTCTCCTCTTCTTCGGAAATGAAATTTACTAACATCGATTATATGTTTCAGCAGTTTATTAATAAAGTAACTTTCAATGTGTGATAACTTGGCCATAGTACATAGGCATCGTGCGTAATCTCACTGGGTATTGACGTATAATGTCGGCTTCAGGTTCAGTTTCATCTCGAATGTTATTGTCTGCTTGAATTGTATCATCATCATCATCAGTGTCTGAATCGGTTGTTGAATCGAATGAGTTGTAAAACTTTTTGAAGAATGAAATGTTTCGAGTGATCTTATGGTCTGATCGCTCGGCGATTACTTTCGTTCCTTTGATCTCAATGACGCGGTATGGCTTTGGATCGAATTTACTTGTAAGTTTGTTCTTTCTTTCTTGCTTGACGAGTACGAGATCTCCTTCTCTGATGTCGGATGGTTTTGTGTGTTGACGTTTATCATAGTAGACTTTCGCTTTTGCCTTGCTTTCTCTGTCATTTCGTTGGACAAGTTTGTGTTTGTTTGATGGTTTCGATGTAATTCCTACGACTGGAATTTTCGTTCTTATCACACGATTGAACAAAAGTTCGGCGGGTGCAACTTGAGTTGTGCAGTGCGGTGTTGACCTGTAGTTAAGTAGAAATAAGTGTAGTTCTTTTCTCCAATTGTTTCCTTCAATTTTAGACGTTTGAAGTAGTTTCTTGAGAGGTCGATTGAACGATTCTACTTCAGCATTCTGTCTAGGCCATAAGGGTGTTCCTGGTTTGAATTCAATTCCCCACGCTTTCATGTACGTTTCAATTTCAATTCCGTTAAATGGTGGACCATTGTCACATATAAATTTGACTGGAATCCCGTGTGTTCCAAAGATACGATCAAGTTTGGGAATGATGCTTCCTGCTGCTGTTGATTTAACAATCTCGACTTCGGGAAATCGACTGTATGTGTCAATGACTGACAGCAAATATTCTCCAGAAGGTACTGGTCCAAAGAAATCTGCTTTGACGGTGTGCCATGGGGCTGTTGGTAAATCTGTTGACTGCATTGGTTCTTTACTGTTTTCTTGTCCTGTTGCTTGGCAAGCAGTGCATTTCTCGACGAATTCTTTCACTATTTTATCGATATATGGGAACCATACTTTTTCACGCAGTAACGATTTTGTCTTAGTTGTGCCTGAATGTCCTGGCTTATGAGCAAGTTCTATAGCTTTGTGGCGTAGTTTCTGCGGTATGACGATCCTTGTGCCCTTTAGAATTATGTTTCCTTTGACAGTAAGATCTTGTTTGGTGCTGCGCAGGATTTTGAGATCTTGTATGTTAATGGTAGGATCTTGGATCTTATCTACTTCATGCCATCGATTTCTGCGAATTAGGTCAATTGCGGCTTGGAGGGTTTTATCTTTTCCCGTCTCCTCTTCAATTTCTTGCAGTGTCATGGCTTTCGGGACTGCGTTTTTGGTGATGAAGTTTACGTATTCCTCTGCAATTGTATCTTGCTCTGGGCGATGTGAAGCTGGGTGACGTGACATGTAATCTGACGGATTATCTGATCCTTTCTTGAACTTTACGGTAAAGCTGTAATTTTGGAGTCGAAGTTGCCATCTCTCGATGCGAGCGGGTGGTTTCGCAACGGGATTGTTGAAGATCGTTTCGAGTGCTTTGTGATCTGTAAACACATCGAAATTTCCTGCTCCATATAGGAATAAATGAAGACGTTCAATTCCCCATACTAGTCCTAATGCTTCCCGTTCTGTCTGAGAGTAACGCTGTTCGACAGGCGTCAATGATCTTGATACGTACGCTACGATTTTATGATCTGTCGCTTCTGGTGTTGATGTTTGGGACAGTATTGCACTGATTCCGTATGGACTGGCATCTGTGGTGACAGTTGTGTGCTTGGCAATATCAAAATAAGCCATTACTGGATCTGATAAGAGAGTTTCCTTTAGTTTTTCAAACGCTTCTTGTTGACTTTTCCCCCATTGAAATTGTGCATTCTTCTGTGTTAGCCTTCGCAGGGGCTCTGTGATCGATGCATAGTCTTGAATGAATTTTGCGCAGTATTGAGACATTCCTAGTAGACTTCTGACTTCATTAACATTCTTTGGTGGTTGTGTCTTGGCAAAATCTTGTACGAGGCTTGGATCAGGGCTAACTCCTTCCTTGCTGAAGACTAGGCCGTAGAATTGAAGACGTGTTTTGTTGAAACGGCATTTCCCTTCATTGAGAGTAATTCCCTTCTCCTCGAATCGTTGCAATATTTTGGTTAATGCAGTATTGTGCTCCTCGAGTGTCTTTCCCCAGATTATGACGTCATCAGACATGTTTTTGGCATTGCTGATATCTTGAATTGTTTGAGAAATGGTGTTCTGGAAAATTTCTGCTGCTGAGTTGACTCCAAAACAAAGTCGTTTGTATCTCCTGAGTCCCTTGTGCGTTGTGAATGTTGTCAAATTTCTCGACTCTTCTGCCAGTGTCAGCTGATGGTATCCCTGTTTTAAATCGAGTTTAGAAAAATGACACGCACCATTTAAATCAGATATCAGTTCATCGGTTGTTGGCATGGGGTGTCTTGTGCGTAAAATTGACGTGTTAGGCAGACGCATGTCCACGCAAATTCTGATTTCTTCGCTGTTTTTCTTTGGGGTTATCACTAACGGGCTTACCCATTGTGTGGCTCCTTCTACTTTCTCAATTATGTCATCTTTCTCCAGTCGGTCTAATTCTGTCTCGACTTTCTTTCGTATGTGGAAAGGTATACGACGTTGTGCTTGGATGACTGGTTTGATTTCAGGATTTGTATGTAGTTTGACTTCGAAGTCTTTCAAATTTCCAACGCCTTTGAAAACTTTCTTGTGTTTCTCCAACAAGTGGTTGACGTAATCTGGTGAATCAATTGTAGGCTTCGTTGAATTTGTTTGTTTCGCTGTTTGTGTTTCTGTTTGCACGCTGTTTATGTTGATCTTGATAAGGTGCAATTCTTGAGCCGTTTGAGAACTGAGCAAATTTCCCTCCACATTCTTTGCAACGTGAAATCGTGTAAGAGAAATCTTTTTATTTGTTTCGACAGTTTCTTCGAAAGTTCCTAGTAGCTGGAGCGGTGCTTTTGATCCGTAGGCAAAGATTTTTGTGTTTGACTTCTTGAGTGTGACTGGTTTCCCTGTGGTATTAATTTTGTCGAACGACTTTTCATCCAGAATGTTGACACTTGCTCCTGTGTCGATGAGAAACAAAACTTCCTGTCCATTGATTGCGAGCGTAGTCTCCAATTTCTTTGTGTGCGCGTTGGTTTTATCCATACAGTAAACATATTCCTCTGAGCTGTCATCTGAGCTGGTATCATCCTTTACTGTATTTACTTTCTCGCGGTTTTGTTGGTTTTTCTGACGTTGTTTGCAACAGCGAGTGAAGTGATTTTGTTTCTTGCAGTAACTGCACGTTTTTCCTTGGGCTGGGCAGGGTTTATCACGATGAGGATAGTCAAATCCACAGTTGTAACAAGTAGCTGGTCTCCTTGCGGGTGTATTTGCAGCGTTTCGTTGTTGATGTGTTGTTCCTCTGCGATTCGGCTTGTACTTTTTGTGCTCGATTTTCATAGCTTGTAATTTTTCTGTTGGCTCCGTGGTTTGTTTTTCCATTTCTTTGGCCTGTTCTTTACTGATTTCATCTGTTTTGCCTTTCACCAAAATATCTTGTAATTTGACGTCCTTTGTTTTCAGGGCGTACTTCCGCAATGAGGAACTTGAGCAGCCTTGAATAATTTGCTGTTTTATTTCGTTATCCACTGAATCTGTGGGAAATGAGCATGTTTGAGCCAGTTTCCTCAACCGAGTGTGAAAATTTTCCAAAGTTTCTTGGGGTTGCTGTTTTGCTTGACGAAAACGAAATATCTCGAAATCTGTGTTTTGTGCTGGGGCGAAATATTCTGTGAGACTCTTGATTGCTGCGTCCAAATCGTCATCTCTTCCCGTATCTGCAAGTGTTTCGAAGATATCCTGGACTTCAGGGCCTGCTTGGTAGAGTAGTAATGCTCTCTGCTGGGTTTTGTTTGAAATGTTTGCTGCTTTGATGAAGGTATGAAAACGTTTAATCCAGGTTTTCCATCGTGCGGCAAGGTTACTCTGATCGCTGTGTGGATCGAAACTCGGTAGTGGTGCCAAGTCAAGTTTTGCAGCCATATTCCTTGCAAGTCTTGATTATTCGCTTTTTCTCGTCGCCATTTTATTATATCCTCTGCATATCCGCAGTAGTGTATGAAATCAAGAAATAGGCCTTGTTGAACCGAACATAACATGCATAACAATCCCAGTGTATCCTGGCACCGATTACATAAGAATACTCAAATGATAGCGTCCATAGGGAGTCCATAACAGCATCTTGTACTCAGAAAACTTCAGTCTGGAAATTTCGTCTGGCTGGATACAGATTTCGCCTCACTTCTTTTCCGTGATATCACCAAAATAGCCAAAGTGCAATGGCGTGTAGACCGGGTTTAGTGTATTGCTGAAATTTTTTGACCGTTGGCTCTATGCGTTTGTTCAATAAACCTTTCGAAAGTAGGAATTGACACCAAATACTAGTTTGTCCTACTTTCTTGGAATATATTGCTCATACACATATCATTTTTACAAATATCAATCGGTATTTCTGTCAACTAAAACTACATGATATAGATGGCTGGTACTTTATGAAACTTCGACATGACTAACCAATCATAATAGCAAAGTAACAAGTTCTTACAGTTTCGCCACAATTTTTAGTTTAGTTAAACGCATTTTGATAAATTTGGACTGCAAAGTCATATTTTAGATTTATGGCATGAAACGCTTGTAAAATGGAACAAAAAGTGGTTTCACTCTCGTGCAATAGATAGGTAAGTTAATCTAAGTTCTGCAACAAGTCTTCTAAATTACATTGCTCTCGTTGTCTTGTCTCCTTGATTTAGAGGCACTACCACTCGTTATTTCTGCAGCATCCCTGCTAGAACGGCGAACTTATGGATTTTAAAGTTGACTGCCACTGACGGTGTAAAATTGATACTAAAATTCTGCTTGGAAATTTGAATTAAAGGCAGGCACCTTGCTTTTCTCGCATTCAATAACTTAAAATCCTCCATGATATCAAGTCTTGAGAAAATTCCGTCATTAGGAATGCAAAAATTTGCTGTAGTCGAGTGTAGTTAGTTGGCCTACAATTTAATATGTTAAATGTTAACGTAGTATGTAAAGTTTCTCTATAGTTTCCATTTGCTTGCTACGCAAAGTAGCTAGATATACAGTGCTTCATTATAACCGATATCTGTAACCGGTACTCCATTGTCATTGCAACCGACTTGTTCGGTATGTCATTGAATTCCCGGTTGATTTCACTGGTCCAGACCGCACTGTACTTCGCCACATTTGCAGCCATCAACGATTTGAATCCACGCATGTTGAACCTTGCGAACTTTGCTGGCCGGACATAAAAACCTGATTCTTTCCCAGATTATTCTTTTGGCTTGGCATGATTGGCAGAATTCTTTGAGTCCACTGCCTTTTGGGTACACAGTTGACGAACATGTTCCGGCACAGATCATATTTGTTTTGAATACCGGACGGCAATTCTCTTTCTGATACATCATCGTTGTTGCAAAGCCATAACATTCGCCAGAATACTGTCCTATAATCCAGCTAAGGTCTATAGTGTCGTTCTTTGCAGCAAATTTGTTGCTTGATGTACTAAGTGGAAGACTTTGGTTTGGCTCGGTTATGAGCGACACCAGCCAAATTGAGACGATCAAACTTCTTAATTTTCGGACATCCATTTCCAAATCTTTGTAAGCTGAAGAAAGAGAAGGAGTTTTGATTGTTGCCTGCTTTTTAGATAAAAGAAAACAAAAGCATGATTTGCGCAAATAGAGTTACTTGGCTGAATGAAAAGAATCAATTACCATTTTCTGCTCTGCTCCCCATATTTTTTTATCAACAGTTAGTGTAACTTGCAAGCAGACTTTACTTGCCACCGTGAATCTGCACGCAGGCTACAGTTAGTGAAGCTCTGATCTAATCTAAAGCTAGTCAAAAGACGAAAAAACTCGTAAAAAGTCCTCGATTAGGCCCTTACCCTCGAAATAGTTCCCTTCGAATAAGCCTGCATCCTAAAATTCTTTTTACAAATAAGCCCCCAAGGCTTATTGGAAGATTTCATACAAAAAGAGACAATATGGTCCATATAATCTGAACAAGTAGCTACTATCTTGATATTTATGTAGACTTTTGATGATCCATATATCTGATAACCTGAATATTAGCTAACTCTCGCAAATGTGCAATCTTTTAATCAATATTTCGAGGCAAGAACAGGCAGAAAACGGGTTCCGTCATACATAAAACAGATCATGTGGGAAAGTGTAGCGCAGTAAAATCACTGTAGAAAAACGCGGAAATTATTTTGAGAAATTATTTTGTTACGTCATTACCCCTAGATACTATTTTGAAAACAGGAAGCAAAACTATGATGTTACCCCCAATCGAACACCTCGGAAGACTGAAACAAACCATTAGATGAAAGAACCGACAGATGGAAATAATCTGGAGCACAAATTTGTACACAGTAAATAACGATGTAAATAACAAAGCTGGAGTGCATAGAAAAGAAATCGCATGTACACGTCTTTTTTTTAGGAAACTGCTTTTAAGAAACTAAACTCTCAGATCGCTAAAATATTAAGAAACTCCAGTGATGGGAAAGTATAGCTTGAGAGACTGTCTATTTTGTAAAATAATTCCTTAACATTTTTTACTTTATTTCCACTTGTTTCTTGTATAATAGTACTTGTAAGCTACTTGAGTGATCTGTAGACATAAGACTTTCATCAAAAACGGTGTTTTGAAATTTTCTCGAGGGACCACGTGGTGAACGTGAGTGTTGTTACGGAGCCTTGAAGAAACTCGTAAGAAACTCTGAGTACTCAAAATCTGATAACATTAAGAAACTTTCGGTAATGGCAAAAATTATTAGTTTCTTATAAAAATACGTCTACACTCCAGAAAGAAAATATAATGTTCACGTTTTTGAAAGCAAGAAGGAGAATCATGTTGATGCAAGAAGCAATAGTCCAGTTCAGAAATTGAACAACTGTGTGTCAGGCATGCTTGCACTGCGTTTCAATTTTCACTTCTTCTGTGTTTCTTCTCTAAGCAACTACATAGTTAGATTGCGTGCAGATTCTACTGACTTTTTGTACTCAATAAAAAGCTTTACAAAACGAACCACTCAAGACACTACGTACGAGTTACTTCACTAAACTTCGAGGACGATACCACGGAGTGCAAGAGACCACGTCAATCGGCAGTCATTAACACAGAGAACATGTAACTAAACTAAAATTAAATATACGGCCACGAAAAACACACATGAACTTTACTGATAATTTCTAAGGTTCGTTTCGCTTTGCATGTCAGGCTTTTTTGGGCTAGCAGATCTTTTCACAAACTAGGTGAAATTGAGATTTGATACCCTACTGATTTCCTGAAGAAGTGCAAGACTCTTGCTGAAAGGAAACCATTCGAGGATCCTCTCAGAAACATTCGAGTCTGCATGCAGCCAACAACCTAGACTAGTTCGTTTTAAAAGTAGGCCAAATACCTTGTGCCGGATGTGTCGAAAAAATGTTTAGATGTTTGCAAGCCTGTATGTCGCAAACCACTTTTCAGATTCTTTTAAACTGATCATACCTGTGCAGTTAACATACAAACTTAGCTAACAAAATTTAGTTTGTCAAAATCCATCATTCCGTCCTCAAATTACAATCTCTTTCATTTCAAAAGTCTTCAAAATACACAGGCCTCAAATCCTTGATCATGTGTTGGCATATCTGCATCTCGTTTCAAATCATTATATCCTTCCTTATGACCCCTCTAACAATCGCTGCATCCTGACAGCTACACTGCAAATGACATCATTTTCCGCAAATTGTCTTTTTGCCAAAGAAGACAAGAAAATCATGTTAGAAACCCTTGAATAAGTATTCTAGATCTTCTATCATATGTCTTCTTCATGTGCGTGTAGAAAGCCTGTTAACACATTTTGTCATGCAGTATTATATAATGAGAATGCCTTACCTTTAATTTTAGACAGCGATGAACTTGTTCTGACCTGCCTCTTCGCGCGCATTACGTAAGTGCCTGAAGCGGCAAGTTGCCTCTAAAGTTATATCAGTCAATACAAAACTCATATATTGAGTCAATTAAAGGTAATTTCATCAGATTTTTCTCGATTTTGTGTAATGAATTGCATGGCTTTTCAATTCATTGTTTCTCTTATTCTTCTTTTAAAGATGTATTGACGTTAATAATGAATACCGGATATTTGTAATATGTTCTTTTGATTTCAAAAGCACTTTATCCAAGATATTTTCAATAAGTTTAGGCGGAATCGGAGATAAGCGTAGTTTCATCTCAGATTCTGTAACATTTCTTGTTGCTAGGAAACCTACATGCTGACTTGACATTCTAATAACCATGGAAACGAGCAATTCATCAGCCATCCAGTCAGCAAGTTTCCTGGATATGATGCAAAATGACTTTTCTGCAGTTGATGATCTTGTTTATAAATAAAATTGAAAAGGTATTCCCAAATGGCCAACAAACAGTCTATTTCTGACTAATTGTAAAGAATAATTCATGTATCAAAACCACTAAATGAGCTATTTATTACATTTCTCTTTGGACCACCAAAGAGATTTCAGCATAGCCTGGAGCAAATAAACAGCGAAATAAATTTTGAAATTACGAGAACAGTCGAATAGGTCTCGTTGCAGGTGTCCAGCAATTGTATTTTATCGAATAGCAACACATGAGTTGATTGTGATTAAGTTCTCTGTTGACATCGGTTGATCAGTCTATCAGACAACCAATCACTAAACACATCAGTCAATCAACCAATCAACAAACGGAATACTCAATCTTTCATTGAATCGATTTATCAAAGAACCAAGCAAATAATCAAGCGATTGATCGAGTTTAAACGATCGAGAGAACCTATCACTCGATCAATCAATCAATCAATTAGTCAATCAGTCCTGTCAGTCAATTAGTAGTGCAAGCACAAAACCCGCAAATAGTGGGGCTAATCGAACAATCAGTCAGTGAATGAACCAATGTATCAACCAGCAATCAGTCAATCAATGTTTTGCTCAACTGATCACTCAGTCGTTCAGTCAATCAATGAATCATCCAATCGCATATTATCACACAAACCAACCCCACCCCAGAGTAGGGGGTTCAAGATTTTAGAAAGTTGTTTCAAACAATTGTTTTGTTGGAGACAGTATCACTGCTTCTTCATTCGTTTACGATTCATGATGATTTCAATTTTTCCAACTTTCTATGTATCCCAAGATAGATGAAAATGCCACCACGTTGAGTATAATCAAAATATAAAAAAATCCCACGGTACGTTTGCTGCAGAATACTTAAAAAACCTTTCCAACCATTCAGTTCAGAGAAAAATGAAGTCTAACTTTTCATCCATCCTTTCAAAGATATGAAGGATTTAAACCTTCTCTACACCATTCCGTTACAACATAAGTTGTTTCGCCATGTACCCAGTCATTTGTCACAGTATAAAGCGTATGAAAGTAAGTGATAGATGTAACCCTATGTCATACCGACAAACTTTGTGGTTGTTTAACTTCAACCGAGAAGCACAATCGTGGCCTCTGCTCTTTGCCACATACGGATAGCATGCCAACAAGTGACATTTGACAGGCCGTATGCAGTAAATTTCGTGGTTTCGAGCACGACCTTGCTCTAGCCTTGCTCCTGCCTTGCAAACAGACGTGCTCTCACATACTGTCTGTCCCGCAAATAATTTCTTTTCAATTTTCAATTTTCAAAATTTTTGTAAGTTAGAAAACAATTTACAATGCTTCCAACTAAAGCAAATGAGTCTTGAATTAAATCTTCGTTTTCAGAAAGAAAATACGAGCACGCTCATTAATTATTGTCTTATGATCACTTTCGAAAAAGGAACAAAGTCACAGGCAAAAAGCGACCATTTCAGCTCAAAAAAGAGCAGCGAAAAGAGGTAATAGAGATGCGTGAATATACAAAGGACACCGGCAGGCATGTGGCTCGAATTTAAAAATTCAAAACTGCTCAATTCATTTTGGCACACTTTCTTCCAACCGTCTGTTTACGTTTTTCTGAAATATCTATCCTGACAGCAAAGTGACCAAGCTGCGAAAACAGGAGCGAATCAAAATAAATACGAGAAATTGTAGCAGGAAGGAAGATGGGAAGGAAAGCAGGACACTTTTTGCTTCAACGTCAAACTTTTGAAAGTCCACAAAGGAACCATTTCAAAATGTTTCATTTGTCAGAAACTCTACATAACTGCTTTATATGTTTCGTAAATCAGTTTTGTTCAAGTTCTGATGGAGGAGTTTTTTCAACATTTTAGCGGAAAAGCTCTTGAAATGTCACAACGTAACATCAAAGTCTTCGAGATCTCATATCAATCAATCAACTTACAAACAAGTAAATTCATGATCTGATGTCTTGCTAGAACAAAAAATAATCTTTTGGAGGTTAACTGAAAAATGTTTGATGCAAATCTTGCAAGCAATGCGATATTCTATCCATGAGAAAGAGTTGCACTCTCACAAGTTTAATTCTAACTTTTATTGTAAAGTTGTCTTCAAATTCGAGCAATGATTCCTAGCGTTAGCTACAGTCAAACTTCCTCGAAACACTGGTTTGCATTGATAATGGTTTAGCCTTCTTACTTTCCTTGCGGACAATGTAAATTTTGCTCCATTTGACTGCGCAACCAGTATCAACCTGCAAAAGTGAGTTTAAACAGGCAAAGAATAACAATCTTTCCGAGTACCTAAAAGGTTCTGAGGTTTCAGTGATTTTCGAAAGACAGTTACTATTTGAACCCCAGAATAACTTTGGTCAAACATTTTGATACTGTAGGCCAACGATTTCTATCACAGAATTTCGATAAGGGGAGCAGACGAGCTACTGTAAACTGTACACACTTGAAATCTAACTATGGTTCCAATCATTCTCCAAATCTCTGAAGCACCATTAACACTTGCTGTCTCTGAAGCACTATTCATGAAAAGTTTTGCAACAAAAACAGAGTAATGACGGAAGAGAAACTTTTTTGAATATGAGTACTAGCTTACCCTCTGTTTCAGATTGTGAATCCAGGACGGACGTTAGCGTTCTGCACAGTGTCTTGCTTGTCAATGCAAGCCAGTTAAAGCCAGGCATCCTTTATGGTCATCTGCATTGCCAGCAGTAATTGCATGTGATTGGCTGATTTATCGCCCACGGTGCAATCCAACAAGCTCCTCCAACGCAGGGATAGTCATAGGCATTATATTACGTTGCGTTGTCACGATTATGTCTTAATGCCAAATCCTTGACATCACTTTCTTTAATAGTTTCAGGGAGTTGTGTGACAGTAATGCCGCCTTTAAAACATAAAAAGCTAAATAAGAAAAGAGAGCCTTTACCTTGGCATCTTTCTATTTCAAGCATGTGTCTATTTTAAGCTTTGTAATTCTTACATAGCTTAATTTTACAAAATAAACAACCCTTTAGAAAGTGACCAAAACAACATAAATCTCTTACCATGACTTCTTCTGCCTTGCGGCAATACGGAATTTTTAGCATTTTCAACGAATCCTTTTTTCCAGGCACATTGCCTCAGCCTTGTCCGCTAAAAGGATAAGAGTCCTGCGTTGCCCAAAAAATATGTGATAAAACCACAGCCTCTCATCTTCGCAGAGGCACAATCAGTGAAACTTTTGAAAATCACCAAGGTTTGATTTAGTTGCCAGTCTTGAAAGTTCTCCTTTTTGAATTGTTGTTACTTTATGTAAAAGACCTGCACATAGATTTTTATAAGAAACTGCTTAAGAATCTCAACTCAAAGATTATCAAAATATTAAGAAACTCCAATGCTGGGAAAATATAAGTTAAGAAACTATTTACTTTGATGAAGGAAATCCCTCACATATTTTTACAAAATATTCACTTGTTCCTGGATCATATTACTCGGAGGGTAGTTGAGTGATGTCCAAACATTGAAAAGGCTTGAAATATATCAAATAATCAACTAAGCTTTTGATAGGCACATCTTTTCTCCCAATATTTCTGACTTTCATAATCGCGTTTGAATCTTGGGTAAATGTTCACTACGATTTTACATATGTGAATTTTAGCAGATGTCCTTTTCAACAAGAAAAGGTTTGTCACGTCAGTTTGAATGTTGCGTCATTTCAATGTAAATGACTCTCCCATAGATTACACATTGATGTTCCTTGAAAGTAACGTTTCCGTTAGGACAAATGACGGATATTTTGAGCGTCGAGTTGAAAGATATGACAAAAGAAATTCGCATGCCTTCATTTGTCCAATTGTTTTGCTAATCTCTTGAGATGATCCAATACAATGGAATACAACAGGCTGTCGTTAGATTGCCCAGGCCCTTAACTTAAAGGGATTGTAAGCATATAAAAGTGGCTTAAACCAATTGCCGTCGAATTCTAGCCAATCAAATATCAGTATTTCCTGCTGACGTAGATCAGTTACCCAAATATGGTGCGACACGTGTTACAGCCCATTGTCTTGGTAAGGTTATTTTTATCAAAAGCTTATATATGCTTATATCCCTTTTAAGTTGCCGTACATCTCCCTTATCTGTCTTCATGTGATGCATTTCAACGAAAGGGCACTCTGATTCTGATATACTTGTAAGGGCTGGGCTACTGCAATGCCCCCTTTTGTAACTCACAAGGAAAAGACGTTAACTCTGATTGGCTCGCTGATCAATGGGACGAGGGAAGCATTTTGGGACATGCGCAAATTCACAAAGGAAGGATAAAGGGCGATGACCCTGAGATCGATACTGCGCAGACTCCAAAACGCTTCGACAGGCTGTTGCTCTTCTGGAGAAAATCCGAAAGACTTTCACTCATAGTATCCCGAACAAAAACTCTGATTCTGATTCTGATGTGTAAAGGTTTGTTGTTGCTCAATGAAGTAGACGTATTTTTTATAAGAAGCTGCTTATAAGAAACTCAACTCTCAGATCACCAAAAAATTAAGATACTCCACAACTGGGAAAATATGACTCAAGTGACTATTTATTTTGATACAGTATATCCTTGAAATTAATATATCTTCTTTAAATTTTTTTCCTGTCTTAGATAACTCAGAAGGTACTTCAATAATGTCTAAACATTGGAAAGGCTTCAAATGTTTTAATGTTCACGAGGGCACAAGTAGTAAACCTGAAGATTGGAATGGAATCTTTAACCCTATAGTGGTTGGGCTATCTGATATATCCTATTTTGGTTGGGGGGGGGGAGTAAAAAGGCCCCACTTACCTAACTCTTGACTGGTGATAGGTAGAGCGACCAAATTTGGTGTGCTAATAGCCTCAGGCTACAAACATAAAATTAAAAGTAGTCTGTCACGTATCTGATTGGCCGCTACAATTAGAGATCAACACAACGGATTTCTTTGTGAATCTGTGTATTTGAAACAAAGGAGGGCTAATCTTCTTGACTTTTTATGGCCGTAGAAAGTCAGAGGATCATCAGCCATTCAAATTTCCTATTCTTTGTATTGTCATTATCACCCAATCAAATGCGTGACAGACTGGCTTTAACCTAAGATTAGCCATCATTTTTGCCCACGTCAGCATTTTCCTTTGTGTGGCCAAGAAAAGCGGCAAAATTGGTCAAGATCGGGAAAATCGCGATAAAATTAAATTTGGAACACATTTTCCATACAAACATGATAACTGTGTTAGTATGCGTCAAATAACACTACATTACAAAAGAAATTTGCAAAATATTCCACTTCTGCTCCTTTTTTCGCGATAATTGAAATTCGAGAATTTGCAACTTTTCAGTTCCAGAAACTTGTCTCTCGCCCCCTAATTTTTCAAAACATTTTGATGAAGCGTTTTGGGAAGTAGCACCTTAAGTAGTTGCAAAAACTTAACAAGTTTCATGGCTATAAAATTCTTCCTGACAGAGTTATTGAGCAAAATCTACTAGGGGGGAAGTTCCCCCCAACCAAAATAGGGTTAAGAAACTAGTAACTAACTTTGAGTACTGAGAATCTGATAATTTTAAGAAACTTTCAGTACTGGCCCAAATTATCAGTTTCATATAAAAAAGAATATGTGTAACGCAAACACACCTCCGTTCTATAAAACGTAGCAAACGGCACAATCACGTTTATACACCACTTGAGAAATCTGGCGTAAAGAGAACCGATCGTGAAAAAATTCTAACTAATCTTTATGTAGGAGTTGCAAAGTGTTTATCCGTTACACAAATGTTTGTTCAGGAAATATTTCGTTTTTTATTGCTGCAATAAAATATATTTCAAGTGCAAATCAACAATCTTTAAGTAGTTTCTAATACTGCGTGTTATCAAAGGATTTCTGCCCTCAAAGCTTTCTCCTCCTACAGAAATCAAAATTCAGTTTCTTAGAGTTTCCAGTAGCTTCTTTGATTCAACCAATGTTAAGCCTTGTTTGATCCGAGCTTCTTAATTTCTAGATCTATCCAGAAATTTTAAACCTAATTATTTACCTTAGAACATCTTCGCACAACGAAAAAATGAAAAACAAAATAAAGCTGATTAGAAAAACTGGAAGAAGGTCGAATAAAGCTGTTTAGAAGACACTTCAATAGCTCAACATTTTCTAAAGAACGTGGCTGCAAACTACAAGAGTCACTAAGGCAAAACATAGCAACTAAACATAACCAAATATGAATTTCCAGCAAAAATTGATTTTGAAAATTAATACATGGTCTTCTGTATGCAAAGACGGTAGAATTTTGTCTACAGCATTGTTTGTTTTCGCAGTATTACTTTTCATAACTGTGAGTATTTTCAAATGTTCACAGTCTCACCAAACAGACAACTTTCGTAAGGCTGTGTTTGTACTGCTCCTATCCATCTCTTACATATGAATGTTAAAATCTCCCATATATTCTTGGATGAGGCCATAACAGAAATCTATGCAGCACATTCCCTTTTGATGGCATAGTGAAGTGCCCCTTTGGTTTCAAAATGTTTTACGTGCTCTAGATTCTTGAGCTCAAACGAGAAATTCTCTTTCAGAAACCAATTTTTGTCGACTTTTGTTAGAGACTCCGGATGTTTGGAATGTGTAACCTACGTACAAAGTACCACTGCGGCACAAAGATTCAGCGCTGTTCTTCACTTATTGACAAGAGAATGAATCGCAACCATCGAAATATGGCCCCACCTTCTTTGACAAGGATACATCACAAATTTGAAATTTTATTGCCTTCATCATAAATTCTTTGAAATGAGGAAAGTAACTGTTTCCCCATTAGTATTTTCAAAACAATTTTCATACAGTTGCAATATTTCTTTAAAAATTATGTGTAATATGATTTACTTTAGCCCAAAATAGGAGATTGCCACACATGTTTTCAAGGACATAACAATAGGTTAAAATTAACAACGACTGATGTTTACTAGACATGGGAGGGACAGATTTTGGTTACTAAAGGCTAAAGATGCTGACATGGTAACAATATTGTTTAGCTGTCTCTTTGAAAAGACATGCAATAAACATAGGAAGATGATTCTGTACAAGGATCTGCTATATTTTAAACACCCGGCATTAATGTAAAGAAACAAACAAACAAGTAAACAAGGACGGATTTTGTGAAAACTGCAACCACAACTTTTGATTGACAGGTAGACATGCTAACTTAGCAATCAGCGATCAACAAGAAAAGAATTTCTACGGCCAATTAGTAAAGCTACAAATATAAGTAAAACATACTGCAGAGTTATCTTTCGCATGTAGAATACTCGTAAGTTAGTTTGCCACCAATGGACAGGATTCTTTGTTTACGTTGCTTGTGATTGGCTGAAATGACCACTGTGAAGTGGCTGATTGGCTCTTTAAAACAATGGAAATCTACTGTTGTACACTCAGTCATTAATTTCTGGTCAGGTTCAAAATGACACATGTTTATAGAATAATACGATCCTATTGTTTTCAAGAACCAATCAACTGCGTGAAGGTATTCCTGTCGAAACTAGCTCATAGGATCTCGTTTCTGGAAATTTCCTAGTCAAAGAAGAGGATGTGGCGGACAGCAGAGAGAAACACTTATATGATAAAATATATATGAATAAGGAACTCATTCTTGATTATTTTGTAACTCGCTGTCGGGCGTGGACATCCTTTGAAATGATCAGCATTTGCGTCTATAAAGAGTATTTTTCGGACCTTTTTTAGTGGTTTTCTTTTGTCATACTTCACAAGCAGCTTGAAGATAATTTACCTTCAGGGATCTTACCGACTAATTACCCTTGAAGTTTCGTATCCTTGGTTTCCATGGAATGCTGTTAAATGTCTAAAATAAATGAAGTAAATATCGCTTTAAAAAGCAATTATCACAGATTATCAAGTATATTGATCATGAATTTAACCATCTCCATCAAAAATTGAATTTTTAAGTTGAACGCAATATTCTTGAATTCTTTATAAATCCCACTCCATGATTTGCAAATAATTAACAATTAGCAATATTGTTCCAATCAACTTGATACTAAAAGCATCTGTAGTAATCGTGACCCCGAGATACAAGGTCAAATGGGGGCAGGTTTACGTAGTCATCGGAGCTATTGACACCCCCAAACATGGCCATTATCCTAAACATGATCTCAGTGTAACGCAAGTCAGCCTTTTCAGCTCTGCCATTCCACTCCCTCGCAGTTCTTCTCAATGCAATGAAAGCAACGACACACGTGTGGTAATTTGAAGATTTCAGAACCAAGTTTAAGCCCTATTAGGCCATATTAAAGAGCATTTATCGCCCAGGGTCCTTTGCGGGCATTCTGAAGCGATATCATTAGAAGCGAAACTGGTACTACAATGTAGAAATCTCTAAATAGTGTCGTGCCGGAGTACCTTTCCAACTTGTTTGAGAAAACTTCTACTCCAAGTGTCAGAGAACGAAAGAACACCAAAACTGATCTTTAGCTTCCTTTAACGATGAGTAAACTTTTAACTAACGATG
Source organism: Aurelia sp. 4 Dawson et al 2005 (assembly GCA_964019985.1). Taxonomy (NCBI): domain Eukaryota; kingdom Metazoa; phylum Cnidaria; class Scyphozoa; order Semaeostomeae; family Ulmaridae; genus Aurelia; species Aurelia sp. 4 Dawson et al 2005. Next base: position 2,044,384 of record OZ026501.1, on the reverse strand, counting down.
GGCAAGAGCTATATCTTTTCGGGGAGTTAAGCTTTGGTATGGCCTTGATTTCGACGCAAATTGGCTCCATCTCTGCGACATTTAAGCAAAGAATCAAACCCGTTGTAACTTGTAGATATTTTTACCACAGCCCCCTGAAAAGCAGTTAACATGGACTGACAGGAATCTCCGTACCATTTCGGTCATTCATCATGCAGAAACAAAGTGAATCTGAGAAGCTGAAAGCTGAGAAGAAGTCCTTATTAAATGACGGGGTAACCGTGGCTAAAGAACTTAACATGAATGAAATGAAATGTGAATCTGAGAAGCCTTCCAGTTGGACTTGCTACAAGTCTCTCTCGCAGCAAAAACGGGCGAAGGAATAAAAGCGAGAGAGACTTGTAATACTTGGCAGCCTGGGTCGTTGGCTGGGTCGTAAAAGAAAAGAATTAAATATGAAATATTAAATATTGGCTGGACAGGATTCTGTCCAGTCGGCATCCTTTTACGAAAAACCAATATCCAATCATATGCTTAGAAAGGACAATCATACAATAGAGCGAGGCTCTGTGATGTTTTTTGACAATGGCAGACTCGCTGAGCTTCGATGAAACAGTTGACAACAACCCCGTCATTTCTGAAAATGGAAGTAAGGCTCGATTGCCCTTCCAGCAGACTTGCACCAAGTCTTTTCCGTGGTATATCAGCGCTAAGGAGTATAATAACTTCTGCGGGGGCATAAACCACGAAGAGGACGCTGCGAGGGAAAAGCGATGGAGAAGGAAACGGAATTCCGTTTCCCGAATTCCGCCTTCCGTTTCCTTCTCCTTTCCTTCGCAGCGTCCTCTTCGTGGTTTTGCCCCCGCAGGAGTAATTATATTCCTTAGTGCTGATATACCACGGAATAGACTTGGAGCAAGTCTACTGGACAGCTGAACTAGAAGTGAATCCGAGAAGCGAAATTCTGTTTGGCTGTAATGGCAATGGTTGAACCGATGAATAAGTTTTACTTCAGTCGAATCATGGTTGAACTGTTTTATCAAGTAAGCTACTGCACTGTGATTCTGCAGGATCCGTGCAGGCCAAATTCGATTCTGATTCCCTTCATATTTTCAAAAGGGTTATCAAAGCCCTTAAATGCCATGCCTGCAACTGCAGATTATGTAAGATATTTTATCCTAATTTAGGTTTTTTTATTGTAAGCCATCTCTTCATTTTAATGTTATATGTATTTTTTGTAAATAGTTGGCCTATTGTAGCTGTAGTATTTAGCCAACTTTAAATGAAATAATAATAATAATGAATCTTTTTCTCTCTCCATACGGAAAATCTGAAATCTCCACCTCCACCATTGTCTTACTTATCCCCATTCTTGTACATCAGCGGTGTCTCAGATTCCAAACTTTAACCTCTTCCCACCTCTGTAACAAACCCCTCCCTCCTACGCTGCATCTATGGCAACTTTTTGTCATGACAACGAGCAAAGTTTTGGGCAGTACTTTTCGTTGGACAAGAAGTCAGTCGTGCAACACCATGACTTAGCATGCCAGAAGCCAAGAAGAAACATTTGCACCACAAACCCATTCTATTGATTAAAATACAGAATATCTCAATTGAGAGAATTTCTCAGCTCCTCCGGGCACCAATGCTAAGTTAGGCTTCAAAGCTGCATTTTTTGCATCTTAATGTTAGCAGTAAAGTAGGTCTCTTGGCCTTGAAACTAAAACTGACCTTCGCATTTCTCTGAACGATGTCTCGTCTTATTGTACTCCGATGTGATGCCTCGTTCATATCTTACCTTTCCCATCCCCTTGGCATTCCGGGGTTGTGCACAAATGTGCGAGGAAGGGGCACCACTGAGAAAATGCCATGTTCTCAGTAACTGTATAATTTGAAAGACATGACATTGTCATATACCCAGGAGGGACCTGAACAAATTTACTCTCCAATCCCTGGAGATGGAGAAAGTTTTGAGGAAATTTGGAGAAAGTTCTTTCTGGAGGATTTTGTTACGTGATTCAGAAGCCAAGCAGAGGGCATTACAATTCTTTCATATGTAGCACTCAAACGTTAGCAGTTACTCCTCAGCTTCTAAATCATGCAAACAAATCCGCCCGACAGAACTTTAGATTTACCCTTTTTATTTCGTAATAAGCACATAGCTTCTCTTAAAAACCACCCTTTGCCCGCACCAAGTGAGAGTTTACCGTGCCAATTTCAGGGTAACTTTGTGGCTATGTTTGTTTTGAATTACCGGTTGAGAGAATTTCTTTTGTCTGCATTCGCTAATTGTTTTTAATTGAGGCGTGAACCAAAGCAACTGATGCTATTGCATTACAACATATTCCCTTGTTGAGGAAATACCTACGTTGTCCCTAGTGGTTGGTCAGGCTTTGAGGTGAACGGACATAAATCCGGCATCAATGATGTGCGAAGAACAGAAATAATAAAATAAACATTGTTATTTCTATGTCTGTGTATTATTTAAAATCCTGAATCTACAAGATGCATTCCCATCACCGCTACAGCTAGTTATCTGCTGATACTAGCAAATAGTTAAAATATAACTAGTTGGAAAGGATCTCTCTGCAACAGCCTGAACTTCGACGAGCCTTCCTCGGAGTCGTAACGCCCTAATACTCTCGAGTACCGAATAATCGTCCCCCCCCCGCTTATTAATTTTTGAAAAATTTTCCAACCCCCCGCTCTTATTCCAACCCCCCTTTTATTAATTTTTGGAAAAATGAAATGATATTAGACATAATTTCTGAATAAACGCAAGAAAAAGTCTCAAGAAGTGCATTCAACAGAACCAGAGTTCAAAAGCACATGTATCAGTAACATCACTATGCACATAGATATATAACAGATACGCGTTTACCTAAGAAACAGCTATTTTATATTTCTCCAGGCACCCCCCCGATTATTCCAGCCCCCCCGATTATTGTTATATCGAACCATTTCCAACCCCCCCGATTATTCTCACCCCCCCCGTTTATTCGGTACTCGAGAGTACAGTCACAACGGCGCTCCCTGGTCATAACAGTCACGCGAGCCGCCAAAAAGGGGGTATAGCAAGATGAGAAATGAAATGTCTTATGAACTTCATCATTGTGTGGAAACTTGGCTTAGCAAGTTTGAAATTATGAGCGGTTCAGAATTTTCCATCCTTGAAGGCAGAGAGGAATTAATAAAGGTACTTTTTAGGGAAAAAGAGACCTTTAATCAGAATAGCTATTGTGATCTCTCTTAACGCAAGGGATGGTTGAAAACTTGCGAGCTTTATAAAAATTTGTTTTATGGGAAAAAACATGGTAGGAATTTGTAAACTCAAGAGCTAATTCATGATAGTATAATTACTTGCTTCTATGGGCCCTTTATTCAATAACCACCGCTTGCCCGAGGGCTGGGAACCCAATATAATTTTTTTGAATTTAGTATATTCGATTTTAGATAAACCTTAACAATTAAGTTTACAAAATTTTTTGAGAGCAACCAACGTATTTTCGAATCTTCTTCTGACAATGTGAAACTTCGAAATTAAAGAGCCATTATCACCCCACAATGCAATACCAGACTGCCTGGACCAAATCTGGCCTAAGTGGAAAATAAGAATCCGTAATGGATGTGTCATTATTTCTTGCCAGGGAGGGGGTTGATGACATCTGGGAGAGAGCAACAAAATTTTGCAAACTGAAAGACGGACGAAAAATAATGCACATTTCAGGAAGAGGGTATGAAGATAGTTTACGATAAATCAACTCTATTCTCTAAAAAGCCAATTTGTCAATAAGCAAGTTTTCAATGTTTTCAAAGTATTTCTAAAATTTGACTGTTTACTTTTTTCGTCACATTTGAAATTTTACTTCATGTGCGATGATGTAAATCTTCATACTGCATTGGAAATCATGACATTATAGTGACATTGTTACCATAAATATATATATTTACTGGGAGGAGGTCTGAAACCATCTCCTGCCATGTCACCGGGGGCACCAAAATACTAACGAAGAATAGCAAAAGACTTGGAGCAAGTTTAATATCCTAGAAAAACATGGCTTCTCGTTTGATATGGTTCGATCTTTACGGTGACATCGCGTCTACTCTGTGTCACATTTGCAGTATTGTTCAGGCTGCTGCACCGAGGTTATCTAAACTACTGTCAACACGTCTTTTCTACAAAAGCTATTTACAGCGCATCTCTAATGTCGAGTCACGGGGTGTAGGAAACGCTGAATTTGGAAAAAAGATTAATGTGTAATATATCGAGTTATTCTTATCCAATGTTACCATTTCGTTCATATGATATGTCCATTTGTTTCCCTTTCTTGAGTGGCATAATTTTTCAAGGGTCCTTGAGATCATGTCAATCTGCCACTATGCACAGAGATTAAAATGGTGCCTTCGCAGGAGAAGTTCACACAAAAAGAAAACAAGTCGATAAAATGATAGTTTAAAATGAAATGAAACATATCATGAACGAAATGATAACTTTGGATAGGAATAACTCAACATATCATGCAGATTTCTTTTCAAAATTCTGCGTTTCCCACAGCCCGTGGTCGAATATGATTTAAGAGATTTAAGCACGTTAAACATATGTCCTACTTAGGAACTGAAGCAGCTGATAGTTAAGCATAAGCCTGACAGTCTAATGAAACTGATAAAATACACATCGGATGGAGAAAGTAGAAACTATACTAGAGGCACTGCTTTATGTCCTCAGTACCCGCAGCAAAATAAAGGTTTTCCTCTAACGTCGAGGTACTGAATGAATGAATTTTGAAATGGATGTTGTATTTGTCTTGGCAAATAGTCACGAGTGTGAGAGGGAAAAGGGATCATTTTTCAAATTGTCGGAAACAAGTTATCAAACAAGGGGATCAGGTAAACTGTGCGAGTTAGCTACTCGAGCATTAACCAAACTAGCAAAGATTGTTTGCGAAATGTTTAAGTTTGCTTGTCAACGTTTTCCTACTTATGGTAAACTGCTTGACAAACAGCTTTTATTTGCTGACAAGCTGGAAATGTTTTCGGAATTTTTCAGCACTAGCAGACGTCTGAACGTTACAGTAACTAAAGAAACTTATTTTACACAGGGATTAACAGGACTGAAGTTACTCTGTGTGCTATGCCAAGAAATAGGACCACCAATAAACAAAGTTCCTACAAGGAAGGTGCCCTTGATTTAACCTGTCTGAATGCCTGTAAAGGAAAACAAATTGGTACAACTGATCCTACAATCGTCTAGTAAATCAAAGCTGGAACCTCACCTGCCATGTCTGTTTTCGTTAATAACCGTTTGTTAAATATAAAACGTAAAATCTGCTGCTATAACTATATCAAAAGAAATTATCTATGCGTCCAGAATATTGAAATAGAAATACTGAATGATTAGATCACTTAAAAAATAACGGCGCTTGATTATTCTGAGCTTCCTGAAATTATTGTCTGTCTTGAACTCCTCGCGAATAACAAAAATAAATGTTTTGCATGACCAACTTTGCGTTATTGCAAATCTCCTCATGATGTTTAATTTGCGACAGACTAAGTCTGCCAAAACGATAAGTTCCATCACGTCCTTGGCACTTTGAGCGGACGCCAAAATCAAGGTTCTAAGCAGTTGCTAAAGTCAGCTCCTAACCCTATTACATTGACAAAATGTGGTTGATTGGGAAAATTACCGATGAATCAATTCTATTCGAGGAAGAAAAGATCAACATAACACTATTAAAGCCATTTTTTGGAAGGAAGTCAGATCAGAATCATCGTGTAATATTCGCGAAGTTGAATAAGTTTTCCAACTGGATAATTATGGAAAATCCTTAGCAAGTTTGAAAATATTCACACAGAAAATCTTCTGTTTAGTCTGATATGTTGTGTTTGTACTGTGGAAGGGCATTTTACAAACGCTCTCTTTCATCAACACATATTCAAAAACAAGCAGATAAACCCACCCTTACCATTTATGACAATAAAGAATTTTGTGCCCGCATCTATATCAATATTCCCATATGCAAGAAGGCAGTCTAACCTAAATTTCAGCGTTATCACAAAAGTGATTACTACACTTAGGCAAAAAAAAAAACGAAAGCGCCTCATAGTACCTGCAGGTCAGTCACTATTTACGGCGAGATTTTGGGAGCCGCAAGTTGTTGTGATAAAAAATAACTTCTAAGAATGATCAAGTAACCAGATACTGAAAAAAAGTTTTCAAGAACCCAAACCAAGCCATAAATAACAACAGACCACTTCAAATTAAGCAAAAATTACTACGTTGCTGACAAAAAAGCGAAGCTTGCATTTAAGCGCGGGTTTCCCTGCATTCAGCTAACCAGGTGGCTCACTTAGATATGGTGATAACCTAATATAAGAAAAACGATCAACGTTTCTCCCCAAGGGATCCGGTTGAAAAGCAAGCTACAGAAATACTGAGTGATACAAGCATTCTTGCGTTGGATTTCACAGTGATACTTTTTGAAATACGCCCCTAAAAATGATCGATCGATCCATCCATTGATTGATTGGTTGATTGATTGATTGACTGACTAATCGATCGAAGGGCAAGGATTTGAAGGACCAAAATAAAATGTTTCACGTTCACTTCAAAGATCATTCACACCGTTGGTGAAATTTTGGACATTCGCAGGCCAGAAGAGCCTCGTTATTAAAAATATTTACACCTAATAAGCTATCTAAAAATCTTCCAGCACTCGAGAGGTAAGATGCCTTCACTTCAAACCCGTAAGCAATAAAATACCAAGACCTTCCCTAATATTTCTGGATTAAAGTACTTTTTTGTGGTCCCTTAAGCCACGTTTTGCTCACAGGACCCTGAGGTACATTCATATGCCGTCTCTCCTCAGTGGTCCTTTATTCGCAACAAAAAACAAGCAAATTTCTGCTTGTATCACACCAGATTTGCGTTTTGATAATGCAAATAAAAAGCGCTCTAACTGACTATATATACTCCTCATTGTCATTTATATATACTTTAATGTATATAACGTAATAACGTGTTACCAAGCGTACCTTGCTATTACGGAAACACGGTCGCTTACGACACATTCATTTCACGTTGAAACCGTGTTCTCCAAGGCCGAAAGCAAGTCATCCCCATCCAATAATCGTCCACTTGGTGCATTCACCTCAGCCTCTGTCGTCGATATCCAAGGCAAGATAATCTTTTGCTTTGCAGTAAGAGGCATTACGCAAGCGGTTTTTTCTTTCTTGACATCATCCAAGCAAGTGATCTCTGGATCTTTTTCCGGCACCTTCTTGACACGACTGTAGGGCACAGTAGCCGGTCCGATAGCTACCATTTTATCATCGAATGGCTCTTCTAGATATAGCTCAGGCATCCTGGCAGCTCCTTCGCCATTATCAAATACACTGAACAGAGGAGAATCTGGCAAGTCGTCAAATGTGAGGATAGTGTCATCATTCGGCGGCGGGACGAATGGTGCGCGGGCGGCTAAATCCTCGGGCTTGTCCTCCTCGATATTGACATCATCATTAAGGAAAGAGATTGGAGAGCACCCTGGAACGAACAGCATTTCGTCACTAGAAGAGGTCATGACAAATGGTGCTCTCCAGAGGAGATCTGCATCAGTTGCATCCTCCATAGCACTGTCAGGGCTGTTATTTGCATCTCCACAATTGATGACTTCCAATTTAGGCACCTCATCTTCCATGTTACCATCGTAATCATTGCTGCGGGAATATTGCTCAGCAAGCAAATCTTCGTAGTGTTCCTGGTTTTTAATAATCCTCTCCAGCTCTTCCATTCTAGACGCAGCTAGGCTTTCTTCGGAGCTGACACTATCACTCCCGGGCGTGGAGGGAAGGGAATGACAACCTTTTTGAAATTTGACAGATTCGCCATTTGAATTATCCGATGTCTCATGGGCTCGTTTACACCCGTGCTTCGTGATCTGAATTACGCTCTGCATCTGCTCTGAGGAAAGGAGTTGGTCTTTGTTTTCGATACCACTAGATAGCAAAAATAAAAAACTATATAAATTAGCGAACAGAAATCACGAATTTATCTTGCAAATTGGATGCATCATTCTTGTAAACTTGAAATTGGTATAAACGGCAGAACAGATAATCTGCACATGGTATGAAGTCCGCCCTGCCACTATAACATTAACAACTGCATGTAAAGCCCAAACCGTTATTAAAGACCCGCTGCCTACCATGATCCTTTGTGGCCCAAGAGTTGACTTTCGTATTATCTGCAAGTCGTTTTCGGCCAAAATTTGCTTTGTCTTGATTTTCATTCCGAGCACGAAAGGATCAAGGTTTAGAATGGGTCTTTCAGTCTTTATACCGTTGCTTCATGTTTGTCTTTGTCAAAATTTCTTTACGGGGACTTCTCAAAAGGAATACGTAGTCACTCTTCTATGTCTGAAAGGCCTAGAACCTAGACAGATGCATTTTTCAACTTAAATGACAAGTGCGGGGTCGATAAAACTATTGTTAAAAAGCAGCCATACCAACTGTTGAACACCAGTTGTGAGTTCTTTTGTGATGCCTCCAACCTTCATAAATTGGTTTATGAATCTTCGTAAGTTAGGCCAAATATCGTCGCCATTTCATATTTTGTACTAGTGTGCGAAGGTGCGATAAGGAGGCTAGCAATGTGAATGGGTAATGTTGAATATATGAACACATTTGGCAGCATCGTTCAGATTGAAATATGTAGTTTCGCATCACAACAGTGTAATCTCTTGAATAATCAACAATTAATAATACCAACCCCGGATTTATCCTTTAAGATCAGATTCCTGGTTTAAACAAATAGAAAGTGTTGCTTAAAAGATATGATCTAAAATATGCCAGATAGAGATTTGGCCGTTCTAAAGTCAATTTAGGAATAAAACAACTGTTCGATCCAAAATGAGAACAAATCTCTCACCTTACAACATAATTGATGTTAATAATGTATTGCGGTTGAAATGATGTGTTTGAGTAAACAATATTCCCTTTTGTGAGCATCCAAATCCAGCCTCCCATTTTCGTCAAGACTCGATAATAGCCACTAACTGACTGTCCTTTGCTTAGCACTGAAATTGAATAGATGAAATGTTTGCAGACACTTGCTATGTATGCTCAATCACGTTACTTGGAGACCCGTTATATACAAGATATGTGGAGCGCAGAGACTGAGCACTATTTAAATAGGTTGAGGGTCGCTGACCCTAGACACTGCGAAGGAACTGGCTCCCAGACCATTAAGTTTGTGCACGAGGCCGCGTTCTTGCTTCGTGAGCCTTTGTGAGTCTCATTGTATAAAGCAAACTTTCAAGTAGCCGAATTTATAAAAACTTATGTAAACCATTCACTGCGTATTGCTGTTATTATCAAAAACATTGTTGAAGAAAGAGGAGTCCTTATCTGTTATTCGATCTACTTGGCTAGTAAGGCCAACAGATGCAGGATACTTTGAACATAGTTTTAGGAATGCATGAAGGGGAATTGCCTCAGATGACTGATCTAATTCTTAGGGTTAGCTTTCAAAACTTCGGCATCTTGCCCCTAATGGCGTTCTTAGTGATACCACTGTACATCTATGTCTTGTAACTCTTGAGAGAGGTGAAACGCCTATTGCATCTTCTTCTATGTCCGGAGAGTCCTTATGCTTTGAACAAACAATGTTTCAGACCATTTTTCAATCATTTTGCAACCATGAAATTTTAACAAAGTTCAGTTAACCTATACTTCTGGTGCTGGTATGGCAGCGAGAAAAATCACAAAAAAATTCTATATTCTTTCAGCTGTTAAACAGAACCTGAATAATTCAAATCTGTGAAGTACTTTCCATACTATGAATTTTCGAAAGTGGGCACTTTTTCTGGCTCTCCCATTATCTATATATACATCATTTTTGCTGTTACAGATATATACAAACGTAAATCAACATCACCTGCTTACTTGCTTACTTGTTAAGTCATGTAAATGTATATAACCAAGAAAATTTACCAAAACGTTAAATCCCTCAATACCAGTTAGAAGTTAGTTCTGGAAAAATAGATATCATAGAAAAACAAAGAAATGAATCTGTAAATTTAGCTGACCGAGCAAAACAAGTAGGTAGGTAGGTATTTATATTTAACGTGGCTAGCCCGCGAAAGTCTGAGAGACTTATTTCCAGCAGGGGCCACGGATGTTTTACCATCAATCCGCCGCAGCTACCCGCCACAGCTACCAGATTTCCCTCACATGGCTCTGGTCGACCCGGGCTAGTGTTACGGACAGCGACCAAACTGTCCAGCGTGGGATTTGAACTTACGGCCGTTCTGACCTTCGGCTTACGAGTCAGACGCCTTAACCACTCGGCCACACGCTCACTATCATAATAGTCTAAATCAAATATTTCATACAAGATTTTTAGAAGGTGCACAAGGGGCACAAATATCCTATAATCTAACTGGGACATAAGTGAGGCAATTGATACTAAATATTTGGCAAAGCATGGGTTTATTTGACCTCTGGAGCAGTTATTATCTTCAACATTTTTCTACTGTTCAACAGAGACACAATGTCCATAATATCTGACTGTACTTACTTAACTCATGGCATGATTTCACAACATTTATGTCACTTGTGTGAATGTACTGGTACCACGATTTATCAAGGAACTCTCTTTCACCATAACCAAGGATGTTGTAGGCACTAAAATGTGACAACATAAATAATGCCATTGAAAGGACTGAATGATTGAGAGCTTATAATCACTGAAATGTTTGGGCTTCAGGTTATCAAGATCTAGCCAACATCATTTAGGCAACTATTCAAGCCATGTTCATCATTTTGTAGGAAATTTCAGCTCTCTAGCATTTAACAACTGAACAAGAGATAGTGTTTTTTGGAAAATGATTATCATAAACATCTTGCTACAATGTGATAAACATTTGAGTAAAGCTTTTGATTCTTGTTTGATTATGTTTCCTTGATAGGAATTCTGGTTGCAATGAGGATTCTCTTTTGTAAATCTATTGAAGTCCTAGAAAGTTTCAGATTGTCAGTAGCACAATGCAAAACATGTGGTTTCTTTACCAATAACATGAAACCATTGTAACACTAGACTTTGCTCAAACAAGCAGCAATTTATGTCCCAAAATCTTTTACAGATGATTTGCTTACATGTTCTCCATATCAATCACTCTCAAGTCCAATGTATGTGTTGAAGTGAAAGTTGTTTTATCAAGTGGGACATCAAATGTTGGGGATGCCAGTAATGGAGTGCCAACTGCTACCAAACAGGTTGTGTTCAGTTCATCGTTTGCAGATGAAAACTTTGTCTGATAACTTTGCACTTTGCCAATGCAGTGAACAACCTGCATGCAATATCAATATCAAAAGAAGTGGTTTAAAGGCTGACAAAATTACTTCATTTAGATTCACACAAGAATTCTAAATTTTCACTCAAACTTTAATACTAATTCAGCATGACTTCAAACTTTCTGCTACAACCAATTCAAAATAAGGGGGCAAAATAAGGGGAGTGATTCATCAGCAAACTATTTTCAAATGCCCAAAGTTTGTTCACCTTAGTCACAGTCAAGCAGGTCAACAGAATTTTAAAACAAAGAGTCCGCAAGTATCGTATTCATAGACTTTGAGAGAATTTTCTTGAACTCTGAATTGAAAGTCTTTCAGTGTATGTATTGAAGGTCTTTGCAATGTATCCATTGCACAAGGAAAGTACTTTTGAAAGATACTCCACAATAAAATTAAGACAATGAAATAAGGCTAGTTGTTGCCTCATTGCAACACTTCCAAGTGTTATGAATAAAAGCAGTGGCAACAATGTTCTGCTCCACATAGCTTAAAAATTCACAAGCCTTACCCTGTAAATAGATGCACTGAGATTCACACTCTTTCCCCTGCTTGTTAAAGTACTTTTCATTCTTATGAAGAATGACCTGCATACATCCTGATCTGAGTGCCTCTTCTTGCACACTGGTTTCTTCCCTTGTGCTTTCATGACAGATGGCAAATCTGTGCAGAACAGCCCATCAAATATTTCCATGTCCTCCAAAGGAACCTGTCCACCAAGTTGTTGCGCTAGCTCTTCTTGGTCACATGGGTGTACGTATTTGTAGAAACTGCATCCTGTGATGTCAAGCTTCAAAAGAAAACAAATATAATTAAACTTTCAGAATTTTTCTATTCCACTGGCCTTGCTTTTACTTTTATGAGCTTTCCGACTTACTGTTTTCACCAGAACGTTCCTTACAGTAAATCCTCAAATAAACGCCCACCCTAAAATAAGCGTCCACCCTAAAGTATCTCTTTAAAATTAAGCTGAAAACTGATTTTGGGAGTAAATAGTACGGCTATGCACAAACAGATCATCGCATAACTCATGGCATTAAATAGAAGGTCAAAGGTCAAGAACAGTCTACTATACTCAAAATTTATATATATAGATTCATATATACCTGAGAAATTCCAAGATACTGTGCCACATTTGGAGAGACATAAAGACACTGCCCCTCCTGACACAGCACAAAGATGAACCCATCTAAGGCATCCATTATTGACAGATCTGATGCAGTTGATTCAAAATTCACTTCTTTCTTTATATTATGAAGCGTACCTTCAGGAAAAATGACACATTTGTATGTATCATATACTATTTGCATGCAAATTAACGGGTGAAAAAACATCAAACAACAAAATACTGTAAAATACGATATATATACATATACAGTAGTTTTGAATTGGATGGTGCACTGGTGTGATGTTTAATTAAGTGAATGAACAGAACAAAAATTTACAGTATAAGAAGACAAGGAAAATGTGTTCAAATGCAGTTGTTTCTAAAGCAAAACAATATTCATTCAGATGTTGAGTCATCAAATGCAATATGCTAAGTTTAGACTCACAGCATGTGTGTCTGCAGCTTTAGCTCTGCTTATTCCCTTTAAGGCTATACCAAAGTTGTAAAAACCAATCATCCTACAGAAACTATAAAGTTTTGTTTGGTAGAGTTTGAAAAGATCTGTGCTCAAAAACCAGGAATAATTTTCATCTCTCAACTTGTGTGATAAAATCATGGGTGATGATGCACCGATCTTTTGGGAAAGGAAGGCAAAAGTTGCAAAATTTCTTACCCATTAGCTGCCTAGTTATCAAGCCTGCATAGCTGTTGGTCACTTTGAGTAGAAACAATCAGCATACAACCATTTGTCCTTAATTTTTTGCCCTTCATTTCAATTTGTCTGACTAAGAGGGAACTATGCAGTTCAATTCACATGTGGGCCTAAGCAAAACAGAGTCAGAGAAATCAAAACAAAGGGCAAAAATTAAGAACAAATGGTTGTGCGCTGATCCTTTCTTCTCAAAGTAACCAACAGCTATGCAGACTTGAGAACTGGGAGGCTAATGGGTAAGAAATTTTGCAACTTTTGCCTTCCTTTCCCAAAAAATCGGTGCATCATCGCCATGATAAAATTATTTACTTCAAACCCTGTCTAGGTTTTAATGCAATAAAACAAAGGAAAGAACGTTATGGCAGCCTGTCCTAATCATGACTGGTTGATTGAATAATTTCTCCTGATTAATGAACAATACCTTCCTGCTGGGCCATCTTCTCTATATATATCTATCATTGTTAAAATTGATACTGTTATTCATTTCACTTCTTTTCTGGTAATCCTGTCATACAATTTCTTAATTCTTTTCAGGATTTAAAACCATATGAATATGAATGAACACCTTGAAATCTTTTCTCATCATAAAAGTTTGATTTCAGATTTGAGAGCAAGTGGAAATACTGTAGATTGTCTGTCTTTGACAACAATAACAGTCTTCGTAATATGAGGCATGCGATCGCACGTGCACGCCTCCACACACACCTAAATTGTCTAAGGCATGCGAAATGTCGCACAGGCAAATCGGAAATTTTCCAAATTTCGTAAAATTTCAATCAAAAAAATTTCGCAGAAACATAACTTTTGCAGCAGAATTTGAAGTAAGATGATCCTTTATTTATCCCTCGATGTTCCTAAAATTTTGCTGCTGAATAGCGTTTCAAGTTCTTCACAATAGGAAACCATTTGTTGTAAAGGTCAGCTCATTGGCGAAACAAGCAAATGCAAGGATTCAGGACGAACCTTTAAATATTTATCCATTTATCTTAGCAAATGGATTGAACAAGAAACCTTTAAGGAACTCGAAGATGTGGAGAATGAACTTGTCTTTGAAAAGATTTACAAAGTTTTGTATCTTGCTATAGAAGTTTCTTCATAGCCGTTCATCTATCTTTCTTTCTTCTTCGTTGATGTTCCTTGTTGAAGTACGGTCCTGAAAGATCAGGGAGCGACGACGGAGAACCATCAATAATACTCGCGTTAATTTGACTGACTCAAAACATTTATAGGGTGCACCTCTGGAGTAGGTCCACTACAAGTTTTTGTTATCTTTCGGTAATTTTAAAAGGTTTGGTTTTATTTCAACAGCGTGGACTCCCAACTCTCATCTCCTTCTCAAATCTGTTACTAACTTCTGTCCAACCTTTATTTGGTTTCAATTGAGCTTCACACTTCATAAAACGAGAAAATGGGAAACTGGATGGCGAAGCTGTTTTGATTTTTCCCAACTTGAAAATGGAGTGTGATTGAGAATGCAAACAAACACAACGAAAAAATATTTTTGCAACGTTGTACCACAGAAGTTCATCAAGTTCATGTATGAGGACTTTCTTTCCGAAAAGTCTGCAAAGACCTCAAATGGCAAATTTAGCACGGCTGTTGGGTCTATGAGTTATATAGCATATTTGTGCAAGAACAAGAACATCAACACAAGTCATCATCGGTTCGCAGACCTTACCCAAAAGATTAGGCCTCTTTGTAAGGTTTCTAAATCAATTTTCTCGATCAATTTTCGAAATTTCCATTAGTTTACAATATAAAAGGTCATCTTGACAGCACCACCTCATATTTCTTGAAAACGAGAATGAGAAACAATAATCGTAATCATTATGAAAAAATCAGCACTTTCGTATCGCACGCCCAAACTAACCAAGACGTGCGAAATGCTGCACGCGACCCATTTTCATATTACAAAGACTGCAATAAAGTACAGGTCCTGCCCCGATTAGCATGATGAGAGTTCTCCACATTACATAAGATGAGAATTTTTGAGCCATATGAAAGACTATAAATTTCTCTAATCAAGAATTATTGTGAAGAAAGCCATGTTAAGGGAACCTAAAGATGTAAAAGTGGTTCAAGCCATTTGTGGTCAAATTCTGTATATATTTGTTAATGTCACAGACTGAGATTCATGACTTTTTGTCTCACTTTTACTGTATATATAAAAGGTTTTTGAGATGGGGCACTCACCTGTGACCTGTCTGATAATATGTTTCATCTTTACAAAACTGTTAGACAATCTCATAACACAAAGTCTATCTAGACTTGATGTTGCTTTGGGCATGATTGGTAATTGGCTTGCAAGCTCTGAGAATTCATCATTTTGCTGCCCCCTTCTTTGTCGAGCTGCATCACGAGACTTCTTCTTTTGAATTTCACTAGAAATCAATGAAGATAGTCAAAGGAATATGAATAGAATATGGCAAAATTATAATCTTGAAAGGACATTTTTGTAACGCACAGTTCAATGAATGAAGAGTTTCATTTTTTTAACATAAGACTTCCAGCAACTATTTTGTTGAATCAAAAAATGAAACTTTTTGCAACTCAAAACTCATATTTCTACATCACAAAGTGAAAAAAATAGTGCTGATGAGTAGGCCCTGTTGTGATAATTGATTGCTGGGTATTTCCAATTGACAAAAACTTTTCCAGCTCTGTGCCCAATCAAACCAGTCTCTTGCAGCACAGAAAATACACACTTATGCTAAAGATGGCGGAAACTTTTTACCAAGATACATTGTGATCTATAATTGAATCTCCATAGATTTGTTAACAATGCCTTATCTTAATGTAACACATCTTGGTAAAAAGTTCCTGGCTACTATTATAAGCATAATTGTCTACTACATAGCATCAAAGCTCAAGATAAAACCATTTCCCATGAAAATCACTTCACTAAATCTGTGTCACGATTTCAGGCTCTCTGGCAACTCACCAAAAATTGAGGTGGCTTTCTCCTCAATTGGTTTATCTACTGAACACGGTCCTCCTTAAGAAATTCCTCTCCATACGAAATTCTCAAAGCATTCCTGTTGTGAAATCTGTCACTTATGTTTACCTGTCTTTTGTAATTTGCTACTTTGTATATTCCTTAGAAAGATTTTTGTATGTTGTGGAAACTTAAAAGTAAGCTGAAGTGAACTGAATTTTCATTGTAGCCCTATTTGCAAAGGTGGCCTGATTTCCTGCTGCATGAAAGAATTTAGTGATGTCACTCCAGTCAGTACCATGTTGCTGCAGCTCCAAAAGTGGACATATCTCTCTTTGCCAATGTTGAACATTGGGCTTAAATGAAACAAAATCCACAAAGAGCCAGCAGCATGTTTTGCTGTTTGTGGAGAACATATTCCCTGTGCAATCTTTAAGAAAACAATAGCACCTTTTGTTCTTTGTTTTCATGAGAACTTCTCTGCACAAGATGGAATTAAAGAAAGCTGCATGGACAAAAAGAAACATACAATGACTATGCATGCCAGTTGCCCAAGAGCCTTTAAGTTGACTGACAAGACTGGAATACATGGCCATATCATGTTTCATGCAT
The DNA here is from genome assembly GCA_964019985.1 of Aurelia sp. 4 Dawson et al 2005. Lineage (NCBI taxonomy): Eukaryota > Metazoa > Cnidaria > Scyphozoa > Semaeostomeae > Ulmaridae > Aurelia > Aurelia sp. 4 Dawson et al 2005. Next base: position 2,027,695 of record OZ026501.1, on the reverse strand, counting down.
GATATGGTACTTAATAATATTTTGGCAACTTGCTAAGGACTGGAAACAAATGGTCCATGAATTTTTGACAGTTGTCTTTTGCTTAGAGTAATCAATTTACTATTGACTTAAAAACAAAGGAAGTTGGAGGATGGGCAACAAAACCACATTGGTATAAACAAACCACTGTTTGTATTTCCATTTCAGTTGTAGCAGGAAAGTTCTATGGTGCCTTTTGGCCATGGTATCATTTTGACAGACATCATGTAGCAACTTCCAGCCTACTAAATGGATATGTATGGCTATCTTATCTCTTAATTATTGCACACTTCCTCCTCAAAGTGAATGTCATTTGAAATTAAAGATAAAGGAAAGAACCACAAATCCAGATTACCATATTCAAATGGATAACTCATCTCATCTCACTCTTCCTGTCCAGCATATCAATCTGCCTATTACACCACAAAAAGGACACTTCTATGACTGTTGTCCTAACCTATCAATTCACTGGCTGAAAAAATCCAACTTAAGTGACATGTCTTTGGAGAGCAACTAACCGCAAAGCCCTGAGAAGCTCCAAGAAAGGTCACAGATATTACGTAAATCCCTGAAAAGTCCCCAAATAACTCTCCTTGACAACAAAGCAAAAACAAAACAATTTCCCATCAGGCCAAACTTCAATTCTGGTCAAAACAAGAATTAAATTCACAGTCAGTTTGGAGAAGAATGAGAATACAGTATAAACTACCGTAAGGTTCTAGCTGGTTACAGAACTCAGTCAAATCTTTGTGTAGTCAATGGAAATGACATGTTTGAACAAATTCATCTTGTCTGAATAAGCCTAGCATGTTTCTTTCAACTAGCTAAAGATTATGACATCATCAAATCACTAAGTCATCAAAAAGAACAGATCTCTGCTTACTGCCAAATTTTAGAACTTCATGAACAATATATATACATATAATATATACTGTATTTAGAGTAGTCAAAACTGACTTGATAGGCTAATCAAAGGATGATTCACATCATTGGTGACACTTTTTGTCTTACCAATGAAGACTCTTCAGGCATTATCTATTTTGTACAGATATATATTATATATTTACATATGCCCCTGCCAAGGAAAGTTACATTCATCTGTTTCTATGAAAAAGGTACATCTCTCTCACCTATGTAGCTCCTCCATACTAGCAAATAATGTTTTCCTCTGCAGTGAGACAAATTTGGCCTCTAGCCACTCAAGAATTAATCCTCTTTTCAATGCAACATCTTTGCTCTTTACATCCCATCCGATTTCCTCATCTCTCAGGCCCCCTTCACCTTGCTCAGTTTTTGTTATGATGCCTTTTTGTTGTATCTAAGCCACCCGTTCACATTACTCCGTTTTTGTACAAAAGCGGATGGAAAAACATCTGTTTCCCTGCGTTCACACTGATCTGCCTGATAACAAATACGGAGCCAAAGATATCTGTTATCTGTTTCACATTGCTCCAGTTTAGTGAAGCTCATTGTTGGATATTACAGCGTTTTCAAAAACCTCTTTTTTTGTACGTTCATATTTGATCAAATACATTTTTGACAACCTCCATTTTTGTGGATATCCACTTTTGATAGTGTTTTTGAACACCTCTGTTTTAGTGGCATTTTTGTGCAGATCAGTGTGAACAAAAATGGAGGTTTTTCTCTCCGTGTGAACAGGGCCTCAGGCATTCATGTTTACTTCCCAAGTTTTGTACATTTTATGTGCACCAATCTTGAGCAGGGTGATCTTCAAGGTTGGGTACTAAACCAGTGATGGATTTAAGGGGGCAAGTGGGTGGAAATGCCCCCTTAACAATGAAAACTTGGCTTGGTGCCCCTTTTGGCTGGAAGTGCACCCCTTTGTGACCCTATCACACTTTCTTTCAATTGTTTCAATCAGAAATTGGGGTCCTAAATCTTTGCACCACTCTTTATTATATTTTGTGTGTTCTCTCTTCAGGTTGCCATTCCTTCAACTTTGGGCTGGGTCCGCCCCTGTGCTTAAACCAGACTGGAAAGTTTGTAATGTGCGCACAAGATATTGTGCGTGCAGGAACATACAAAGTTTTCAACCTGGGTTTCACAGTTGGCAATAAATAAAGCATTCTATTGTTTTAACCTATTGTTCTCAACCTTCTCAATGGTGAATTTTCATGCAGTCTTACTTGGGCCATTTCAACTTGCCTGCGCAAGATACAAACTTTCCAATCTGGGTGCTAAGCAGCTTTATTGCTATGCTATCTTGTATATGATACATATCGAAATTGCTCAAGATACCAGATACATATCTTTAAAACTATTGTAATTCAAAGCTGCATTTTTGTAATCTGCAACCTTTTGGACACAACCTGTGAGACCCCTGCTGAGATTTTCAGATCAGAAGCCTGCCTGCATGCAAATTCATTTAATTGCATGCAAATTAGTAACTAATTTCAAATCCTAAAACAACCTCATGCAAACAAAACAACACAAAAATTTCTTGCCACAATGGTGTTGATAAAGACCAATGATCAGAGAGAGGTTGATGTGTCCTCGTCTGACAAAAGAAAATTGTTTTCGAAGCTGTAGGCCTATTATCAGCCTGCAAGCAAAATGTTCCGGGAGGCTGTTTGTTTGCAATGCTTGCCTGGGAAAGGGCGCCCGTTCTTTATTCCCCTTTTAAAGCACTTTATCAAATATTAAAGCTAAAAATAAACACTTCTCGTGCTGCTAAAATTTCAAAAGAAATGTTCTGAACCCCATGCGTGAGCCACAAAATATTTTCGAGTCAGCAGGTAGGTTGCTGCCAAGCTGCGTTTGTATTGAGAAAGAAACTCCAAATTTAGGCCACAAATTATTTTAGGAATCACAAAGTTCTGTCATCACTTCTCCTCGTCATATTGAAGCCAAACAAATGCAAAATACAGTCTCACCTATCAGGTCTTCTCGCCATCTTTTCTTTTCTTCGTTCTGCAAATATTCAAGGTGGAAAATGAAAGCAATCAAAAGAAGCAAGCTCTTTGCTGTTGTCTCTCAGTCAGTCAGAGTTGCTTCGGCTGGCTTCCACCACCGTCTTGGACACTGCCAAGGATCAGCAGATACACCAATAAACGATACTTGAAACACCAAAATGAATGACTGATAAGTTAATGCACCACGATAATATGTGATATGGGTATTTGATTACCTATTTCGCTCACATTTTTCCAATTTTTTCGCTTCTCTTCGGCTAACGTTCGATCTCATGTGCGATAACTTTCCACAATCCAACCATTATTCCTGGCAGGAAAAAGATAGCTACTTGACATGCGCAGAGATCATGACGTCAATATTGTTGTCTTGAGGCTTTTGTCTCGAATAAAAGATGTCCCAAATCATTCACAATGCAACCACTTGTTAGGAAATTCGAAGGTCAATGGTCTAAAATTCTTCCAGTTCCTTCCAGAAAGATCAGTGCCTTGCCAGATAACATGCTACAATGATACGAGAAACTAAGTGCCAGATCTTGAGTATTGGTAGCTTCTTACCAGGTTCCTCAAACTCTACCTACCACTCCATTTGTTGGAAAATTCATTGGTTGGTGGTCTAAACTTCTTTTGTACTAAGGTACTAATGATTGCGAAACAAAGTAAGTAGTAGACTTAAATTCAGTATTGGTAGTTTATTATCAGGTTCCTCAAATTCTACCAATTTTTCGGAAACCCAGTAGATCAGTAGAAAAAGACTCTTCTGAGTGCTTCCAGAAAGATTCTTGAATGATACCTTCTTACAACAAAGATACCAGAAACAAAGAAACTGTCAGATTTTAAGCACTGGAAGTTACTTCTTCAGGCTCCATTAAATTTTCGTTGCTCGTTAATCACAACGCCCAATTTGCAATCTTTGGCGCGATCTTTGGGGCAAGTTGGAAGGAAATCAGTGATGTGACGCTCGTTGCTGGCATGAAGCAAAGCAAGGGCTAGCAAAGGATAGACTTTCCACTTGAATAGGTACTTGTACATATACTTTTATAAGAAAACAAGAAGTTTAGCCAGTGCTAAAAGTTCCTTAAAAATCAGATCTGTACCCCAATGACCATCTTAAAACAATGTGTTTGAAGTCTGTCAGTGCTTAGACATCATTAAAGTCTTTTCCGAGTATTACGGTAAAGGAAATAAGTGAGAATAAAGTAGCTTCTTGAATGTTTGGCAATCTGAGAATTGAGATTTTTATAAGTGGTTTCTTGTGAAAAAAACATTTAAATTCACAATTAAAGTGCTCGATGTGGCCTATTATTTCTCTCATCAAGGCAAGACCTTCCCAATTCAATGGGACATATCAAAGATAGAGATATTGAGACTGCGTCCAACTGAGTTTCAGGTCTCGTCCTTCGACATTAATGTGATGAAATTTCAAATAGTGACAAAAATATTCATTACTCTGATTTGATTGCATGAGGCAAAATTTAATATCATCGGGGGATTGTCATTAAGATGCTGACATTTCAGGTGCTATTAAAGAACACATACTATTTTTTCTTAATGGCATCTAAATATGTTTCATATGTCGTCCATTGACATTAAGTTTATGATATTTAAAATAGTGACAAGCATATTCGTTGCTCTGATTTGATTGCATGAGGCAAAATTTAATATCACCGGGATGGTCATTAAGATGCTGACATTTCAGGTGCTATCAAAGATATACTAATTTTTTCTTCATTGAATTTAAATATGTTTCAGATGTCGTCCAGTGACATTAAGTCGATGAAATTTCAAATAGTGACAAGAATATTCAGTGCTCTTGCATGAGCCAAAGTTTAATATCACCGGGATTGTCACTAAGATACTGACACTTCAGATGCTATTGAAACTATACCATCTTGTTTCCTAATGGAATCTAGATGTGGTTCAGATGTCGTCCATTGACGGTAATTTGATAAAATTTCAAATATTGACAAGAAAATTCATTGCTCTGACTTTATTGCATGAGGCAAAATTTAACATCACAGGGATTGTGATTAAGATGCTGACATTTCAAGTGCTATTAAAGATATACCATCTTTTTCTTAGTGGAATCTAGATATGCTTCAGATGTCGTCCATTGACATTAATTTGATGAAATTTCAAATAGTGGGAAGCATATTCAGTTAATATATCTTCAATAGATTTGTAAGTTTCTTGGTACAAGAAATGAAATGTTTCAAATTTCGTCAAAATCTGCTGCCAAGCTGCCACCCGAAAAGATGATCCCGAACTGAAAGTTTCTTGGCTAACCAGGACTGAGAAACTCCGATGGTCAAAAACTGCTCCATCTGTATGGCTTTGGGCATGCATTACTCGTCATATGAACAGACTGAGTCAAATGTCCTCGCATTAGGACCAACTGACGTATCACGGTGGCTTTTTGTTGGGTATATTAAAACCACAATCCCGACAAATTAGCTATGTACGTCTGAAGGAAAGATGATTTTTATGCGCGCCTTTCCACCATGCTGTGCATTCGTTAGTTTCCTTGGGACGTGCTTTTATGAAACACCTCCTTAATGAAGGGTCATCAAAAGGCAGGTCATTTTCGCTACTCCTGTGTTATGTTTCCATTATTCATTAAACTATCATTGAAATGCCATAGGTCATTGAGGATCTCTGGAATAAAAGAGCAACAACTCCTTCTTCAAGTTGGACTTGAACTTGAGACGCAAATATTTTTCAAGGTTTTTTTAAAACATTACAGGCACTTTTTCTATAAGAAACTGCACTACGTAAGAAAACCAACTCGCAGATCGCCAAAAAAATAAGAATCGCCACTACCGGGAAAGTACGATTTAAGAAACTATCTATTTTGATGAAATGAGTTCCTAGCATATCTTTGCAGTTTCATATCTGCTCGGAAGGTACTTGAATGAAGTCTAAACAGTGGAAAGACAAGGCTTCAAACAACTTTGTTTTGAAATGTTCAGGAGGAAATAGCAAGTGAACATGGAGATTGTTGTGGAACTTTTAAGAAACTCTGAGTACTAAAATCTGATAATTTACTTGACAGCAGGCATCTTCAATTTAAATTTGGAATTCACGTGACTGAAACTAGCCAGTCCTTTCTTAGTTGATGCAGGCCTCGAAACCATGATTAATTTACGCTCAGGTTTCTCACCCATGGCAAAGTCTTGAATATGCATGGAACACTTACAGTATTATTCGTTGGGAAAGCTGAATAAAGGTCGTCTCTAATACTGCATTCACACTGACATAGTTAAACCAGCTTTATCTAAACCACTTTAAATTTCAACCAATCAAATGACGGGATTTGTTGGATCGACCAATCAGAAGGCCTTATTCGAGCCCCATTTACATTGCTAGTTACACCAGCTTGAATTAAACCAAGTTTTCGACTAGGGCCTTCTGATTGGTCAATCAAGCAAATCCATTCATTTGATTGGTTGAAAGTTAAACTGGCTTAATTAAAACTGGCTTAACTGTCACTGCATTCAAACCTACACTGTTAAACCAGCTTTATCTAAACCAGTTTAAATTTCAACCAATCAAATGACTGGATTTGTTTGTCTGACCAATCATAAGGCTCTTTTCAAGAACCTGGCTTCATTTAAGCTGGTTTAACTTGCAGTGTGAATGGGGCATGGTCAGTGTGAATGCAGAATAAAGCTTGAATCATAGCAACATTATCCCGAGCAATTTCATCATCACATACAAACACGTGTAAATGTCATAGCTGTAAGGTAAAGAAACAGTCGAAATTTAATCATCATTTTCCGCTGTATTGTTTAAGGCCTTAGAAAGCGGCTTTTCGCAGAAAATTTCTCATAGTTCAAGAATCGATAGTTCAGGAATAGACTGGCTGAGCTAAGCTGAGTCAATTCTAGAATTTCGTTGCAACTGTGTGCTATCAAACAACATATCTTCAATATCATTGCTGCAGCCTTTCACACAAGAATTATTTTTCACTCACCCGGCCATTACGATTATCATGTCGCCATATTCCCTTCATTTATTTTTCAATCCTCCATGATTTGCAATCTTTTCTTCTCTCCCAATATATCAGTAGTTCAAAAGTTTGATCAGCTACCTCTAAGCATTAATAGATCCACACAAACTTTGTAATACTCCTATCTCCTAAACACAAGTGTGTGATCAATTTTGATAGGAGCAACTACCGCTTTTATTGACACAGCCATTTCTTATATATACCAAAACGCAGGTGAATACATTCTTAACAACTTTGAACTCAAGTTTGTTTGCTGACTAATATTTTAAAGGCTTCGCCTTGCTATAAAATGGAAATTCTATCACTAATGTGAAGTTAGACCACGAAACAACATATCATTGGAACTTTACTTTGAGAGCAAGAGCGAACTTGAGGGGGCACAGGAAGGAGCTGTGTGAGTGGTATAACAGGACAAACTCCAGCTCCGACCTCATTGCTCTTGTGTTATGAATACAGAGCTCATCACAACTATGAAAAGCCTTGTGATTCTCACATTGCTGTCTCTCTGCACATTCTTAATTCACATCATGGGCTCCATGGGTGAGTAAGAAAACTCTTTTAAATGCTTCGCCTGTTTTCTCACACAGAAGCGGTTATTTGGAAGAAGTTCCCACTTTTTAACCCGTAAAGACTGGTAATATTTGTACCAATAAGATTCAGCCAAATTAGTTTAACCTTCCACTATTTACTCAGATTGATTGGGTTAAAAGTTGGAAACTCAAGCACTCTGTCCCCTTAAGGGGGCTGGAGGCTGCAGCGCCCCCAAAGTTGGAAACATTTACAAAGATTTGCCACAATCGGGCAAAGATTCAGCCTAAACTCGGGCGGAAATTTCGTAAGTAAGGAATTCCTTATCGGGCGCCTCCTAAATGTCATCTCCCCCTAGGCTCATGCTGTCCTCTGCTTCGAATTCTTTCGCTGAGTATCATTTTCTATTTCAGATGCCGTATCAATCGCGCGAATCTAGGATTTTACCGATCCCGAATTCATAGTAAGTCCGGACATATTTGGGTTTGATTTGATCAGAGGAACAGCAATCCTTCACTACGAATGTACTCTGGGAACTGGAAAAGTATTTGCTAGTTTCCAGATCTTCATTTGGTTTGAGCATTCTAACCTGTGTGGACACATGTGATGTAAGAATGGTCAAAATCTCAGATCATTTAAGATTGAATCGACTTTTGGGATTTTATTGGGACAAATTCCCATTCTCCCACGTAATACTGCCACTGCTTATGAACCAGGCTTAAAAGTTCAAGGGGTATGCAGCTTCCAAGGGTGCACGCTTCGAGCCTAGCCAAAGATATACAATGCCTGCCAAAAGTCTTGGAACACCTCCACTAATTTTGCCTTGTTTTGCGATTTCCCCCGCTCCCCCTTAGAACAATGTTGTTTTGTGGTCTAAAAATCGGGATGACAGGACGATCCACGACTCTGCTGGAATGCTGGGACAATAACCTTCAAAATCAACATTGTTTCGGGGGCGAGGGGGTATTTGAACCTGATGGCTATGGTTAGAAATGCGGATTATGAAGAAATGGCCTTAGTGTTCCAAGGACTTTCGGCAGGCATTGTACCTATTTGCTGAAATTTAGTCCAGACAAACTATTTGGCAATTTTCGTCAAGGCTGAGCTTCTTCACAAATGGAAACATCGTGTGCTCAACGCATCAGTCATTAAAGTTTCTAGTTTTTGATTTGTATAATCATTCAAGCAATTGAGCCAGAACCGAACATACAACTCTGTCACTAAGAGATATCCTCTGGTGATATTGCAAAATGTTTTGCTCTGGCAGGAAATAAGATGGCAAATTTTTCTTCTTTATGCACATTTCAATATAAGAAAACATATCTGCTGTGCGCTTTCGAATTTCTGCAATACCTTGAGTCTTGTAACCGCCCTCCTCATCTGTTGTTTCTAGCTCTTGCTCATATAGTGTAAACAACGCCATTTTCAACATGTAGCTTGAAATTCGCACTGGCCCGTCGATTTGCTTTGGTTTAAGAAGAGACCAAACACTGTTACTCAACAGTACCTTCGCTAAAACGTAGCTGGTTTTTGCAGGTTCTGGGAGTGACAAGAAGATGTTTTTCTCCACGTGTGAATACGAAAGTCGTAGGTATGTCTCGTTTCCTCCCTCAAACGACTTTTGCTCTGGAGCAGGCTTTGATATAACAACCAAGCTTCCAAAGACGCCAGTTGGAACCCTAAGCAACTGTGATCTTTCTTTGACTTTCTTTGGTTTCCAATACTTTGAATGAATAACTGGTGCCAAATCAACAGAGATGGTTAATCCATTATGCTCCTTGCCGGCCCACTTGATAAGAAGATTTGAAACCCACGAAGCACCCATAAGTACTTGTAGTGGTCCACCTTCCCAATAAAAATGCAATGATTCCAATATTTCTGGCTTCGCGAGAACCTCTTGAATCAATTGATAGAGATACGATCCAAAGACATTGGCGATAAGAGCATTGTCACTCTTTCTAAAGATTTTGTTCTTGTCTTCATCTGTTGAATTTTCTTTTGCTTTGATATGCACAAACCCCGGAATAACAGAATCTGCCTCTGAGATGTCACACATCTCACTGACCACATCCATGTATAGTAGATAGTCGAACTCATTCATACTTCCAATTTTCGTTTCTTCGCTCATACTCCCAGATAATGCTGGTGTAAATGCCATCCGTGCATCTCTCTGCTTCACTGCTTCAGCAATTCGATTGATAAGGAGGTCAACCTCGTTTTGAATTACTGCTAAAGTTTGTGTAACAATTACTTTCCCAACACCAGCTGTATTCAATTTGCATGTACAAAATTCGTCAACATTTCTCAATTGATCTTTCAGCTTTGAGACATGGTCTGTCACATTCACATCTTGGTCTACTGGTGCTATGAGCATATAATACAGCATGCGCAATGTTGCTTCTTCGCTCATTTCTGATTGAGTTGCAACTTGAACTGCATGCATACTACCATCTTTATAGTCACAAGGCTTCAGACCAAACGCATCAGTATTTTGTTCCTCCACGGCAGGTGCTTGAAAAATTGCTCTAATATGATCGTGGATATTCTCAATTTCAAGCAGATGATGCAGAGTTCTTCCAAACTTGTCAACAAAGTTTATACGTGCTTCCTTTTCTAACAAAATCTCTACAACTTTTGCATCACTTCTTAAAATTGCAGACGCAAGCGGTGTATACCCATTGACATCTTCTGCTTCGGTGTCTGCACCATATGTTATCATTGCCTCCACCAATTCTTGAATAATACTCGCTGTTGCAGCATCCTGGTCTTCTTTGCTTCTCACGTCTATGCATAGATAATGCATTGGTGTTTCCATGCGGGTTGTTCTTGCATTTATATCTGCACCAAATTTGACAAGAGCTTCCAGCATTCCACATGTAGTAATAGTTGGTCTTGAGGCGAGCCAATGCAATGTGCTTTCTCCTATGTTGTTGATATCATTGATTTCTGCACCAAAGGAAAGGAGCAGTTCTGCAGATTTGATTCTCTTCTGGAGGAATCTCTGCACATTGCCATAAACATCACTAAGAGCAGGAGAGGTATGCCTCGCTATGTTAAGGAGTGGCGTCATTCCGTTTGTGTTTTTGGCATCAGCAGTAGCTCCGTTATCAAGAAGCAACTTTACAACATCATCACAATCTCCAACAAAATGCAGAGGTGTTTGCAAAGCATCATCTACACAGTTAACATCAGCACCTTTATCAATTAGCATTTTCGTTACTTGCACACAAAGTGGTATTTCTGTGCTGTCATGCATTTTCTCGCATTCTTTTGAATGGAATATCTTAACAGAGCCATGCAATGGTTGTGAGCCATACCCAGCAGTTGTATTTACAGATGCCCCAGCATCGAGCAGCATTTTGAATTTCTCAAACTGAAACTGACGCTCTGGCCCAGGTTCCATGAATAACAATTGTAATGGTGTACAGCTCATTTCATCATTCACTTCCAAGTTGGCTCCTTCCTTAATCAAAAGGTTCAAAATTTCTACTCCCACATCTTTATTTACGGCTAAATGCAAAGGTGCTGCCGCAGAATCATATTTGCTTGGAATGTTTACATCACTGCCTTTCTCTATCAAAATTCTGCAAATTTCGAATTGGTTGTTCTTGACTGCGAAATGCAATGGAGTCATACATTCATAATCATGATCATCATCATCATCGTCATCGTCATCATTATGGATAAAATTCTGATTTAGAATGAAACTAGTATCCGTGCATTCATCTAACAACAAGATAATGCTTTCCAAATCTCCTTCTTTGATAATGAGTTTCATGACAGACTTGAAAATAGAAAATTCAACGTATTTTCCCAACGATTCATCTCGTTGCTCTTTGTCTGAAGTTGGTCCATCTTTGATATCAGCTTCAGCCATTATATATCAACTATGACTCTTATGACTGCCTTTATTCTGCCTTCTTACAAGCTCTTGCCTCTTGAATAAATGCTCTGATAGCTATAGACTGATCCGTTCCTGTAAGAAAGCTCGATGTCTCTTTACCGTGAACTTGATCTCTTTACCGTGTGTTCAAACAAGCGTTTGTTTACTGTTTGTTCGCTCTGCCGCCAGTTGATGCCATACAGCCTGCATTCCGGCTTCGCACTGTATAATTTCAATTCAGTGTTTTCTGTATTGCCACTTCTACCTAACGAAAGCATCATTAATACCAGACGTCTAAAACTGCCATCTGCAGTGAAGTAGTTTGCACCCAAATATGGCTGTACTGCAGGCCAAGGCCTGATGTAAACGAGCTGATGACCATGAAAGCGAAACTTCGACCTTGATCTGGTTGGAGGCCAATTACATAATCTCTTTATTTCATTCTCTTTGATTCAAAAGCCTGTATTTGAAACAATAGTGACTGGAACCAAGGATGAATCATGGGAAGAGTTATATGAACCGGGGATTTGTCTTGTTCACAAATTCCCAAAATGTATTCGAATCGATTTACGATTTACTTCCCCTGACTTGATTTGGTCTAGACTCGAATCAATTATTGAACGATTCAGCCAATGACTAGAAAATGCTCATTGTCCGATTATTCTTCTGTCTGGAATTTCCAAGAAATAAATCTTAGCGAGACTATTTGACTTCCTCGAAGATAAGCAGAGTACGCATTTTCACTTTCAGCCGTTTTCTTTGTAGCTGAAGACTTCTGTTATGATACTCATTTGACTGAAAACCCTGGACTTTACCCCAGTTGCCAATATTATGCAGCAAAAGGATACTGTCAAGATTCAAACCATACTGTTTGGTTACAAAAGAATTGTCGGCGCTCTTGTGGATTTTGCCAGAGTGAGTAGAACACATTATTCAGTGTTCCATGATTCTTCTGAGATGGAAATTTCAGTAAAAAGGTATCAATTTTCCAACTTTCAGCTTCGATTAGACTTATTGCCCTGCAAAACCGCCTTACTGAGACAACAACAACAACACCAATTCAGTTAAATTGGCCTTATAAGGAAGAGATTTGTATCATAAGTCTTTCGAAAGAAGCTGTCAGTGTCTTGAAGCTTGATTTCTGGGGATTTCAGAAGGAAAGCATGCCAGTTGTTTTGTAGGAAGAATGCAAAAGTTTTGCCTCATTGAGCAAAGTTTATTTGTAAAATGTACTATCTCTCATCATGTACCGATTCTAATGAATTCTAGTCTACTGTTATGCTGCTAGTAAGGCCAACTTACCTGTATATCTACTTGACTGTGGTTGGGCCAGGTTTTGAATTGAAGAACTAAATATCGGGTGAGTGCGAGTCAAAGAAAGTTTGCACATATCGCCGACCGTGAAATGAAAATTATGTCGCCGATATTCAAAACCAAATTGTTAATCTATGACTCAAAGGCCAACTTAGATGTTGAAAGTTTCTTTGGTAAAATCAGTCATACATCGTTATAGAATAAAGACCACCTGAAGCAGTTTAAAAGGGGATCTTTATCGTTTACTTCATCGTTACAGAGGATCCAACGTTTTACCGTTTTACCGAATCTTCAAAATGTTTAAAACAGTCTTGAAAATGTTTCTTTTCTTTGTTTTTCAGTACCTCCGGGAATCGAGCACATTACCCAACCTGCTTTTGTAAGCAATCTTGCAGACATTAACATGAGCCTTTATTCTCATGTAATAAGGACACTTGAAGTCCCTTCAACAGAGAGGTGTCTTAAAAGGTGCTGGAAACTTACAAGGCGAAGAAAGTTGTCAAAGAATCCAAAGTGCTTTTCTGTAACATTGAAATGCGAAGGACGAGAGGTAACAGAACTTGTGAGTTGAATTCTAGTACAAAACAATGGAATGGAGATTCTTTTCGAAAGCGAGATTCGTTCATTTATTATGAAATGCTTGAAAACTGACACAACTAAAATGCAACTTACGGTGTGTCTGTAGCTACGTACATCTACGCTGTAGATGTGTTATAAGTGACAATCAAAAGCAAATGCCTTGGCAAATGCTAGCAAAATTCATCGTTTTGAGAAAAAACAGACAATTTGCAGCCCAAAGATCCAAAGATTGGACTATATTTGTGTCTTTTCCAGCGCAAAATCAGGGAATCAACAGGTGCATAGGGAAACAAGGAAAGAGCAGAGTCAAAGATTGAAACGTTTTGTGTTAACCTTGTACTCAAGTTTATGTTGCTAGTGCATTTGGCATCATATGATTATACAATCTATACTTATTCTAATCCAAGCAGCTCAGCTACCATACCGAGTTTCCCTACGAAATGCCCCTGCGAGGAAATCTTCCATTATAGAATATTTGAAACAGAGGGAACTTCAGAGAGTTTATGATCCAATCCTGCAAGTTCGAAGTCAAAAACCTAGGAGTGTGCAGGGGAAGAGGGGGTAGAAGGTACATAGCATGCTAAGGGTACGGGCATGTGCCACCAGGTGGGTTTTGAGCCCAAAATTCTCTAAACAAGTGTCCCTTTTCGGCAGATTCTCCTTAAACATAGTTGGATAAGTTATCCAGAAATTGGCAAAAAATATTCAAAAATGGGTGGTTTTTCGTCAAAATTCATCATAAAAGTGGGTATGACAGCAACCTTCGGTAATTAGAAGAGGATACGTTTTAGAAGAGGGTACGTTTTAGAAAACCGGGTGGTAAACCCCTTTCCATCTGCAAATCATGTACCCCCCTCGGGGCTGTCTGACGTATTTTAGAGTAAATCGAATTTAGGAGCGGTGGATGAACATTTCATAAGGCAAATCACTGTTTACAGCTCTTCAAGTACGAGTTGGTTGCTAGAAACATTTCACCTTTAGAGTGTTCTGTAAAATTTAATAAGATGAAAAGACTTCTTTGTTTGCAACATCAAAGATGCTAATGTGTCTGAGAAAGTCAATTTGTGGTTGTTGTTCTCATCATCCAAGAGGGCAAGTTGGTTTTTGGTCATCATTTTTCCATTTCTCACCTTCAAGGAAAGCTGTTCTTCAAAGTTGTAGAAAATAGTCATGTAGCCATTTTCAGTAGCGACTATCTTACCGATTTGTCTATATCATAAAGCTGTTACCTTTCCTTCCGTAATTATCAAACATTATATACATAATACAATTCCTACAATGTTTATACAACGATCAAAACTTCCCATAAAATCTAGTGAGCAATATATAAACTGTTGGAAGCTGTAAAGTTCTACAGCCAATTTTGACAAATAAGTGTTCTTACATCAATACAGAAGTCATCGAACAATTTGCATCATTCGGTATTATTATGACATCGGTATCTGTAACCCTATTTCATCCTTGAAAGTCCACCTTCTTCTCACATCTCCCACGCCAGGCTGAGAAACTCATTAAATAAATGTTGCTTTAGCGTCAGGCTGCGGTTTCTTCATGTCGATTAGCATGCAACTGCATTTTCTGATGATCTGCACAAAGGCAATTTGAACTTTTGATGATGGGTGCTCAGGGCATTGCAAAAACACGGCTCTCATTTCTTCCTTTTCCGGTCTGCATGCAAACGAGACAACCTCGTCATGATCTCTCGTCGGCAGATAGTAAGACAAACATTCCCCCAAGCACATTTTATTGGGAATTGATCGACTTATGCAGTTTGGTTTGCTGACTGTTTGGTTGAATAACTTGCTTTGACACCAAGTTGATCCTCGCAGGGAATACTCTTCTTGAAACTCGTCCATCTGTGGCTCCAGTGATACTGAGTAGTTGCCAAGTAGCAATGCGATAAACAGCATCAACAACATGTTGAAGTTTCTTTTCGGATACTGCAAATCAAAGTTAGAAATTACTCTGTCGTTCTACTCTCTTTTAACTTGTCGAAGATTACACTTTACAGCTTACTAGAACCCCTTTCAGAATGCCCTACATCGACGAAGAGCTAGCAAAATAACAACACAAATTTGCAAAACAAATTTTTAAATTGAAATTTAGTTGGGTTGGGTACTATGCCCAAGACAGATTCAAAAGAAACTTCCCCTTTTTGCGTCAGACTTGAAATTTTCGGAATGTACGATATTCATTGGGCCAGCCTCCAAAATGTTTAGAGTTGCGTTGTAGGTAAGATTTATAGCATCATTTGCTTAGGCAACATATTGATCTCGTGTTTTTTAGCTATTTCCTCTGCAGAGCATTTCCTGAAAAAAGATCGGAGGGGGGGGGGTAACTTAGTACTTTTCATGGTACGGGGACGTGCCATTTTTTAGGGGTACTTTTTTCAAACCGTTACGGAATTATGGGTAGCATTTTCACAATTTTTAGACATTTAACGGAATTATGGGTGTCTTTTTCAGGGGATTTTTCATAATTTCCGGAATCATGGCCCAGATTTTCATTCGATTTACGGAATTATGACCCTAAAATCCACCAGAATTTACGGAATTATGGGTACCAATTTTTCGGGCAAAATGGCACGTCCCTGTCAGAAAATAGGTCGAGATACCCCCCCGTGCCACCTTTGCAATCATATAAGGTGACATTACAACTACTTTGAAATTGCATATCTTAAACGGCTTGATATGCTAATGAAAGATGACCAGAAGCAACTTCTTTGCAAAAAATTTGTTGCTTTTTCAACAGGTTTCCATCATGAACGGCTTATAGAGAATTCAAAAAAGTTAAACTATTTGCGTTCGTCTTAATCAGTACACTGCACTTTTTGAAGGAGCTTTCGAACCATCGTTGATCCTTCCTGAAACTATCACGTTAGAAAACTCGAGCAAAATGAGCTAATTTCTTATTCGAGGTGAAAAGCAAACATTGAGGTTCCGCTGAATTGTGCCTCTAACCATTCCTAGTAGATAACTATGGGACAACTGACGAACACATGGAGGCCAAAACATCTTATCACAGAGAATCACATAAAGAACAAAGTTGTTTTGCTTCCTGCCTCACTCATAGCCAGCAAGTTTGTCGATGCTTTCATGAACTGAACATTGATTATAGTATGACATGGCAAAAAGACGCTGAAACGATCGAAGAAACCTTACCTGCATCTTAGTTTATTTTTTCACTCCTGCAATCGTATTCTTCGGATTGTGATAAAAGCAATCATTTTACATCGAAGCAACCAGTGTTTGTGATCAAATGAAAAACTTTCATGATTTTTGGGGTGTTTGCCACTTTTCTCAATTATCAAATTCTCATTTGTTTGATTTATTACTTCCCGAAAAAGAATTGATCGATTTGTAATTCTTCGTCATGAGAAAATCGTTCTTCGGCTCCTGAAAATATTAATTGGTCTGCTTGTGGGCAGATCAAAAGAAAGAAATGATGAGAAATAGTCATCAAATTTCTGTCAATTATCTTTCGAGTCTGTTTATCAGATATCAAAGTGATAGGTTGGCAATAGTGATACTTATTCAATTTTTGATGATTTCGCAACTGATAAAAATGACTTGTACAGAATCATTAGTTAAAGAGCCACTGTCACCCAGGCTCCTCTGCGGGCTTACTGCAAAATTTTAAATGGTCTAACAATGAAATTGAGCTATCCCACTTTTTAGCTGTAGAGGAGGATGGAAATTAAGATTCTTGTCAGATTGGTACCCCTTGGAAAAGAGTCATTACTTAGCAGCCACCCCCTCGGAAATGGCACTTTAAAGCGATGATCCCCTTGGAAATTATAAACAAATTGCGTGTGAAAAGGGGGTAGCTTGCACAACCTACCTGGAAATCTTTGTGAATGCGCATTAGCCCCTGGAAAATGTTTGTTAAAGTATTTTTCTCATTAAGGATTTTTGACCACCCAAGAATTTTCTTTTGAAGGTCCCCCTAGAATTTCACTTCCATCCCTCTGTACGGAGTAAAAATGGAATAGCCCATTTTGCCTAAGAAGGAAAATATGGTTCCTCATTGCAGTGGTTGTAACATACAGAAAAGTTTCATTTTAGTTCACTATTCTATCAACTAATTCGTAGCCTGTATTCCAGAATCTGGGGTACAGGCTACTAATCTGATGCATAAAAAGTCTGTAACTACAAAGATCCCTTGATGACAATGAACGCCACACTATTTACTGCTTCCGTGTGACATCAAAAGGCTTCTTTTGAAAGAAATCAGCCGTTTCCTGTTGATAAGATCATAGATGTGTTCGACCCTAGCTACCAAAGCCCTAGAAAACAGAGAAGGAGAAATAAAGGCAGAGAACTTTTTTCCACCACATGAAGCTTTTGTGAGACTTGGGATAACTGCGAGAAAAAATTAGAACTTGGTCAGAAACCGCAATTAAGAAACCATTTTAAGAAACTTTTAAGGCGAATTTGTCTGAAATGCCTCCAATTTATAAGAATCATCTTTGGAGTACCATCAGCCACTTCGTCTCTTTAACTTCGTTTCTTCTCATTGCTTCAGTCCAGAGAAGCAAAGTTTAGAATATTTCCCCCCACTTCTTTGGATCAAATCAAAATTCAAATTTCAGAGAAATGCTACTGAAAGTACAAAACCTTCCAGAAGGCAACACTTATAAGATATAAACCTGCTGGTGCAATGAACTGAATAAGAGCTCTGAGGTTGATCCAAAGGACTCCAATTGAAAATTCTTGCTGGCATTTAAAGTATTTTTATGGGGCTCCTAGTTAATGTTGCAAGACGCCAGTGGCGCCGCCAGGATTTTTTATTGGAGGGGCAAAATAGGACGGGGTCTGGGGCGGAGCCCCAGAAAATTTTCTTAGACCACACCCTCTACCTTGGCCATAGATGCGACCAGTGCCCTTTTCAAAGACTGAAATAAAGATTAAATGAGTCTGTTAAACAACACAAGTAGGGTACAACATTGTTCACGATTAGAAAATGACGTCCAACCGGAGACCGACCGTCCAACCTTTGGATCCCCAAATAATTCAGTGACCAATTTACAGCACGCCACTCTGTCATGAAATCTGTCACAAGGCTATCGTGTACTCTCAGATTCAGAAATATGAAGTAATATTCATGGTTTGTGAAAAAGAGGCCATCAGGCTATGCAGAAACTTCAAAACCCAGTAAATACTGGGGGCAAAGCCCACAGAAAAATTTTTGTAGATTCACTCTTTACTTTGGCCTAGAACACTTCTACCGATAACATTTCAGCCTGTGCTGCATTGGAATTGTTGATCACTTCGCAACAGTTATTTGAATTAGCATCTCCCGTAAAATTTTTAAGCATGATATTCTTTGGCTTAGAATGCCTATATCCTACATGCAATCTTCACGAAGACCAAAGGGGAAACCTTCGCAATCTTGTAACAATTTCAATGGATCACCTCCGCAGGAAAATTTTTGCGCACACACACTTTACTTTCTCCTAGAACGATCCCTAACGGTCTTCACAGCCCAACTTCCAAGGCCTCAAAAAATGTAAGTCTTGGACAATGTTATGATAGTTTGTCTACAGAAGTTCTCTAAGAGTCAACTTATGCTATGGCTTAGAAGAAGTCTCCCGGTCACTTTCCAGAATTTCGGCGAAAGATTCTTACCATGCACCACCTACGCAACTACCAAACTTCTTTCTCCTCGTTCGTGAAAAAGATCTTGACTTACGTCCTCAATAAGCTATTTTAATGAGATATGCGAACTTGGAGCGTACGTAGAACGGGAACCTGGGGGCTTCGCCATGAGAAAAATTTCGAGTCAATGGCGTACAGATCGAGGGAAATGCAATCGAGGTGGCAAGATTGTAGAATCTTGTTCTCGTACAAGTTATAATTGCCAAGATCATCGGCCTTACCCCTCCCCCGAAATTTTTACGCTGGAATTAGGAGAATTAGAAAAATGGTCCTGGAGAACATTGGAGGGGCGGCCGCCCCCCCTTGCCCCCCCTTCCCGGCGCTTCTGCAAGACGCATACTTCAAATATCTACGTGAGAAAATGTGCTTCTTTGGGTGACGTTAGCATTTCAACAATCAGTAGCATGAGAAAAATTAATAAAAATCAGCATTCTAATTTGTTTGCTGGCATAAATGTAACAGTATCAATGGTTCTAGACACCTCCGTTTAAGTACACGTTTTTTTATAAGAAACTTGGATCACGTCATAGTACTTAAAGTTTCTTAATTTCACATGAAATTTTGTCAATTTTAGTATTAAAAGTTTCTAAATTGGTTTCTTATTTTTTGAATGCAGAATTATCAATGTGGTCACTAAGACTGCGGCAAATATGTTTCTTGACATTTAAAGTATCGTAGAGGAATCTGTTATGTTGAAAATACAAATGGTTAGATAATATTGCTCAAGAATAAAGGTTCCCGGACAAGATATGAATCTCCCAGTACAAAATTCTCTTATCTGAAACATCCGCTGAAACTGGCGAACCCTGTGGAGAAATTTGAGAAATTTTTTCTACGACTAAACAGTTCCCCGTCTATAATCATGCCATCATCGATACATAAATGGCGGAGCTCCCCGATGATAATTTGACCATTGAACATATCTAGGACCACTCACTGGGGCATTTAGACAGGGTTGTGTTAGAACGCTCTTCCAGCCTTCGAAAGCCAAGAAGCTTCCAACGATTCGTGATTATTCCTTTTTTTCTTGGTTCCAAATTTCATGTTTTACATTTTTCATGCGAAGAAATGACACAGACTCTGATTCAGAGTCTAGTGATCCTGTTCAATATTTGTTCACCACTGGAATTGTGGAATTGGGTTGGTTGGCGATCATGGGCCCATTAAGGCGAAGCTTGTCAGTGTGGAACAGCCACTTTTAAACAAAACAAAATATCTAGCTCGAGCATGGATATAGACAGACGCTGCAAGTGTGCTGATATGCTTATGCAGTCCCTCCGCAGCCACGCAGAAGCATGCTCACACACGTGATGCATCTCTATTTACCGATGCTACTAAAGCCGAAGTAACAGCTATTTTTCAGATCAGATCAAACTCAATCCATGTGTAATCTATGAATTGAATGGACCCTGAGATGATAATGGCACGCGGTCACCTCAGTTGGCTCCAACAGGCGTAAATTTTTGACTCACCTGCTTGTAGACGAGGTTGAGCCACCTGCTCTTTTCTTACTGCTAAAGTTTTCTCTCAAGTTTTGCAATGCTGATGCTTCTATAGAAAAAACAACCTGAGTACACACGTCTTCTCGGGTAAAAGCATTAGTCGAAAAGGGCAAGTACAGAAAGAGACAACTGCAGCTACTACTTTGTTAATCTTATCATCCCATTTTGAAGTAAATGAGGAATGATTTCTCACCAAAGCCGTCTGGTTAGAGGTCTGGATTGGAACGAGTCTCCCTTTCGCTACGAGGCCTATTAAGAATGGGACATCTTTGTGGCTATCGTTCCTACTTGCAAAGGAATTAAAAGGCTCAAACAACCAACAGCATGTTTTGAAGCAGCTCCGTCCTTGGCAGCTTCATCTATGCCATTTATCAAAACAACCACTCTCTCTTTTTTTCCTTTTCTGATAGGCCTCTTGCTATTCTAAAAATAGGCTCTAAAGCCAACAATATTTTACTATTTTACAAAAGAGTATGGGTCGAGTGATACTTCTATACATTTTCATACGAAATGTTGAGTAGCCTCGGGGGAGGTTTATCTTTTGTTTGGATTCGAAAATTCCACAAAACAACATGTATTAAAGATCTATTCATGAGCATGTTAATAATGTGAAGTGGTCCTATCATTTACGTAAAGACAAAAGTGTAGCGAAAGGACAGACGTAATTGTTTGGGGATGTCCGTAGATCCACGCAGATAATTATGAGATTGATGACTGTTCCTGGTAACTGCTATTTATGTCATTACGCCCAAATGAACTGTGTTATTCGTAGCCTTAGGGATGCCATTAATTATATTACATAAAATATATAAATGTCAAATATATGATGAATGGATGGTAGGTTTTCCTTATCTCTTGTCTGAATAGCAGCGGCATTCAGTGTCTTTAAAGGGCGTTTGTAAACCAATATCCTTTGAAGGCAGACTGCAATTCAGATTGTCCGAAAGTCAAATTTTCTCAGTTTTTCAATCAAATTTGGTCTACCACAGTGAAGAACGAGCGGTGCGAATCACTTCTCAAAATATTGTTCTTGATTTTCGTGATTTTGAATTCACATGATTTTTATTGACTTTTTCTTGTGATTTTAGTGATCTTAGTAACTATTTTGTGCGATTTTGCAGTAATTTTTCAACAATTTGGTGATTTTGATGATTTTCATTTGATTATTATGTGATTTTTGTAATTTTTGTTTTGATTTTTTTGTGATTTCAAGAAAGATGCACGAAGACAAATCAGTGATTTCCCCCTCACCTCGGTGCAGCAGTTTAAGCTGATTGAAATGTTAGAGAACAACAAAACTGAAGTAAAATTTAACACTGCAGTGTAGACTGATGGATTCCACTTAGGCCAAAAACTCCTTTGCTTGCATTACCCTAGCAAAATATCATGAAAGAAATTTTGCTGGTACAACCAGGGGAGAAGATACAATTCGTCCACGACATCTACATCTGAGATGTGAAATCAGTCAAGATCTATTGTTGAAAACATGTACTACTGTGATCTGTTAAACTGCTGGCATAGTCCATGAATAAAAAAAACAACGATTGAATAGGTGTGGGAAGCCATCAGGATATCACAGATATCGAAAAGAAGTCAATCGAATAGATGTGAGAATTCATCCCAGAATCTGGGATGCTTGAAAACATGTACTACTGTGATCTGTTAAACTGCTGGCATAGTCCATGAATCAAAAAAACAACGATTGAATAGGTGTGGGAAGCCATCAGGATATCACAGATATCGAAAAGAAGTCAATTGAATGGATGTGAGAATTCATCCCAGAATCTGGGATGCTTGAAAACATGTACTACTGTGATCTGTTAAACTGCTGGCATAGTCCATGAATCAAAAAAACAACGATTGAATAGGTGTGGGAAGCCATCAGGATATCACAGATATCGAAAAGAAGTCAATTGAATAGATGTGAGAATTCATCCCAGAATCTGGGATGCTTGAAAACATGTACTACTGTGATCTGTTAAACTGCTGGCATAGTCCATGAATAAAAAAAACAACGATTGAATAGGTATGGGACGCCATCAGGATATCACAGATATCAATAGAAGTCAATTGAATAGATGTGAGACTTCATTCAAGAATCTGGGATGCTTACAAACATGTACTACAATGATCTGTTGAACTGTTTTAATGGTCCATGAATAAAAAACATTCGCTTGAATAGGTGTGGGAAGCCATCAGGATATCACAGATATCAAATAGAAGTCGATTGAATAGATGTGAGACTTCAGTCAAGAATCTGGGATGCTTACAAACATGTACTACAATGATCTGTTGAACTGTTTTAGTAGTCCATGAATAAAAATACATCGTTTGAATGGGTGTAGGAAGCCGTCAGGATATCACAGATATCAAATAGAAGTCAATTGAATAGATGTGAGAACTCATCCCAGATTCTGGGATGCTTAAAAACATGTACTACTATGACCTGTTGAACCGATGGAGTAGTCAATGCATCAAAAAACATCGATTGAATGTTTTGTGGAAGCCATCAGGACATCACAGATATCGAATAGATATGAATTGAAGAGATATGAGAATTCATCCCAGAATCTGCGATGCTTAAAAACATGTACTACTATGATCTGTTGAAACAATGGAGTAGTCAATGCATCAAAAGACATCGATTGAAAGGGTTGTAGAAGTCATCAGGATATCACAAATATCGAAAAGAAGTCAATTGAATAGATGTGAGAATTCATCCCAGAATCTGGGATGCTTGAAAACATGTACTACTGTGATCTGTTAAACTGCTGGCATAGTGCATGAATAAAAAAAACAACGATTGAATAGGTGTGGGACGCCATCAGGATATCACAGATATCAATAGAAGTCAATTGAATAGATGTGAGACTTCATTCAAGAATCTGGGATGCTTACAAACATGTACTACAATGATCTGTTGAACTGTTTTAATGGTCCATGAATAAAAAACATTCGCTTGAATAGGTGTGGGAAGCCATCAGGATATCACAGATATCAAATAGAAGTCGATTGAATAGATGTGAGACTTCAGTCAAGAATCTGGGATGCTTACAAACATGTACTACAATGATCTGTTGAACTGTTTTAGTAGTCCATGAATAAAAATACATCGTTTGAATGGGTGTAGGAAGCCGTCAGGATATCACAGATATCAAATAGAAGTCAATTGAATAGATGTGAGAACTCATCCCAGATTCTGGGATGCTTAAAAACATGTACTACTATGACCTGTTGAACCGATGGAGTAGTCAATGCATCAAAAAACATCGATTGAATGTTTTGTGGAAGCCATCAGGACATCACAGATATCGAATAGATATGAATTGAAGAGATATGAGAATTCATCCCAGAATCTGCGATGCTTAAAAACATGTACTACTATGATCTGTTGAAACAATGGAGTAGTCAATGCATCAAAAGACATCGATTGAAAGGGTTGTAGAAGTCATCAGGATATCACAAATATTGAATATAAGTCAATTGAATAGATGTGAGAATTCATCACAGAATCTGGGATGGTTAAAAACATGTACTACCATGATCACATTAACTGATGGAATAGTCAATGAATCAAAAAACAACGATTGAATTGCTGTGGGAAGTCATCAGGATATCACAGATATCAAATAGAAGTCAATTCAATAGATTTGAGAGTTCATCCCAGAATCTGGGATGCTTAAAAACATATACTACTATGGTCTGTTGAACTGATGGAATAGTCCATGAATAAAAAAACATCGATTGAATAGGTGTGGGAGGTCATAAGGATATCACAGATGTTTCATTTAATTTCATTTCATTTAATTTAGGGAGGGTTGCCCTTCAACAAAGTTGTTTTCAAGGGGTCCTCAGATATCGAATAGAAGTCAATTCAATAGGTGTAAGAAATCATCCCAGAATCTGGGATGCTTAAAAACATGTACTACTGTGATCTGTAAAACTGCTGGCATAGTCCATGAATCAAAAAACACCGATTGAATAGGTGTGGGAAGCCATCAGGATATCACAGATATCGAATAGAAATCAATTCAATAGTTGTGAGAATTCATCCCAGAATCTGGGATGCTTGAAAACATTTACTACTGTGATCTGTTAAACTGCTGGCATAGTCGATGAATCAAAATAACAACGATTGAATAGGTGTGGGAAGCCATCAGGATATCACAGATATCGAAAAGAAGTCAATTGAATAGATGTGAGCAATCATCCCAGAATCTGGGATGCTTAAAAACATGTACTACTGTGATCTGTAAAACTGCTGGCATAGTCCATGAATCAAAAAACAACGATTGAATTGGTGTGGGAAGCCATCAGGATATCACAGATATCGAATAGAAGTCAATTCAATAGATGTGAGAATTCATCCCAGAATCTGGGATGTTTAAAAACATCTACTGCTATGATCTGTTGAACTGATTGAATAGTCCATGAATCAAAAAACACCGATTGAATAGGTGTGGGAAGCCATCAGGATATCACAGATATCGAATAGAAATCAATTCAATAGTTGTGAGAATTCATCCCAGAATCTTGGATGCTTGAAAACATTTACTACTGTGATCTGTTAAACTGCTGGCATAGTCGATGAATCAAAATAACAACGATTGAATAGGTGTGGGAAGCCATCAGGATATCACAGATATCGAAAAGAAGTCAATTGAATAGATGTGAGCAATCATCCCAGAATCTGGGATGCTTAAAAACATGTATTGCAGTGATCTGTTAAACTGATGGAAAAGTCCATCAATACAAAAACATCGCTGGAATATGTGTGCTTAAAATCGCCAGAATGTGGGATGCTTAAAAACATATACTACTATGATCTGTTTAAGTGATGGAATAGTTCATAAATCAAAAAAATCGATCGAATAGATGTGTAAAGCCATCTGGATATCACAGATATCGAATAAAAGTCAATTCAATAGATTTGAGAATTCATCCCAGAATCTGGGATGCTTTAAAACATGTACTACTATGACCTGTTGAACCGATGGAGTAGTCCATGCATCAAAAAACATTGATTGAATGGGTTGTGGAAGCTATCAGGACATCCCAGATATGGAATAGAAGTGAATTGAAGAAATACGAGAATTCATCCCAGAATCTGCGATGCTTAAAAACATGTACTACTATGATCTGTTGAACAGATGGAGTAGTCCATGCATCAAAAAACATTGATTGAATGGGTTGTGGAAGCTATCAGGACATCCCAGATATGGAATAGAAGTGAATTGAAGAAATACGACAATTAATCCCAGAATCTGCGATGCTTAAAAACATGTACTACTATGATCTGTTGAGCAGATGGAGTAGTCAATGCATCAAAAAACATCGATTGAAGGGGTTGTGCAAGTCATCAGGATATCACAAATATTGAATATAAGTCAATTGAATAGATGTGAGAATTCATCACAGAATCTGGGATGGTTAAAAACATGTGCTACCATGAAATCTTTAACTGATGGAATAGTCAATGAATCAAAGAACATCGATTGAATTGCTGTAGAAAGTCATCAGGATAGCACAGATATCAAATAGAAGTCAATTCAATAGATGTGAGAGTTAATCCTAGAATCTGAGATGCTTAAAAACATGTACTACTATGATCTGTTGAACTAATGGAATAGTCCATGAATCAAAAAAATCGATTGAATAGGTGTGGGAAACCATCAGGATATCACAGATATCGAATAGCAGTCAATTCAATAGATGTGAGAATTCATCCCAGAATCTGTGATGCTTGAAAACATGTACTACTGTGATCTGTTGAGCTAATGGAATAGTCCATAAATCAAAAAAATCGATTAAATAGGTGTGGGAAACCATCAGGATATTACAGATATCGAATACAAGTCAATTCAATAGATATGAGAATTCATCCCAGAATCTGGGATGTTTAAAAACATGTACTACTATGATCTGTTGAACTAATGGAATAGTTCATGAATCAAAAAAATCGATTGAATAAATGTGGGAAGCCATCAGGATATCACAGATATCGAATAGAAGTCAATTCAATAGATGTGAGAATTCATCCCAGAATCTGGGATGCTTGAAAACATGTACTACTGTGATCTGTTAAACTGCTGGCATAGTCCATGAATCAAAATAACAACGATTGAATAGGTGTTGGAAGCCATCAGGATATCACAAATATCGAATAGAAGTCAATTCAATAGATGTGAGAATTCATCCCAAAATCTGGGATGCTTGAAAACATGTACTACTGTGATCTGTTAAACTGCTGGCATAGTCCATGAATCAAAAATAACAACGATTGAATATGTGTGGGAAGCCATGAGGATATCACAGATATCGAAAAGAAGTCAATTGAATAGATGTGAGAATTCACCCCAGAATCTGGGATGCTTAAAAACATGTATTGCAGTGATCTGTTAAACAGATGGAATAGTCCATCAATACAAAAACATCGCTTGGATAGGTGTGCTTAAAATCGCCAGAATGTGGGATGCTTAAAAACATACACTACTATCATCTGTTGAAGTGATGGAATAGTTCATTAATCAAAAAAATCGATTGAATAGATGTGGGAAGCCATCTGGATATCACAGATATCGAATAGAAGTCAATTCAATAGATGTGAGAATTCATCCCAGAATCTAGGATGCTTAAAAACATGTACTACTATGATCTGTTGAACTAATGGAATAGTCCATGAATAAAAAAATCGTTTGAATAGGTGTGGGAAACTATCCGGATATCACAGATATCGAATAGAAGTCAATTCATTAGATGTGAGAATTTATCCCAGAATCTGGGATGGTTAAAAACATGTGCTACCATGATCTCTTTAACTGATGGAATAGTCAATGAATCAAAAAAACATCGATTGAATTGGTGTGGGAAGCCATCAGGATATCACAGATATCGAATAGAAGTCAATTCAATAGATGTAAGAATTCATCCCAGAATCTGGGATGCTTGAAAACATGTACTACTGTGATCTGTTAAACTGCTGGCATTGTCCATGAATCAAAAATAACAACGATTGAATAGGTGTGGGAAGCCATGAGGATATCACAGATATCGAAAAGAAGTCAATTGAATAGATGTGAGAATTCACCCCAGAATCTGGGATGCTTAAAAACATGTATTGCAGTGACCTGTTAAACAGATGGAATAGTCCATCAATACAAAAACATAGCTTGGATAGGTGTGCTTAAAATCGCCAGAATGTGGGATGCTTAAAAACATACACTACTATGATCTGTTGAAGTGATGGAATAGTTCATGAATCAAAAAAATCGATTGAATACATGTGGGAAGCCATCTGGATATCACAGATATCGAATAGAAGTCAATTAATTAGATGTGAGAATTCATCCCAGAATCTAGGATGCTTAAAAACATGTACTACTATGATCTGTTGAACTAATGGAATAGTCCATGAATAAAAAAATTGTTTGAATAGGTGTGGGAAACTATCAGGATATCACAGATATCGAATAGAAGTCAATTCAATAGATATGAGAATTCATCCCAGAATCTGGGATGGTTAAAAACATGTGCTACCATGATCTGTTGAACTAATGGAATAGTTCATGAATCAAAAAACAACGATTGAGTAGGTGTGGGAAGCCATCATAATATCACAGATATCGAATGGAAATCAATTCAATATATGTGAGAATTCATCCCAGAATCTGGGATGCTTGAAAACATGTACTACTGTGATCTGTTAAACTGCTGGCATAGTCCATGAATCAAAATAACAACGATTGAATAGGTGTGGGAAGCCATCAGGATATCACAGATATCGAATAAAAGTCAATTCAATAGATGTGAGAATTCATCCCAGAATCTGGGATGCTTGAAAACATGTACTACTGTGATCTGTTAAACTGCTGGCATTGTCCATGAATCAAAAATAACAACGATTGAATAGGTGTGGGAAGCCATGAGGATATCACAGATATCGAAAAGAAGTCAATTGAATAGATGTGAGAATTCACCCCAGAATCTGGGATGCTTAAAAACATGTATTGCAGTGACCTGTTAAACAGATGGAATAGTCCATCAATACAAAAACATAGCTTGGATAGGTGTGCTTAAAATCGCCAGAATGTGGGATGCTTAAAAACATACACTACTATGATCTGTTGAAGTGATGGAATAGTTCATGAATCAAAAAAATCGATTGAATACATGTGGGAAGCCATCTGGATATCACAGCTATCGAATAGAAGTCAATTAATTAGATGTGAGAATTCATCCCAGAATCTAGGATGCTTAAAAACATGTACTACTATGATCTGTTGAACTAATGGAATAGTCCATGAATAAAAAAATTGTTTGAATAGGTGTTGGAAACTATTAGGATTTCACAGATATCGAATAGAAGTCAATTCATTAGATGTGAGAATTCATCCCAGAATCTGGGATGGTTAAAAACATGTGCTACCATGATCTGTTGAACTAATGGAATAGTCCATGAATAAAAAAATTGTTTGAATAGGTGTGGGAAACTATCAGGATATCACAGATATCGAATAGAAGTCAATTCACTAGATGTGAGAATTCATCCCAGAATCTGGGATGGTTAAAAACATGTGCTACCATGATCTCTTTAACTGATGGAATAGTCAATGAATCAAACAACATCGATTGAATTGCTGTGGGAAACCATCAGGATATCACAGATATCGAATAGAAGTCAATTCAATAGATGTGAGAATTCATCCTAGAATCTGGGATGCTTGAAAACATGTACTACTGTGATCTGTTAAACTGCTGGCATAGTCCATTAATCAAAATAACAACAATTGAATAGGTGTGGGAGGCCATCAGGATATCACAGATATCGAAAAGAAGTCAATTGAATAGATGTGAGAATTCATCCCAGAATCTGGGATGCTTAAAAACATGTATTACTATGATCTGTTGAAGTGATGGAATAGTCCATGAATAAAAAAACATCGATTGAACAGGTGTGGGAAGTCATAAGGATATCACAGATGTTTCATTTAATTTCATTTCATTTAATTTAGGGAGGGTTGCCTTTCAACAAAGTTGTTTTCAAGGGGTCCTCAAATATCGAATGGAAGTCAATTCAATGGGTGTAAGAAATCATCCCAGAATCTGGGATGCTAAAAAACATGTACTACTCTGATCTGTTGAACCAATTTGAATAGTCCATGAATAAAACAATCAATTGAATAGGTGTGGGAAACCATCAGAATATCACAGATAACGAATAGAAGTCAAATCAATAGATGTGAGAATTCATCACAGAATCTGGGATGTTTAAAAACATCTACTGCTATGATCTTTTAAACTGCTGGCATAGTCCATGAATCAAAAATAACAACGATTGAATATGTGTGGGAAGCCATGAGGATATCACAGATATCGAAAAGAAGTCAATTGAATAGATGTGAGAATTCACCCCAGAATCTGGGATGCTTAAAAACATGTATTGCAGTGATCTGTTAAACAGATGGAATAGTCCATCAATACAAAAACATCGCTTGGATAGGTGTGCTTAAAATCGCCAGAATGTGGGATGCTTAAAAACATACACTACTATCATCTGTTGAAGTGATGGAATAGTTCATTAATCAAAAAAATCGATTGAATAGATGTGGGAAGCCATCTGGATATCACAGATATCGAATAGAAGTCAATTCAATAGATGTGAGAATTCATCCCAGAATCTAGGATGCTTAAAAACATGTACTACTATGATCTGTTGAACTAATGGAATAGTCCATGAATAAAAAAATCGTTTGAATAGGTGTGGGAAACTATCCGGATATCACAGATATCGAATAGAAGTCAATTCATTAGATGTGAGAATTTATCCCAGAATCTGGGATGGTTAAAAACATGTGCTACCATGATCTCTTTAACTGATGGAATAGTCAATGAATCAAAAAAACATCGATTGAATTGGTGTGGGAAGCCATCAGGATATCACAGATATCGAATAGAAGTCAATTCAATAGATGTAAGAATTCATCCCAGAATCTGGGATGCTTGAAAACATGTACTACTGTGATCTGTTAAACTGCTGGCATTGTCCATGAATCAAAAATAACAACGATTGAATAGGTGTGGGAAGCCATGAGGATATCACAGATATCGAAAAGAAGTCAATTGAATAGATGTGAGAATTCACCCCAGAATCTGGGATGCTTAAAAACATGTATTGCAGTGACCTGTTAAACAGATGGAATAGTCCATCAATACAAAAACATAGCTTGGATAGGTGTGCTTAAAATCGCCAGAATGTGGGATGCTTAAAAACATACACTACTATGATCTGTTGAAGTGATGGAATAGTTCATGAATCAAAAAAATCGATTGAATACATGTGGGAAGCCATCTGGATATCACAGATATCGAATAGAAGTCAATTAGTTAGATGTGAGAATTCATCCCAGAATCTAGGATGCTTAAAAACATGTACTACTATGATCTGTTGAACTAATGGAATAGTCCATGAATAAAAAAATTGTTTGAATAGGTGTGGGAAACTATCAGGATATCACAGATATCGAATAGAAGTCAATTCAATAGATATGAGAATTCATCCCAGAATCTGGGATGGTTAAAAACATGTGCTACCATGATCTGTTGAACTAATGGAATAGTTCATGAATCAAAAAACAACGATTGAGTAGGTGTGGGAAGCCATCATAATATCACAGATATCGAATGGAAATCAATTCAATATATGTGAGAATTCATCCCAGAATCTGGGATGCTTGAAAACATGTACTACTGTGATCTGTTAAACTGCTGGCATAGTCCATGAATCAAAATAACAACGATTGAATAGGTGTGGGAAGCCATCAGGATATCACAGATATCGAATAAAAGTCAATTCAATAGATGTGAGAATTCATCCCAGAATCTGGGATGCTTGAAAACATGTACTACTGTGATCTGTTAAACTGCTGGCATTGTCCATGAATCAAAAATAACAACGATTGAATAGGTGTGGGAAGCCATGAGGATATCACAGATATCGAAAAGAAGTCAATTGAATAGATGTGAGAATTCACCCCAGAATCTGGGATGCTTAAAAACATGTATTGCAGTGACCTGTTAAACAGATGGAATAGTCCATCAATACAAAAACATAGCTTGGATAGGTGTGCTTAAAATCGCCAGAATGTGGGATGCTTAAAAACATACACTACTATGATCTGTTGAAGTGATGGAATAGTTCATGAATCAAAAAAATCGATTGAATACATGTGGGAAGCCATCTGGATATCACAGATATCGAATAGAAGTCAATTAATTAGATGTGAGAATTCATCCCAGAATCTAGGATGCTTAAAAACATGTACTACTATGATCTGTTGAACTAATGGAATAGTCCATGAATAAAAAAATTGTTTGAATAGGTGTGGGAAACTATTAGGATTTCACAGATATCGAATAGAAGTCAATTCATTAGATGTGAGAATTCATCCCAGAATCTGGGATGGTTAAAAACATGTGCTACCATGATCTGTTGAACTAATGGAATAGTCCATGAATAAAAAAATTGTTTGAATAGGTGTGGGAAACTATCAGGATATCACAGATATCGAATAGAAGTCAATTCACTAGATGTGAGAATTCATCCCAGAATCTGGGATGGTTAAAAACATGTGCTACCATGATCTCTTTAACTGATGGAATAGTCAATGAATCAAACAACATCGATTGAATTGCTGTGGGAAACCATCAGGATATCACAGATATCGAATAGAAGTCAATTCAATAGATGTGAGAATTCATCCTAGAATCTGGGATGCTTGAAAACATGTACTACTGTGATCTGTTAAACTGCTGGCATAGTCCATTAATCAAAATAACAACAATTGAATAGGTGTGGGAGGCCATCAGGATATCACAGATATCGAAAAGAAGTCAATTGAATAGATGTGAGAATTCATCCCAGAATCTGGGATGCTTAAAAACATGTATTACTATGATCTGTTGAAGTGATGGAATAGTCCATGAATAAAAAAACATCGATTGAACAGGTGTGGGAAGTCATAAGGATATCACAGATGTTTCATTTAATTTCATTTCATTTAATTTAGGGAGGGTTGCCTTTCAACAAAGTTGTTTTCAAGGGGTCCTCAAATATCGAATGGAAGTCAATTCAATGGGTGTAAGAAATCATCCCAGAATCTGGGATGCTTAAAAACATGTACTACTCTGATCTGTTGAACCAATTTGAATAGTCCATGAATAAAACAATCAATTGAATAGGTGTGGGAAACCATCAGAATATCACAGATAACGAATAGAAGTCAAATCAATAGATGTGAGAATTCATCACAGAATCTGGGATGTTTAAAAACATCTACTGCTATGATCTTTTAAACTGATTGAATAGTCCATGAATAAAAAAATCGATTGAATAGGTGTGGGAAACCATCAGGATATCACAAATATCGAATAGAAGTCAATTCAATAGATGTGAGAATTCACCCCAGAATCTGGGTTGCTTAAAAGCATGTATTGCAGTGATCTGTTAAACTGATGGAATAGTCCATCAATACAAAAACATCGCTTGAATAGGTGTACTTAAAATCGCCAGAATGTGGGATGCTTAAAAACATATACTACTATGATCTGTTGAAGTGATGGGATAGTTCATGAATCAAAAAACATCGATTGAATTGCTGTGGAAAGTCATCAGGATATCACAGATATCGAATAGAAGTCAATTCAATAGATGTGAGAGTTCATCCCAGAATCTGGGATGCTTAAAAACATGTACTACTATGGTCTGTTGAACTGATGGAATAGTCCATGAATCAAAAAAACAACGATTGAATAGGTGTGGGAAGCCATCAGGATATCACAGATATAGAATAGAAGTCAATTGAATAGATGTGAGAATTCACCCCAGAATCTGGGATGCTTAAAAACATTTACCACTTTGATTTATTGAACTGTTGGAATAGTCCATGAAGCAAAAAACATCGATTGAACAGGTGTAGGAAGTCATTAGGATATCACAGATATCGAATAGGGGTCAGTTCAATAGACGTGAGAATTCATCCCAGAATCTGGGATGCGTAAAAACTTCTACCACTATGATCTGTTGAAATGATTGAAAAGTCCTTGAATCAAAAAACATCGCTTTAATAGGTGTGGGAAGCCATCAGGATATCACAGATATTTCATTTAATTTCATTTCATTTAATTTAGGGAGGGTTGCCCTTCAACAAAGTTGTTTTCAAGGGGCCCTCAGATATCGAATAGAAGTCAATTCAATAGGTGTAAGAATTCATCCCAGAATCTGGGATGCTTGAAAACATGTACTACTATGATCTGTTGAACTGATGAAATATTCCATGAATAGAAAAACATCGATTGAATAGGTGTGGGAAGCCATCAGGATATCACAGATATCGAATAGAAGTCAAAAAGTCAAAGTGAAAATTATTTATGGGCGAAGCCAACCCCCCCTCAAAATATTCCAGATTTCGAAAAGAAGTCAATTGAATAAATTCATTAGAGAATCTGGGATGCCGAAAAGCAACCACAGCAATATAAAACATCTTTGTTCATGTAGGGAACAGAGACATTTTTAAGGACAAGCTGACTGCGCAGTTGTAATTTTTCAATGATTTGATACGGGGCGAACAGATTTTTTTGGAATAATTTTCTTCTCCACCGGTCATTTAGTTTCATGAATTTTTGGCTGTCATTAAGTGTTCAAAGGCGAGCACAGACTGCAATGTTGCTGCTATATAGCATTCACCATACCAATGCAATAGACCAGGCGGAGACATGGGTAGGGGGTCTCATCCTCTGGAAAACCTATCAAATCAGGTCAGTCATGACATGTGGTAGAAACCTGTAACGCCATATTTCTATGAAAACACCATAACGTTATACTAAAATTGCGTGCGCATTGTTTGTTAGCAACCCTTTTCCATTGAACTGAAATCAAAGGTCACTATAGCAACAAAAACAAAGACGTACATTTCTCGAATACTCGCTATCAATTTTTGATTGGCTATTATTAAAACGTAAACAATGCATGCTGGGCCTATTTTGATAGTGGCACTCATTTGCCCATGTGTGGTCAGGAGATTGAACTTTGCAACTTGAAATATTGGATCAACAGAGCATTTATCTGGTTTCGAAAATTGAACGGTAGTACATTTTATTTTTACTTGTCTTACAGAACTTGAAATTTTGATATAGATACTATCTTTATGCACACATAGACTCGAGTTCTCCTTGCTGTTCTACGATTGCGTGATCAGCCTAGTGGCCAGGTTTAGATTCATGTTGTCCTACATTCCTATTCATGCTATCTTGGTCCTAACCACTAAAAACCACGAATTGCAAAAATTTTCGTCTGGGTATCCCGTAAATTTGTTTTATTTAGTTTAAATCAGATATCAGCCAATTACTTTGAGGCTCCCATTGAGACAGTGATAAGGGTTTAGACTGATCGTTGAAAGCTAAAAGAAGTGCTTCCATTTTAGGGGAACTGTTTTTTCTGCTTAGATTGGTAAGTGTCAGTTCAATTCAATTCAATTTTATAAACATAACTATAAAGGCTTTACCAGTATAAAGGCTTTGTCAGTATAAAGGCTTTACCAAATATTTGTGTTGGCAGTAAAGTCGGACCTTCTGGTTTGTAAACGGTACCCCAAGGATCGGTCCCATTGGTCATTCATAGGGTATTCAGAGAAGTCATAGAAGAGAGGTAAGTCATGCTCAGTTGAAGACAACCGTCGTCACTTACCTTCCTTACTTCACAACTTGAAAGTTGAATGTAACAAAACAGTTTGATCAAGAACGAAGCCATTTTCTATCTTTTTCTGTGAAGATGACTTGAGTATGCTATTGGATCTGCGTTATTCTTCGTAGGTTTTCTTAGTCTTCTGTCATTATTCTGCCATTTAAATCAAAACACTTATTTTGAAAGTAAGTTCCTCTTTCAAATACATTTGCATGTTACAGCCAATTTGAACTTGTGGTATGTTCCTGGTGTTTGTTTACCGGTGGAAACTGCGTTCATTGCTAAATGTAAGGGAACAATAAGGAGAAGTAGGAGAATAGTCCCAAGAACAGATCCTTGTGGAACCAAAACAAGACGCAAATGAGAGGAAAAGTTAACAATCTCGCAAGGATGAAATTAGAGGTATTGTAATGAGTCAAAATAAACAAGAATATTTGTCACTGAAAGATTTGCTTTCAAGCTCTAAGACTCGTTACCAAGGGAACAACAATACTGTTTCTGAAGAAACAAGTGCTTGTTTTCGAAGGTGGATGCTGTAATAACTGACGTCATGAATAAACGAGTCAACAGCAAATTTGCTCAAGCATACTAAAAGTTGTGACTGGTTTGTTTTGGAATACAACCAACTATTTTTATGTTACATACCGAGCCGTCAAATGAGCCCAATGGAACTGGGGGCTGCGTTCATCACGAATCTCTACTTTCCAAGAACTCGAATACCAGACCACCATGAATAAAACTTGAATAGTGGTCTACAGAAACTATGACATCAAATTTTATTGCGGGAAATCTGATGTCAATTATCGACACAGAACAAATAAACGCATTGAATGCTAGGCCGTTATGCCTTTGGGGCATCAGAAAAATATTGCAGAGCAAGTCATGAAGTTGTTGCACTCTTTTGCAAGATGCCTTGCCTTTCCAGGTAAAGAACAACGGGCATTGTTAGACAAGGGATAAACATCTGCCTCGTCACATTCCATCATCTCTCTTCATTGATGACCAACGCTGTCAGAAGCATTTGTGGAATTGGAAATTAATGATTTCTCAAACATGCTTCAGGAAAACTTGATGAAATGAATTGTGGTAGGTCCAAATTCTTGGGAAAGTTCAAGGAACATGTTTGCAGACGATATTGTTGTTGGGAGGGAACACAGTATGTATGATGAAATAAACGTTTGAATTGAAAAAAAAGTTCGAAAAGGACGACGGATTTTCAACTTACATTTTCAACAAACTGGAGTAACTTTTAAATTTAATGTCCGGAAAGGACGGTCATCAGACTGCAATTGATTTGGTTTATGGAGACAGCCACGCTAGAGTCTCTACTAAAACTTGAACCATGTTTTGAATTTGGTAGCACAGAGCCATTGAAGGAAGGTTACATGATTCATCATAAAAGTTCACCAATTTCAGACGGCGTTTTTGTCGCTCTTCGCTTCAAAAATAGATCCAAAACATACCAATAATCACCGCAAACTTTGTGAATTTGTCAAGTTGTAAATCAAGTTCGGATCGCCCAGTGACCTGGGGCTGCATACGTAACAAGATAAACATAGGAAATTACATATTTTCTCCATAACTACGAAAATACTACTCCTCCTCATCCATAGAATTCGGCACGTTGCCGCTGATTATCGTCATTACGGTAGCCAATGAAACTTGGGCGGGTTGCTAATGAATCGCAATATCGACAATATTACCAAGTTGTCAGTAGACCGGCGCCGCTTCGTTACTGCGCAGTCTTCAAAGAGGCCGGTATCATTAAAACTGTTCTAAATTGATTCATGTACAAATGACTAGCCATTACGTCATTCAAGTCTCATAAAGAGACGTTCGTTTGCAAATTAGCTTTGAAGTTCACCGCTTGCCCCAGGCTATATAAACAGACTGGAGATTGTTCAGGCAATAGTTTTGACAGGATTAAACACGATACAGCGAAGAGCAAAGAACATCTTGTTTGTTTTATTGGAAGATTTCTAATCGGTAAGAATGTTGTCTTGATAGATTTTAACATTTATCGTCAAGAACAAAAGAGTATTATTTTTGCATTTTTAGCAAGTTTTTTTCTTATATGGCTGGCACGCTTGGCCTTATCATGCTTGGCCTTATCATGCTTGGGTCTCTGTGCGTGCAGTGAACGTTTGCCGGTAAAGGAGGCAATGCAACACCAACTCTCGGCCACACATTGACATCACAGGGTCTGGGCAGTTGGTGATGTACCACATACGTCTTTCTTTTAGTCGTCACATTCTTGCTGCTTTACGTGTAACTTACGTGACCGGGCTTGTTTCAGTTCAAGTCTTTGTTACTTGTGTTACTACGTACATGGAAATAACTGACATTTTAGAGTCGAACTTCTGCTTTAGATACAACCTTAACCTTCATAAACCTTTTTTTGTTTTGTTCATAATGTTTTTATCAGATAAAAACTGCTTCATTGCTAATTGCTTGAAAACCGTCAGAAAAAGGAACGTGCCAAGAACAGATCCTTGTGGAACTGATGCCTGTCTTTTGTCTTGATGAAGCGTATTGAGACTTTTAACTGAATTATAACTGTTTCAAAGTAGGTAGCATTTTACATATCCGTTGTTGATTGTTGACAGTCGATTCATGATTCCCTTTCACTTTCAGAATACGTCAAAATGAGTCGCATAATATCTTTCATCGTCGTTGCCCTGGTTACACTTCTTGATGTCGAGGCCGCACCTTTTCCGAAACCGGTAAAGAACAATATCAGCGAAGTGGCACTCAAATTACTTGGCATGCTCGATGGTCCGTGCCAGATGTACGATTACCAGGACACCGTCAAGAGACCAGGATGTGAACCGGTTCAGATTGTAAATAAGTTCTGCGGTGGGAAATGCATTTCTCGGTACTACCCAGGTTTTGCTTATTGCACTTCCTGCATGCCCAGAAGAATTGTCAGGAAGAAGGTTTTCTTCAAATGCCCATCAGATCCAGTGAAGAAGGTTAGACATCGAAAGATTAACTTTGTTAAAGATTGTGAATGCAAGCGATTTCTGTGCAAGAAATAAACCAGACCAAACAGCAATGACCTGCAAAGTTTGCAGACTTGCACAAACTTATGGAGAGTGCCAAAAAAGAATTCCATCCATCCTGGTTCCAATCCATACATTGGATCAGGAGTCGGGACTTCACCATGTAAGACGCCTCAAATAGTTGTCGATACATTGTGAAAAGTTATCGACTCATGTTTGACGCAAGTGTAACCAATCAAGACTGCATGGCAGCGAAGCGAAGAAAAGGACATCGAATGAAAGGAAGAAATATTTTGACTTTGCCAAATTTTAGAGTTCCGAGACTCAATATTAACTTCCCCAGAGAATCATTTTGAAAGCAGAGCTGAAAAGTTATAGAAGCAGAGCTTCGAGTAGTGGTCATTAAGCTCCTATTTTTGACTGAAAGGGAAATTGAAAAGTAAATATCAGCAGTAGATACCCCCTCCCATCATACTATAGTCGCATTATTTTCTATAATTCTCATTATATTTGAATTAGGAGTTCTCGCTTGTTGCATAACAACTTGTGGAGATTTCAATAACGTGCACCGCTGTCGACAGACGGTTTTTCAGATGAAGGTAACGAATTTTTTGGTTCATAATTTAGGAAATGCCAGAACAACCATTACGTAATAATGTTCAGACAAACATTTTCAGAGCGCTTACTTCTTCAATCAATGCCTTTCTCACAGTACTGTACGTCAAGGTTAGTGTAAAAATGTATAGATTTTATGAACATAGTTTGTAAAAAGTAATCTGTGTGAGTACTTGTCGTGAAAATGTAAATATTGAAAATACATAGTAAATGCAAATTTTTATAAAATTATATGCTAGAATCCGTAATTCAAAATTGCTTCATCAAAATGTGTGTCATGTTTTAGCGTTTTCCTCCTTCGATAGCTGACAAGTGTCATGCAATGAGGCTGCCAAGGGAGGTACCTGAAGCCCTAGAGCTCACAATTTTCTTTGTGGCACCATGGAGCTCCTGGCCTCCTCCTGTTGAGCCCAACCTTTTCTTGCTGGAGCCCAGGAGCCGAAATGCCCTCAAGTTGCAGCCCAATCTTAGCTCGTTAGCAGATGGCTTGCATTAGGATTGTTTTGAAACGTTAAGAAAGTCGGAACATTTTTTTGTGAACTGATAGTACTAAGGATCGCTCACTACTGGCTTAAATTCTTTCTTTCTGATAAAAAAAACACGTGTCAGCGCCAAGTCATTGATTTTTACTTCAAGAAAACTTGCGAAGGTACTCAAAATTTGTAAATTTGTTTGTGAGGTTTTGATCATATTTCGAAAGATGCAGATTTTGCTGACCTAATTAGAGTGTAAATGTGTTCAAAATACTACTCGTTAAGAGAGGTTGGTTTTTTTAGCATTTAGGCTGGACCAGTCTGTTATTGCCCGGCCGTTCGTTGATTTTGTGAGTTGTGTATTTTACAATTTTCCCTTGGATAGGCCTTGGAATTCGCTGAACTTGAAAGAACCGCAAAAACTGACAAAACTGTTTCCTCTCTGGACGGAACGTTTAGAATTGGTAGGCCTAAATCCTGATTCTGGCGTTTGGAATTTCAGGGGATTCTAGGAAATACCGTAATGTTTTTGTCTTTCCAGACACTTTTGAAGAGATAGCCTACCAATTTTTTAGCCTATTGTGTTTATTTTTAGGGATTTTCCATCAAAGATAATGGAATTAGAGTTCCATTATCTTTGTTTCCATTGGTCCCGGAGACATAGAAATCGGGGGAACAAAGGGGATGCGAAAATTTTACGAAAAAGTGCCCTTTCTGTTTTGGGAAACGCCCCGTTGATAAAACATTCCGAAAATCGAGCATACTTGCTGACTTCCAAATTTAGGTTCTTTTCCCCAGGTTTCTTCTCTGCAGACCCCAATGGACCCTATGAAAGCTTGGATTGAGCGTTCAAACATGTCTATTGCACTGGTCTATTGATGGCAGAATGGCTTGCGGAGGAGCTTTCAATTTTGGCGCGAAAATCATTGGGCTCCGCAAAAACTTCTCATTGAAATTAGGCCTTGTCAAAAAAGGAAGCAAGCAAAAGAGCAAAGATGGCTGAGATGAAAGAGCTGAGATATTCGCACACGGAAGGCCTTACACTGGCTTCATTTGACAAAACAGGAAAGTATGTATTGTTAGAACTGACTTTGTAACTTTAAACGGTGAATTATGACTTAAATTTGATATACTTCGAGGACAAAGCTATCGAGGCAAAAAGGGCCTAAACATACCACCTGCATACCAAAGAAAGTGCTTCTTAGTTTGTGGAAGAGAAGATATAGAATGTAAGAGAGTACTTTTATTGATCCACATTGATGGAGTTCAGTTTGTTACAAAGATTTTATAAGGATTTGTCATTTAGGACAAGAATAACACCACACCTTGCTTGTGTATGTAAGGGCGGTTGCCGGTTGCAAGCAAGGAGGACTCCAAGATCTTTCTTGCAAAATGCAAACAAAGTATTAATAAAGTTCCATGTCTACTTGCTTGGAATTGTGTAAATTTTGTTGGCTCTTTACCTGCAAACAAGAAATGAAGTAGGTGACTGGAAGAACACAAGGGTAATATCTGAATATTATGTTTGTGTGAACAGTGCAGAAATGCATTCTTGGGTGTAGAGTCCAAGCAAGGGATAAAATAAGTATTCAGTTTCATGTTGGTAAAAGTAGGATCATAACTTAGGTATAGGTATGCAGTTGTAATAAGCATTGTTAATATTAAATCTGTCAACATGCAATCAGTTTTTTATCAAAGTCATTGTTCTCTTAAAGATACCTCTTGACAGCCGGAGCTGATGGGGATGTTAGAGTATACAAAGGACTTGATGATGATGATCATGTTTCTTTTCGTGTTGGAACTTGTGTAACTGCAATTGATGTCAAGGTAATATATGCAGTGTCTATTATTTTCTTTACCAGGTCATCTTCAACAGGTGAACAAAAAAAAATCAGTTTGTAAAATTAAATAGTAATTCAAAACAGTGATCCAAGCATGTTTTGGTAGCTATATGCCTAAATACACTTCAGTTATTTTAGTTTTTTTCAGTTATGTCTATCTGAAACCCAGACTGGAAAATTTGCATCTTGCGTAGGCAAGTTGGGATGGCCTAAGTAAGATTGCATGGAAATTTGGAGTTAAAAACAATAGATTGAAACAATACATCCTTTGTTTTTTGCCAGTTGTGTGGCTTAGGTTGAAAACCATGTACACTCCTACACACGCACGCAGTACAAGCTCTCCAGTCTAGTCTGAAACTTGCAAAAAGGATTGAATCATCACAAGGCAGATCTGCAATTATTAAAAGTTGTCAAAGATAGGAAATTGACTTTATAAATCAAAAAAGTAGATGACAGTAATAACTGATTTTCCTCATCATTTTCTTTATTTGTAGAATGATGAGATTGCAGTTGCTACAGAGTGCAATGATGTTAAGACATACTTGATTCCAGAGGTATGCTTTTTATCATCCACCTTAGAAAAAGTAGTATGGACAAAGGGAATGCCAGTACATTGAACATCCATCATTTTTAAGCTGTGTATCTCACATATTCCAGGCTGGAAAAATTTCTGTTACACCAAATATATATGGCGTGGAACAACATCAAGAACAATAGAAATGCAATAGGTCTATTGTCTTAAGACAACTGGTGTGGCATTTAACCCATTGTGTAACAAAAACAACCTTTCCTGGGTGGCACATGTTCTGCTTAATCTTAGTGCAATAGAAGATTATGCTAAAGATTGTGATGAGGAACGTTTTACCAAGATGCATTGCATTATTCAATCAAATGCCTGAAGAATTGTTGAAAATTTGTAATTCAAGTACAATACATCTTGGTAAGAAGTTTCTCGCAGCCATCTTTAATGTAGTCATCTGCTGTGCAATCCCTGAAAATTGAGATCTGAGTATCATCTAACATTTATTTCATTTAATTTGTTCAATTCATTATTTACTCTGATTTTTCATGACCTCCTACTACTATAAATGATATGCAACACAGTACCATAAGATATCCAGCATAATCATTCCATTGGCAAATGTAAGGTTTTCACAGTTATCCATGATAACCTGTATTCTTTATAGGGCACCCAACAAGATATTCTTGTCAGGTTTACAGCTCAAGTCAATTCGATTTGTTTTGCAAGGAGCAAGGAGTACCTGGCTGCTGGCTCCAGGTGAGCAAAAATTTCCAAAAATCATTGCTCAAATTCTAGAGAAAGATGCATGACCTATCTAATTTGAATTTGCAAACGGATAGGAGGTACCAATGGTGGTGCAATGGAAGGACTCAGAGGCTTGTCCCCTGGATTTCAAGAGTTAGCAAAAAATTGTAAAAGAAAATGACATAAAATTAGTTTGGTACATATACAGTAGCTTTACAATGAAGAATTATATCAGAACCCCACCCCCACCTCTTTTGAATTTTCTGGAGGTGGCACAACCACTTGGAGCTACAAGCT
Organism: Aurelia sp. 4 Dawson et al 2005; assembly: GCA_964019985.1. Classification (NCBI taxonomy): domain Eukaryota; kingdom Metazoa; phylum Cnidaria; class Scyphozoa; order Semaeostomeae; family Ulmaridae; genus Aurelia; species Aurelia sp. 4 Dawson et al 2005. Next base: position 1,985,043 of record OZ026501.1, on the reverse strand, counting down.
TTTGACTTACCTAGTTTACAAATAAACGGCTAACGGTATTCGGCGAAATAGCGAAATAACGAAATAGCGAAATAACGAAATAGCGAAATACCGAAAAAGTGGCCTAACCAAAATATTATGATTCTGAAACAAATAGGACAAATATGGGCCCACATCATTATCAAAGGTCTTTGGGCATCAAATCGATGACAACACGGCTGAGAGTGGACAACAATGTGTTCATTTTGAACAGTAGAAACGGGCCAAACAGGAAAAATTTGCAAGATGTTGCAGATGTTGCAGTTCTTCGAGATTAGTCAACCTCTGTAATCCAAAGTTCAGGTATTTTTCATAAGAAACCCCTAAGATTACCAAAATATTGTATTGGTAAGTATTACCTTTGGCATTAGAGAACTTGTTTATTTTGTCTAGGAACACAAGGGTACTTTCGCTTGCTCGTTTTGCTTCATGATGCGGATTTTGAGCACTCGGAGTTTCCTACGAGTTTTTTTAAATGTTACGTAAAACTCTTCATGTTTACTTCCTGCTGCCCTGGAACATTTCGAAGCAATGTTTTGTGAGTCTTTTCCAATGTTTAGACATTATTCAAGTACCTTCCAAGTAATATGATACAGAAAAGAAATGAAAATGAATTAAATTTCTTTTGTCAAAACAAATAGTTTCTTAAGTTGCATTTTCCCATTACTGGAGTTTCTTCATCTTTGGCAATCTGAGAGTTGAGTTTCTTATAAGCAGTTTCTTAAAAAAAATTCATGTATCTGACATAAAGAACTTTATACTACCATTTTAAAAATCTTTCTAGTCCAAGCACTTCAAAACATTTTAAAGAGGTGAGCAAACTTTTATCAACTTTAGGGGCAAAGAACTAGGTGGCTGAAATGGGCCACCGCAAAACTTTTTCAAAGCCGAAAAAAGTTTCCATAATCAAGAAAAAAGTTTTGAAAAAGTGAAAAGGATCGAGTGCCCCCTTCAAGGAAGTGTGTCACCCTTTATTGAGGGCATCAATAGGATAATAATCCTCATACAATTTTCCAAACATTTCATTAGATTATAGCAAAACTTGCACGCAGCAGTACCCTTGTGTCTTAGGGGTTTCTTATGCAAAATAACTGCACTTGGAATGACGGAGGATGACTGATCTGAAAGAACTGCAACGTCTTGCAATATTCTGCAAAGTTTTCCTGTTTGGCCTAAATTTGTCGTATTTGGCTGTTTCACAATCATAATATTTTCGTAAGGCCACTTTTACCTTATTTCGCTATTTCGTTATTTCGCTATTTCGTTATTTCGCTATTTCGATATTTCGCTATTTCGCTATTTCGTTATTTCGCCGAATACCGTTAGCCAAATAAACAGAGTTGGAAAGGAAACAGCTTCTGAAAACTAAAAGTGAATCATTATCATCTTGCTTCTGAGTTTTCTTTATGCTATGTATAACTCTGGTACAATGAAATAGATATGATGTATTTACCTTTGTTTCCAGTGACTTCTCAATAAAGGTTGTCAACAAGGAAGATAGTTCTCAGAAATCACTAAATGGTCATGAAGCACCAATCTTATGTGTTGTTTTCAGTCCAGATGATGAATTCTTGGTATGTAGAAACACCCTAAAGGGTTTTTTCACCATTTTATATTCATCTCTATCACAGATTTGGTAACAATGTCTACATTATTGAATAACAAACAAATTATGTCTGTTTTTTAATTTTCATCACTTTTGATAGGCATCATCTGGTTGTGATGGCAACCTAAAAATCTGGGATGTCTCAACACAGGTAAGTTCACAGGGAGCCAAAGGATAGACAAGATCACATCTTTTCTTTATCAAAACAGTATATATGATTTTGAAGTCAATCAATTGCCAGTTCTCTTAGTTGATGTCAGAGTATTTTTCAGATTTGTTTCAAATAATTTAGATACATAACTCTGCTTTCCAACCTGTACATTTGACTTGAAATTGTGGAAATTCTACACAGATATGCTTCAATTTACCTTTGAATAGTGCAACATCCTTATTGGAACCAGGGGCAGATCCAGCCCAAAGTTGAAAGGGAGGCAATGTGCAGAGTGGGCGTCAAAAATATGATGAGAAGTAAGCATGCCACAGGCGCGCAGAAATTTTTGGGCCTTTCTTTGGGAAAATTTTCTGGCTTTCAATTGAATAACGCCATAATTCAGAATGAAACACAAAAAAAGGTGTATTTAGGTCAGGATAAGAGATGCCCTTCTTGCCTAAAATGGGGCGCCAAGATGGAGTTTTCATCATGAAGGGGAGGCAGTTGCCCCCAACTGCACCCCCTAAATCCGCCACAAATACAGACTTCATATCCCATTCTTCAGCTCCTTTAATTTATAATGTCATTTGTTTCATAGGAATGTATAAAGACACTCCATATCTTTCCAAAGTGCAATGACATAAGGTTTGTAATGCAGTTTCTTTTTATAGCAATCATTTTTTTATATACTTTTAAAGTCAAGGACAAGTTTCTGTTTTCATCAACAGAGCAATTCTTCTTATCTAGTTTTATTGGATGAAGAAAGCTGTTTTTGATGTGAGAGTCTTAAGTGATATCAATCAATGTGACACTTCTACAATCTTGCTCGGGAAGCTCACAAACCCAGGGGGTTTCTCTCATTGTAGTGTAACCAGGGGGTCCAGACAAGGTAAAAGAAGGCCAAAGGAAAACTTTTGCGAAAAAACCTTCAAATGGTATTATTTTTCTGGAAACTGCCAAATGGCAGTTTATAGCATCTTGTAATGAAGATTTCTGCAGTTTTCATGATTCTGTAAAAAATAGTGTAAAGACTGATGGAATAAAGCAAAAGAACTTCAGAATTCATTGATTATTATTGCTGCAGCAGCCATGATTGCATGTGGAGGAGCATATTGGGTTGAACTCTTATGATTGGCCAGGAATCTTAGAATACCCCTGACTGGTAGTATCTTTTTGACAACTAGGTCCATTTGGTAGCCATTGGTAAGACCCTCAGCCAATTTGACTCCCCTGTTAGGCGACAATAGGAGTTGCCCGCAAGTGAATCATTTCCTTTGATCTTTGTAGCCTTAGTTTTGATATTGCCTGCTACTGCAAATCAGCTTCATCCTTAGCTTGTTTTCGTGAAGCCATTTGTCTGGTAGAATTCACTAGCTTCTGTAACTTTCAAATTATTTACTACTGCATTGTTTTTGCTGTAGCACTTCCAAGACTTTATGTAAGATTGCTTGGTGCCACGGAAAAGTGCAGGTTTGAATCTTTTTACGTTCAGTTTGAGCATTGATTTTATGTTATGTCCCATAATTAAGTGAGTAACTTGTTAATTGAAATGTTTCAGTTCTTTTCAATTTTATAGGACGCTTCTATATTGAAGTATCACAGTCAGTGCTATGTTGTTGAATTCTTTACAATTGGAAACCTTTGACTGCCTTCAATGCACAAGTTTCTAGCAAGTTTAATTCTCTGTGATGAAGTACATGCTAATTGCCGTATTCTGCCACATTGCCCGTTAATCCTCATTCTGTTAACTTTAGGTTGTTGCAGCTCCTAGTGAAAAAGGAGTAAAGGTTAGTTTCTGATTACTTTTGATATATATTTTCAATTGAAATCAAGAATACAGTAAAAGCTTGATTAAGCCCCCTCTTTAATAAATGCCCCCCCCAATTATATCAAATTATGGAAATTACTAAACAATTTTCCTTGCATCTTGCTAAACAAGTTGACATCTTTATTTTGATGTGGTTTAGGACAAGAAGTTTGCCAAATTTATTCATTTGACTCGTAAAATTGTACATTGAATCCGCAAAATATGGAATAAAAGAACTGGAAAGCTATCATTTGCATCCATGTCAATTGATTTGGGGAAAACCCTCTCCCTCTCCAGTAAGCCCTTCTCTTTTAAGTATCTGAAATTAAGTAAACCCCCCCCCCTAGGGGCTTAATAGAGCATTTGCACTTTATCTCGAAAACCGTGGCTCTATACTTTGGGTGATAACGTGATAAAGAATTCTAGTAAACTAAGCCTAGATTGCAATGACTGCAGTTGCAGTGACTGAGCTGGGGGTGCTAGCTTCGGGTGAATTAATGGGGATACAATGCAGCAATCTAGTCTGAGAATGAAACAAGAAATGTCACACGCTACGTAATGTTTGTTTGCTCGATTACATATAGAGAACAATTCCTTATGTTGTCGTGCTATGCTAATGCTATGGTACCTTCCAGTTTGAGCTCTGCAGTATTTTGCACTTGATTTAAATGGCTATTATCAATGTTGTGGCCGATGAGAAGTTTGCTTTTGAAATATCCTGCGATAATTTGTTTCATTTTTTTGCTCATAGAGAAAAAATTGATAGTTTATAAAATATTAGTTAAAGATTCATTACTAACCATGATCCTTTGCGGCACCAAAATCGACTTTTTTGTATGATATGAATTTCGCTTCTCGCCAAAGTCCTGTTTGTTTTGATTGTCATTCGCAGTGCAATGGATCATAGGCAACAGTGTGTCTTGATAAGCCTTTGTTTTCTTGAACGCCTTTGATAGAAATACTGAACCAAGATTACTTGAATTTGATAGAAATACTGAACCAAGATTACTTGAATTTGATAGAAATGCTGAACCAAGATTACTTGAATTTATCTTTATCTTATCCAGCTGATATCAACAAGTGACTGGACAGAATTATGCTTTCTAGAAGGCTATCATATGGATGTAAGTATGCTTCGTTGATAAATTTCTATTGATATACTGTCAGAAGAGATACTCTAATTCTTCAAGATAACTTCTATGATTCCAGCTTTGCGACGTTGTTAATCAGTTGCGATTATCATCTCTAGAACTGTGATAGCTATGATTTAACAGAAAAAGGCTTTGAGACTCGTAGCAAAATCTGTTCTGCTGTGTCTCAGATGTTTTGAGACTCTTTATATTTCGATACAATTTAACAATTGATTGAATTATTGAATAGAACTTTAGCTATTCTGACGAGAATCAGAATTGAACGAAATTTTGTTACATTCTGTAGAATTTTCGAATGTGCACAATTGTGATAGAAGCTCTAACGCCACTCGATCGAACCTCGTGTATGAAAATGTATAAAATAACGCTCGATCCAGGCTCTTTTGTAGAATAGCTAAAAGGTCTATTTCGCTGATATTACTTCCCTAGCTTGTGTCACTTGTTGCATGCTCTCCATGCGGGAACTATCTTGCCAGCTCAAGCGTGAATGGTGAAATCGTGACTTGGGATATCTCACAAAGGAAAAAGCTCGAATTGTAAGTAAGATTTTGATGATTAAGCATCTTTCATTGCCCAAGGCAATTCAGCACTTCAGCGAACACTACATATGGAGACTTATATCAATCTAATTCACCAAAGCTCCTACAGACTCAACATTACGACACGAAGCCTTGCAACGATCCACTGTTGTTTGTATCTTCAGTTCCATATCTGCACTTCTAAGGGTTTTAATCAAATAGAATGAAATTTTTTGGGAAATTTTCCTCATTGCAAATTCACCATCTAATTGTCAGTTGTGTACTCGCAAGACCACGTCGACTTATTAACTGCATAGATAGAATGATCTCAGTCAGAATATATTCAAATAATGATACAACTAAACAAGTTTTATTTACACATATTACAAATTACAACACAATTTTTATAGAACAAATAAATTTTTTGATTTAAGAATCCTCTTTGATGCTTTGTTACTACACTTAATTGAAATTGATGCAACAAATTCATCATCATTATCATCATCGTCAAATTTCTTTTTCGCTGACGTTACCAGGTTTTCCATTACCCTTGCCAAAGCCGCGAGATTTGTCATTACAGTCGCCCTTTGCAGCCTTATTGAAATCGATTGCATTTATCCTTTCTCCCAAATCGAATCTTAGAGTTTCTCCTTCTAAACTGAATCTAAAGCCTCCTGAATATTTATCAGAATTATCGAAATTTTTATTACTGCGGCCACATACAGACGATATTTCATCTTCCTCTTTGGTTTCTTTTTTGCTGCTCAGCTTACTCATGCCACGATTCTCAGTTTTCGCACAGCCTCGTCCTGATGATACTCCTTCTCCAAGTTTGAATTCTTTGCGAACTGAAGTTTCATCTGAATCTCCGCCCTTTTTACCTTTGATGCAAGACTTGGATGAATATTCTTCTTCATCTTCTTCGAAATCAGATTCATAATCATAGTTTAGGGCGCCATCTTGTTCCTTGTTGTGATCCACCTTGTTAGTTTGGCTGTAAATGAAAAGCAGAAGTTGTTTAAGTAAGGTAGAACTCTTTTGAATATTTCATCATATTTTATATGATCGGAGATTCTGTTGTTTATTGAAAGCTTAGTTTATGTATAGTAATGGCAATGTACAAGTTACCAAAGCTATTTCTAAAAGCAAATTGCAAATTTCAGCAAGCTAATACTGCATTCACACACTGACACAATTAAGCCAGCTTTATTTAAACCAGTTTAAATTTCAACCAATCAAATGACTGGATTTGTTGGATTGACCAATCAGAAGGCCCTATTTTAAAACCTGGTTTAATTTGAATGGGGGATAATTGTGTTTTGGAATAAAGCTAATATTTTTAACCCATATGCCAACTATTACATACTCTTTTGCTCCTAAAGCCATGTGGCGGAGATGAATAGTTAACTTGATATGCAAGTCTAATGTGAGCCGATTGTATTTGATGATTTCGAGACATACGTCAGTATTGCTTAGGAAGAAGAACAATTGTGTGCGTAGTTGTTTTCTTTATCCTGTTTATAACTCCACTTAATACTTTAAAGATCACTTTCACACTTAACTCTGTTCATTCGCTTTGAGGGTTTAAGTGACAAATTTACCAGTAAAATGTTCCAGTTCTTCCAGATGTACCTGATTGTCGATAAATGTCTAACGTTACATCTTTGAAATGTCCTAGGCACCAGAAAGCTCAGAATCATGTGAAATAAGAAGTAATACACAAGAGTGTTATGTTAATGGCCACAGGGTAGTCATTGACCTTTGCTCCTTGTGGTCCTGTCCCTGTAGCTTTTGTGTAGTCTGTATAGTAATTATTATAGTATAGTATGGTATGGTATAGTATGGTATAGTATAGTATAGAATAGTATAGTATGGTAAAGTATAGTATAGAATAGAATAGAATAGTATAGTATGGTATAGTATAGAATAGTATAGCATAGTATAGTATGGTATAGTATAGTATGGTATAGTATAGAATAGTATAGTATGGTATAGTATAGAATAGAATAATATAGTATAGAATAGTATAGTATAGTATGATATAGTATAAGTATAGTAGATTGTAGATGTAACTTGTATTGTAAAATTTTAGATGAATAAAAAAATTCTTAAATCCTTACCTTTCGCCCTTGCTCTTTTCGCCAGCAATCTTCGCAATCTGAACTTCAAGTCTTTTACATTTAACAACCAATTCTTTTTTCTCCTTTACTAGGACTTCAATATCTTCATATGCCCTTCCAAGATCATCTTCAGTTCTCTTCAGAACTGAACAAATCTCGTTCTGTCTCTTTAACTGCTTCTTAATTAACTTCTTTTTCTGTCGTAATCCTTCCTTACCACTCTTCAACGCCGTATTCTTCTGTTCCAATTCTTCCACTTTCGATTGAAGTGTTCGAACCTCGGCACAAATTTTGCTCGTTTCTTTGTCCATCTTGTCTAGCAATTTGTTCTTTTCGACTACCTGAATTTTGCTTTGTTCAAGCATTTCCCTAAGTTCATCCCAGTTATCATTTTGCAATTTTAAAACTTCTCCTTCCTTTTGATGTGTTTGAATCTTGAGATTGGCTGCCCCTAGTTCTCTCCTCGTGATATTTAACTCACTGTCTTTGTCTTTTATTTGTCTTCGAAGTTCCTTCTCCAAAATTTCCCATGCATCGACTTTCTTTTTCATTGAATAGTTATGATCTTGGATCTTCCGTTCTCGTGCTTTCATTTTCTTGAGATCTTCTTGAAGATCTTCGAACTCGCTTTTCAATTTCTCATAATCTGCACTGTCAGTTTTTCCACATTGCAAAAAATTCTTATAATATTCGAATGTCATGTCATTATTATCTGCTTTCAACCCATGGAATTCCTCACTCCATTTGTCAAACATCTCTTGTGTGAAACCCAGATGTTTCTTGCTTTCTTGTCGTTCTTCTTCACTTTTATCTAATCTGGCCTCGCATGCAGCAATCGTTGCTAAATTCTGTTTGATCACTGCCTCTTTTTCAGCAATGATAGCCACATATTCAGAAACCTTCTTGCTAAGTTCATCATCTGTCGCAATGCTGTCACCTGTCGTTATCCTCGTTTCATTTTGCTTCTCGGCGAGATCACGAGATTTCTGTTGTTCATTTTTAAGCTTCGTGAACAAATCTTGTTGCTTCGCTTCAAGGTATTTACATGCATCTCTTTTGTCCTGCAGCTGTTTCTTCAAGCTTTGACAGCGTTTTTCCAACGCCAGCTTGCTTTTCTCTAACTCAGAAATTTTTGACTCAAGTGATTTCCTCTCATTCACGGTTTCATCAAATTCTTGCTTCTCCAATTTGTTATCATCCGTTTTCCTTTGTTTTTCACCGAGCTGAGGCTCATGGTCAGCATTTTCAATTTGCAAACGCTTTTCTTTTGCCCTGATCTCTTCCAGCTGTTGCTTGAGCTCTTGCAAGTCAATCTCAAAGCGTAGCTCTTTTAATTGAAAGTCAGCCGTAGCTGTTTGAAGACCATCTTTCAATTCCTTGATCTCGCAGTCTCGGTCTGTGACCTCTTTTTTCAGTTCAATTTCCTTTGTATTCAATCGACCAATCATTTCGTTCAGGTTCTTCAACTGACTTTTAAAATTTTGTTCCATTTTTGCCTTATCGCACTCTACAGTTTGAAGATTTTGCTTTAACTCATCAAGTCCCTTCTCGAGTTTAAGCTTTTCTTTCATAAGCTCTGCAAGCAAGAATTCTTGTTCTTTCGTGTCTTGAATGACTGTTTCCGTTGCCTTGACATCAGTTTCCAGCGGAACTGTTGCATTTCCCAAGATCTCAGTCTCACTCGTAGAATGTTCCGATTGAGCTATCGATGAGCCCTTCCTTTGTAGCTCAGCAACGAGGCAAACATTATGCTCTTTATGCTGCGCTATCTTGGATGCGTCAAGCTCTTGCATTTTCTTGTTGCTTGTCTCGCCAATCAGTTCAAGTTTTTCGCATCTTTTCTGCAAAGCCATTTTTCTTCCTTTCAACTCCTTTAATTCTGCAATCTGCAAAAGATGTTCCTTTTCAAACCCTTCCTGGGCCCTAATCTGTGCTTTTGAATCCTCCATTCCCTTCTCTCGTTTCTGAATGGCTCTACCATCGTCCGAACTTTTGTTATGCTGAGTTTTCTTCCCTTCACAAAACGCGTTGTTCCGTGTTTCCAAATCATCCCTTATTAAGATTTCAGCCTCAAGTTCTTTGATTTTTTCCTCAAATCTACTATGATCACAATTTTCACTCTCTTTGATTCGAATTTGTTCAGCCTCCCCCAAAGCTGCCTCGAGCTCCGCTATTTTATTTTGTAGATCAGCAATTTCCTGGCTTCTCTTCTGCTCCTTCTCTCCAAGCTTTGAACATGCACCCCAAGAGAACTTCCAACTTTCGTTGTCCCCAAAATAACCAGCGCATCTTCGAAGCTTTCTCATCTCCCTGTCTTTCTGGCTAATACAGTCTTCCAGTTCTTGATTCCTGATTTCAAGATTTTGCAAGTGTGTTTTCTTTGCCTTGAGCTGCTTTTTAAGCCATTCCTTTTCTTTCAAAAGTCTGTCAATGTCTTCCTGTCTGTAAGACTCGTTTTCAGAAAGTTCACTACGCAGTTTTTCCAATTCTGCTACATACCTTTGCATCCTTGCATCGCTCTCATCTTTCTGTTGTTGTAGTTGCTCACACACGAAGCGATATCGTTCAGTCTCTATAGCCGAAGCTTCTCTCTCTCTGGTGAGTTCTTGGTGATCACTATTTCGTGCTTCAATGATTCTTGCTTCCAGCTCTTCGCCCACTTGATTTTCAATCAGTGATTTATATTCTTCGACAAGATCTCGTTTCTCCTCCTCAAGGCGTTGTTTATCTTGCTGAGTTTTTGTCAGCATTCTTTTCATAGATTCATTTTCATTCAGGACTTCATCAAGTTCTCCTTTGGTTTCTTCTTCGTATTTCTTTGCTTCTATCTTTAGTTGTCTCTCCATTTCGATTTCTGTATGAAGACGCTGAATTTTCTTCTCTAACCTTTTGACCAGGTCCTCGTCAACTTCTCTTTGTTTTGCCACCTGGGGATAAACATGTTATTCTGTGACAAAACCATTTACAATTTCTAAGTTTTTATAGCTTTAGTAAGTTTCAAGCTTGCTTAGTAACTTTTCATAAGACCGAAATAAGAAAGAAGGCTCCAGAAATCTTCTGTTAGATTATCGACCATGTGTTTCTTTTTAAAGAAAATGAGTTTAAGTTTTGTTCGGTGGAAAAGAACAAGGCAGCAATATTCACTCTTATACTTTGGCTTCAAAAATCCTTAATGGGAGTACACATGGCTATATCGAGTGGCCGCTGTAAACAGGCCAAAGAAAACACCTCTGCACTCATTGTTTCTTTAGCTACACAATGGAACGTCACGTGTCACAGCTGTCAAATACAAAAGGGGGATATTTTGAACTTGGCTTGGGCCAGTTTTCAAGCAAGTCGTTTCCCTACAACGATCTGACAGCGATACCGTGGGAACTTTCTCATTGAATTGTTTCAAACAGATTGCTAAAAAGAGATACATGCTTGGGCATTGAAGCAATGTACATGATGCTTAAACGACCGTATCCTAATCATGATAGTTTTCTAAAACCACAGGCGTAGGAGACAGGGGCTGGGGGGTCCCCCAACGATGGAAAAATGTGCAAAATCGGCCATAATCGGGCAGAAGATCAGCCTTAAGTGGTGCAAAGTTTTCGTAATTAATGGATTTCTTATCGGGCAGCCCCCTAAATTTTACCTCCCCCATGCTTAAAACTCTTGTAAGCTGCGTCTGAACAGTTCTTTGATATTCAGATAATTTCAGCTTCCTTTCTAGTATATTCGATGACTGATGTATTCGGTATCAGATGAAAAATACTTGCCGAATGTTCAACATCAATAGAAAATCCATTATGTAACTCATCGAGCATTGACATACCGATCTCTCTGTATCGAGTTCCTCTTGCAATTTGTAAATGCGTTGTTTCTGAGAATGGAGAAAATGTTGGCATTCTTCTTGTATTTGAAGTCGTTGGAGGCGCTTGTGATCAGCTAGATCTGTAGATAAACAAAAATGGTTTTAGAAATATTTTGAAATTTGGAGATTTCTCTTTTAAGACTTTTAGGTTCAATATTTCACTTGAGAATTGATAAATTTGAATTAGGGCCTATTCCTATGGAGAAGGTTTCCCCGGCACTTTCCTTTTTCTTTGGGAAAATTGCTCAGCTGAGGTAATATTCCTTGCCCTTTCATGCAAGAACAGTTTCCCCGGCAAGCCGGGAAGAAGAACTCTAGCGCTTTATCACTGGCGCCAAAGGATTAAACAGCGGATGGCGATAAACACTGCAGCGTCACTGTTACCGTAACCCTCCCCTTTACAGCTATGTAATGTATAGGCCTAATTGTAACAAAGAGGAAAGGTTGAAGAAAGTATGATGTTGAAACACACCTTTTAGTTGATTGAATGCATTTCTGAATTCGTTCAAATCTCTTTTTGCGATGTCAAGTTGTCCTTCCAGTTGACACTCTCTTGTCTTTGACTGAAGCAGATCTGTTTGTACTTTTCCCAGCTCACCATGTAACGACTTACTGGCCGTTCTATTTGAGTAGATTTCACCATTCGCTTGATCCATTCTGAAAGAATTCATTGCTGAGTTTACTGATGCTCATCGAGCTACTCCAAGCTTGACAGCACAAGGCCAAAGCGTGACACTTGAATCAAATGTTGTCCACTAATAAGCGATATAGTTCCTCCTAACATATTCTTAATGATTTCAACCAGTTTAACAAGCAGTGAGTCCCTCCTCAGCTGCTAGTACTTGGTTTTTTCCATGCCCCTTTTTGAAGATGAGGCTTAGATAGACAAGTCCATTTGTATGAATAATGTTATAATAACAGTGCATTACACGAGAAAGGGCAGTCTTGTTTACAAGAAAGAAAAGAAATTGCAATAAGCAATACCTTGTTTGGAAGTGCTTCCTGTCGTAAGCATGTAGATCCAATGAGCCATTTTCCAGCCATTTCTCACCCTCTGCGATGTTCCTTTCAAGATAAGTGTTATTGAAGTGGTTTCCAATCCACTCCTGTTTCGCTTCAACACCCATTTGTTGACCTATTCGTTTCTTGAGTTTTTCCATCTCATGGTACGTGGATGAGACATTCTGGGTTGGTGGAAAACTATTTTGTGGAATGTATCCTAGAAAAAGAACAGATTGTACAACGGGCTGAATGGATCCTAAAGACCACCACATTGTTCACTGTAATCATCTATGTTGGCCAGATGTCTGATGTGAAACCGGCTCAAGTATATTTAGCATTGTGTATGTAATGGCATGTTAAGGTGTTCTTTAGGTTCATGTTTGATGCCAGGGGGTAGTCATGATATATTGCTCGTCCTGGTACCATCTTTGTAGTTTTTTCGTATAGTATAATTCGTAGGAAGTGTTGTTGGGGAGATGGGATCGTTTTGTCCGAGGAAACTAATGTTTCCCCTTGTGCAGTGGGTCAAAGCTCATGCGCCCGTCAGAGCTTCTTCTCCAGAATAATGCTTCGCATGAGCTTTAACCCACTGCACGGGAGGGGGGGGGGGCTCATAAGCTTCCTCGGACAAAGCATATCTCATCTCCCCAACAAGTTATAAAATCTTAAATATAATATAACAAAGAACCGGTTGGTTGCAACTATTCTTTGCAAGGGGTCGATATCGCATTTAGGAAAATTCTACGAAACGTTAAGTCTGATAAACTCACCAGAGTAGTAGCGTGTAATTGGTCTCTTTGTATACCTCAACTCGCCTCCCCAATCATACGAACGCTGTCCAGTCTTATTCTTCGCGTAGTTGTCCGCAAACGAATATTGTTGCACGTACACCGTCTTGTCTTGACTATTAGGCACTTCTTCGCCAATGAACGAATGGTCGAAACCAATCCCGCTCTTTAAGCAACGCAACAACATACTTGAATCGACGTTCGAAATCTCTGTAGTTCAAATTCACCCGTAAATTGACCACTTCTCAGACTACAACTTAACTTCAGCCAGGCATAGATTCGTAAACGAAAATACGCGGACACTTGCAATCGTAAAACTAAACCATAGTTGCAATTTTGCGTTACAGGTCTTTATATACTGCTTCTTAGCATTGTTGCGTCAAATTGATAATGCAAAGTTTGTTACGCCGAATTACCAACATAGCTACGCTTAACTTCGAAATTTGATGCAGCAATTTTGAGGTACAATTAAGCTTACCCTCATTTGAGTGCACCATCGATGGCTAGAGCCTCTGCGAAGGAGATGTATTAGTTAGCAGTAAAGGGAGCACAAAAGTGTAACTCTGTCTTTGTAAGATGTATATGCAACGTCCTTGCAATGACTTATTGTTGTCGTGCTAAACACATCAAAATATGTCAGAAAGATGTCATTATTCTTCAACGCGAAATTTCGTTTGATCTTAGTATGAAACATGAAAACGAATCGAAAATAACAGCCATCAATTGGAACCCAAATGGATCGAAGGAGATTCTCTGTGCAGACGACCAGGTCAGTTATGTAGTGGCCTTGTGTTCTCTTGTTTATCTTGCTTGCTTCGCTGTTTTTATTTTTAGTACTGTGAACAGAAAAAACCGAAAGAATAAAACATATTAGGCCTTTCCTTTTAATTTACGTTTTTCCTATTTTTCGTTCTTTGTTTGATTGTTCAACACTGGATAGGCCCATCTGTATGAAGCATGATAAGTTGTGTTTTGTTTTGATTGTTCCTGTCTTTCTTTCAGCAAATAGAAACTTAGATTGCAACTATTTTTACGTGGCATACATAGATACATCTTTTATTTGCAGGGTCAGTTCAGTGTCTGCAGTGACGTAATCCCACAGGGCTCACAGGTTTGTTGCTATAGCTTCCTTTGTTTTCAGTGCGGTAAGAGGGAGGGAGGGAGGGGGGGTATGCAGATGTCAGCTGAAAGAATCAATCGGGATTGTTGACTTCAGCCATTTAACGTCTGTCTCAATGTAGATGTCACGTAAGATTTGCGATAAAGCGAAATGAATCACGCAGAACACTGCCATTATATTTATTCGCAGACATTTTCACGGTAAATCTTTAATTGCATAGTGCTTGGGATTTAATATCTTTACTCTGCACTTTTCTGCGGATTATTTCAAATCTACCCAAAAAAATTTCATAGAGAGAACTTGGTATAGTTTCGTGAGGATGAGAAGCAAGTAGGACGCAAAGCATGAAACTACAGATGAAAAATATGGATTTTTTCATGCATCAGTACCTAACAGTGCTAATGTTATGTTCGTTTCAAAATTGCTGATTTTCGATCTGTTTTTGTGACTTTCTTCTTTATTTATTGGTAGTTTCTATTTAATTATTTTCTCTGTTTCTTTCAGAACAATCAATTCAGTACCCTCGACCTTTTTGATGACTCTGACAATTCAAACCTCACAACAGAAAAGACGAGAAAACGTGCTTATCAAAGTGATGATGATGATGATGATGATGATGGGTTGCCTGTTGGCTCTGCGCATAAGAAGCATCGTGTTCAAAACATGGATAATTTTCTTGATGATGAAGCAGATGATGATGATGATGACCCAGAGATATCCATCAGTGAGTATTGACTTGCTTCGTTCTCATTTACCTCGTTCCCTTGTACTTTTAGGAGCTCCGTCGCCAAAATGGAAACAAACCATTCCCTTGTATGCGGAAAATGTTTTTATGAGCAATTACATTAAGATTTTGTGTTGAAGATGTTATTTATTTTGGCCACTTACGAGGGCTCCTAATTATCGTTTTGAAGACTGTAAAGCCTTAGGCTTGTAATCTGGCAGTAAGCTTCCTCAAAGTCTACCTTGATGTATCTGGCTTTCAAATGGATTTGTGAAATTGCAAATGATGAAATCCTTCACCCGTGCTACCTGTATAATCCTCCTTTTTAAGGCCCCATGCAGAAAGTGCTTTTTCATTTTTACCGTCACTAAATTTAGATTCAGGACAAGTCGTCAATTTTTGGAAAGGGTATTTCCAAGATTAATAGGGAGATCTGGGGACTTTCCCTTGGTGAATAGGGATTTGCATTTTGCATTGAGAACATCGCGTGAAATTTTGTCAATGAGGCTGGCAAATGTATGATCACATGAATGAAAGCGTCTTCATAAACATACAGTTTGAGAATTCCTGCTGTTATGAACGAGTTCCACTAATGACACTCAAAATTTCAAAATTCTTTGGCTAACTGAGGTTTCATATTGATCTTTCTGAGTTTATTTCACAATTCTGTCCTTCTTATTTCATTGAAATTTATAAATTAGCTAAAGATGATTTCCTTCAAATTGCAAATAGTATTACAAGTTTGGGTTGATTCTTTGATGAAAACATTCTAGGGAAACCCCCTTCATGAGTTTATTCTGATGATAAATCTGATGCTATCTTTGGTCATTAGAGAAACATCCTTGGATAGTGCGAAAGCCCCTTGGCCGAAAAGAGCTTGTACATTCAAAGGCGTCGCTAGGGGATGAACTAGGGTGGATATGTCAATACGACTTTCTTGTAAATGAAGCTCAAACTTCCATATTTTGAGCATGGTTGCAAAGAAGGTAGATGTAAAATTCTATGGCCTATTTCTTTAAACTGGATAGCTTCAAAGGAAATTTAGCTTTTTCTTAAATGTTCAGTCGTTTCAGAATTGGAGTATTTTTCTTCTCTTTTAAGAATTCAAGAAAAGTTTTGATGCTTGAAACCATCTTAACGAGAAATCATAGAATGACTTTCAAGCAAGACTATTTTATGAATGTCTGCAGAATGGTGTAAAGTCAAAGTCTTTGACTCTTCTCGTTCGCAAGTTAGGAATTTGATGATGTCACATCCTCAAATGGGTTGAAATCTAAATCCGATGTGATTTCAAAAATTGATCAAAATTCTGAAAAGCCTAATGGTAGAATCATAACTAGCAAGAGTTTCTTTGAAGCAATTCGATTCAAAAAATATGTCATAGAATTCTGCACCCACCATTTTACACTAATTCTTATAGCTTTCGAACCTGTGGTCGGATAGCCTGAGAAGTCCATTTATCTCTCATCAAAACGAGACTACAGCCTGCCAAACCGAGACTGCTCAAACTGGTTGCATTGAAACTACTAGTTGTAGTTTTGTGGAGGAGCGAAACTTCGGCTTGGTCCTTACAGAATGCAAACAGTAAAAACTCAATCTCTTCAAACCATGGACAGTTCTAATGATTTACTGAAAAAAAATCTGAATGCGTTTTATACAATAAAATTTCTAACAAAATGATGTGACGAAATGCATCCAATACAAAATCATGACATTAATGTTTATTGCGTCTTTGTACAACAAATAATTCCCTTACTTCAACTTCAACAACGTCTTAAATAAAATGTAAAGGAAATAATACCTTGTAAATATCGATTTTAGTCCTCACTGCATATTGTATAAACAAATATTTCCCAGAATGTTTATTGTTTTGATAAACGTCTTGAGCCACTAAAGGCAGAGTACATTCTTGACCAAGAAAGAACCAACAACAATGAAGAGAGTCTTATCTTGCTTGCGGTATTCGTCTCTGGCTAAGCTCAACGTTGTAATTCTTTTCTTCAACTGTTCATTAGTCAACATCACTCTCCATTGAATTACATTACAGAACTGAGCCGTAGAAGGGCAGTAAGAACCCGTAAAGTTCGTCTCCACAAATTGCTGCCTCGTCGACCAGAGCATAGTTTCTCACAGCCATAACAAAATCTGTTACTTTGCTTTGCAGTAGCAATTTCATCACTGATGTTGTTAACTCATTCTCCAGTGCAGTTGAGTATCTTGACACCGGTACAACTTTATCCTGCAGTTTTGATTTCATTTCATCGATGATTGCAAGTGTTGTGTCTAGCTGATGTGCTAGATTGTAAATAGCTCGTAGCATTTCTTTAGGGCAGTGTGCACTCTCTTCGTAAATTGCTTTCACGAAATGGAGCATCGTTAGCAGTGGATCTTGGAAGCTGTTGAGGATGAGGGCGAGTTTCTTGTTGAGAGCAGTCGTATCGACGAGCTTTCGCTTCAGGGCTGTCACATCGTTTTGAAGATTGTCGAATCGTATTCCCCGCTCTAAAGGCTGTTTAAATTCTTTCTCGTAAGCCTGCCGTAGTAAGTATGCATCTCTTTGGATGGAATGTGTGCTTTTCAACAGTTCAAGTACTTTATCCATATTTTTGACTGAAGCTCGATAGATTCGAGTATTTATGCTCTTCATTCTTGATCAGGGAATTTCCTAGAAGCAGGGAGTTTCCCTTTGGAAACCGGGAATTTCATTGAGAAGATATCATGTGGCTTTCATTGTTCCGAAACCGGATTATAATTCCGTGATGACATGAATGAACCGTCGTCTTTCTGAATGGTCTCGATGGCAAGATGTAATGTTTGCCCGGGATTCGTAAAAAGAGAAATGATGTAATTGTAATAACCAGTTGAGCGTTGAAGACTTCCACATCCTCCCCTTTTCAGGTGGTTTTGTTGTTGCAAAGATCTCTTTCGTAGGTTGATATTGAAAGATAGTCTTGATTTAGGCATGAAGTAATTCTTGCAAGTGATTGACAAAACGAGAGGTGTTGTAATTGTTCTCAGGCATTTTCTGTTTTGAAGACTTCAAGATCCCTCTGCAAGGGATTTTTGTTGCAGAAACTCTCTCTGCGGTTTCTGCATTTATTTGGAAAGGATATCACTTTGCATGTAATTGATGAAATGAGAAATTGTTTTAATTATTTGGGACTGGAAGGTCTTGTTCAGGCGATTTTGTTGTGTGGCAGACTTGGGGGATAGCCTCTTTGCAGCTGAATGTTCTTTTAAAAAATCTGGGTCTTTTGTTTATGATGGAGCATGATATGCAGACGTGACGCAATGTTCAGAAGATTTGTAAAAGGAGAAATGATGTAATTTTCAGGGTTTAAGACACACAGGGCTATCCCTGTTGCAATGCCTGCCCCGAGCCCCTTGTCCGTGATGCTTATGTTGAAGAGAACCGATCTATGAGGCCTTCAAAAACGTTTTAGGGAACAACGAGCGAGGGAGTATTCGAAAAAATAGTTTGAGAACAAGGTAAAAGATTTTTAGGAAAGCATATTTTTATAGTGAACAGATTGATGAATTTTCTGAATCGTTGTTTAGGGAGCAAGGCAATTGTGGCTTGCCCTGGAATCTCTCAATAAGACTCTGATTTAGGTACGCTGTAAGAGGGTCCTGAAGGGGGTGCCCTCACTTTCCCAGACCGATTTGTAGGGAATCCTATGCACCATCTGGCGATGGGATTTGATAATGGACTACAAGTCGGACTTGTAGTCCATTATCAAATCCCATCGCCAGTCTGTTGTTCTTGTCGTTTCATATTCCCAGTTCCAGTTTCTCCAATCCCATGCGAAGTGCAAGAATCACAGTGTCACCTTTGATAAGTCACAGATCCCTCAACGTAATGTTTACGAGACTGAGAAAACAAGAAATGACGTCAATTTATCTTTGTAACAACATGAAGAAAGTAAGCATTGGAGCCAGTAATGCTGAGAGTTTCTTTAAAATTATCAGGTTTGAGTACTCAAGAGTTTTTTTACGACTCTCTGTCGAGTTTTATTACAATCTGCATGCTTTACCTCGTCCTGGAATTTCTTGATTCTTAGCGACCAGAGGGTTGAATCTCTTGTAAAGAATTCCCCCAAAAAAATACGTTTAATTCTGAATGAAAGGATCTGATGCCTGAAGCAGTAATATTTTGTAAATGAAGCCAACAGGGAGAAGCATTGAACCTCTGTGTTTTCCAAACCCTTCGGCATAGTACCGGTTTTGGCCACTAATCTGTTTTCCTGGAAGAAATATGATCCCATTGTGACCCCCATGACCTTATTTAACTGCTAATTTTAGATTTTGGCGTCGTCTTGGTTTCGAAATTGAAAATCAATGACTTGGCTCATGTTTTTCGGGGCATGAAATTATCTGAAATCAAATCAGCTGGAGTTGAGCACCTGTGTGGGGCCTGGTTTTAAATTACATTTTCCAATGGCATAGTTCCGTCACTTTTCAGTTAGACGGTAACGAATATCTTTCGATACATTTTCATGCTGTGTGTTTTTTTCAAGCAGCTCTTCTTGTGGAAACTCATCTTACTTGAAACCTACAGTAATTTTTTTCATCAGAACCTAATTACTCATTGTGCCAATGCTGAAACGTTCTTGAATCTGTTTCAAATTTCAGTTCAACAAGTTTCTTGGTACCTTTAACAGGGCAGTCATGTCAAACATAGCTAAATCAGTACAAGATCGATCAAATTTTTGTTGTTTTCATCCTTGGGAACCCCCTACATTCGGTGATATTGCTCAGAAATTTTGCCAAACGTAGCACGCATCTGCTAGATCTGATTTGTATTGTACCTGTTAATGAAATACAGAACAAAGTGAAAGTATACTTTCAAGGCATTGAATAAGAGAAAACTTTCCCTAAAATTTTGCCAGTTTGAAACTCAATGGGGTGTCAAATGTAGACCTGCAGCTGCTTGACATTTAGAAATTGAACTGTTGAGGTAAACGGGATCTAACAAAAGCGCAGCGATTCTTTTGGCCTAAGGCCTAAGTGCTATTTCATTCATTTCTCTATTCCTTTTGCAGATCTGATCAAGGAGGGATTATTACCAAAAGGTCCTCGTGTGATTCAAGATGACGACGAACAAGACTCCTTACAAAATTTCATCGTCGAAGAAAAGGTTAGTTTTGTGTAACATCATGCTCTACCCCCAAGTTACCCCAAGTACAGAACCCCCAATGGCTCCATCAATTTTGGTAGCTGACTGTTGTGATACTTAAAAATGCAACGTCAGTACGTTTTTCATTCATGAAATTTTCTTTAAAGTTTATTTCGAAAATAGATTCTGAAGATATTGTTAATTCTAAGATTTGCGTTTCACGAACTACTTGATTTTGAAGCACACTGTGAGATTGAAGAGAATTATCAACTCTTCTTTGATCCTTTACCATCTTAAAATGTAACTGCAAATATGTAATTTTATCATTTTTTAAGCAAATAGTACAGTGAGACTTGAAACAGTCTTGTCTTGGCTCCTACTAGATTTAAGATCATCAGAAATTATCAGAGATGCAATCGAAAAATCGTCGAATCATTTCTGCTTCAGAATGAGATTTTCGTCGGCACCTCTGTGTGTCGTCAATCATTTCGATGTTATCAAGAACTTCTGGTTCCATTTGGCAAATGGTAATCCACGAAAGGACCTTTCAAGTACTTAAACAAATTTTTTAACGAATTCCTACACTTTTTATCACGCGCAATAGGAGAGGCTAGAGTTATTCGTGCGAATAGTTATTAAAATATGATTTTATCATTCTAATCTCGAGTCTTTTTTGTCGCGTTTCTGTATCTGCAAACTGAATTTCTCTTCTGCTAGTCTAACAACAACTGAGCTTAAGCCAATCGCATCTGTTGTTGTTGTAAGCCACCACATTTTCAATAAAATTGGCCTAAGCTCAGGTGCTGTTCGACTTGCAGAAGCAAAAACTCAATTTGCAGATACAAGACAAAGATACAGAAACAAGACAAAAGAGACAAGGTGAGAATAATTAATTCATATTTAACAATTATTCGCACGAATAACTCCTGTGTCCCCTATTGCGCTTGTTTTTACTGAAGTATGAATTAGACATCAATGCTCTCTTTTCCTGTAGCCAAAGAAGCCAACACTGCCACAGATAAACCTTCAAAAGGCTTTCCAGCCAGGATCGACACCTGCTCATTTGATGCATCGCTTCATGGTAAGAGAATCGTATCACTTCATGTTTGATATAGCTTGCACTGCTCTTCAAAACAGTGTGAAATAACGACCATTTGCTTAATCACTATATGAGTTTGATTGATCTAAGATTGATAATATGTGATTTAGAGATGAGATGAGACTGATTAGATGACACTGTAATCTCGGAATAGCAGTTTCACTACAAGACCCTCTGCTAACCATTAGGCTTTGCGCGCATTCTTCGTTATGTGCTAAGAAACAACTGGAGACGGCATGTACGAGACATGGGAGGTATATCCGTTGCTCAGGCCCCTTTTGAAATTGGAGAAAGAGAAATATTAAAATTTGGATCACACTTTTGGTCTACTGTTAAGACTTTGTTCTCCGAATCAAAATCAAGGCAAAGAGAACATAGGCCAGAAACGACTTTCAGATAATACGAAAGTCGACATTGGCTTCACAATGGATCTTCATTAGCACTGACTCTTTAACTGTTGGCCACTCTGGTTACATTCCACTTAATCTTTCGTTACAGACATGGAATTCTGTTGGAATCATTCGCTGCCACTCAGAGGATGATATATCGACGATAGATATCGAATTTCATGATGCCAGTTTGCATCACCCTCTGCATTTTACCAATGTTATGAATCATAGCATGGCCTCGTTATCATCCACTGCTGCTGTCCTCGCTTGTGAATCGCAAGATGATGTACCCAGGTACGTGAGTTATACCTTATGTCTCAATTGAAGATAATGATGCTCATTTCCACCTTACGACTTTGGCAATCCAGAAAAGTGTATAAATGCCGTGACACGTGAGTGGCAGTACTATATTTTTGCTTAACTGAGATTTTAGAAACCATGGGGAACCGGGAATTATCTACTGAGTTATTGAGTATCTGACGTGATATTTAACGAAATTTTTGAGAAAACTGCACGAATGTTTTTGCTTTTCATTACAATGCAAAATGGAGTCGAAGTAATATTTTTGTAAGGCAGATTTATTGCCAAATTTATCATTGATATCAGCAAAAGACAAGACTCTTCAAATCTCAAGATATCACCTACTTCAAGAATTGTTGGGTCCGATACCAAGTTTTCAAGCAGTTAAATGCGGCAAATATTCCTTCAACTTTATTTTTTCAACTTTTAGCCAGAATAATGTGCAATGAAAACCATGCTCTTCGCACATCTCAGATACATTTGAAGAAAGACAGCCGTACTTGATTTATTTTTACACAGCGTGTTATCTCTCTTTGCAGTAAATTTGTTTGTTTGCATTTTGGAACATGGGATTCAACAAAAGAATGGACGATGTCAATGCCAAAGGGAGAGGAAATAAAAGTAAGTTTTCATGCTTTATATACTGTATTTTTTCTTTCTCAACTTTGCTTATTAACATTTCAATGACAAACAAAACTAAAACTGAATTAGATCACCTTGTATTTCTTCATTTAAAACATGAACGGTGTTATCTGTTATTACCGGGTATGCCAAATTTTTTTGTAGTTGAAATCTCTTTGAAAATAAGTTTTTCAGTTTCTTTTCAAAATTGTTTCGTTCTCTTGCCGTCGAAGGACTAACTTAACATAAACGTTTAGCAACAGAACGAAACAACTATGATTCTAAAATGAATTAAGTTAAACGCTAGGTTCGTACTTAGTTTATAAATTTTAGCGTCATATTTTCAAATTCATTAAACGTCCCAAATGTTTTAAATTTTCTCGTCTCGTTCTGTTATTTGGTTAATCTTCAGAATGTTGCTGTAAACCAGAAATACATTGCTGTAGCTACAGATGCCCGACTTGTACGAATTTTTACTGTTGGCGGGTTGCAGTATCAGTTGATTAGCATTCCTGGACCGATTGTTTCAATGGCAATGTCTGAGACGCAAATCATGATTGTTTACCATCAAGGCACAGGTGAGTTTGAAAAACTATTATTTCTTATACTTCGATCACTTATCTTGTTTTGTGAGACAGATATTTGACACATAAACAAAGTGATTGATTGATTTTGTGATTGATTGATTGATTGATTGATTTTGTGATTGATTGATTGATTGATTGATTGAATGATTGATTGAGTGATTGAATGACAGAACCAGTGAGTGATTGAGTGATTGATTGACTGATTGGCACACAGATTGATAATAATACACCTATAAACCCAAAAGCAACGGATATTACACAGTAAAGTTTCATGGTCTTGATTTCTTTTGTCTCCTCTCTGTGCTACTGTCGTCCCCTTGTGAATTAGCCTTCTCCATCCTTGTCTGTTGTCTACAACAGTCGTTCATAGATCTAATACCTGACCACACTTCATAGCTTTTTTGCTTGTATCATTAAATCTCACATTGGTTCTGCCAACAGGTCGAGATTCAGGAAATAATTCACTGTGTAAGAGTGCCTTGACTGGTCTGTGATTGTCCATTCTACAAATCGACTTAAACTCTTCAACTCTGCTACACAGAATTCAAGTCTTTTCAGTTGTCATACTCAGGGGGAAGGCTGGGGTAATCGCATCAATTCTCAGGTTCGAGTTTGATCAGACTTGGGCCCAAGGCCAGTCCACTTTCCGACGTTTCATCAGAATTGGTGCTCATTACTCGTTGATTCCAGCCTATTTGTTTACCATTTGCGTACGTGCTGGTAGATTTGTTCATGACATGACTCCATATCCATCGTTGTAGCAAATCTCTAGGAATATTAGAATTTGGAAACACAAAACTCCTTTATGCCCTTAGTCAAATAAACACTATATTATAGAGGGAGGGTGAATTTTGTAAAACAGGGGATTCAGTTCTGTTTATGAAAAGGCGATCTGACAGCCTCAAGACTAGATGTCATATCTTCAATGCTGTAAGACAACCGATGGGGATTTATGAATTTATAATGTGCAGAACGAGACCATGGTACTGCAGTATTGATCATATTTTCCCTTCGTATGTGACGTAATGATTGATTAATAGACCTTTTAGCTATTCCGAAAAAGAATTTCAATCGGACGATGCTTTGCTACATTTTGTAGAATTTTCGAATGTGCACAATTGTGATAGAAGCCCTAACGCCACTCGATCGAAGCCCGCGTATAAAAACGTATAAAAATAACGCTCGATCCAGGCTCTTGATGAATAGCTAAAAGGTCTATTATTTTGATTTATTTCAGGTTTACCGGATTGTCAATGCCTCGGAATGAGGCTGATGGAAATTGGAAAGATCCAATGGAAAACAACAGTAGAGCATCAGTTACCATTGAGTAAAAAGGCAACACTAATTTGGATCGGGTAAGTGACTTCCTTTTTAGCAGAGGTTGTTACTGAGCATATGAAGACAATGAATATATTTACAGGATCAGCTGGGCAAAAAGAATGATACGAGTTACTTAGTAATTGAGATGCTCCCTTCCAATTTCTGCGATCATAAAGAAATTAACCGTTTCGCATAAGAAATATAAACATTGTGTTACATCTCGACATTACTGTGCACCCACAGAAAGTAAAGAAAGATCGCATCCAGCAGCTTAGCGAGCATGACAATAAGCACCCTTTAAAGGCTGTCAATGAACCGTTTTACATTAAACAAATGCATGCTCTTTATTTATTTCAGTAAAAGTGAATATGTATTAAAGAAAACTTTCCTAGAAAGATTGCAAGTTTCTATTCAAAATACGTTTGTCTATAACCGAATTGTGCGAATTTCCCCTTTTTTTCGACTCAGCTAAATTTTGCCTCACATTAGATGTCAGATAAGCAAAGCCAAATTTTGTAAAACAAAAGATTAAGCTTTATGAATAGATGAAACAACTAGCCTGTCCGAAGAATAGATTTCACATCTCTCGATGCACTCGCTCATATCAAATAAACAGTGAAAGCGAAACTTCATGGAAAAGAAGCTGTGAAGTCTATTCTTGAGGCTGCAACATCACTTTATCTGCTTCAGACACGTTTTATTTTATTCCTTTTTTATTAAATTCACTCTTGCTTGTCAGACGAAACTACCAGGAACTGAAAATTTGCATGAGTAATCTAATAAGAGGGAAACCTTAGCACTATTTAGAAAGATGCGAGACCCGCTGTCTCTTGTACCAAGATATGGCTAGCTATCAAACAGCTAGAGCAAGCCAGCGATTTCTTATTTTATTTTCCTTGCAGCTTTTCATTGGAAGAAACGCCATTCATGGTAGATTCACGTGGAAATTTGAGAATGCTGCAAAGGACATTTGGAAATACTTGGATACCAGTACTTAATCTGAAAAGTCAGGTACAAGAAATCGTTACGTGACTTATGTATCTCTCAAATTGATTCAAAAATAAACTATGACTTTGGTAAACGTTTTGATCAAATATATTTGATTTTGATGTTGTTCTGTAGATGCCCCTTTTGGCGAATCTAGTCAGCGCTGGAAGAAAATGAAAAAGTGCAAAACAACGATTTCTTGTCTTGTTCTTTGAGTATTTAAGCCTTCTTCAACTGCACACTGCTTTAGATCTTGATATTTACTGGTACCAGAAGTTCAAGGCTTTCAAGCATTGTCATTTCAACTTCAACAAGTTATGCATTATTAGCCAATGCTACAGTAGTGTCCCGCATATAAGAAACATGAATTTAAGAAACACCAGACCTTTATTTTTAAACTTATACCTCCTCTTATAAGAAACTGGTCCATGTCTGAAAAGTGAGTGTTTCTTATTCAAAAACCATGTTTATATTAGACATTTGAAAAATATGATAAATTCAGATTTGCATCTGAATCAAACTGTGACTATTCAAATGAAAGCAATAATTTTGCATGCAAATGAAGCAAAAAGCATCTTTCTTGAATAATTGTAGCATATCATTTACAAATGCAAATTTTATATGACAACCATGCAGCTTGTGTCTTTTTAGTTCATTGATAGTAGATAATTTTTCTGATAAGAAACTTAAGAAACTTTACCCTGATTGGAAGTTTATATCTCATTTTATGAGAAACACGTCAGACCTGAAATTGAAAATGTTGTTTCTTATATGCAGGACACTACTATATTCAAATCTGATTGATAACGTTCTAACAATCCATCTTCAAGCTTCGACCCATAGTAATCGAGCCAATTTTTTCGTAGACGAAAACCAAATCAGATAATTACTGGATCATTGGAATAACAGAATATCCTCCAGAAGCAAGGTAATTTTTCCATGTGTTAAACTATAATGTCTTGTCATCAAGCGGTGGCACGGGGGCACTAAGGGGGACAATCCCCGCTGTATCAAAAGTTGGTAAATCTGTCAAAGAAGACTGACATAAGATTAGTTGGGTATACTTGTAGGCTGAAAAGTGACGTCAAATTCTTATCCAGGTTTTGCAACTTTTTAGAGCTGGCACCGTCACTAATCAGTGAATTTGGTTGAAAAATAAAGTTTTCCATCCTTGTCATAGCACGCAAGAAACTCCTGACTTATCTATCCCTGTCTGTTTGTACACTGTAACATTCCTTTTCCTTGACTTTAATTTGATAATTGTTTAGAATTTGTGTTTTAAATTGTTTGTATTTTGTTATGATTGGGATAATCATGAAATGAACCACGCCAAGCTGAGCTTTCATACTGTTATTGTCAAGACAGTGAAAGAATAAGTTCTGTTTGAAATTATAAGAACTGAATAGCATTGATTAGAAAATGTATCCCCAGTTTGATGAAAATGAAGATTCATAGTCTATTTTGCAGCAGACTGATCGATCTCTTTCGTATTTTACAGAGCTGTACTGTGCAAAGGTGCTAATTTTCCAGCAACATTGCCAAGACCAGTTCCCTCTGCCCTCAATTTTGAGATCCCATTGTGTGATAAGGATACTGAGAAAGGGCAGATGGAGGTTCGTTGTTATTTAAAGATTCTTGTTAAATGCATTCTAATTTTTATTTCAACATCAACATTACAACAAAGATAATTCTCATTATTTTTCTAATTAAAGTTAAGCGAGAAAATAGTTGAAATTGCATGTTTCAAGGTAAGATTACCCTATTGTTTCTAGATAATTTTTTTGTAGTTTTCTATGGTACAGGGCTCAAAAGAACTCTTTGCTTACTGGTAGCAAACCAATTACTTTCGTTTCTTCTTATACAATTTCTCCTTCTTTGCCTACATGTGGCCCCCATTCTATCCTTTTTCCTTCTTTCCCTTCCCTTCCTTTCCGTCTTTTTTTTATCTTCCCTTTTGCCTTCTCCTTTCGTTTCTTCTTCCTTTTTCCTCTTCTCCCTGCTTCCTTCCTGGGAAATTTGAGCATTTCAGCTACCTTCATGGTAGCGCCGTTGCCACGCTACTTTTTTTTGAGTCCTGCTTTAGTATAGACTCTGTTACACATAAGAAAGTCATCGGCAAGGTAATCAAATTTTTGTGATGTTCAGCTCTTTCGCATTTTGTCATAAGTCTATCCGTTGTCATGTTCCTTTGCAGCAAGATCTTCTACGTAATAGACTGACAAACGGATATCACGAATACCACAGAAAGAAGGGATTTGAAGAAGATGATTCTGCTATCAATGAAGGAAAAACTACTGAGATACAGCTTCTAATGAAGCTTTTTGCAGTAAGCATTTCTGCACCATTCGCCTTACTTTTCAATGTTAGGGATAGAATCTTGCAAGAAATCCTCTGGTACAAGATGTATTTTGTCTCGGGAGATTCAATAGCTGTATTTTTCTAATTCAATGTTTTTTTTTTGTAGAGCTTTGCGTTAATACGGTTTTTTGAGTAAGATTTTATTGTCACGTTGTGGCGTGAAGCACTTATAATTATAGCCAATTTTATTTTTCCACTGTGAGTTGTGTTATGTTAAACTGTGTAGGTAGAATGACATTAATCTTAGTACATATAAAACAGAGGTCAGATTTTAGAAAATAAACTTTTAATGAGTTTGCAGTTCAACTAATGAATTCATTAAAAGCCAGAATTTAGCAGCTCACCTAAATTTGATTGTTGGTCCAAATATCTCTGAATTGTTCTAATTGTGTAAATTAACAATATCTATAAATACCTCAAATGCTTCATCGATTGTTTGGATTGTGTTCTTAAATAATGCGTATTGTTACAACATTCCTGATTCCTTCCTCTGTAGGTAGGTAAGCAGGTATATATATATACATAGGTGTATTCCTACCGATTGGAGCAAAGGCCCTTCCGTAATGTTTTCATTCTTCAAACATAAAAATGATGGAGGAATTGGACCCAATATAGCACAAGTGAAAGCTGCGTTGAGCTGTTTAAGAACGCAAAGCTTCATTGATATATAGACAGTTTCACTCAGATACACAGGAGAGTTTGTGTACAATAATTATCGCACTAAATTTTGTGCTGCCTGTTTAAAAACTATGAAAAATCGGCATTGAAAATTTGCTCCTTAACCCACGATCAATTATGGCAGAGCGAGCTTTACGTGAGAGATCTACTCACTGTCCCAAGAGAGACTATTGCATTCAACATGAAAGCCTATCAGTTTTTTCTTTGACGATAATTTTGTCTGTATTTATCTTCATGACTTTCATCTTCTTACGCCTTAGCTCTCATGTAAATCAGATCGGATCTTCCGCGCTGTAGAAATTTGTGAACTGATGCCAAACCCTGAAACGGTCAACCTTGCAATTCAATATGCAACGAAAATGAGGAGAATGAATTTAGCACAAAGGCTCGATGACTTAGCCAGAAGGAAATCGGAGGAAGAGGAAGAAGCTGCGGAGGACGAAAACAGTGATGATGATATGATGGAGGAGCATGGACTTTCTAGTTACTCGCAAAACAGGCGAATGCTGACAGCTCCAGCATCAAGGAGCTCCTTCAATGCTAGGTTATTGATTCTTTCTGTATATGTTTTCTGCACATAAGCCGACCACAGTTGTGGAAGTAAGTTAGGTTGGAGCCAAGACCTTAGTTCAGACTCGGATTATTTCAAGCTAGATCAAAATGATCTATTGATGTCTATTGATGTCTTTACTCCCACATAGCGACTTGTTGGTAGTCTGTGGGTCTGGAACACAGGCTACTTGTTGGTGAAGGAAACAAAGCCTAGCACCAGCTTAGTCGAACATTGATTTCTAAGAACCACCCTTCCTATCATTGATATTCCACACCTTGATGAAATTTTGTCTTAAATAATTTTTCACTGAGAGATTAAGAGTCTTAAGGGTTTTGTTTAATTCTAGACATTTCCTAGAGCATCCGATATTTTTTTGACATCAATTTTATTTTCAATGTATTTCTTCTTTTAGCAGAAACTGCCAAAGTTTCGATGCGATCGCTAGAATTATATCCCGAACTATAGTTTTATTTTTGTTCATTTGCTATTCATTTTGAATACTCACTTTTACATTGTTTGTTTTGTCGAAGCTTTAGCTTCACTTCTGAGGCCTCATCAGAAACATCAGCAATCTTATTTTCTCCTCTTAGTAAGACAAGAATAATCACATTAAATGGGAAAAGAAGCATCGGCAGGCCCCAAGCCAGATCTAGAGCGCGTAGAGATTCCCTTGATGATTCCTTGGATGGTTCTGACAATGAAAATGGGAATCCAGAGGCAAAGAATAACGAGGATAATAATCATGATGTTGATATGGAAGAAGGAAGCGGAGATGTGGAAATTCCTGATGATGATGGTAAGATTTAGGCCCATTTTACACTTTGCCGGCACGACGTTGTATCCGTAACAGAACTGTAGAAAAGCAACGTCCCATTTACACATTCCTGGTATTCGTTTCCACAGTCCTAACTACAGTAAATCCCCCCCCCCCGCATATAAGAATCTACCAAAATAAGAACCTAGAGGCTGTTTTTGCTACATTATGCACCTTGTAGTAAACTTGGATTTGCTGTACCTAATAGCAAATCAAAACTTACCGGCACAGTATAAACGTGGTCTTAGCTCAGTGGACCGCAATCTCACTTTGTTGGCAAATGAATGTAGCTAAGATCCCATTTATATACTTACGTCTTTTCATACCTTCTTTCCCTGCGTTCTTTGACTTGCTGATATGATATTACTCTTGAAAAGTGGGCCCACTTTTTCAAAATATCCTGAACTAGCGGGAGTTCTCCAACAGTCAGCAGGATTGCTTCGCAAGAAGCCTTGTCTAACGAGCTTGAACATTGAAAAGGAAACTTGTCGTACAAAAAATGATTTTTTCTTGACCTACAATTCGCAAAATGCACACCTTCCAGGCTGTAATCTTCCTCTGTAGAAATAGAATAGATTCATTTCAGCTACGAGAGCTCTAGGCCTCACCAACCGCTTTTTGTATGCAACAATAACAACTATGCAGATAGCGCCTCCTGATCGATTAAAAACTGAAGTCTACCAATTTGATTGGTGAATACGGAGTCACCCTACACGGGCCTAAATTTGGTCCACTTCTAAGAATAATATGGAGTCCTTATTGACCAAATGATGTCAGCAAATCAAACAACGCAAGGGAGAAAGGGGACGAAAAAACATAAGCCTACCCTGCTTGCAATGTGCTGATGAAACTTTGGATCCGTGAGAAAACTTTATGGTCCGACTAATATACTAAGTTATCGTCTATTAAATTATATTTTTTGCCTTCATATACCTGTTTCAGATGATCTGGTCGACGATTCTCCGAAAAAGCCTATCGGAAATGCAAATGGTACTTCATCTGGTCAAGTAAGAAGCAATCCATTCAAATTGTCACAAAAGACTCAATCGAAAACACAAGCTTCAAGTCGGGGAACTTCATATTTCGAAAGTCTGACAAGTACAATGCCACCGAAAAATAAACCAGGTATGATAGAAGAAGTGACCAAATTTCATGAATTTCTAGTTACTTCGTGCTGAATGTACCAAGTGTCCCATTATCGTAAACTTGGTGGATTATGAAAAATCCCAGTAAAATGGCTCTGAGGCAAGATGTTTTTTTGGGGATAAGTCCGGGTTGGTATGATTATGACAACTGATAACTGATTACTTGATTTTCTTGCAGTTACAGGTTATCTTATGTATTATTGCTGTTCTTTTACAGGAAAAGATAGTTTTTTCTTACGGGATGCAAGTTTATTGTGAGTCCATGGTTTATTAAGATGAGTCCGCTACTTAAGGTCATTTTAAGTCCTTGATTGTTCTGATTTTCTGGTTAAATAGTTAAACTCCCCAATTTTGTTGGAACAGGCAAAACTTGTTCCGTCCTTGCAGAGTTCTGTAGACTTGGCTCCTGTTGTATTTAAACCCATATACTTGAACGCAGATCGGTTACATTCTTTTTACTTAATCGAAGCATTTGTTTTCCTCAGCTTCCTCGGCAAACAACGAACATACCACGAAAAACTCTGGTAAACAGATAGGGAAAAGTTCAAGCAAACAAGCCACGTTGTTTCGGAAAAAGTCACCAGCAAACGATAAAAAGCCGAAAGAAACTGAGAAGAAGATGGAACCTTCCAAGAAGGGTAAAAAGTAAGTGAATGTATAGATTTTCGGGAGATTTTCATTGAATTATTTGAAGGAACAGACCACACAAAAACACAAAACTACTCCTAAAGCTTTCAACAATGCAAAACTGATCTTGTAAGAGTTTGTCTTGTCCACAGATACCTGCTAACTTTATTTGTGAATCCCATCATTATCAACATCCGTCATTAACAACGCCGTGATCGTATAGTGGTTAGTACATTGCGTTGTGGCCGCAATAACCCAGGTTCGAATCCTGGTCACGGCAACACTATGGTTTTGCTCTTTTCTCCCTTTTGTTTGATGTTAGAAAATTGACTTTACTTCCGTTAATTAGCATATAGTTAGGCGAAACTTTGAATCTACTCGATTTCCTTAGACCAAAATATTTCTCAAAGCAACGTTTTCAGCTACTTTTTTGGAATTGCATACATTTGTGTTATTTTTAGGAAATTTACTTTGCATGGTTTGAAATTGAAAGTATCTAATTCTTTAACAATATACTACGGAAGTGATAAAACACAAAGTTTCGAGCTTAATTCATCATCAGATGTTTTATTGAAGTTTGTATGTTCAAAACCTAGAAATTTGCTGAAATTTGTTTCATGAATTTAAAGATTTCCATTGTGATCTTTGGAAAGATTTTATATTTCTTCTTTCAGAATTTTTAATATTTGATTTTTAAAACTAGATATTTTCATTTTAAACTGAAAATGCATATATTATAAGATGACAAGATTGATTTATTTTCAAATTCTGCAGAAAAGTGAATAGGAAAAGCACCAATGAAGTACTGTCCAAGAAGTATGTTAGATAATTTGAATGTTTTTGCTTTCTCAGAACCACTGGCTTCGCATTATTCAGAGAACATTTCTCTGTCGAAAAGACTGAATTGGACAATGAGGAACTCGTGAAAAAATCGCTTGAAGAATGGAAGAACCTTTCAGCGGATGAGAAGAAATCTTGGAACATGAAAGCAAAGGGGGAACCAATGTCGGAGGATGCCTCAAATGGAGAAAAATCGGAGAAAATTATAAATGATGCGAATGGCAATTCAGACAAGGGACCTGTAAAAAGTTTGGATGAAGTGAAAGCTAAAGCAAACAACAGTGCTCAGAACACTAAATCGAAACTAGCAGCATTCGCTTTTCAAAAATGATAAAGTTTAGATTTTTGATATTTACCAGGTGAGTCTTGGAATGTATTCATTGTTTGAAATTCATGCTGCAGAAAATCAAATAAAGAAAGTAAATGATCGGAGTTTTGAAATTTATCGGGTTTCCCAGAATGATATATCTGTGTTTGCCGAATCACACAATCGGGAATTTTGCAGCGATCTGAACCAAGTACCGGCCATTTTGAAGCAAAAACACTAATTTACAAGCAAAAATTTATTTGATTGAAATCGGCGATATCTTTCCAGAGTTATGTGCAACTTTGTTTTTAACGTATTTTCTTGAAAGTCTTACGAGAAGCAACAAATTTCGCGCCGTTTTCGGTAACCAATGCAGTTTCTTTTCATGATCTTAGAGAAGCAGCCCGTATACAATCACATGTCAGGAGCACATCTTTCTCGTTAGGTTTCGCTTTTTGGAGGATGACCATTACCACAGTCTCTTTTTAGAGCTGAAACTTTGAAAAAGCACATGTTTAATTCGCTTTTTAGAATGTTCAAAAATAACTGCTATTTGATATAAAACAAGAAATTGGTGTTCCTTGATTACTTTCGTCGGAAAACCATTTTTTGCCGTCTAAAATTGAACTCCTTGTTCCTAAAATTTTTTGGATTCACTTTTCTCTGGGATATGTAATCTTCGGATGGGCAAATTATGCTGTAATTTTGCATTTTAAATTTTTCATAAGTAAGTAGATGGAATTCTTGGCGATCCTCTTCTTGAGCAAATAGAATTTGGCAATTTAAAATTTGAGTAAGATTCAAAGCCTTTGCTTCAAATCAGAAACAATTTTAGATGACGAAAACTGACTGGTTAAACTTTCCTGGAATTCTTTAGGAAATAAACCGTCTTCCAGTTGTTCAATCCAGATTCAAAAATAGTGGACCGAAATGGAAGAGTCATTCTCGGACTTCATTGCATGTGCACAGGTCTATTTCAGTTTCCACAGTATCCTAGCCTGCGTGCAGACTCTACAGTCAGTGCGGAGGAGCGAAAAGGAGAAGACAGCTCCCTGTAGACAGCTCTACAGGGAGCTTTCCTCCCCTCTTCGCTTCTCCGCACTGACTGTAGAGTCTGCACGCACGCTACAGTATCCAAGCTTTGGTGACTTCTGTAGTCTAGGTAAAGACCTGTTATTCAAAAGAAGAAAGGGTCTACGAAACAATGAGCAAAAGCTTGCTTCAGTGAGTTCCAGATTTCTAGAACTTAATTTATGCAACCTTTGTTGAGACGCATTTAACACATTATTTGAATAGCGGATTAGGATAATTAAAGATAATTACGCGAGTGGCCGTAGAAACCTTCCACTCTTTTTTGTAGACACTTTCTGTAGTTTTTGATTTCACTCTCAAATAAGCAGCGTTTCTACAGGAAAACAAGCCAAAAATAACAACAGTTTCGATTTCCAATTTACTGGCAGTTAAACATTCCATACAAAGATACTAAATAAGAAAATCCCCTACTTTAATTTACCTCAACACGACACCTGTTTCTCGTACAGTCATCTAATGTGTCTAAAGTGTTTTTGATGATATTAACACGCTTAGCAAAAAGCTCTTTGGCTGTAAATGTTTCTTCGTAGAACACAGCAATATATTTTAGAGATTACAGTTTTGGAAAGGCAACTTCTGCTTTTTTGCTCAGAGTGTCTTCCTCTCGCCAGAGACTTGTTACCGTTTTCAGTTGAGTGTAGAAGTTGATTCCCTAAGGTAGGAGCAGAAAACATGAATAAAGACATTCAAGAATAAAAATAACTGCCGTCTTTTCCCTTCCATTTTGGCCATTTCGTTACAAATAAAGGCCTACTTTTGGTAGCGATTCAAGGTTTCAAAGAGAAACTTATTTTTGCTAAAAAATAAGGTTATAGCCTGTACGTTTTAGTGAAAGATGAAGACCTCAAAAACGGTCGATTCTGGGCTAAACACAATGCCTCTACTTTTGTGGTGAAAATTGAGGATCACAAAATAGGCTGATGTTCGGCTAAAATGCAAGGCTATAGCCTTTACTTTTTGGTGAAAATTGAGGATCCGAAAATAGGCCGATTTTCGGCTAAAATGCAAGGCTATAACCTTTACTTTTTCGTCAAAATTGAGGATCCGAAAATAGGCCGATTTTCGGCTAAAATGCAAGGCTATAGCCTTTACTTTTGCACGAAAATTGAGGATCCCGAAATAGGCTGATTTTTGGCTAAAATGCAAGGCTACAACCTTTACTTTTTGGTGAAAATTGAGGATCCAAAAATAGGCCAATTTTCGGCTAAAATGTAAGGCTATAGCCTTTACTTTTTGGTGAAAATTGAGGATCCAAAAATACGCCGATTTTTGGCTAAAATGCAAGGCTATAGCCTTTACTTTTTCGTCAAAATTGAGGATCCGAAAATAGGCCGATCTTCGGCTAAAATGCAAGGCTATACCCTTTACTTTTGGGTGAAAATTGAGGATCCGAAAATAGGCTGATTTTCGGTTAAAATGCAGGGCTATAGCCTTTACTTTAGGGTGAAAATTGAGGATCCGAAAATAGGCCGATTTTTGGCTAAAATGCAAGGCTATAGCCTTTACTTTTGGGTGAAAATTGAGGATCCGAAAAAAGGCTGATTTTCGGCTAAAATGCAAAGCTATTTCACTTTTTGGTGAAAATTGACGATCCAAAAATACGCCGATTTTTGGCTAAAATGGAAGGCTATAGCCTTTACTTTTAGGTGAAAATTGAGGATCCGAAAATAGGCCGATTTTCGGCTAAAATGCAAGGCTATAGCCTTTACTTTTGGGTGAAAATTGAGGATCCGAAAATAGGCTGATTTTGGGCTAAAATGAAAGGCTATAGCCTTTACTTTTGGGTGCAAATTGGGGATCCGAAAATACGCCGATTTTTGGCTAAAATGCAAGGCTATAGCCTTTACTTTTGGGTGAAAACTGAGGATCAAAAAATACGCCGATTTTTGGCTAAAATGCAAGGCTATAGCCTTTCCTTTTGGGTGAAAATTGTGGATCCGAAAATAGGCCGATTTTCGGCTAAAATGCAAGGCTATAGCCTTGACTTTTGGGTGAAAATTGTGGATCCGAAAATAGGCTGATTTTCGGCTAAAATGCAAGGCTATAGCCTTTACTTTTTCGTGAAAATTGAGGATCATCAAATAGGTCGATTCTCTGCTAAAATGCAAGGCTATTTACTATACTTTTTGGTGAAAATTGAGGATCCGAAAATAGGCCGCTTTTCTGCGAAAATGCAAGGCTATAGCCTTTACTTTAGGGTGTAAATTGAGGATCCGAAAATAGGCCGATTTTCGGCTAAAATGCAAGGCTATAGCCTTTACTTTTGCACGAAAATTGAGGATCCCGAAATAGGCTGATTTTTGGCTAAAATGCAAGGCTACAGCCTTTGCCTTTTGGTGAAAACTGAGGATCCGAAAATAGGCCGATTTTCGGTCAAAATGCAAGGCTATAGCCTTTACTTTTTCGTGAAAATTGAGGATCCGAAAATAGGCTGACTTCGGCTAAAATACAAGGCTATAGCCTTTACTTTTGGGTGAAAATTGAGGATCCGAAAATAGCCTGATTTTCGGTTAAAATGCAAGGCTATAGCCTTTACTTTTTCGTGAAAATTCAGGATCCGAAAATAGGCCGATTCTCGGCTAAAATGCAAGGCTATAGCCTTTACTTTTTCGTGAAAATTGAGGATCCGAAAATAGGCCGGTTTTCGGCTAAAATGCAAGGCTATAGCCTTTACTTTTGGGTGAAAATTGAGGATCCGAAAATAGGCTGATTTTCGGCTAAAATGCAAGGCTATAGTCTTTACTTTTGGGTTGAAATTGAGGATCCCGAAATAGGCTGATTTTAGGTTGAAATGAAAGGCTATAGCCTTCACTTTTGGGTGAAAATTGAGGATCACAAAATAGGCCGATTTTTGGCTAAAATCAAGGCTATAGCCTTTACTTTTTCGTGAAAATTGAGGATCACAAAATTGACTTATTTTCCGCTAAAATGAAAGGGAAGGCTGTTTTGTGGAAATCTAAGATTCTAAAAAGGGGTCCAGTTAAACTATCATGCAAGGATTTGCCTGAAGAAAATTGCAGATTGCACAAAAGGGCTGACTTTTGGCCCAAATGGAAACTTAATGGAAGGTGATGACCTAGTTGTTGCTCAAAATTCAAGGTTCGAAGATTGGAATAAATTTGGCCAAAATACTGTTTCGTAAAGGTTGCAAAAAGATGCTCGTTTTCGGCAAAAACTGAAAACTTTAACATTTAGGTAATACTTACAGCTTTGCCATAGAAGTTCATGTCACCACGGAACGACCCTCGAGATCCAGTGAAAGAGAACATTGGTAGTGGGACTGGAATTGGTACATTCACACCAATCTAAAGAAAAATTGAAAGAGACCTTAGAACGGATGAATAAACAGTGTCGCAGCTTGGAAAATCTGCAAAATTAAAGAGCTTTAGCATCTGATCGTTAAAAATTATGCAAGGTGTCTTAAAACCAATTACATAATCATGGGTAACTATTATTCAATTTTTTCATTCATTGATAATAATGATACCCATGCAAAGTCCAAAGAAATGAAGCTTAATGTTGAATGGATCCTAATTCCATTACACCCCACAGTTTAATTATCATCAAAAGTGAATGATTTTCCGAAAAACTGAAAAACTTCACAGCCGACAAACATGAGAAAAGTTAAATGGGGCAGAAAAGTAAACATGGCTAGGTGGAAGTAGTAAAAACTAATGGCGTCCCCGGGTGGGCTCGAACCACCAACCTTTCGGTTAACAGCCGAACGCGCTAACCGATTGGGCCACGGAGACGTGCTTCTTTAAAGAGGAGCATTTGAAATCGTTCTATAACAAAGACTGGCGGGATCCAGAAAGTGGCAAAACACGGTTGTGCATGGCTTGATGGGATCAAATATGTCTACTTCGAAAGCTATATCCTGTAAATTCGATAAAATTTCCTGAATTAATTCAAGATTCCAATTCCGAACAATAAAATATTTGAAATCGATAAAGGCACAGGGGAAACACTTTTAACCATGATTTCACACAATGAAACACTGCTCATTCCATTCATTTGTTCGCTCGCTCGTTCATTCATTCGTTCGTTATATCATTTGTTCATTCGTTCGTCAATTAGTTCTGGCACACTTAAAGTACCAAATTGGCATGTCCCGCCACTGCACAGAAGTCTTTCCTTTTCGGGTGGGACACTTAAGTCCCGAGGTAGCAAATGAAAGAATTTTTTAAGCAAAACAAGATCATACCTGGCCGACATCAACACTCGTTTGATATTTTCTTGCTACAGCACCGGATGACGTAAAAATGGCTGTTCCATTTCCATAAGGATTACTATTCACAACATCAATGGCTCCATCGAGCGTATCTGTATCCAAAATCACAAGAACAGGCCCAAAGATCTCTTCTGTGTAGCATTTCATATGAGGCTGCGATAAACAGACAATAATTTAGCTGTCAGAATCGTAAATATCACCATCTAACGATGGCAGGAAGAGTGTGGCCTGCTCGTAGCAAGCAAACTCTGAGAGAAAAACTGAAAATGGAGAAAAAGGAAAGTTCACACAGCTAAGCCACTTTTCTTGTTCACTGACCTCAGCAATTTGTTTCAACTACAAGGTAAATCTCGTCTGTGGAATGCATTTACACACATAAATTTAAATATTTGTCAAACGTTTCCTGGTCCCAAAGGTAAGCGTTGTTTACTTTGAAGATGTCCCTTTGAAGACCAAAAAAGATGAAACAGCTTCCCCCAAACCAATCAAAATCTGGTCCCTTGATTCCTGGGAACATGTGCAAAATCAAAATGGATCGGTTGCCCAGATTCTACTTTTCTCCCCAGTTCCCTTCCTGTCTACAAGTAGGCTATCTTTGATCACCTCAACAATCCAACTGGATACATAAAAATCCTTATGAATATCATATTTTGCTTTCCAAGAAAGGTTACATACACCCTTGCCAAAAAAATAATTAGCGAAACCATATACGAGAATTCCGAAATTTAAACTTCTTTACCCTACAAGAATAAAAACGAGACAGTGTGCATAAACTAACTAATCTTGTCTTAGGCGTACAAACAATTTCCTATAAGTGGAGGTTGATACTTCCAAATAAATCAGTTACTCTGAAATACCTTAGCAGACGAAACTAGTCACAGTCAGCAGTCAGCATTAGAAGAAGATTAAACCGTGCAAAAGACCAAATCGATGCCTGTTATTGGAGAAGTTAAGCCCTCCTCCACAATACAATATATTTGAATGTTCTGAAGAATTTTCTCTAGATGCAAGATTAGATCAAAGACTTTTACAAATTTAGTTTGGTGAATGGTATGTCTAACAAAAAAATTAATTAGCCATTAAAAGTGTCCTTGACACCCTTTCGGTGTGATTCCTCGGACGAACAAGAAAATAACTTTCGAATCAAAATAACCATAACAAAACCACAATCTTCATATTCATTTACCTTCACATTTGAGAGAATCGTTGGTCCAACGAAATTTCCATTTTCATATCCTGGTACAACCACACCTCGTCCATCGAGATCAAGCTACAAGAAAGTATTACAAGAAATGACTATTTTCGTTGGCTCAAGGGCGCTTACCTCGTATGAAATGTCTTTATTTGCAGTCTTGTATTCGCGACATGGCTCACAAAGCAACTGCTGTCTTTAAAAGGTGATGTAAAGTAATTTTGAGGCTTCAAAATCTAGATCTGGATGGTCAATACTTACAGACATTAGAATTTGAAAATCATTACAAGGAAAGAATCATAAACGTTGTTTCACGTTCTAGAGGGATCAACGAGACGGCAATTGCTCTGTGTACTACATCACGAACGAAGAACTGCGAATAAATACAGCTGATGCAACGTAGGCATCCTTGATTGGCGTAGCAAATATTAACATCCATAAACACTAATTCTGTTCACACAGTTTTTAGGTGAGACTAAAAATATACTTATGCAATAAACAGAACAATATTCCAACAGATTAATGTTGCACTTACCGAAAATTTTGAATATTTTTACCCACAACTATGGCCAGAGATTGAGCATAATTTATTGGCATTAAGTTGCAACTTCCCAAGGTTATGCATTTACAGAATGACCATTGAAATTAAATAAAATTATATCAATATGATTACCGATGCACCCTCTTCTACACCACTTTCCACAAGATCCAACACTCTCTGTTTTGCAGCTGGTGAAATCAGAGGTCCTATATCAGCTCCAGGTTGATCACCTACGATAAAAGTAAACATGACGAGAATCATACTTATACATAGCCAAATAAACATTTACAATACATATCGTAAATTCTCGAATAAGCGCCCCACTTGAATAAGCGCCCACCAATCAGGGAGAATATTAAAAAGACGCTTCCTCAACTAAGTGTCACCCTCAAATAAGCACCCACCACCTCCACAAGAAACGGACGCTTATTCAAAACTTCAGCGATAGTGAGTTTCTGACACGTAAGTTTTAGTCTTACTGGAACGGGGAAGGCAGTTAGCCAAATCTGGATAGGAATAAACAAAAAGTTTGTTCTAATGTTCATTCTCATCAGTGTTCATTTTTAATTTTGATAGCAAGGAAACAAGTCACAAAACTGTGTGGCTTAAGGAATGGATTAGGTAAGGAAGGGACTTAAGCACTGCACTCAAATCGACCATTTTTCATGAAGTAATCGTAGCGTTAGCTCAATAATCTTGTTCACATCACATCCAAGATGCTGTTCTGCAATATTTTACGAGGAATAACTGTGACGTGTGAGTCGAAAATAAACTTTGAATACACTAAGAATGACATTTTTTACTTTTGCCCACCAGACGTGAATTATTTTCGTAGCGGCACAAAACAGCCAGAGGTGCAACCAAAGCGGCTGTAGGGGGTATCGCACCCCCGAATCTTAAGTTTGTCAGCAAATTGATCGGAAAATTTGACCAGTGTATAGGTTTTCAATAAGCAAACCTAAAGCAATGCCGCTCTACCCCCTAATAACTGTCTTTAGCTTTGTCCCTGAAAACAGTAAAAATTTGCACATGAATGGGGTTATTAACTTTGAATCAACAAACTTAAGATCTCGTGAAAATAATTACTGATAAAATGCAGCAAGAAAAGTTGCCATGCAAGATCAAATTTCCGTAATAATCATAAGCAGAACAGCCGAATAGGTGAAAACCCGCACGGCTGGATAACTGAAGAACTAACGCTCAAGTCCCAAGCTGAATTTTTATAGTTTGAAAAGTCCAATAGAGAACTGTTTTCTTCAGATAGGAAACAAATTGCTTGAAAACGAAACAATAGAAAAGAGCAATGTCAATTATGACCTTCCACAGATATTTCTCAAGCCTCGATTCATTTCACTTTCTATGTACAAAATCTACCAATTGCTACATACATCACTATATACAGTATTTCGGTAAATTGAAAACAAAAATTACCTGCATTTACATTCAATTTCTTCGCCCGTTCTACCAATTCAGGAATCCATTCTTTGGCCTCTCCGACGAAGACTGCGGTTGATAGTGCCATACATCTTTGACCAGCTGCACCAAAAGCGGCGCCAACAAGCTGAAATAAAATTCGAAGGAAACATTGTAAGGTAAGAGCTAGAATCATCATTGAGACAACAAAAACGGCATCTAAAAGTAAAAAAAGGGTTGTGCATTTTCAACACAGATTTCTGCGAATCATGCTGGAACGAGTGACAACAGTATTACCGAGAAATGGAAATCCGCGGAGAAACAATTGTGTGAATTGCAAGTATTTTGGATTGCAACACAACAGAAACTATTGTTGAGGAATGGCTGTTTTTTTTGTGCATTTGTAAATTCATTTA
This sequence comes from Aurelia sp. 4 Dawson et al 2005, assembly GCA_964019985.1. Lineage (NCBI taxonomy): Eukaryota > Metazoa > Cnidaria > Scyphozoa > Semaeostomeae > Ulmaridae > Aurelia > Aurelia sp. 4 Dawson et al 2005. The sequence goes on along the minus strand of OZ026501.1, from coordinate 1,943,556 downwards.
CGAACTAACCTGGTTAAGAGTCATTTCCTTGTTTGCATCTGGCATGACAACACCATGATTCTTTGCTCCCTAGGCAAAATAAGATAACATTAATACGCAAGCCTATTTTGAATCAATTCTGGTACAAAGTGACCATAGCACGTATCTAAGGAACTATTCCACGGACAGCCAATTTCAACAGACAAGGAAATATTAAAACAGAGTATGCCAGAAAAAGTTTCTCATTCACCGGTGCTAAAGAGTACAATATGCTCCCATTGGAAGCTCGTGAAATGCCAACAACTGATTTTCCTCCTTTTTTAAAGAAACATTTTAGCTGAGATGCGAGGACACTTTTATTGTAAAATTGATAAGTACTTTTTATATTGCTTTTCTTTAGATTTGGTTTATGTTTAGGTTGCACTCTTTAATTTATACTGGACACACATTGATAACAGCTTCTCGTAAGTTGAAGTGTCTATCCAGTTTAAATATTCGAAATTATTATTATTATTATTCAATCTATTTCCTACAATAAACAAAAAACATCTAAAAAACATATCAGCACTGATATGGACCATTCGCAGCGAGAGAGAACTCAGGGTTATCTTGCTCCCATTGCGCATGGTACCTAGAATTAATTAACTGTGCAGTGCACAACAGGGTGTTGGTCAACAAATTTGAAACGAATTAAATGAATTGGTTAGAAATAAACCTAAAATAAAAAGGGGAATGGAGTGCTGCAGTTTCCACATTCAAAGGAATTAGATGATACCCAAGTTGAATGAAGCGATTATACGAAAGGCCAGAAAATTTTTGCTAGTCTCAGAAGTCAAGTCAAAAGATAGCAATTTTTGGGAAATTTGGCACGTAATCTTCTCAGATGACATTTGTAACTCTACTTCGTACCAGAAAAGGACCCTACCCAATAGCATGAAAGCTAAATTGAATGATACCAGGTTAAATTAGGCACAAACTATCAATGAAACTATCAATGAAACCAGGTTAAATTAGGCACTAATAATCCCTGTGGGAGCTGTTAAAATGCATGCTGTGAAGAGCACGCTTAATCTTATTGCTCCATTTCTTTTGACGTAAACAACTCAAAATTCAATAGCCAGTAATATGTACATTGGAATTTTCGAGGGGTGTATCACTGTGCCAAAAAGGCATACGAGATTTTTGGAACAGGAGGATTTTTTAGAGATTTTTCACAGATTTTTCTTGACGACAAAAAGGATTTCTGCCAAAGGTGTACGGGATTTCTACAGAGTGATACAAATCTCAGGAAACTTTCCGTCTTACCATATTTGATTGCACACGTTTGCCATTCATAGATCCCCGTTCATAAATATACTGTCCAACAAAATCTGATCCTACAAATGAGATCGCTTTGATGTGTGGATTATCACAAACGAAGTCCACTGATTCTTTGCCTCCATGAATGATATTAAGGACGCCATCGGGAACACCAGCTTGCTGCGCTAATTCAGCTAACATCATTGCGGCACCTGGATCTTGTTCTGATGGTTTGAGAACGAATGTGTTGCCACACACCAATGCGAGAGGAAACATCTGGAAAAAAAGAATATGAGCTGGTTGTTTTATGTCGTACTTACAGGGTCTGTTTCATCCAGCATTCCCTGCACGTGTCGTCTCTCGACTGGCCTTTGTTTGTCGCCACTTTCGTGGGCCATGAAAGTGGCTACAACAAAGGCAAACCAGGAGACGACACGTGCAAGGCATGCTGGATCAAACAGACCCTTTAAAGTCATCAGTAGAATGGGATGATTTCAATTTGGCTAATTTTCATTCAACATTAGGACAAAGGACAGTTTTCAAATCACATTGATTTGGCTTCTATTTCATATCATATTTGGCTTATTTCCCATTCAAAGGGTTCTTCATTTTAATATTTTACGGAGTTTTTTTGGCTTTCTTATCACGTATTACAAGGGTTTTTGATATCAAGTAGTTGTACAATTTTAGATATGAATATGAAATATTTAGTAGCAGTAGGTCAAGAAGACTGGCATTAGAAACTTGCTTTTGTTAAAATCATTTTAAAATAAAAAATACCACGTGTGCCTGAAAGTTTCCAATTCTGACAGGGCATAGCAAGTATTTAAAAACAGGACTCAACCTTATCATTCAATCAATCTTTAGTCAACTTCTATCAATTTTTGGACCACCTACCATTTAGATTACAAGGAAGTTCTTGAAAATCCTTATTCTTTGTTAAAAATCTGCAACACGATCTTGCAGTCTTATTTTTCTCTTTGGTACATGGTCTATCAATAATTAACACAAAGTTATACATGCATTTTTACGTTCTGAGCCTTCATAATAAATGAATGAAATAAATACGTAAATGAAGAAATAAATATCTTTTCGATGAGTTTTGAAACATATAGTAAGCTTGGTTCAATTTTCAAGTGTTGATCTTCTTTAGTATATATATATGTTCTCCCAATAAGAGAGAGCGGAATAACTTACCCATAGCGGAATCATTGCTGGAAAGTTGAATCTAGAACATAACAGACGGACTTGGATTTAGAATTGACAATGGATTCGAATATAGTAAGCTTCATTGCACCGAACGTCAGTCCCTCTTAATATCTGATGGATTGACTCAAAACTGGCAGATTCGTATAACTGCAACAAGAAGTTTACCGGATATCTTACATCTCTCGCTTTCATAACGATAATAGTAGAGATGATAAATTTCTACAAAGATTTTAGCTTCGAATAGGTCAACAATTCATAACCTGTTTCATGTCGAAAGGAAGATTAGCTTTAAATAGATATATACTGGACGTAATTTCGTAACACGGCCAGTTAAATCATTTTCATACTTGATCTTAAATCCCCTACTTACGGGCAAACTCCAGCACATACTCCAATTGGTACTCGATAAGAATGTGTGTCCATGTCTTTTGTTATTGATGGTAATGTTTCCCCGAGCTGTAGTGAAGTAACTGAACATGAATGTTCAACAACCTCTGCAATAACAAAAATAGCATTACAACAAACTAACATCTTGGCTGTCCTTCTGATTATTCCTAACTTTTTACCAAAAATTACATTACATAAAGCTATATTATGGCACTGGGTGAGCCAAAAGAAGCATAACTAGAGGGCAATCTGTGGCCTAAGAGTGTCTTTTGACTGTGCTACCACTGTTTCGTTGCTAGGTGCTGCGGGCTTGATGTCCTTTCGGGGGGAGGCTTGCTGGGTGGGGCTTGGACCCTACAATGGTTGCAGCCTCTGCAGGGTCCCCGTTCTGCTCACTTGGGTCTTTCTGGCTGTGTCTGGTTTGCCGTGCTTGGCAGTGGAGTGGTGGTTCCATGGCCAACGACATTTTTGGTTTGCAGGGCCTTCCTTTTTGGAGGTCTTTGGAGACCAAACCATGAGCGATCTCTTGTTTATATTTAGAGAAGTTTTAAGCAAGCTTTTTGTGAAGCATGGTATCACTCGTTGGCAACTCTGATCTCAACCACCTTAGGAAACGTCTTCAAATTGTCCTTTTCCACATCAATTCACCAAACCAAAACAGGCGCATGCTCATGCCTGTCAAAACAAGACAGTGCCATGGTACAGAGCATGCTCAAATTTATTCTTTATATTGTTGTGACAGAAATCGTTAGGTGCCGTTTAGTCAGAACAAGATGATCTGATGTCAATTAATGCAAAACCAGACAACGTCCAGACGTCTTTCAAGCAGAAATCAATCCAATCTTCAGACAGCTACCAACGTTTCTGTTGTCATAAACTTTGTTTGCTTTCTGATGCAAAGTGCACAATAACTGCTCTTATGATAACCCTTGATGCTAAGTTTTGATTTGTAAGGCCTTAAAAGGGACTTTCATCAACTCCTGATGGATATCTAATCGCTAAAAAATTATTTAAAACTGTTATGAATGATTTCATTGAGCCTACAATACATAGATTTCATTGGGCCTAAAATACATGGATTTCATCTCAGGGATATTTGCTTTACTTCTGCTAATTTTCTTGAGACATAGACACATGGATCATATAAAAATTAGTTAATAGGGCAGGAAATAAATAAAAGGAGTAAACATGACAAGAATCCAACAACTTACGGAGTCCTCTCATGACATCTCCCTCTGCATCAGGTATTGTTTTTCCTTGCTCTAATGTGACATTTGCAGCAAGTTTGTCCTGTAAAAAGTTCTGAGACATCAGGAAACTAAGACTGATACGAAAAGCCTAGTCAATCCTAATCTCATCACCTGCATTGGCAAAATTGTACAGTGGGCATTAATGAGAGTTCAGCTGCTAAAAGTCATCCAAACTACAACTTGTTTAAACAGCAGCACATATTAACCAAGTGACTTCTCAAGAAGAACCTGCATAAACGCGCTAGAATATTCTTAGTCTGCACCATTCATGGCTGCTACTGAATCATTCACAGTAATATGATGTATTATGATGTATTATATTATATGATGGTCTATGATGTAAAATTCCAGAGACACAAACTTTCTGAGAAAATGACTGCTGTACAGTACCCCAAATGCCAATCATATTTTCAAAAATTAACAAAATAAGTAAAGAAAATAGTACCTGAGAAAATACAGCAGTAGGAAAATTAACAAAAACTTCAGACCAATTTTGGCAGATAAACAAATATTCATAAACAAAAACCATGGTTTTGTGAAACTGACAAGAAATTGTGCATTCTCAAAACAGACTAAAAATTCTTACAACAATATTAATCTCTTTTATATTTTGCAATTGTCACATCTTACCATATTATCCTTGATAAGGCTCTGAAATTTGAACATGATTTGCTGACGAGCCAGAATTGAGGTGTTTGACCATTTAGGGAATGCTTTTGCTGCAGCATTTGCAGCAGCATCCATTTCAGCTTGGGTTGCCTTAGGAACATTGCCAATCACTTCATTTGTAGCCTGGAAAGATCAAGTAGTAAATACTATATGATAAAACTCAATTTATATACTGTATAGACCATTAGATTAAGAAAAATGCATATTGACAAACTTTTATTCATTTCATGCAAGGCAACAGTCCTTTTGAGAAATCTATGATTCAAGAGGATAACGAAGGGACAATGTGTATCTTAATAAACAGGTATGTACAGTAAATACATTTATCTTGATAAACAATCCATGATTATAAATAAGAATCAATGTATAATTGTAAAGCTTATTTCTGATGGAGCAACAGCAAAATGTAATTTGAGTTCACTATATATCTTCAAAATCTTTTATTACATTTGGTTTATAGAAAGAAGTTTATGATTTACCACATTCTAAAAAGTATATATTTATAAATTGCAGGGTGCCTGCCAACTTCTTTAAAGGATCTTACAGTATATTTGGAAATTTTCAGTTTCAATAATTGAGATGAGGCACAATAACACAGCATAGCATAATCCATAAATTCAACTCCATATTTTACAAAATAGCACAACTACTTTAAAATGGAATGGTATATAACCTTGATATATTTGTTTGAGCCCCATGTTAACTAAGCACAAATTCTATGTATATATATATATATATATATATATATATATACATATATATGTATGTATGTATATATAAATAAATATTGTAAACTTACAGGATTGTATAGAGGTATCCATTCCTTTGTTTGCGATTCAAGGAACTGTCCATCAATCAGGAGCTTTGTTGTAGGCTGAAACATGATCAGAATATAATTGCCTCTTTTGTACTTACAATAACAACAACAATAATAATACCACATTTGCATGAAAGTTGGCTGTAAGGACAATGTTCCAACCTGTTTCAATTTCTTTTTGTTTTTGAATTCAAATAAACTATATATGTAATTGGATTATCTATTCTACGGTTACTGTCCAAAACAGTTTTCAGCAGTTCTTTGCTTACTTGACTGTTGAAAATGCCAAAAATTCATTTTTGGAAGCCTGATACGTAGATTGACTACACTATTACTTAAAACTCCTTTGCAAAAGTTCTCATTTGTGGTTGATTGTAAATTTGTATATACAATAATATTTTATGAACATCTTGACTGCTAAGATGAATGACAAACATTGAAAAAAGAGGTCTTGAAATATGTGTAATAAGTTTTCTATCCAAGTTGTCAGTGATCTTTATTTCAACTATTGGAGCATAATCAATTGTTTTGTTCAATCATGTCTGTTTACTGTAATGATGAGAGAAAACATGTAATTATGTCATGTATGCATGTGTGTATGTAAATGTGGAATAAATCATAATTTACACACAAGCATACCTTTGCAGGTTCCCTTACTGGCTCATGACTCTGAAAAAACATTTTTAATCAAAAGATAAATCAAAGAAAGAATTTGCCATAACTGTAGTAAACATGAAGTTTTCTCTTTGTTGAGAAATTCAGTCACTGATATACCACATTACCCAACAATTGCTGAGAGGATAAATTTCAAAGGTCCGGAAGAGAACAAAAATCAAGGAAGCATATCTTCAAATGTGGCCTTATGTTGGCATCCAATAGTAGCAACTGATAGACCTTATTCATAACTGAATATCAATCCAGGGTGAATGAGGTAAATAAACAGCACAGCAAGAAATCTACATCTTGCCTTCTTTGACGCAAATACTGCACACAACACAAGACTTTTTCATGCATTGCTGAGAGCAATGCATGACTTATAGGATTCAGCTCCACATCATATTGTGGCAAATGATGCATTTCAGAAGAACTGATGTCATTGTGGATAGGACCCAACAAAAATCTCTAAATTCAGAACAAAGTAACATTGAATAAAAGAATCCATTTTGAAACTTTCCATGAATTTGTTCATCCTTATTTGAATAATAGCTGACAATTTGCAGTCGCTCAGACATTCAGCAATGGTTTTATCTTTAACTTTCTTCAAGTTCTTTGATGACTTCTCAATTTAAACATCAACTTCCCTCAGGCTCAGTATGTATTCTCTTCAATAGTGTCTTGAAAAATGGCACAAGCAATTATGTTGGGCCATGTATTCATTAGATAACCAAAATGACAAATTTTCAATAAAATCACAACAGTTCAATTCCAAGGAAATTAATAGACTCACCACTGCTGCACTGTAACATCTGATTCCTACACCATTTCTGAGTGTCTGGAAGAAAGGGTATGAACATATTATGTGATGCATTACAGTGTAAATAACTCTAAAAATGCAGTCTTTGTACATCATTGCCAAATTTCCTTCAACAAGAAGCTAAAATTTCCTCTGACAAGGGGGCTAGATGCTTTCAAAAGAGGGCTGTAGCCCCCCTGACCATTCCCTGGTGCCACCACTGATTTTAGGACTTTAAAAATCTCTCAGATTTTTCAACGGCTTTTCATATGGTCTACTGCGGTAGGGGTAAAATGGGTAGCATGACAAATTTAATAATATTTTAGCTGGCATCTTTCTTGGTTTCCCTCAAGCTACAACCACTTTTGAAGGATTTCCAATGAATTGTCCCAATATTTCGTTGAGAATCTGCTCATTTGTTGCATCAAGTTTTCTGGGTGTTTTCAGATTTTCAAAGGATTCTGGGATTTTCTTTGGGATTTTTTGACTTTTTTAGTGATTTTGTGAGGTTTTGGGATTTCCAAGATTTTTTGCAATCTTTAAGGCATAGCCATTGTCCCTCTTATTCATTTCCAATTTACCAAAGCTGAGCAAAAAACATGCAGCATAGCAAATCACCAGACTGTGACTGTGTCTGAAGAAAAAGTACCAAACAATGTCGTCGATTTCATAGCAGAAAGATTCTAAAAACTGATAAATGCACTTGATCTGATGAAAACTGGCATGTCTATATCTTAAGTCACAAGAAAGTAACGTTTTGGTGTTGGTTAAGAAAATCTTCCACTCACTTAAATATTATGCAACAGTTAAATTGTATAGAAGCTGCGTGTGGCGAAGCGGGAGGCTCTTCTTGTTAGGCCTTCTCGTGGAGACTGGGCAACAAATTGAGTAAGAAAAAAGGCCACAATTATATCAAAAAATATCTCAGTGGAGTAATTATTCGTTCAATGTACCTTACCTTATTCGCAAGGTTTGTAATTCCTTTGCATCTCGTCAGTTGGAGTGCCATCTCAAGCTTGGATGTGAAGACAACTTTGCATTCGCAAAAATGAGAATATGATCAAACTACGTCATCAAGATCTACGTGAACGAGGCAATTCCAACCTGAGGCTGAAATGGGCTCGCCTTTGTCACACCTTCTTTTTGCAGCTTTTTTTCTTTTTTCTGCTGCTTTCTCCAGGAGGAGGAACACGTAACATTTTACTTTCTTCATCCACGTCCGTCTTCGCGTTTCATGTTTTGTTCCACTTGCATAAACGACGCATTAAAAATTTCAAGAATTTCCCTCAACGATGGAGCAGTCCGGTATTAGTAATCAAAGTTTACACTTAAACCAATTCTATAAATCATGCTAAATTGCAACCAATCAAATGCATTCGAGTTGTACAAAAAGCAATGGAAAGGTCCCAACAGACAACCTGGTTTAGTTTCAGTGGAAAAAATTCGAACGTCACTGCAGTCTTGAAGAATCAAAAGTCCCGTTTTCTACACCGCAACAAATGTAGCGTGACGCGACCAACCCAGAAAACATGATTAATTTCAACTATATTTCAAGATGAAATATCGCACGAAAAAATATAATTATTCCTCGGGAAGCTGCCCGTTTTCCATTGGGCGACAAATGTTGCACGACGTAAGGGAACTTTTTCGGAAGTTCCAGCTAAATCGATCCTACAGCCTTGCAACACCGAAAAACGATGATCTATACACCATTTTCTTGGTGAAAACACAATTTCACGTTAAAATTTCTTGGAAATGTTTTGCAAACTTTCTGCGAATTTTAAACAACAATTGCAGCTACAAAGATAACACATGGATATAACAGGAGGATATTCAAATCTCTTCTCATAATTACCAAACCTCAGGCATGGAAAGACATTCGTTGTATGTAATAATTAGGAAATCCAGGCTACCAGTTTTTCAAGCGATACATTACATACGGTCGATTTGGCAAGTCGGACTTAGGATTTTGCTTTAAAACTTTTGCTAACTTCTTAACTAAAGCTTTCCTTTTGTAGATCTGTCTTTTTCGTTTCTTTCTCATTCGAAAAGTTCTTATCTTTCTGATCTTTGCAATGTCTCTGTCAATACGTTTCTTGTATTTATGTTTGTTCATTTTTCTTCTCCGTATTTTTATCAAACTGCTCATAAAAACGGGTTCTTTCTCGTCATTTACAGGGTCCTTGATATGTTCTGGATTCAAAGTTGGCAAGTCAAAGGTTTCTGTGAATGGAACTGTTGGTGACTCAACAAAGGGAAGTTTTGGCTGTTCATCTATGGATGGTCTTTGGCTATCAGGCTCTGATATTTCTTTAAGATTGAACAAGATTCTGCCACTATTTAAATGAGGCCACATTTTTACAGGAAATATTTGTCTCTGTGATGATGAATGCTTCCTTGCCAAAATATTTGTAACACAGCCTGTGAATCAATGAAAAAATAAATTTGAATTTACCAAAACATAATTGGGGAATTTTCAATTGGAGTTTGAAAATGTCATGGTGCAGTGGTGCATTGATCTGACTTTGCAGCAAGAACAATCAGGTAGCCAGGGCTCAATGAGCAGTAGAGCCCCACCACTTCAGCCTCATGACAATGGGTTCTGCTCTATTTCTGTGATCCTAGCACTTGGCATTGAAAATGCAACTTCACCTTCACCTTCAGGCATTTGCTTGACAGACGTTAAATCCTTTTTAATTGATTTTTCTAAGCAAGCCACTGAATAACAGATGAAACAAAAATTGATTGAAGTCAGGGGCGTCGTGGGTCCTGTCTATCAGGGAGGGCCAAGGCCCCGAAATTTCCGAAAAATGAAATGTTTCAATTTCGCCCTTTTTCCCTTTACTAGACGCTCACAGTGACTAACGGAACAATGTTGGAGTTTATTGGTGTTCTGTTGGGATTATATGAACCATTACGAAATGGTCAATCCTCCTGGGATGAAGCCCAATGCTCAAGTCAGTCCGAACGAAGTTCATATTCGGGGTTTTGATACCAAATGCGAGTGAAGCAAGCAAAAATGGGAGTCCGGGGGCTCGCCCCCCAGAAAATTTTTGTGAGCACATCCTTCAAATCGTTGGAAAGTCCCCCTTTTTGTAAAGAAGTTGCCATTAAAAGAAGCGGTACGGCTTGACTAGTGGAATGCTTTTATGGGACACATTTAAATAGAACTTAATAATGACTTGGAAATTGATTGGTTTTTACTGTAGCTGAATGAAATGTAAGCAAGATAGCTTAGCTTAATAATACAAATATCTGGAGAATTTCTACCGAATAGCAATGAAAAGAGCTGGTGTTCTGAGAAGAACTGAAGCGATGCAAAAATTTTAACTGATCAACTGTACTTAGCCCAGGCCTACCAAAGTCAGTGACTTTCCATCGAAACCTTAAAATTTCCGAAAAATCGGACGATCTGAATTCTAGGGTGGGCCATGGCTAAACTGATTGGCAGTTGTTCTGATTAGATTTTAAATCTGTTCAAATTCTCTTTATTAGCAAAGTGTGTGCGGGCACATCATGATTGTGTCACTTTTTGACAAGATATCCATGTGCAACAGGAACTTGTTTTGTTCTTGCATCGCAAAGCTCTGCTTTATAAATTTCTACATTGTACGAAAACTCCCACTAGGCTACTCACTATGGCCTATAATAAAAAGTAATGATGTGAGAGCCGAACTTAAATGTCGTGCCCCATTAGAATGGTCAGCACCATTCACAGAAATCAACTATCAGTTAGTTTTACTTACCATAACAGCTTGGAATGTGGCGAAAACAACGTTGATTTTGCAAGAAACCGCAACGCAACAGCATCTGTCGCGCCGCCATTTCGGCCTAACTCTCCAAGAACCTCGTACTCGTTTTGGGTTCTTGAAAGGAGGCAATGAAACCTTTGTAGTTAGAGATTTGAGATCAGAATTTGGAATGTTTGTTTTGATGCTAAGGGAAGGCAAGATGGCGGCAAAACAGGAAGGAAACGTCAAGAAATGAACAACCACGATTGGTCATTTCTGAGAGATCGAGAAAACACCAAAATGTCCAGTTCGATGGATCAATTATCGTTAAATCCAATGCGTGACAAGATCTTAATTCCTTGTTTGAAGTGCGATGAATATGTTGAAGTACCAGATATTCACAAACATCGAGAAATGCACCGTGCTTTGAAAATTTTCCGAAGTAGCTCCGTAGAAACAATGCCAAAGACAATGAAGCATTTATTGAAGAGAAGAAGACTAATCGTCAACGAAGCTTTAGCCAAATTAGATCAAGGTAATCAACTGCCAGCAAAAATCATGCAAAAGATTGACTGGGCTTTCGAGATCCTTCGGAGGAACATCCAAAGTAAAGAAGATGTCACAGAAAGTGGTCCTTCAGTTGTTGGAACTCATTTGAAAAGGAAGCAAAATGTCTCTGGCAATGTGGAGAAGCTGGAAAAATTTGGGCAAGCCTTTGGAATATGTCATGTGGCAAATGATACTTATAGAACAGCAGATGAAGATAGGTAAAGAAGATTCGTGGACTTAGAAAGCATTTCAAACTCGGAACGAGATACATCGAGTGCACTTTTTCCTTGAGAAAAAGGGGGCATTTTCTAAAAATGAAAAGAGCACTTTCTTTGTTTATTGTAAAATCTTTGGGGGCACATGTCCCCAGTGCCCCCTGGTTCCTATGTCTATGAGCAGATTTGTGGTTTTTTACTTGTAGTTTTATATTAATAGAATTATCTTAGAAAAGAGCTGTATCCATACTTCTACCCCACTTCTATACTTGTATAAGAAACCAAGAAATTCATTCATTACTTACTGAAAATTTTGTATAAGTATTCAATTTTGAGAAGGGCTCTTCGAATTCACCTTGTGTGTATCAGATAGCAAACATTAGTTAATTTGCATATCAGAGGTTTGGTTTAGTTCATCAAAAGGTTTTGGTACACGTTTTGCAAAATTGGAAACAATTTCCTCTTTTACAGCTTATTAATCAAGTTATTTGCTCCAAAAGTGTTACCCTTTTTTAATAGAATAAACAGGATTTTAAGCAATACTTCAAGCCCCCTTCATCAAAGTCTTTTTCCTTTCAAGGTATGTGTTCAAGGAAGATATCAGCTCTAAAGTTGGTCATGCCTTTTTTGGTCTGTTTGATGGATATAATGGCGTCACTGCAGCTGAAAAATGTTCCAAACATTTCTATCAATTTCTCATCGAAGAACTTTTTGCAAAAACTAACCAGACTGAGCTAGATTTTGATGAAATGTCGGAGGAAGAAGTGACAGAACGAGAAGTTTTCGTAGAACAATGCATGAAGGCAGCTTTTTACAGGATGGATTCGTTTTTGCTCATTGGAGAATCAGAATCATCGAAAGTTCGCTGGAGTGGCACATCAGCAACGATATGCTACATTGAAAATGAGACTCTTTATGTCGCCAACTCAGGCAATGTTCGTGCCTTGTTTGTGAAAGAGGATGGCTCAGCAGTGAGTTTGATAGGAGAGCATACACCACACAATGGAGAAGAGAGAGAAAGAATCAAAAAAGCAAATGGGGATGTTTCGTTTAGCCAAAAGCTGCCGATTGTAAATGGGCTCGTGTCGAGCACCCGAGGACTCGGCAATCATGGAGACCCAAACCTAAAGCGTGCTGTTATACTAGAACCACACATATCGGTCTCAAAGATTAGTCCTAAAGATCAGTTTATAATTCTCTACACAGCAGGGATTTGGGAGGTTTTCAGTGATGATGACGTAATGTTTCTGCTCGAAGATGTCACGCAAAAATCGGAAATTGAAAGTCTAAAGCAGCATTTTACGAAAAGTGTTGAAAGTATGTCGCGAAATGAAATTGATAACGACATTGCCGATGAAAAACATATGCCTGGCAAGGAATCTGAAGTGCACAAAGCGGAGTCTCTTAAAACTGTAAATTCGGCTACAGCGTTCGATCTTACCCCTGATGTTTCCCCAAGACCTCGCAATTCAGTTTCTCAAAATATCGAAGAAAATAGAAATGAATGGCCCTCTGATTTATCTCTTGATGAGCATTTCGTTAGTGAAGATTCTCTCATAAACACACCTCCAAGTGACTTGGACAACGAACATCAAACAGAGCGGAAACTGGAGAAATTGTCTTCAGAAGAAACGAGGGGATGTGAAATGCAAAGAGAAATAAAGACGTGCGACTCCCTAGCGAGGGACTTAGTCGAAAGGCTAACGTATAGTGCGTTACTCGCAGATTCCCGCGAGAATATTACAGCTATGGTTGTACTGTTGAAAGGATGCCCGATCAACTTATACTTGCTAACTGATGCAAAGAAAAAGAGTGTTGATGAGTAATTGGCCTAGATAAACATGACAGAAGTTTTGATTTCTTTCTTTTGAAGACGTTAGACGATCATAGTTCTCTGAGAAGAGAGCATCATTTCACGGTATTAGATTAAAGTTTCTTGTTGCTCTCAGCTTTAAAGAATCTATGTCAGACAAAGCTCTATTTGGTAAATCATTCGGTGACGTGATGAGATGCAACAATGTGGTACCTATAGTACTATTGGAGAGCTAAGCGTGGACACATATTGAAAGACTATCCAGCACGGAGAAGTTTTTGATATACCTGTTTGGAATTAGAAAATGATTTTTCATCTACAAGAGTCTAATCACTCGCAATGTAACTACAATTTCCAGAAATTGTTCGGAAGTTTTTTGTTAACTTACAGCCATAGCTTGGTGAAATCGCAGTAAGGTCTGCAGCATCTCAAGGTAACCATTCTCTCGAAGAACCCTAACTACCCATATGCTCGCTCTGAAAATCAAAGCTCCGGAAAGACTTGCGTTGGCGATATTGCTGTATTTCTTGGTCTCTCGTATTTTGTTGTCAACAATATTTACTTGCATTTATCTTGACTTACGTTTGCAACACAACTCAACTGATAATAACTGCTCGTATAAATTCAATTTTTTACTGCAACAACTTCTGTTTCCATTCCTAGTTTAGCAAACAGAAATATCCGAAGTACAATCAATTGGCGAACAAGAAGAATTCAGCGGATTGGTCTGCTGTATTCAGTGTTTCTACCTGTATCGACCGGGTCTTGTGAATACGAAATTTTGATGGGCTTTTTTGCTTTGGTTGAAAGGAATTTTGCTCATCGACCAGATCTTTTTGCTGCTTCGTCTCGTTTCAGATGGTTGGCTGAAAGCAATATCGAGAAACTTCTATTTTTGAAAGTATATTTTTGTACCATCGTTAAATAACAAGAAGTTATTACGTCCTTTCGCATTGATAACTTATATATTTTATACTCATAAATGTATTCTTGAAATATATAGAAAAGGGACGGTCTAGAATGATTTGTATTGATTCGAACAATGTAAATCTTTGTTTGTCCTATCTGATTTGTCTGTCTTCCTGAATGGTCTCGAATAATTGGTTTATCTCATAAAATATTTTTTTACCTTTGTCGTTAATTTTCCCTCTTTTAAAGGGTGGTTTTCCTTGTAGCAATTGTTTTTAACTCCAAACTTAAGAGCGACGGTCAAGACTATATTTCAGCTAATCAGAAACAAGTAATGAAAGCATATGATTTGCATGTAATTCTTTCATAACACTTATTAACTTTATAAGCTAAGCACACTAAAACGAGTAACAACGAAAAAATTCTAATTGTAGAAATAAATTTAGATGAAAAGATGAATGGTTGAAACTGCTTGTGATGATAGAAAGTAGTTAATGTATGATTGTCTGACATTGGCCAGAGATAAGACTGTAAATTGGGCTTGGTAAACTTTGTGTTTTCGTCCGGTTGCTGAATGAAGTATTTCGTTACATTGCGAGGAGCCATCTTGCACTCTAGTGAAGATCAGTGCTTCTCTTTTTCTGATAATTTAGTCAAAACTCAAGCTTGCGAAGATAATTCATGACCTGTGTGTTCACTTCCTCGAGTTGTTCAAAGGAGAAAGCTTGACAAATGGTATCATTGCAAAGTCAATTATTTGAGGAATCTTGTAGTCTGCCTTGTTATGAAATCAAAATATAATTTTGATTGCTGCTCTTAATAAAGAAGTCTTTCTTGAAGATCACGGTTTTTTTTATTTCAGAGGGTTTTAGAATACATCTAGAATTGATAAGCTGAAGATGCTTGGAGAATGAGCTATTTTCTGTTTTTCAACCAAGCATTGTAACAAAGTAATAGACCTAACTGCCAAAAATTAAATTTCAAATTATAATCTACACATAATAATCCATTTTCTTGCTCAATACTTATCATTTATCTAAAACAAATAATCTGCAAAGTTCTCAATAAAAGTTAAATTAATTTATAAAGGACTTTCGTGTCTTCTGTGCATGTGCCTAAACGTTCTTTATAGGCAAGTTCAGTATTCTCGTTACTTGAATTGGGGTCGAGTTGCAGTATCCTATATTCCACTTTCATTCCTCAGGATCTCGTTGAATACTTATATTTTTCACATTTTCCCGGAGCATTCTACAGAATTCCGCAGACATGTCTTGAAGCCGTAGCTCTAAGCATTATTGTACAGTATCCCGCAGACATCTCTTGCAAAGCAGCCACATTTCTCGCAGCTGCACGCATCGTACTACACAATCTCACAGAAATGTCTTGCAAAACATATCGTTACATGCTTTGCATCAGTTTACACGATACTATTTCCATTTGTGTATTCTACACCAGTAGTTTAATATGTATTTGCTTGTTTAATGTATTTTCTAGTACGGGCACCCTCTACATTTGCATTTGCTTGCATATTCAATGAACTTTACTTTGTACGATCCATCGGGGCACGTTAACAACACGGGTCGTCTTGTGGTTTCTATTTTCCTACAGCATCGACAAGTGACTTTATAGTATGGATACTGAAGCAGGAATTGGCTGGCTGATCTGCAAGTTCCACGGCAATATTGAACAATAACATCTAAGATTGATAGAAAATATCATTTGTAAATGTCTACAAATATTAAAGGACCATTTTTACCCACAGTCCTTTGCAGGCACACCGCAATTTCGCACTACTGGAAAATTAAATTCGGCCTTCTTAAATTGCAGCTAGCTTGGAAAGAACCCTGGCTAGGTAACCATAGCTTTTAAGGACTTAGATTTTCGAAATGATATCCAAAAACTATTAAGACAGAAATATTCGTACTGGTTTAGAAGAATAGAAGTATCAGTTATTTGCCTTTGAGCAAGAGTGAAAAGTCGTCCTCAAGGATCAGTCATGGCTCCTTTGCCAAATGGTACGCTCATTGATAAACCAGATGAATCATGATCAATCAATGTAGCGTTTTCACGCAAAGAAAGGGTGTGAAGTGGTTCACCTTTAAGAGACTAAAAGCAGGATGAATAGCTTTGAGACTCCAAGCCTTTATTTTGAGTGGAATTTGATGAAACAAACGAAAACGATCAAATTTTAATACAGGTTATATGATCTAGATAGTTATGCTGTGCTTTTATTAACTATTAAGAATAGCCACAGGGAAGCTTTGGACACTTCCGAACAGAACCTTAGGTGTATGAACATTAGGTGGACAATAAACTGCTTGTTAATCTGGGTACCAAACTCTATCGAACATGAAAATGCGTTCATTTTATTTTTAGATAGAGTCTGGTACTTAAGTTAACGATTTGTAAACGTTTGGGATCTTCTTCTGAAAAACATTCATCAATTTACCGAAGCTCAAACTTCCCTTGTGCCAGGGCTTTTCGAGGTGATGTATTGAAAAAGTTCTAAGCCCCCCTCCCCCAACATACATCAAATTCTAGAGGCTGCCAAAGATTTTCCGTTTATCTGGCTAAACAAGTCTGCATGGCAATTCTTTGATATGGTTTGGGTTAAAACTGTGTCGAATTGATGTATTTGAATCGTAAATTGGTATGTTGGTTCCGCCAAATATTATGTAAAGCAACTATAGCTATCAGAAGCCCCTCTTTTAAGCCTTCAAAATCAAATATGCCCCCCACGGGGAATAAAAGAGCTATTATGGTGAGCAGCCATTAATAAGATGAGCTTTCTGGGGCATGGGACTAAAGATTATAAGATCGTTTTAGAGTGGTGATATTTACCTGATTTGCTACATCCCATTGCATTCCTAATTTCCACTTTGATAGTTTCTAATTCACAAGTGACTCCCATACCTGCCCATGGATCTGCTGCATTACTTGATGTAAGCATACACGAAATGATGGCGATCAGAGTACTTATATGGCATAGTTTGTTCATCTTGAATTTTTCTGTAGGTAGAAATAAGGAAACTTGAATTTCAAGTCAAATAGATATTGTATCAGCAAAAACTAAAGATATCGATACAAAAAGAAAAATAAATGATCCGATAATCTCTTGATTAGTCAGTTCAGTACTGTGCATACTTTGTTGCTCTTAAACAGAGGATTCTTTTTTAGAACTTTGCTCGGATTTGCTTAATTGATGTAACAGACGTTTTGAGAGATGCATCTCTCTACTTTATGTTTTGGAACTGGTTATGTTGTGCCCTTCTCTGGCCTTACAAATCCAAATTTGTTGACATAACAGGTCGTAAAGTCTTTAGAATTATCGCTGACATTAGGGCGTTTTTGATTGGTGCCGATTCTGAAGACGGCAAATGGTACACTCGGAATTTGTGTTTGACTGGATCTAAAAATGTCAAAATCTTAGGACTGATAGGTTGGGAAGTCCTTCGAAATCATCTGCTCCAAATGTAGAAGGCTTGGCACACTCCAGAGAGCTTCTCGCTTTCATAAGCTAACCGCCATAATAAATTAAACGCAATGTTATGAAAATCTTTGTGTTTCATTCACAAGTATCCTTCCGTGGCTGCGAAGTCTACTGTTTTGAGACTTTTGTAGATTTGGAATTGCAAATCAGATACACCCTTAATCCGATCCGTTTCATATTCTGATAAATTTGCTGTCTAAGAAAACACTCCTGGAGCTGAAACTGAAAACAGATAACAAAAGTACACGCTTAAAGCATTAAACTTAGAAATTAATGTAACAAGAAAAAGACGAGTTGAACAATTCTGAAAACATGACTTACCAACGAAACAAACCAACAAACATACGAATTAATGAATCAATGAAATGTTAAATCGAGAACACCTTTTACTGCAAACGTAATCGAAACCTTTGTTCTCTCTTTTATTGTTTAATGAGCACCGTATTTTGCATTAGATACCAACAGGTGCAGAGTGAGTTTAAAATAAACTAGAACGATGGGTGCAAATTGCTTCCATGGGAATCCACAAAAAGTGTCAGTTTGAGGAAATTTAGATTATAACTAATCTGAAACCAGCTGTCTTTAGGAAATTCGACGTTCAGTTAAACGGGTGAATTCATGTTGCTTCAAAATTGATAACAGCGGGCTTTTCCCAAAAGCTATTGTTGAGCGTAATTGAATCGACTTGCAAACTAATTGCGCTGTCTTCTGTCGAGCCCATAGAAATAGGAGGGCTAGAATGCGCGGTCTATTGTTCTGCTATATTTTTCGCGGCACAACTATGGGCAGTCAAGATGGCGGACGTTGGTTGGCAGAAGCTGCGAGTGGTGGTGTCACAACATCGTACATATGAGGGACTTTTGACGAATTCCCGTGTAAATAAAGGCACAATGATGTTCTAAGGGTAGAAGGCCAACAGTTACAGATCAATCTATGTAAGTATCAATATCGTTCGCCTATTTGTTGTCGTTGCTACGGAATTTCTTTGCTGTATTTTTAGGCCTTGTTGTAAAACGGCGGAGAGATGCTCGCTACTATTTCAATGCAAACGCACCGCTCACAAAGCTGCTAGACATCGATTTGAATGCAAATAAAATAAAATTGAATCATTCACGATCCTCCTAAATAGCTCTGGATTAACCTTACGACTAAGTCTTCGAAGCAAGGGCTGGAGGCTGCTGGGGAGAAAAAGTTGATCAAAGGTAATGGGCCTAGGCCTACCGTGTGCAATGTTAGGAGGTGAAATGTGGAAATCAGACTCACCGATCCTGGAGACACAAGACACCAATGCTTTCACGTCGTTGACTACTGCTTAAAAATACCAACCACGGTGACATCAAAAAGTCTCAGAGTTCAATTCAATGCATTGACCAAAGATTACGAAATTCCCTATGACTATCATTTTCCCACACCCTACATATACTTATTTAATTATATTCATCACATAGCAGATATATAGCTAGTGTTCCTATCAATGTTCGAATGATATTAAATATTAAGCTTAGATTCTTGCTGATATGATTAAAATGAACAATTGCTTATCAAAGGTTTGGCATTTCCTCCATCCCTCACTACTTTACCCAGGTTACTTAACCGCCGCCTGGTACTCGGCGTTACCTCATGAAAAGATAAACAGTTGTTCATTCATTTTGAAATAAAATCAATTTTGTGAGTTTACGCCTCTTTGATGCCTTATTGTTTTTGAGAATTCTCTCTGTAAATACCCTTCCAAACTGATGATAAAAAATAATGAGATACTGTTTGACAATTTCCTTGATGATAATTGTAATATGGTCATCTCTTAGACTTTGATCTAAAATATGGCATTCCTTGCTATGCTCACTTATTGACTGAAATGCATCATTCTTCATTGCAGACAAAACATCTGACAAGATCTGAGCATTAGTTTCTTTGGACAAGGACGCCCATTTACACAATGCAAGGCGTGCTTTTCTGTCAACACAGTTAACAACCTTGTATACGGAGCTTGATGGTATCAGCAATTCACCATACTTTTTGCATGATAGAAGTGAAAGATGACCATTATGAAAACTTTGTGCAGTTTCAGAGCTTACGTGTAATGCTGCAGCACAGTCAGGACAATCTATAAACTCAAGCAACTTCTTAACAATGTATCCAGAGATGTAATGTAAGACATCTGAGCGCCAAATGGTGGTTGATAACAAGAGATTTGATACTCTTGAGTCAACTTTACTCATCTCACTTTTATCATTAGTGGAGACATTAATGCAGTTCGCAGTAGAAGGAGACTCAATCTTATTTTTCAAGAGCAGTTGTCTGATTGCATATTTGAACTGCAATGCTGTTGGATTGTTGTTCCATCCAAACCGACTTCTGATTTTGGCAAAATACATCTCCAACTGATCTTGTGAAAAACGATAGGTCAAAACATATTCAAATGGTGTTTCAGCTCGTTGTAGTAGATTTTTGCTAATCCTCAATATGGATAGTGCTGATATGTAAAATCCGATCACAAACATTTTTCGTGGACCGGATATCAGTGTTAGACCATTGGCATCTTTCAAAAACTTTAACGTTTCAATGCCACTTTTCAGATAGCCCTCAACTTCAAGCATATTTTCAAGAGTAATTGGTTTTTTATAGTTCTTGCCAAACTTACTTTTACTGTTCAAGATATCAAACAAGTTATTCATAAGTAGAATAAAGTCACTTGTTGGTTTGCTATCTTTGAATTCTTTAAGTTTTAAATTCCTTAAGAATGTTAAAGCTGCATACACAGAATGGCTTAATGTCTGAGCAGCAACACTCACTTTCATTTTGTGATTTTGCCATTGAACATGCTTGGCTTTTAATTTGTTCCCAAGATGGAGGATGTCCTTTTGTTGGGCTTTGTGAAGCTCCCTTATGTATTCCCAAGATATTTTCTCTCCACCAGAGGTAACAAAGACTTGCATGTCAGCAAATGCATTTCTTGCAAGTTTTAGCATGTGGCAAATATCTAAGATGACATAAATTTTGCCTCCTGGCATTGCAGGGTGATCAAAAGATCCATCTAGGTTTTTTATGTCACATCCAAACTTAGTTGCCATGCCAAGATTTTTAGGGGCACCATCAAAAACAACAGCATGAACATCAGCCCCTTTTTCTGTTAATTTTTTTATAGCCTCAAAGACTAATTGTTTTAGAATTTCACCATTGAGACAGTTTGTTAAGAAGTAAGCAATTGGAACAAACCATGGCTTCTGAAGACCACATGCCATGATAACAAGTGCATTTGTAGCCTCAGTGTCAACTTCTTCTGCTTTTATTCCTCCATAGTCTACTTGGCCAATGAATTTGGAGGTTTTCTGGTCCCATTGGACTTGCTTTTTTATGCTCATTTCGTCAAGTAAAATTATGGAATCTTTTTGGCCTTCTGTGACTTTCTGCTCAATGTAATCAAAAGGTTTTTCAAGGAAACCTGGCTCACAATTTATGTTAACACACCACGATCTTATAGTTGCAGGGTGTGGTAAATGAAGAGCTTTCCTCACAAATTTATATGCTCTTGGGCTGTAAAAATGGAGGGTTAAAGCAAATTCTTTGATTTCTTCCGAATATCTTGAACCAGCTGATTTCTCAACATTTTTGCATTCATTTCTAAAAAGGGCAGTCGCCATATGGCCAAAGTTTTCATTTAATGTTTGAGCTAAGTCTTCATTCAGTAATTTGCATGCTTGCAATTTTGAGATCAAGCCACAAATTTTTTTTTCGAGTCGTAGATTTTTCTTTTTTAAGTTTCTTAATTTGTCATTTTTTTGTTTTAGTTTTTTGCGATATTTTGCTTCCAATTTTCTAGGTGAGATTTTATAAGCATATGTATGATCATGAATTGATGTTTCTTTTGGATTTGGCTTCTTAATCTTTTGTAGTGGGAAAGCCGATGCAGATTGTGAATTTTGCCTTTTACAAGGGGAACGCCTTAATTTGGTTGTTTTTTTCAAATGATCAGGAAAATTAAAAACTGTTGGGACTGCTTCTTTTTTCAAGTACTTCTTGCCGATAGATTCAGATGGGTTCAGGGATGGGGGAAAATGATAGTCACTTGGGAGGAAGTGCTTCTCACAAATTCTTTCATTGCGTGTTGGCTGCCAATCTTTACGATGCATTGCAAGGACCCATTTCTTAAGCAATGCTGCATTATCGTGAGGAAACCTGAAATCAGACCAGCTTGAAATATTTCTTCGTTTTTTGGAAACAGTTGCATCCCAAAAACTTATTTGGGGATGGTGTCCAGTGTATTTGCCAGTAAGAAGTTGGGGATCTTACATGTTTACCCCAGAAGACATATCAGTCAGACACAACAGAATTATATTTAATGATTTGATAATGTCAACAGAGGTAAAATGGGTAGGCTGGGGGATAAAATAGGTGATGCTGATGGCAAGAGCAGTGGGTTATCAAACTGTTAAACAATATTTCCAAGAGTTAAGTTCTTGACATAGCTTATTTACGTTTGCTCCTTGCAGACTTTAACCCCAAGCTGGCCCACTCCCGGCCCACTTAAGCCCTGTTCACTGCAGATCTCCTGAAACTGAAAGGCTGCAAATCCCTTCTATCTGATCTAAACCATTTTAGAGCTCATAGATCACATTTCACCATATCAGCGAGAAGGAATGAAGAAATAATAATTATTCCAGGCCAGCAAATGCGACCGGCCTAAAATCTTACCGGTGAAAAGCGAGATTTTTCTCGCCAGGAGCAAGATCTTTCTTTAATCTCCACCTGTTTTCGCAGCCAAAAGCCGCGCAAGAAATAACCATCTTATTTTCAGTTTCAATCGAAGAAAAACCAAGGATTTTGACGAAAATAGCGCTGCAATAACTGTTCAGCCTGGTCTAACATCTGTTTACGCACTGAGGTTCACAACAAACGGCCCACGCTTTTGCCAACCAACGTCAGCCATATTGGTTCCGCATAGTTGTGCCGTGCCACGTGATCAACCACGCATTCTAGCCCTCCTATTTCTATGGTCGAGCCTTAGCCTGCCGGTAGTAAGGCTGAAGTGTAGACGAGATCGTTGCCTCAGGCAAGTGTTACAGAACAGTAGAAATGGTGGAATTTGGGATTTCAGTTCAGATGTTTGAATATCAGTTTTAAAAGAATCACTTCATGCCATTCGCAATCTCCGCTCGAATGTTACCATCTACTCAGTTTTGTAACTTATTGCATAGGGACTATGCTCATTGCAGGGCTTGATTCTTAAAGTTTGTATATTAGAACTAGTCAGCAGGCTTCTCCTTCTTAAATAGCCTAAGATTTCATACATGTATCGCTCATTCAAAAAAGTACATGATATCTTTAAAAGTAGGATTTCAGGAAATTTTCTTGGGTACAGCGAGATTTTAACAAATGCATGCATACCAAATTTTAAGATGTATTTCACGTCTTGTTCGACAGGCACAGCAAAAAATGTCAAAATTTCACGAGAATTTTCTCGGTGGAAACTTAGAGGAAA
Organism: Aurelia sp. 4 Dawson et al 2005; assembly: GCA_964019985.1. Taxonomy (NCBI): domain Eukaryota; kingdom Metazoa; phylum Cnidaria; class Scyphozoa; order Semaeostomeae; family Ulmaridae; genus Aurelia; species Aurelia sp. 4 Dawson et al 2005. The sequence goes on along the minus strand of OZ026501.1, from coordinate 1,920,307 downwards.
GGGACAATGTCATATGATTTATGATGTAAGAAATGGAAACTTCCCTTTCCTCTTAGTTTTTTCAGAGAAAATGGCTGGTTTCAGCTTAGGTTCTTCTTCCAACACCATCGGAAATTTAAAGATATTTGGCAGTGAGGACCACATTCTTCCAAACAAATCTTGCTCGAATCGCAATCAATATTGTTGACAAACATTCATGACAAAAACATGCCTTCAATACATTTCATAGCAAACGTTCCAATTCCTATCATCCGAAACAATGGAAGTACAAGTTGGAGGCCATAAAACCACAAGTACCTAGGCCTATACATTTGTTTACTACCCAAGATTCATAGATGTATTGAGCTGAATTGTTTTCCCACACAGGTCGTGTATAGATTCATGAGAAAGTTTGTTTATGAATGCTGGGAAAACCGACTCAATCGCTATTTTAGCTTGCCCGCATGAATGTTTCGTGGTCTTGGTAAAACGAAGAAAGATTTATTAGTTATCAAGTTTAACATGAGTTATGAAGTGTGCACTGATATTGAAAAGGTTGAAAAAGGTGTCCTAAAAAATCTTCTCTTCTTCGAAAAGTATCGTATTCACATAACTGCAATCCTTGCCAAAAAAATTGAAAAAATCTTCATTTTGCTGCTTTTTCGTCCGATTAACCATGGAAAATACATCGGAGGAAACTTCAGCTACCTATTATTTGCAGCTGTGATCAGTGATTTTCCGAATTCTTATTTGAGATGAAAAAAGGTCCTATGTTGACATAGGCCACTGGGGCAAACGTACTATTTTTCCTTCACCGCTGGGACAAGCAAATGGGCATACTGGGGCAAATGTCCCCCTGGTCAGTACTTTAAAAGATACCCTGCAAGCGGTTGCTTATTTATGGCACAGGAAAGCCAGGTTGTTGCTTAAAAAAAGATACATTATTTTGGACCTCTTCTGCATTTGAAAAAGGGTTTGGGAGTATTTCTCATCTAGAGCACAAATCTTGAAAATTTAAGATGCAATGCTGCAAATAGAATTAACGAAATCGATTTTAAACGGACTGTCCTATTCTTGGTGTAGCTCTGTCGTATGCTGAAGGATAATCCTTTGCAAAGCAGAAACTGATGGCGCTGTTTACATGTTAGCGAGGATTCTTTTACCATGATGCATTGCGCTCATTGATCTACTTTCATCTGAGAGGAATGAAAACGTTTAAAGGAACATGCTTTAAATTACTATCGTTAGCCAATCTAATGTGCGATCATCCATGGTTTCTCTTCTTCCCAGATGCTTTTTGTAACATCAATCAAACGTTCCAACGAGTGGTACTCTCTTACAGAAAGCATTCTAAGAAATAGATCTCTTTGTAGAGTGAGATATGAAATTTATTCTCTTGCAGAAGAAATTTCTAACTTTCGTGTCACAAAAACTTTGCAACTTATCACATTCCCTTATGGTGCCTGAACTTTCGAGCTTGTTTGAGCTGAGGAAAGCTGGAACGTTTGCCTCAAAGTTGAAATATCTTGGAACGGAACATTCAAGGCAAGTCGCAATGTTTGCAAGAATTTGAGAATGCAGCTGGTGACAAAACATTTTTAGATCACTGTATTTATTTATAATCCATTTAGCAAATCATGGTTCTTATGAGAGATGATCTCTTTCATTGGATTTGGATTCAACTGTCTTTGAAGAAGAACCTGAATTGTTTGAAAATACCTTTCAAGCCGTAAATTGACTTCAAAACATGAATCGCCTCTTTTAAGGTATCATGATCTTTAGTATTGTTGACTCAAGTCTTCGATATTTTCTGGCTCAGAATCTTGTGCACTGACGACATAAACATATAGATACGCTAACCTTGACACAAAAGCTTGAAGCTTCTTCTGCAAATGCTTATACGTTGAACTGTACATATTCAAACTTACATTCTACTTTATTGCATGCTTATGTTACTGCATAGGTTGCATGCCTTTATCTCTTTGAAATACATGGACCAGGTTCCGCAGCAAAAAACTTCCTCACTTTGACTCGAATTCAGTAATAGTCGGTCTCAGATTAATTGTCACGTGAAATACCTGCGAATAAGAATTAGAGTGCTTTGTATCGGCAATTTTGCGTTCTCGCAAATCTCACGCGACATCCAATTTGAGACAGACTTTGGAAACAACAACAACTAAATTTGCTCTCATGGGCTACAAGCAAAAAGATCATCCAACCAGAGGTCTGGAACGAGTCATCTTTTCATTCATTGCATGCAAATGCAAATTTAACAATTTTTCTGAGCGCAGATAATAGACACAGAAGCTTCCTCTTTGGTAGATAGGATATTGTTCAAGTAACGTTCGAAACGAGTTTGAATCAGTCTCAACTCTCACAGTGTGCCTCTCTAATGAGACATGTTCCCTTCAGTATCAAGTGCACAGATATAAAGTCAATGAAAGAAAGATTCAATGCTACCAGACAATCAAGTAAGGGAACCAAAGCTAGACACGCCTTACAGATATGCAGGAATAAGTCTCAAGTCTCCTTCTGGGCCAGTTTGAATCAGATCGAGACATTGCTTCTGTATTTTTATTTGTTCCCTTCTGCACTGCATTAGGTCTGACTCTGTATAGTCAAACGTAAAATCATTCAATTCAGTCTGCATTCAATTCAACTTGCATTCAATGGCGTGAAAACTAAAGCTAGACACGTCTAAAAGATATGTAGGAACAAGTCTCAAGTCACATTCTGGGCCAGTCTAAATCAGGACGAAACATTGCTCCTGTAATTCTATATGTTCCCTTCTGCACTGCATTGGGTCAGTCTCTGTCTAGAGTCATACGCCAAAGCATTCAATTCAACCTGTACTCAATGGTGTGGAAAATAAAGCTAGACACAACTTAAAAATATCACACTGCGTTTAAAGGACCCTATGTACTATATATAGAGTTCCGACGTTGTTACGATGAATAGAATCAATAATAGCTACACATGTTTAGGCAACATACCAAATTAATTTAACTTCAGATTGTGATTTCAGTAATGCTTACTCTTCCTGAAGTAACTTTACCAACTTTTCTCCCCTTGCCTTTGTCTAGAGTGGTACCATGTTTGTGTAATAATGGCCCTATATCGTATTAATATATACAGAGCGGGGGTCAATGGTCTGGTATACACGAGGAAGCGGTGAGGGGTCATTCCTTCACATACTTGCCGATTTCCCAGGCTTTTCATGAATGGTGGTTTTCCCCTTTAATTATTAATCTCGTTTTGACTTTCTTTATTTGTAGAGACATCGCCATGGAGACGCTCCTTCGAAGATCAAATTATCAACCATCTAGGGTCTTTGCAAGACGGGTGGCCTTTTTTGTAACCAAGCAACGGAGCTGTAGAGGTCCAGCGATGAATGAAGTGTTGTGGCGAAGGAATTCATTCTTACTTTCTTGATACCATTGTGTCAATATTGAGCATTCAATTTATTTTGGGGGTCTTTAGAAGCTGTGAGCATCAAGAGACAACCAAAATTTTCTTTGCCGACAAAATGAATTCATTTATTCCCTTGAAAAGATACTAAACTTTGCGAAGGACACATTTTAGGTATAGTTATTATGACTTAGGCTTTTCTGTTTTGCTCAACAATGCTATATCTTCTCTATTCAATATCTACGTCTAAATATTGCAGCATTTTTTATCTCTTCTTTTCCTGATGTCTTTTCTGTATCCTGTTTGGTTTTTTCCTGTTCTGAAGTTCATTCTGGTCCGCTATCTCCCTCTATCTCCTTCCCTGTTCTACTACTATGAACGAGCTATTGACAAATGAAACGGACCTTCCTCAATTGTCAAATTAAAGAAATCTTGGACACTCTTGGTGGACAAAATATAGCTCAAACGGAGAACGCAGAAATAATTTTGCTGAAAAATGCATTCATACATCAAGTCGACCTAACTCCTCAGCCTAAAAAGAATCTAGCGAGCAATCTTGTTATCTTGAGCGACCAAGCTCTAGAACATTGGTCAACGACATTTGAGCTTTACTTGAAGAGCTCTCATGAGATAAAAAGTTTTTATTCAGTTCCTTAAAAAACCTAAAACTGACGACCAAAAATCGAAAGAAATATTTCATAAGTAAGATTAGCATCTAAACTAAGGATAAAAATTACGCATATCAGAAGTAAACTATTTCAATCTTCACAATGACGTATCAAACATAACAACTTGTTTCGATATTTCTAGAGCCGACATGATTTGTCGAATTTTTGTTCTGTTATGTAATTTGTAATTGAGTTCCATTCTAAGTTTTAATCCATTTTCATTTTTTTCTTTCCTTACATTGCAGTTTATATTTTTCTATCTTATTCCATCAACCATAATCTTTATTGCTTTATTAATCATCTTAAGATGGTTTTGATCATTCCAAATTGCACGTGATGTAAGCAAAACAGTATTTGCAAAGTAACCAAAGTTTGATTGTGGCTTTTTGATTAGCAAATAAAGGTCAGACCTGGTCAGACAGATGAAAGTCACTTATTCTTGCATGCGGGAAGTGGAAATTATAGCTTATATATAAAGGAATTATGCCCTTTACCTCTTGAGATTTGACAAAATTTGATAACGGACAGAAAGGGACCTTTAAACAACGCCTCTGATTGAGTATGAGAGTGAGTGAGTAAGGGGTGAATTGATGAGTCTGAAAATTCAAATTGTTGCTGAAAGATTACAAAAATGGATCTCTGGTTAATTCCTGTGGTAAGAAGACATATTTTCTACGCAGAAACAAGGGCAAACTGCTTTGCTGTCTGGAAATAGAAAACTATATTTTTTCCAAATGCTTCTGGTGCCATAGACAAGCGATGTTATTCTAAAAAAGCAAAAGAGCAGACACTAAATAATGCATAAGTTTTATTAATTGCAGTAAATTTTCCCACAATCTTGGTGATACGATTACTTGTCGTATAGCCTTGTAAGACCACAAAACACAGAGCTCCTCCTTAAAGTACAAGCATAGCGAAACAATGGATGCCGTTTGACCTCGTAGTCAATAAGAGAGAGCAAGAACACTTGTGAGAAAGTCTTGCGTAGGACCAGTGCTATTGATAACATTTTCCCAGAATGGAATCATTTGGCGAGGTGTTAGTTTTCTCACGCATTTACATTAAGACAGGAACCTAAAATAGTTTGCTTGTTTGCGCATCCATAGGTTGAAATATACAGCTTGTGTTGTCATGAAAAAATTGCGGTTAAAGGCACTGTTAAGTGTGGCGATACATGGCACTTTTGAAGAAGACAGGCTCTCACGGGTACTTTCCAGTTTGCCGAAGGTCATGTTGAGCTTTAAATATGTTCCTTTCTCTATCTTTATCTAGACATCAAATAAATGAATGCAAACTGAAGAAAATATCAAGTTGGCAGAAATTACACTTAAGCAACTGCAATGTAATCTGTGAAAACTGCAAAAAATGTAAAAAAAAACTGCAAAAAAATGAAAAATTGTAACTTTTATGAAAAAACTGCAATTCATTCAACTGTAAATAATTAAAAAAAACTGTAGTCTTGACGCTATCGAGCCTATTAATGATGATCAGCATTTCTGTCTAATAATAACTGCAATTTTGAAAACTGTAAGATGAAAACGCATCTCTGATAAAAATTGATCATTTGTATGATGTTACTTTCAAATAATTATGTGACCAAATACTCATGAAAAACCAAGCGAAATAATCTGAGAAATTCTTAACTGTGACACTTTTAATTCTAACTTTAAAATAAACTGTGAGAAATTTTTAAGCAAACTTAAAATTGGTCTAGCATCATTTTCTGTCGCTTTTTCTTTTAAGTGTTGATCTCCTTTGGCTCTAAAAATCTTGAAAGCATGGCAACACCTAAGGGACTAACCAGTTACACAGCGTAGTTCTTTTGTTGCAACATAGACTAACAAGGCCGTTGCAAGGCAACTTGCAGAGAAAGTTGCAGGTTTTAGCTATAGCTTTAGAACACCACACAACGGGGCTATCAGCTAATTCCTGGGAGACGTGATAACTGCATGGCAATGGAAATACGTCATTTGAAAGAAGATAGACCTTCATGTCTATTCAATACACCAAACGCGCTACAAGGCAAAATGGTCACCAGGTGCTATATACAAAAGGCCATATGCGTTTCCCTTCTATTGCATCATCCATATAGGTCCTATAAACATAAAACGTTTAGCTAAGGCCTCAATGCATTCATACACATCAATTTATATTTAGCATCAATGCTTTTCAAACATTAGAAAAACCTGACTGCATGGAATTTTCAAAGAATCATTGTTAATCATAATCCTTTGAGATTCTTTGTATATTTGAAAAGCGAAAGTAGGACGAAACGCAATACCTTCAATGCTGCAAGTCGAAAGTTTATCCATTTAAGAATGGCTATTTAAGTCTTCAATGTTGCTCGGTGCCTCTCATGAAATCGTCAATATAAAATGATGATACATCATTAAATCGCTGTCTAGTCATGACGGGTGCAAAACATATGCTGATCATGTTGTTCTAACTAAACAATATCAAAGTGTCAAACACTACTGTTTCAGTAATACCTTAACTCAGATGGTGCAATGACGCCATTTATGCAGTTCTACTTTTTTTCTTTTTTTTCATAACATTCTTTACAGTTGGTGTAACTACTGGTCTACTTTGTCTTTTCAATCTTGATTGCCACTTTTTATGAAATCATCGACATGAGAAGGAAATGACAAATATGGCATGCCCATTGCAAGGTGAAGGAGAAGGTGGCGTTGTGGTTTTTAGCACCTAGCGCTAGTGTCACTGAGGTACCTAAGCGCTAATCGAGTCCGCGATCCCTTGTCATGACGCTCAAGTGGAGGGGCCCTACCGGGTGTTGAACCCTGTCCGCCCCACAGCTCTGGTTGCAAGGTCGGATGATTACTAAACTGTTTCACAATACTTCAAAACCTTCACCTTCATAAATAGCAACCGGTCAACACATTTAAATTGCAAGGGCACCTTCTTATGGCATCAAGCTCTATTTTTATCTTTTAAACGCGTGATTTGTTAATGTCTAGGAGCAAACAATTTCAGTATATGACTGAGATTCTTTTAAAGCCAGACAATCAATTCAGACGAAACTGCAGTGCATGCAGCCGAGTGAATGCAGCCGTTTGCACTAAGCATCAATCCAGCCACAGACACGTACATACACAAAAAATATCGACATCAAGAAATTCCCACAATTCATAAGGAGGAATCTCTTTCTCTGAGTCCAAACTTTGAAATTCTCAACTTTCACACATCAGTTTTAAAAATCATTATTGACGATTTGCTTGTTGATACAAAAGTTGAGCCAGAAAATCACTGACTATAAGCGTTCTCCTTTTCATTGGTGTTTGCATCTAACCATCAAGCTGTCAATTGCTTTTTCAACCTCAGATGCATGCAGAAATGCTATGATATGTGTGTTACCTTATGGAGCCTTTTGGCAAGTGCTGTCACTATTCTTTTGTTCTTCCTTGTGCATGTGTCAAAAACACTGACTTTTTGATCGCGCAGTCTGTCTTTATCCTTGGGAAAGAAGATATGCATACTTTTCCAGTGCTTTTTGCGATCAAATCAGCAAGATGTTGTTTTTGTTTTTTAAACTAAGAATGTTTCGGCCTATATTTGGAGACGCGGTACCTGTGGGAAGTTTGGGAGTCATTCATTGATTGATCTAAGGGTTGATGTTTTTACTGGGCCATGCTGCAGCTGGTTGTCTTCTCATTGCTTACATCCAGAGCTACTCCGTGTGAAAATGCACAGAACTAGGTGTGAATTAGCCACTTTACCGGCTAGTTAAGTAGAGGGATTTTGCGTTAAATTGACACAGCGAAGAGAGTATTTTTTGCCTGTTCTCTCTACAAACTTCCTGAGCAGCTGAAAAACTAAATTACATTTTGGAATATCTGTTGCCGACACTGTGTCATCCTTTTACTTGAAATTAATATTTTCCTGAAAATGGAAGCTGTAGTGATTATTTGGTGTAGAGGATACATGATATAATGATCATAAGTCACGTGCTATACAAACACGAAGACCGAAACATAAAGCAGATAGCATGTAATTACCGTAAAAGCTATTTTACTATTATTAAGTTCACTAAGTTACTATTAAGTACAAATCACGAAATGTCCTAACTTGTGAATCAAAAAGTCGACTGGCAATATCAGAAAACTCAGAAATACAGAAACTGATCTTTCGCTAACCTTGCAACAAACTAACCATTGCAAAGGTTATATATTTTCGTAGACCTTAGCTCTGGAATCACCTTGAACACGGCACCCTCCCTTGCCATATTTGACAAAAAACAAACAAACAAACAAACAAACATAAAAATGGTTATGCTGCTCTGTTATTTAGTACCCTTTACTTCCTATAATTTTTAGATGTTTTGCCACGGTCCCTGAAAAGCACTTGTGGTAGACCTAAATAATTGAAAATTGAATAGAGTAATAGAACAGAGTCAATGGACAGTGCAATCAGGCAGTATGCTTTGAATCTACAATGCCTTTGGAAGGAGTGTACCTCCAAAAATACATAAAAAGCATGCCTAGAACAAGTGAAATGACAATAAATGGTCCTCATTAACTCTAACATATAACCTGCAATGGGTGCAGCTAACAAGTTTGTTGTTTTTTAGCACTCTAATTAGCAATGTAAGAAAAATAAGCCCTACCATTGTGTGTAAATGTTTGGGTGAGAAGAGTATGCCTTGTGATAAATGGAGACCATTTTGCAACGTCTGCAACGTCTTTTCCATTGTGCGATGAGTAGCGAAGGAAAATTTGCAAAACAAAGGTACATGTATGATAAAGACAAAACGATTTGGAAGCCTTAAAGGCAAACTGTCGTGGCTGTGATTGGCTAGTTGTGATGTTGAAATCAATAACAAAGCTCTGGCATTTGAGTAATTAACAAGTGTTTTTGTTCTTGGATCATCCTTTGTTACGAGAGTAAAAGGAATGAGATCATTATCATCTTCGTGAATTTCGCTGTACAGCGTAATTACTGAACCTTGCCTAATTCTTTACTTATTGATTGTCTTGTTTACCCAATCAGCGCCACAGCAGCGTGCCTTTAAAGTAGATTCCACACCGTCTGTGCAGTCAACCATGACGGCTTCTCCTTCGCTCTTTCTTTGATTTGATTGAGTGCACTCAGGCGGGAAATTGATTATTTTGAAAGGCAAATTGCTTTGTCTCCTCGGGAACCAAGTCTTCTGTCTCACAAAATTTAACCTTGCAATTGTGCGTATTCCTTGGGATCCCAAAGTGCATCTTGTAACACACGAATAATGTTGCATTGAATCGCTTTGGGAGTGTTTGGACACTGAGCCAAAAGGTTTGGTGAAACAGCGTATCTGTCTTTCCATTAAAATTTGTATTTTAGCTCAAGGTAGTGCAGGGAGAAAGCTGATCTTAGAAACTTACAAGCAAATGAACATAGATTCATATAAAGAGACCATTTCGCGATGAGGTCAGTTCTTTTGGAATACATCCTGGAACATCCTTTGCCTCGATGCGATGTGGATCTAGATCTCAAAAGTGTGCAGTGCTGTCAGCAACGCATGAAATATTTTTGCACGCATATCTGCAGCATAATAGATCGGGTGTGCATTTCCTGCTGTACTGGGAATCTCATCTTTTTTGCCTCCAATTGATTTTGAATTTAAAAAATAGGTCTATTGCTTATAAGAAGAGGAAACATAAATCTGCAGGCTGGCATCTTGGTGAACCCAAAAGCAAGGAAACAATTAACAATTTGACAGCAGCAGCAATAGATTTCACCTTAGATTTCACACTTACAACACAGCCGACCATGATGTTTTCCTTTCTCTGTTTACTTTGATTTACTTGAGTGCACGCAAAGGTGTAAAATCTAATTTTCAGGGTCTGTTTATATGGGAAAAACATCTCACCTGTCAGCCTGGGGTCTGGCAGGTGATGTGCTTTCCTCATATAAACAGCCCTTAGACAGGCAAATCGCCTTGTGATATGTCAGGGAGCTGAATCCATTGATTCACAAAATTCATCCTTGCTGTGGAATGCAGATACATACAAACTGTAAATCTCTTCCATAATACGAAAATTTATAGAGTTGCAAGACAGTTCTGCTAGGATGCGCAAAAAGTAAGGGCTTGCTGAAAAAGAAATACTTTGAAAATACTATTTCTTAGGTTTTCAAGCTAAAGATAAAAGTATTTGTGCATTTGAAACATTGCAAGAGATAACAGAATTCAATCATCGTAGTTTGAAAATTGAAACAGAAGAATTCCCCACGGAAACTGTTACAAGTTGCAAAATTCACAATAGAACAGAAAACTGAAAGAAATTCCCAGGAATTAACAAATGAAATTCCAAAATACCATTGATTGTTAAAAAGTTAAAGAGATAGAAAGTGGATACAGTAGTGCATAATTAATTGAAAGGCACCTGAGAACGACACCAACTGATTAAATCATTCATAACTTCATTCATATTTTCATTGATAATGAGCAAAGAAACCTGAGGGGAATGCGGTCTGCTTTCAACGAAGCCTGGGAAAAAGTTCAAGTAACCCTGACAGCAACCTCACCATTTCAACGTGATACGCACGAACGCGAGGCTTAAAAGGCATGGCACACGAGTGAGAGATCAGTCTGTGATCAGAGCGGCTACAGGCGTGAACTACCTTCTGATACGCAATACATACAATCAAGAAAGTTGTAAAGTAAAGAGACTGCAAGAAAAGTGTGCAGCAAAAAGTGTGAAGACAGGAATTCCAACTGAAAAAGGAAGTAGTAAGTTGATTAATCTAGTTAATACTGTAATTGAATTTCTAATTATCTGTTCATTAAACTCACCTCCACTTTGATTGCTTGAGCGAAAAAAATTGGTTGTCTTGCACCTGTGATGTATGCTTGTGTCGAAGTCAAGAAGTGTTCAGACAGCAATTGAAACAAAAAGAAGCAGTGTACTTGTGGTAAGCTAATTTACTATCATCAATATTTTAATCAACCTACTAATTAGCTCTCAATTAAGCTGTCTTTATTAGAAATTGCACAAGCAAAGTGAAATTCGTAATCTAGCATCTGCAATGGTTGATTGTGCCTAAGTGGTCAAGCGTATCGTTCTGCATGAAAACACAAGAAGGACAATTCTAGACAACGTCTAGAAGACTGTCCAGAGCTGGAAGTGCGAAGAGAAAGTTCAGCAGGATCAAATGCTCAAGAAGAAAGGTAATTGCAAGATAGCTACTAGGATATAGAAAGAATGAGCAATGTCTCTATTTGCCAATACACCGTCCATTACTGAATAAGCGATATTTTGTGCTTCTCTCTGTGATACACGAGTTGTTTGTTTGCAAAGATTGGCACAAAATGCTCGCAACCATTTGTGCACATATTAGTAATGTCAGCTGTAGATATCACAGATGCAAAGTACCAAATAAACAGCAGACTTCTTGCTCTTCAATTTGATAAACAATAGTGCAATACGGTATTCTAGAAGCAGCATTACTTTGATGTGGAACTGATAGTAACGTTATTGCTGGAAAAGTTATTTACCAATGTTGTCATTGATTGATTCAACTATCCTTAAATATGAAATGATACTGATATCATGACTAAAAGCTTTGAAATACACGAAAAATTTGCAGCTAATATCCTGCAACGCTAATATCTGCGACTCTTTGACTGCAAGTGGTATACGATGCATGGAATAAGCAAGCCCAGTTACAACCCCAGAGGAAAGCAGCGACGCTAAATATTGAGAGACTTCAAACTTCATCAAAGCTTCAATTTAGCACAAAAAAGATTAAGTGCTAAACTTTGCGAGATACAAGAGAAACTATTTGCTAAATTTGGTGAATTCAGACTTAAGAAACACATAATACGAGCTAGACAGAGGCAGAGCCTGTATGTGTCTGAATATGGTAGGATGTAACTTGTGGCCTCAGTGTTGTTTTCTTCTCTGACAACTGATCATTTTCAAGCAGACATGTTTGGCTATTTGATCTGGATATTAAAGATTCTCGCATTTCTGTAATTTGAGAATGATTTCGCGGAGTGCCTATGATCAAATTTTAGCTGCCAATAAACTGAATTAATTTGCCAAAAACTTGCGCCATCTTGTAAGAATTTTGCATCTTCTTGATGACAAAAGAAAGGTCTCGTTAGATAAAAGGTGATGCAATACCACAATGTGATTCAGAATTTGCACAAAAATTGTCATGTGTTACTGAAGTAGTAGTAGTATATGATTGAACAATTTTATTTGAAGATTTAACGTCAAATGCCAGTGTTGAAGTTGAAATTGCTTGTAACAGTCAACACCAGGTTTCATCGATTCTCAACTTGTAACATTCTTTATCAGGAAATGACGTCAATTCAACAAGTACAGGTGCCAAGTATTGCAGTGCCTGTCGGAATACATGCACCAATTGATTAGAAATGGCTTCAGAAAATCTCAGAGCAGAAATTCTGAATCATTCAATGTATAATCTGGTCAGTCTGAAAAGCAGCTTTCATTTTTCTTTTTACATGTAAATTGAACAAAAAATACGATAGGAAACATTTTGAAGTACTATTCAGGGTCTTTTTTGATGATAAGAATATTCTGCATTGTTTTGATATCTACGTTATTTCATGGCAAACTAGATGACAGATAGGCATTGCGTCATCATGTAAGAGAAAAATATCTGCAATTTTTAACCCTCCAAGCACTTCGCAATATTTTGACAGACGAAGCTTAACATTTCAAAGTTTTCTTTCCTCTGCCTTAAAATCTTGGTCTCTCGACCCAAAGAGCTTAAACCAAGATCCTAGTAATGGCATATAAGGCATATATGGTTAAGGGCGTCATTCTTAGTAGTTTCAAAGCTGTTATATCAAAACAATGAGCCATTCAGCACGAGGCTGAATCTGAAAACGAGACATCTTCGTACTGCTAGGAAACAATGTCTGTATCACAGCAACCAGTAGAATATACCACTAAATGTCAGCTTCACCTACAACGGACAGCCTAAATAGATAGAGTTTATCGTTGCTGACCACAATTTTAATGATTCATAAACTTGGTAGCGTTTTTATATTTCTATATTGATTTCCTTATTCAGCTTGGCGAAATTACATATTCTGGTATCAATAAACTAACCGATGCATTTCCAGATTTGAAATTAGTAAACTGCTGGGAGTCGCTAAAACCACATAGTGAACAGATTATTCAGCCTTGTAACTTATCATTACGAAATAGTAAGCGTCCTTTGTGTAGAATTACGTTACTGGGATAGACTTGAAGGCTGAAGCTATAATTAGACATTAATAAATTTTTCATAGAAAGTGTTCTGGGACAAACCTCAATCAAGGCCGAAAGATGAAAATAAAGTCCACCTAAACCAGGCGCACTTGATTTGGGTGTGAAAAGCAATTTTGATTCTCAAGAGGCTATACCAGACCACACTCCCTCTAAAAGGCTGCTTATTGATAGATATTTCTAGCCATAAATCATACCTCAACTTAGGACTTTCATCTGATACTGTTTACGAAAGTATATATCTTGAAATAAATTGAAATAACAAAACGCCATGACTATATAGTATGTAATGCAGTTATTACTTGCCTACTCAAACTTCCATCAATTTCAACACTCCGAATCGTTAAAAAAATCAACAGCACGTTAAAGAGAGATTCGAGATTAAAATCTGCTGTTGTCTTTCATTATGAATTATGACTGCCTCTTGTTTAGATATGAGTTTGCAAGTTTTGCCACACAATTGTACCAGAGACAAGTATCTTTTGAGGAGATCAAATGTCTGCAAGAATCGTAAGAATGGTAGAAATATTTGCTACTCACTGGCCTCACAGCTTGATTTCTTCTTTCAACTAATGCTTATAAACGCTTGGTAAAAATCTTCATTTAAAGTTTTGAAAACTTAACTGTGTATTGAAAATTCTACCATCAGCTCCCAAGCTTTGCAAAATTTGATCATATGTCACAAATTCTTCACTCACAGAAGAGATTTCCGTTTACCATTTCTCCTCCGTCTGAAGCTAAATCTTTGCCCAGCAGCATGCTTGTTTTGATTGCATAAAGAGATGGATAATAACTCAGTTAAACTGTTCAGTTAAGATATGGCCCAAGGTGATCAACATTGTCATTTTATAAACTTACATAACCACAACTGAGCACTGTGAAATCTACAGCGATATTCAAGATTTACAACATCTGAAAACACATTTCATCTTTTAGAAGTTATTGGAAAGCAGAGGATCACTCCAGTTTACTGTATCTGCTGCAGTGATCAATAACTACCTGGCTATGATAGGCCATTCACTCTAACAAACGTTAACGAGCCACACCCCCCCCCCCCTCTAAAATATTCTTCCTCTGATACAAAAGCCTCCGTATTGGCTACATCAAGGATGGAGATTCTATGGCATAAAGGAACACATAAGGGAACGGACCCTACTGCTGTCTTGAAATTCACTATCAAAAGCAAAAGTCAAACCTGGAAAGTTTCGTTGAACTTGAGTTCCTTGAGTTTATTCAAATGGGATTGAATAGATGAATCGAGAAATCTTTCTTTTAATTTCAGGATATTGCAACAAATGTCCTCCTCTATCTCACTGCCCTATCAAATTTGAAAACTTCTTTATTTTGAACGTACAAAAATATGGTATCTAAAATTCCAAACAACGAAATCAAGGCAAGAAAGCAGTTTTCATAAATCTTGATTCATTACTTTTCACAGCTAAAACTGTTAGAATAGAAAGAAGATGAATTGCTGTTTGTTTGAGGAATGGTACAAATCTGTGTAGCATTCTTACAAACAGTATTTACCATCTTTGGTGTCCTGTGAACAAATTCCAAAGTACTTCACCACCAAGCTGTTCTAGAGTGTAAATGTTCACCAAAACATAGGAGATTACAGTTCTGTGACGTCTTACGCAAATAATGATGAAATGTTTAGTAAACAAGGCGGACTTAAAGTTGCACAAATAACAGCGAAAGATGTGATCATAGCATGGAGATGACGATACAACCAGCAACTCATTTTGAAATGGACAATCTTCAATTGTTTGTTTTGCAGAAGTTAATTGACATCAAGCAAGCGGCTTTCTGACGGGGAGAGTAAGGGCAAATTTTGCAAAGCAATTGATGTACGTCTCCAAGAAGACAAAGCGATCTGTCGCTCAGAAGAATATCTATTTCACACTTCCGAGAGCACTCGATCACATAAAGTAAACAGAGAAAGCGAAGTAATATGGTTGACTGCACGGAAGGTCTGAGGTCTATTCATGAGGCTGCCAAGTTGGTTGCTTTTATCACACACATATCCTTTGTGATAACACCTCTTTCAGACCTGAAGCTGACAGGCGAGATTCCACCTTCGCATAGAATCTTTTGTATTTTCTGTCTCCATTTATATGACAAACATAACACCGGTATAGTGAGTTCTCATTTCATCAGAGGTGGAAGCTCACCTGGGTGAGGTGAAATTTTCCATGTAAACGAAACACTGCTGGCATGGTGAAGTGAACTCATATATTCGTTGATTGTTGTTGGCTGTTTCAATCGCATGTCGACAGAGACATTTTCACAGCATCACCTCTCAGCCCCAAGGCTGACAGGTGAGGAGGTACAAAAACCATAAAAAGTGGCTGAAATTTACTTCACCTGTCAGCCCTGGGTCTGACTTGTGAGGTGCCTTTCCTTTGACACCTCACCTTTGACACATCACCTTTCAAA
Source organism: Aurelia sp. 4 Dawson et al 2005 (assembly GCA_964019985.1). Classification (NCBI taxonomy): domain Eukaryota; kingdom Metazoa; phylum Cnidaria; class Scyphozoa; order Semaeostomeae; family Ulmaridae; genus Aurelia; species Aurelia sp. 4 Dawson et al 2005. The sequence goes on along the minus strand of OZ026501.1, from coordinate 1,904,580 downwards.
ACCTCTGGCAGTTGACACCTTACCTTTGACGCCTCACCTCTCAGCATGTTTCATTCATTAGAAAGAAACCAGCATGCATTGCTCGAGTCTTATTGCCTCATCTCAGAATAAATTTACAGTTGTTTACAGTTGCATCCTTTGGTTTGCATCGGGAGTTCTGTGGTTAGCTACATCAAAAATATTCTTAGCAAATAGCTCTATCAACTTACCATTTCTCAAACGGATGTACCACTCGAGAATACGAGAAAGCCAAAATGATTTCAGCAGTAACTACAATTCTTGGCACTCTTTTTGAGCAGAGGAATTACAAAACTGAATTTGCGAAATTGGAACAAAAACACAGCTTGAAGTGAACTTAAAATTGCCACAGAATAGAAGAAATTCTATGTTGGTTCACTGGCCTTGTCTTCCTTCTACGAAGACCTTCCTCTCCAAGGATTTTTATTTCTAAAACTCCCCAAATAATCAAAGCAAGAAAGATCCATCTATCAATTTTGAATTCAAGTTATTGACATGTTCGGCGTAAGAAGCGTGCAGAGGTCTTGCAGAGAATGTGTATCTTATAGAATTTATTCAATATACTTTTCTATCCTCTTGAGACTAAAAATATTTGTGGCTTTAAGATTCAATAAGATTATAACATTCTGACAATATTTAGATAACTTTAAAGTGAGGTTGATAGTCTTTATCATCAAAGTGCCAAAATTTGGTCTCCAGAAAATTCTTTAGTAAACATTTCATAAGCAGTAATCGTAACATCGTAACACATGTCACATGTCAGGAAAGTTTGTTTGTGCATTTCACTGAGTTCTTCATGAACAGGACAGAATTGTTCGTAGAAAGTGGAATAGAAGGTTAAATTTCTTTTATTTCTTTTTTTGCTTACATTACATATACATCTTAGCAGTTTTAAACTGATAAGTAACCAAATTTTCACGAAACGCTTCCTCACTTTTTGCGGAAATGAAGCCTGTTATCAATGATTGCCTGGAAGACGGCACGAAAAACTTTTGTTGCAAAAATGCCACTAAATCTGAAATGCAATAGAGGACGAAATGACATGTCCAAATAATTCTAGCATTCTGCAACTTTATTTAGAGGGGCTTACTGTTTGTTCGAGTTTGGACTGAAAGATGACAAAGTTTTAAAATTCTGTTTTATCTTCTCTGACAGAAGAAACGAAGAAGGGAACTTTGAAGCAGAGGCAATCGAAGATCGAAGAACATTCGCCAGACATTTAAGCAGTGAGTTTTACTGATCTGATTTTCTTACATTCATATAATTCCTTCGTTGTTGTGTGCTCCTAACCTATATTAGTTTTTCCCGTCTTTACAAAGAAGTGACAAAGCTGTAATTTGGAATCACAGTATACCTAACCAGACTCCACAAACGATCATAAAAGAGATAAAATTAAAATAAACTGTGACTAAAGTTTTAAGTGTTCACAAAGCGTTCCAAAAATTGCCTGCCAATTCGCAGTTTACCCCAGTATTACCACATAGTTTAACAGCTCAAAACCAAGAAACAATGCATACATAACACAGGAAACTATTAGAGTTCAAATTTAGAATGATCCCCGCCCTTGGCTATTTGGCTCGGCTGGAAATATTACTTCCTAGCTACCTTTCAACGCTCTCTCGTCCAGCTCAGAAAGTATGCTTGTTACCCTGAAAGTCTCTAGCAAAGAGCGACGTCAAGAACAATCCAATTGTTCTAAACAATAGATGTATTCTCTTTAAACAATTGGCGTGGCGTAAAGCATTGGCGTAGCAAAAATGATCTTTCCGTCCTGGTTAGCGACCTATATCCTAGTTTTAAAGCTACTGTCAAGTTGTATAGTGCGCTAGAATAGACTTGCACAACAAGGCTGCTAATTTATAAACTCTTAGTACAAAAAACAATCAACTAACTTCACACCAGGAAAGACGAAGGCAAAATCAGCAAGGCCTAAGACCGCCGTCAGAAAGCAACTTTGACTAACTTTGCCCGTGTGGAAAGAAATGTTCTGTACTCATAATCTGGCAATAGCCTTTGAGGTCGTGCAATTTTGGCTGCAAAAGCTCATATGCTTCTTATCATGCAAGCACGAAATCCGCGAATAAGCCACATAATAAAAGTAACGATAGATCGGAGTTATGATTGCGAAATAATAAAACCAAAATCAAGAGAAGATGCTCAGGTCAAATCTTACTGTTATGGGTAGAATGAAAGTGACCACGTGCATGTCTTAACGTCAACAAATGGATGAACTGTCTCGGAGAATTATGATATATTTCTGTTTTGTTTGTCAATGCAAGAAACAAGATAGAAACTTCACTAAATGATCAACATTGCAGAGTCAAGGAAAGCGATTTGCCGACGTCCTTTGAGTAAGACGATAGTAAACACGTTTATAACCTTGGCGTCAAATTCGACGAACATTCTTGAACGGTAATGTTTTGCAGCTTTGTTTGTCAATGTAAGGAACAAGGTAAATAAATGCCACTAAAGGATCGATTTTACAGTATCTAAGATTCAAATTTCGCTAACATCGTCGGTGTTTCACATGAATAGATAATAATTGTTTGCCAGTTTGCTTGAATTAAGATATCTACTATTTAACTTACCCGATTTGACTTTTCTGCCATCTTGTTGAATTTATTTTCGAATCAGTGAAACTTCACCAAAGCTGGGCCTACCAGTATTAAAACAGTCAAATCAACAAACACAGCAACAAATTAACGACGTGCTAAGTATTCTGATCAACAAATTATTTGGCGAAGACCCGTTGCTAAAATTAGCAGCTCGCCACACAATTAGACTCGCGGCACGAGAACGGCTAACTCAAATTACATACCCTCTGCAGGTTGTGCTCTCGTTTAAGTAACCTTTTCAGACTTCACATGGAGCTTCCCTTAAGCCCTTTAATCAATAGTTGTACTCTTTTGAGTTTGATAAAAATAAATTTAATCTCCTTCTGGCATTGTCTGTAAATTGACCAGCGGTGGTACGAACAATTAAATAGCAGGAATTATTGTCCCGAAATATTGCTCTTTTGTCTCTTGTGAGGTATTTGCTTCCTTTAAAAATTCCGGTCATTTCTGAAGAAATTGTGAAATGTTCTTAGTTGTGCCATCTTCCTGCCCAGAAAATGGAACTATGAAATGATATTTCGTGTTGCTTTCAAACAAAATGAGAAAATAATGTATATGTCACAAGGGCTAGGTACATCTAAGCAAGATGAGCAATAGGGGTGTGCCGGACACTAATTCTAAGAAGATGCCCATGAATCCCATTGTCCTATTTAGTTTGAATAGTATTAATTAAGCACTGATTTGTTTTGTTTGTGTCGCAAAAAGGCACAAACGTTATTCGTCAGCAATGATTCATAGGTCAACTGCATCGTGATGCTTACATTTCGTAGAATATAGAACCAAGAATTGCTCCACCCTATGAATAATTCGAAACTAAATTGATCAAAGAAACATGCAGTTTCACGCTTTTTCACCGCTTTTCATTCAAACATGAAAAAATAGTTTATTACATTACATTTAGACATGTAATTTTGAAACAAATATCATTGTAAACTCCAATAGAGCTAATATATGATAATAGCAGCACTCAACGACCCATCCTCCACATTTCATTCAAAGATCTCGATACAATTTCCTGGTGTAAATCTACCTTTTGCGATCATTTTCCAGATAAAACTTTTCAAAATGTCATTGAAATTTGCATACGAAAGTTACATGCTTGATGTTTGGAGTTTACTTACGTCAAGAAAAAACTGACCGTCAACTTTCTGGATTTCTTCTGGATATCTTAATGTTTCAATTACGTTGGAAAATCCTACATTATTGTACTCAATAAGATAGAATATTCACTTTCAGTCTGCATGTTTTTAGTTTCTTTAGAGCTCACGGGGAGGTCAGTTTTTGGCAAGCAATCATTGTTTTATATATCAAAACATGCATCTTTGACGATTTGTCTAGCTTCAAGCTGTCCACCCAAAGATAAGAAGCCATGAATGTCATCAACAATTGAAAAACTTTCAGAAACAAAACGTGGAAAGCATCACGAAAGGGTGAATAAACTTTTACATGATAAATTGACAAAAGTTTCTAGTAGAAAAAAGTGTACAAAACAAGAATTATTTTCAGAAAGATAACAGAAATTTGAGAAGGATTATCATACCTATAATGACATCACAAAGAAACAGGCTTCCAAATATCGGCACGTGGTGACGTAAAAATCATTTGATCCCAAAAGACATTTGGTTAGGTCTTGGACATACAAAGACTGACTTGAAGAACCCTTATGAATGAAATTATAACAACTCAAAATAACATAACAATTTGATGACACTGTGAACAAATGTGGCCAGCTGCCTTTGAATGGTGTACAATCAAGGACATCCTACATATTTGTGTCGGTTTTGACACGGCATAAAAAGAATAGTACATATATTTAAAGAATGTTTGCTAGCATCAAACCTAGGAGATAAAAAGTTATTATAGATGAGCAGAAATCCTTGATGAAATACGAAATTTAACAAGTCAATTGAATGATTAACTTACACATGTCAAAAAAGATTTGAGCTGTGCAGCAAGACAGAAGGAGAAATGATCTCCACTCCCAATTTTGACCTATGTTATTAAAAGGTCACGGCAGTACTGCGTGAAACTGACAACTTGTTGAAACAAACCAAGATCTAGTAAGAATTTTAGCCAAAATTGTATCTCCCTATTGGATTGTATCTTCTAGGATTACTCAGTTATTATTCTTATCATAACCACATCAATTAAACCGAATTGAAAGGTTCGCAAAATGCAACTGTCAATTTGATAAAGCAATCTTCTAGATAATGGCTTAATTTGAAACTTTTGATCGAATATTCCCAACGGAGAAAATTTTGCGAACAATTGCAAACCCTTATGAGAGAGCGACCACAGATTAATTGTTTGATAAAATCGCTTTTATGATGAAAATCTAAGAAGAATTTGTTTGAAATATCTTTGCAAATCTTTGCATCCGCTCTTCTGAAAAATACGCGCACACAAAGAACGGCAGCTGATTTCACAGGCAGGGTAATCAATGAAATTGACATTTAGCAAGAACAAAAGCGCGGTAGAGAGCCAATGAATTCATTCGACAATGCCAATAGACTGAACGTGCGTACATCATATTTTGGATGTCGGATATCGGTGAAAATAAAGTAAGTTTCCGCTGGCTTGTCTATAAATTGCAGTAGCCGATTGAAATATTATCGTTTTGGTTGCAAAGTCATCGAGTCACCATCGCCAAAATTTTCTCAAGAAAGCACGCAGAATCACTTATCAGTTTTAAACAGAGTCTATTTTAGCGTGAGTATGGTAGACAGTTTTGGACACCTATAACACGGTCTTCGTAAATTTGTAATTACACTGTATTCTCCTGCTTCTTAGATGTCTAGAATTTTTCATGTTCACACCTTTCACTCTTGATATTACCTAGGAGTTTAAAATGCTTTCCTAGGGGCTTTATGCATGTTTTATGTCATGGTCTATCTGCAGGTTTTGAGCCTTGAATAAATGAAACGATTTATTTTTCGAATTTGGCGCGCTTTTGAGGGCTTTTTATGAAGCTGTCTTTGCAGAGAGACGGTGTTTATGGTAAGTGGAGTCATGCAGATCTCGTATAGCATGTCCAGTCTGGCTCGTGCAGCTAATTTTGAGGTCAGAAACTGTTGTGGAAATTCAGGCAATTTTGCAATAATCAAGTTTTCAAATGAGTGTTAACATAAGCTGATTTTTTGGCTGGTGATGTCATGAGATGATTTTGCTATTTCGACAACAGGGTTATTTTTGGTGATTATCATAATTCAATTGAGTAATTCAAATTTATTGGTGACCATCATCAAAATTTGTTTACTTTCAAGAAAGGTGAAACTGGGAACTAAAAAATTTTGCGGAGGTGTCATCACCTCCACATGGTATGTAGTTAAAATATTTTGTGAAGTACTCCATCGATTGTTCAGTCCCAAAGAAGAAAATTCCAAAGTTTTCAAGACAAAAAGTCATCGTTCAAGAAATTTCAGTATGAGGCAAACTACACAAGCAAATTGGCTAAAATTCGTCATTAGAATTTTTCGGGACTTTCTTCTAAATTCGAACGCTGAATCCCTCGCTCACAGAGAAGCATAAATGCGACATAGGGGTAGAAACAAGTCTCATGTTCATGAGTGCTAAATGATGTCCATCTTGAAATTCTGTCGGAATTTGTGCGTCGAACATACCTTGTTCCATTCATTTTACAAGCAGTGCAGCTGCTGACACATTATCACATCCACAAGCAAGAAGTAGTCGTGTCTTCTTAATTTCCCTTACTTACGTCAAATAACATTTCATTCATTTTCAGAAAAGAGAACTGAACGTATTCGAGGTTTCGGAGAATCTGTAAAACGTTAATCCAATTTCCTAACAGTTTGGGAAGCATATAACAGCCAGATTGAGTGTATCGAGTTTTAATTCGATTTGATTTGGTTCAAAGCAATTTGGCAAAGATCGCGCCTTCTCAATTTTATCTTTAGTATTACATTCTGGTCAGCTATATGGGTGTTCCAAATTTTACACCCCCAAAGAACTCCAAAAGTTGCTGATATTTTGAATGAAAGTTGAAAATATAGTATGAGATTTAACATTGTCGGTTTGTGTTTTCACAATTCCATGTCTTTCTTGAAGTTATTTGGTAGAAGGAAGTATTTCAACATCAGGAAGAAAACCAGTTCACAATTTCATGTCTCAAGGAAATTAATATTCTATCTCTCGCTTGTCATGTCAATTCTCATCGAAGAAAGTGATTCGAAATTAAATAGCCTAAAGTTTAAGTCAGAATAGAATTCGATGTCAGAGATTAAATTCGACATACCTCAAGAATCAAGGAATCTGAACTCGAACAGTTGAATCAAAATGTCATCCTCTAGCTGAACGAAACTAAACTATCAATCTGCTCTATTTCAATGTGCTTGTCTTCATTCTGGTCTTGTTTGAGAGAAGCAAAATGGAATACATCGACCACAAAGATATACTTAACTTCAGGACGACAAAAACATAGGAGATTTTGCAATTAGAAATGCAGTAATCACATAAAAGAACCGAATCTACTCAATTTCAGTAAGCTTTTAATTTAGATTTCCTGAGTTTTTCATGTAGATATCGATTGAATAAATACGTTTGGCTGCTATGCTGACATAGAAGTCTAAAGCCACGCTAAATTTACATTGCCAATCGTATATCCACAGTTTACACGAAACTCGTGTGTAGCTAAATACTTTCATAACGAGCAGAAACTGAAGGACCAATGATCGACCCTTGAGGTACACCAAAATGATGACTTCTAAACTTACGGAACCGAAAACGAAGTAGAATTGTGTCTTGTTTCATATAAAGTAGAAACAAGAAGACTATTGACCAATCTTAGAGGTACACCATATCAACCCATTCAGAATTGCAAGGACTGCACATTGCAACAAAATATGTATATTTCAGCAGAAAACGGCACTTAATATCATCACACAAATCATTACATACAGTGTCTGTTTGTACATGATTACACCAATTTCACCTTTGTTCGACCAGTTCATTGATTGTTCAATGTGGCATTTCAAGTTTATTTAAAAATCTTTTTAAAGGGTCTTGTTCTTCCGTTTTTGGCAACAGAATCACTCAGACTCGAATCGAATCGCATCATCATTTGGTAACTGATGTTGCCATGAGATGAAAGGTTCACCAAAATGTTCTCCTCTATCCAGAGGAATTTTTGTTTAAGCTGCGAAATCTCTATGACGTCATATTTGGATGGTTAAAAAGGAGCGCTCCATTTTGTTGAAGAAAACATGGAGAATCGCCTTAAATTTCGGTGCTTTCGACATCTAAAGCAAACACCGCAATTGGTCTAATGGAATGTAGCAGTTGATATTTTTCTGTACAGAATTCTAGTTGACTGGCATAAGTTCAGTTATCAGTGCGTTGCTAAAGCCGAAAAACTGCTTCTAATGGACAATAAATGCGATTGTTTTTAAGATGTCTGCCATTATGAAATCGCCAGGAAATGTTCGGCAACGCTTTTCAAAATGGATCATTTCTTGGCAGTCTTTGGCAGACTTACAAGACACAGGAAATTGCGGGGCAGCAGAAATCATATGTATCCGTGCTTAAGAATCTAGAAATAGCAAAAATGAAAAGACACAATTTCTGAGGTGTCTTTTGCAGAATGAAAGCACCTCTAACAATCTGTAGAATTCTACATTAGCTACCCCTAGTCAGTGCTGGAATGTGAACAGGGCTTGGGAGTGTTTTAAATTCTTCAATCGAATCGAAATTCTATTACATTTACACCGTAACAATAGTAATTCACAAATCTCGCAATCTGATTGGTACTTTAGGAATCGCGAAGTTTGGGCCTAAATATGGCCAAGTTTTCAGAGTAATATTATGAGTCTCTGTTGACTGAAGCGCCATCTTCAAGTCAAAGAACACAGGGAAACAAGAGACTCATCGTCGTAAGTCTAAAGGTACGCTACCTCATACTACGATGCTCAAAAGCTCGTAAGCTCGTTGTATACAAATTTTTACATGAAAACATTGCGTGAGAAATGCCCCTAGGGCTTTCTACAATTTTAGCGTATTCAAGTATTATGGTAAAACTTATACAATAACAAAGGGGATTTCGTTCTAGATTTCGATTATCTCACGTTCGTACAAAAAGAAACACAGTTATCTAATCTCGCAAAATGTAAAGATTATAATGTTGCTGCTGTTGTACTTTGACAAGTGACATGAAGCAGCTTTTGTATCAACATACCTTTTCGCTGTTCTAGAGAAGAGTCTGGATCGAGCGATATACACTTTATGCGAACAGCTTCATCGAGTGGCGTTAGAGGTTCGCTATTGTTCACAAAAATATGAGAACTAAACTACAACTGCATGTAAGTATTCTATGGCTGCCATAGCTGGAAGCTTTTCAGATTCTTTTGAAGAACAGCAAAGACGTCTGTTGAAAAGGAAAATTCAGTTTAAACTCTATTGGAGCCATGAGAATATATAGTTTAGATTATCCTCTGTGTTAATGTGACTAACGACGGTCTCTGAAATCGTACGATACCCATAAAGTACGATATTCTCAATACAACATCTCTTCAGCATACAATAGGATTAAAGGCAACTTGTTCTGGTGCAGGTTAAAATTGATTGTGATCTCAGTTGCTCGATACTTGAATAATTCGCTTTTTTGACCACAACGAACCACTCGTTCCAGACCTCTTTCCTAGCAAGTGGGAAAAAGTGGGAAAAGCCTTCCAATGGCTAAGTATCCAAAAGTCACCAAGGAAAACAGTTAGTATTGTATAGTCGTATAGTAATTTTGTAGAGTAACGTAGTTTGTAAACTTATATTGTAATTGTTAGTGGTGGTGGCAAATAGAGAGAATAAAACAAGGGATAAAGTGCAATCAATGAGTCGCAAGAAAACCGACAAGAAATGAAGAGCTCACAATGACATGGGGCCTAAATTCGCCTAAATATCATACTTTGCTGAAAACCCATCGCTATACCCATTGTTTTCATTGCACCGAGGATGAGATGGCTGTAATGTAAACATGTTTGGTAACAATTCATTTACATATACCGTCAGCATTTATAGCATCCTTTTGAGAGAGCTATGAATTGCTTTCAAAGATGACCGACCAGCTGTAACCGCCTTACAATCCAATCCAAGGCTTGGCAATTTTTAATGCTAAAATGCAGTTTGTAAACCAAGCCAACGAAATTTCTAAATGGTTTCGTGTCTGGTTTTTTATTTTGGTTACAAGTTGATCTTTTTGCTAAATGGATTATCCAATTCTTCCAAACATAAAGCGAATGGTCAAAGATGAGAACTAAGTTTAGGTATCATGCAGCGCCCCTTCTTGGGTGGTTCTAAAAGCTCCGTAAGATTCAGCTGTAATAAAGTACGATTCATTTAATTAGCATTTTCAATTAAATGAAATTTAATACTGGCTAAGCGCAGAATATTCCTACAATAACACATTACCATTTGATTAGGAAGTTCAAACAAATTGGGCTGCACGGGGAGTCATGGGACAAGTTTTGGGACCAGAGATTTCTTGTTTTGTGGTGATTTGTGCGTTAAGGAGAATGCTAGGATCCAATTATGTTTTTACTCCCGATAAATCACTCTTGAGATCAAGAAAATACCGATAGCTTCATCTCCAAGTATGACAAGCAAAACAAGCCTAATTACAGTCCCGACAAAATTAAGCCGATCGAAACAAACTTATACAAGCAAAAATCGAGGACACGATTCTTCAAGTCCGAAATTTAGTTGTAAACAAGAATACCGTTACGGTGCAAAAGGCTGGACGAACGTGCAACTAACTTAGGCCATTATTGAGATGTAATCGTTTCGAAGAGTCTCGTGTGAAATCTTCACAAGGTATAACAATAACAACAACAAAGCTAATGATTAACACTGTCTTATCAATGCTTTATGGTACTGTGTTTTATGCGTGTTTCTGTAGTGAGCACATACGTCTCAACTTTAAAGGCACAAGACACGATTGACTTATATACTGATGATTGTTTCATTCAATTGCAGATATGAGAATGGATTTGAAATTTATGCTGACGTGTACCATTTCATTGCTGCATTTTGCATTGTCATACGGGAGGATGGTGATTGGCAGACACACGCAAGATTGTCAACCAATTACATCACTTGTTGAAGTTAAATTCCCCAACTGCCTAAAAACAAGCATCAGTTTAGGACAATGTTTTGGAACATGTTTATCATGGGATGGCCTACCAGACAATGCAGACAAACCAGTAAACAGATGCACGTGTTGCAAGCCAGTCACGTTTAGAGACAGAAAAGTCTTTGTAGAATGCATAGGAGGAAACGGCGTACGTCAAGTTGAAGAGCACACTGTCAAGGAACCAATTGCATGTGGATGTACACCTTGCAGTCGAAGAAAAAAGAGATCTGGCATCAGAACAGAACTGCCATCAAGTCTCGATGCCCTAGCTGGTATCATTTAAATGATTCAAGTGACTTTCACGGCATATTAGTGCTTCTATGATGCTACAGTAAGAACAGCAGTATTTCGGGCGTACTTAAGCTTTGGAGAAGCAACAATGCCCTCCAATATTCGAATAAGGCAAAGAACACTAAACTTAAACAAAGTTGTTAGTCAATATCGTTTCATAAACAAAATCAACCAAGGTTTGTTTCCACCCACTTCAAGTGGGGCGACCAATCTCTTGATAAAACACCTTTGTATCATTTAACATACTTTCTGCCATGATGACTTGTTCCGTGAAAGCAGAAGTACACTGAAATTTTCCAAGAGTATGGTCACATGACTTGAAACAGGTAAACAAACCTCGATCCTTGCTTCAGTTATGAAATGAAAAGACAACTCTTTGAACCCCAAATCTATCTTATACTCTGCCATATTTCCCTTCTGTGGCCAGCTTTTGCTGCTTGAGCTCAAATCTATACATAACTTGTCCAAAATAGTAAAATTAACCTTTCTCTGGAACCATTCAATAAATCGTTGCTTTCAAATTTTGACTTAAAGTCGTAGAAGGCAACATTTTCAATGAGCTGCAAAGCTCAACGTAAAACGGGGAGAAGCTTAATTTGCATGAAAGTTTTTGCTTATAGAGGTGATGTTTATGAAAATATCACCTAATATTTATTTGATCATTTCCACCGATTCCTACTCTGAACTCTCGACGAAAACTTGTGTTCTTATTTTCGAAAGCCAAGATTTACGATAAGTTTAAGCTAATTTCTGAATTTCTTTCTTAATTTATCATATTACCTGGTAAAGTTAGTTCTAAAGTAATTTGCGACTTTAGAATGACGACGACATAAGCCTGACGTACCTTAGCCTTTAGATCTTAGATTGCAGTTGAAGAAAACCTAAAAATACGCAAAATATAACACTATCCTCCATAACTAGGACTTCTCTAAGAGTATGCTTGCAAACTCATAGACATAACGAAAACTTTTCGCTTTTAACTGTAAGAATATATACATATTATTTTCATCATGTTAATAGATTAGTTATTATTCCAAATTGGTATTTATTAGTAAATCAATTGCATCCTAGATAAAAAAGGAACAAGCATATATCGTATCTTCTTTTCAGTATTCTTTTCAAATATACATGGTGTTTCTAAAGAAAATGTGATCTCTTGCGGAGGAGCTGTATGTTATGTTATTCTGTTCTTGATTCTTGATACATTTTCGTAGTCTAACTTTTAATCTAGAGCTTGAGACCTCATTTTGGCGAATCAATCAAGTTGTTGCTGACTTATGGTAAAAGAAAATCGAAAAAGTTATCATTTCAAAACAGCATTTTCTTTGTTCGCCAAAAATCTGAAATTCAAATGTGAAAGAAGGTCCCTAGCGATGTATATGCATTTTCCCTTTTACTTCAAACTGGCTCAGCGTTATTGTTATCAGTAAGCCACACAGCTAAACCTTCAATCCTAACAACAAGAAATCCTTTTGTTGCAATATTCACTTGACTTTGGTATATTTACCAAACGAAGAAAGTGCTCTTACTGAAGCCGGTTGAAGCAATCACAGTTCTGACTTTCGTGTGCCATAAATCAGGAATCACTTGTCTGATTGGCTAAGACAAGTACTCAACCTCTAAGTCGAAGTTTACCCTATGAAACTGTTTCGAGAATGGAATAATGAAACGTAAAACTCCTAAACAGGAAGCTGCACAAATGAGAGAACATTTCTTGGGACCTTGGGGGGCACTACCTATATTTTGGGTACAGGAACGTGCCATTGGGAACGGTATCGATTCTCGAAATTTGGTATAAGGAACTGTATCAATTTCATAATTTGGGTATAACGTCAAAGTTAAATATGCCTTTTCCGCAAAATTGGTATAAGGTCGGGTATGCTTTTTGATAAATTGGTACGAAGAAGCAGATATTTATTTGAAGCTTGGATGGCACGGGCCCCGACCAAAATATGGTCAAGTGCACCCCCAGGGTTGAGACACCCGATAGAATTCCAAATTTTTTTAGATTTGACTGGTGTAGAGCATGGACATTGAATCTTTCCAATTCCACATGTAACCGGCTGAAAGACTGGCTGTTGTATGGGGTATGTTGAAATGAGCTCGAAGGACAAATATGATTTATTTTTGTTCACCAACATCGTCAATTCCATTAGTTTACCCGGACTGAAGCGGCATATAAATCTGCCACTGAATGGCGACAGATGAGGCACTTGTTTTCCTGGCTACCAATGAATACTGTAAACATACCAACAAACAACAACAAAATTTCTATCCATCATTACACTAATCCTGGCACTAGCGGTCTTTTAACGAGGCACTAGAGAGGCCTTCTACTAGGGAGGCCTTCTCTAATGGGGTATACGAGAGGCTACAGGCTGGTTTCATATGTCGCATTTCATCGGATTTCATCGTAATTTGTCGGATTTCCATAATTGGGATTGTCAAATTATATAAAAAAACGAGAATCTTAATTCATCGCAATTCGTCCTATTTCATCGTAGAAAACAAATTTTTTGATTCGCTGACATCAATTGCGACGAATTGTGACGAATTGCGACGAATTGCGACGAATTAGGATGAATAAGGATACTTGGTTTTCATATATCGGAATTACTAATTGATCGTAGACCCGAAATTCCGATGAAATACGATGAATTGCGACATACGAAAACCAGTTTTATGTTTTTGGTTATGGTCCTATTTATGACATCCAAAACTGCTTTAGGAAAGCATTTGATACGTTATGGCACAATTTTGGAGATTCAGAAGGGTGCTTTTTGTGCAATGATATGCAGCTGAAGGGTTACATGAAGCAAATCAGTCGTTGGAGGAACAACGGTGTAAGCATTTTGGCCCTAAAATGATTGTTCGAATACATCTATACCTGAATCAAACAAGTTTTGCCAGCTACAACCTGCAGAATCAAAGAATCAATTACAGTTAAAATCTTTCTTTCCTTATATTTATTAGTTGTTTACCCATTAAAAAACCATTAAAGAAAGGATTCCTTGCCAGTTTCTCGAAAAATGACTCCCCAGTCTCCATCTTAACTCAAACCATGGTTTTCAAAAGACTCTGCTCAAACGCTTCAGGCCCCGTCCACACGTATACGTTTACGTTTTGTAAACGCATAGAATGTTTTCCGTACACACTGATCCACTGAGCGTTTTAGCCTGTCCACTCGTAAACGCATGAATGATGAGCATGAAATCTATGACGTCATCGTTTACGAAAGTATGCGTTTACGACCGTCCACATGAAAACTCAAAAACAGTGTTAAAAACAACTGCAAATGATTGGTGAATATGAAGTCTGTGACGTCACCGTTAACGAAAGTATGCGTTTACGACCGTCCACACGGAGACATGAAAACAGCGTTTTCAAAAGTATCCACTTTGGAAAGCGTTTTCGAATGTATGCGTTTAGGATAACTTGAAACGCCGTTTACGTGTGGACGGAAGGTGTAAACGTATAAGAATGTATGCGTTTACAGACGTAAACGTATACGTGTGGACGGGGCCTCAGTAAATACTTTCCTTGGCTGATTGACACTGCCAGCACTTCACCGTAATGTTTGTACACTAATAAAACGATTGTAATGAATTATTCCATCAAGCCTTTAATTGCAAGGAGAATCTTTTGAGGCCAGATGAAAATACTTGAAGCATTAGGATAAGGTAAATTAACATCAAAGGATCGCACTAAAAAGTTGGCAAGTCAGGTTAATCAATTAAACCACTTCAAAAGGAATTCAAATTGAAGGCTCCTTCGATGATTATGTGTGGCCAAACAAGTGTCTATGGAAGATCCAAAGCCATGAGGACACTAAGACGATAATATTGCAAGTTGCGTAATAAAGAATGCAGTACTTATCCGCAATGCTGTAAAAAACATTGTGATTCTGTGAAATCAACCCTTGTTACTGCAGGTATATTGCAGTACATGATGCAGTCCTTTGGCTTTGAGAAAAGAGCAGGCAGACAGGGTTCGATCCCAGGTAGGGCCCCGCCACTTAAGCGTCATGGCAAGGTGTTGCAGACTCGATTAGGTCTTGTCTGCTTCTAAAATCCCAGCATTAGGCGCTGAAAACCTCAACTTGGCCTTAACCCTTGTCATCTACCGAGAACGGATCAAATGCATCAAATATAATAATTTATGGTTACATTGCTTCGATCCCCCTTGTTACTGTTAACTCTGTTGACAAACTTTAAATTAAATCTGACAGCTACAGGAAAATTTTCGCGTGATCTGAAAGATTAGAGATTAGGAATTTACGTTCAACAGAAATCTAAAATAAAGAAACTTTCTTTCAAGGTGCCTTGTGGGATGAACATAAAACTTGGTTTGCTTTTTCGTTCGTTTTGAAGAATTTGCTTTTGCAAATTTCCACATATCTTCATTTCATGACAAAGCAAAATGATACAAAAATCAACCGATTACATTATCAAAAATATACGGGAAAAGATTACCACGGTTTCAGATCACAGGCCAGGGAAGTAATTTGCATCAAAGATGCGGCTAAAGATAGGGGGGCACGATGCAGTTGTCAAGCCATAAAAACATACCGGGTAAGTAGAAGAAAAAGACAATGCCTATTTGAAAGACCACTCCTCTCTGGATTTTAGGACAGCTTTATTACAATATTAGAAAATATATGATTTCATAGTAGACACATTCAAACAGATTTCAAACTTCACTGAATGAAATCAGCAACTTCATTCTGAAATCAAGATGGATTTTCTTGACAAAGCCAACTCCAAGAAACTTTAAAAACAGCATGAAATCAAGACAAAATCAAGACAAGACGGACAAGATCAGGATCCGAGTTGCGTTTACACAGGCGTCAAACGGAAATGGATCCAGGAGGATCAGGATTGCAATCCATTTGCACATGTGTATTTCGTATTGTCATGAAACCTAAAAACACTGCAAGAACAATTGCACTTGTATCTAAAGCGCATGCTGAAAAGATTTCGATCGTGATCGCGATCAAGTATTTACAGGGCACACCTTATCAGGATCGGGATTGCAATCCGGATACCGATCCACCTCTGAAGTGGATCAGATTTTAGTGGATCGTGATCGAGATCAAGTATTTACAGGGCACACCTTATCAGGATCGGGATTGCAATCCGGATACCGATCCACCTCTGAAGTCGATCAGATTTTAGTGGATCGTGATCGCGATCAAGTGTTTACACGGCAGTCCCGTGAGGGCAATTTTTTTCAGGATTGGGGTTGCAATCCGGGTTTGGTCCGTGTAAACAGGGTATCTGACACACAAGGTAGTTTTAAACAGTAACAACAGGAAGAAAGAAAACATCATTTAGTATTATCAAGCTTTGAATATCAACCAGGTATCCAGTACTTTTGATGAAGATTACAATGAATCCTTTCCAATATATAAACATGATTTTCCCAACTTACAACATCTTTCCAGCAGATATATACAAACGAGTGATGAAAGTACATGAAATTCAACTTTTAACGATACTTAGCCTTTTCATTGGCTAGTGCTAATCTTCGGATGTTGGCAAGGCAACTGGCTGATGCTTCTTGTAACACTTCATCTGATGAACCAACCATTGTTAACAGAGGCTAAGAAGAAAAATCGACTTTTCAATTTCTAACTAATCAACCAATCAAACGCTAGGAATATGCACGTGGTCTAACCTTATCAGGAAAGTAGTAATCAGATTGGCTCCGCATTGATAGGTGCAGGGATGGCCTTGGTATTCCATGTTCTGAAACTGCATTGCCATAGTCTCAGTTTAATACCAAAACCATTAAAATCGACGAGAAAAAATGGGACTCGTTTAGCTAGTCTACATACAGGTTGCAATTTCTGCAACGATAAATCAAGAGTTAGGGTTAGGGTTAAGGTAAAGGATGAAATCTGACAGATACTGTAGAGCTTTTACGTGTTAACCAAAAGTTTCCATATTTGCTGCTCTTTCTCCGTTCATAAAATTTGGCACACGACCCTTTGTTGCTTGCAGTTTACACGTTATAAACAACAACAGGGGAGCGTTCACAGCGTTGAAGACGTTTACTTCGCTTAAACATTTTTATCATTATCATCATTATCATTACAAATGTAGCATTGCAGATTGAGCAAAGTTTCATTACCTTTACGACACCACTGCTATGCATTACAATACAATTGTCTGGGTCACGTGACAACTGATATAACGCCCTCGCAGTTGATCTGTGCACATCCAAATTTTTCGACTTCAAATAGCGAACAAGAGGTGCAACAGCATCGGCCTGTCCGAAAGAGACGCGGTTGTTTCCCCAGGTGCAACATCTTGCAATAGCCTCTGCTAAGTGATGTCGTAGCTTGTCATCAGTCTGGAGAAGAGGAGAATAGATATGTTATCTGGTATGTCGGCCACTGCAGAGGGTATGCCAACTGAATATGACATTACTACAGATGTATATCACATTTCTTTGTGCTTACCGACACTACAAGATGTAAAAAATCAAGACCAAAGACGAAAATATCCGCCAAAAATCATTACGTTGCTTCGATGAATACTTTTGTGTTATCACAAAATCTGACCTAACTCTTAGATGTAAATCAGACTGAAGACTGGCCTTGGGATATTTCATCAGGTCTAGCCCATTCCATGTTTCCCCCCTTCCGCGGCGTCACTCTGCGACCATGGAGTGGGGACTTCGGATCCGGAAACTGCTGGAAATGGATCGGTCAGACTAACATTACGATATATATTTAGGGATGTCTATTCGAAAACCAGCCTCATTGACTGAATGAATGAATGAATGAATGAATGAATGAATGAATGAATGAAAGAATTAATGAATGAATGAATGAATGAAGGAATGAATGAACGAATGAATGAATGAATGAATAAATAAAGTTCAAACACATTAAACAAAGAAAGAAGTTGATCAGGCCTTCAAATATATTTCAAAATACTGTTGAAGTAGAAACCAAAAGTATTGATAACAAACCCAGATCAAAACTACTGACAAAATGAACAGTAAACTTAATTACAAGGAATCAATAAATATTCAAGCCCTGCCATAGTTTATTAAAAATGTTCAATAAATTCATTCCTGGTGGTTTGAATGAACAGCATTTTAAGAAGTCCATTTTAAAATGACACTGAGTAAACTCATAAAATGATAGCACGAGAAAATCAATAAAAATGCCACTGGGAATGATTCATCGCGAGATAACACAGGTAAGTTAAAGTTATCACTTATCTTACAAATCATCATCAGGAGCAAAGAAGTATGAAGATGCACCTTTGACAGGCAATAGGGCGGATATGCATCGAAATGATTGAGTGAGTGACCTCAAAGAGCATACCAATAGACGATTACGCTAAAGATGACTGCAAGGAACTTTTCACCAAGATGCATTGCGTTCTTTAATCGAATTCCTATAGAATCGTTATGGATTCGCAATAAGAATGCAGTGCATCTTGGTAAAAAGTTCCTCGCCGCCATCCTTAGCGCAATCGTCTATTATAAATCAATGTGACAGGACAATTTTCTTTCTCGTACAATCGAGTTGAATCCTCGAATAAGCGCCCCCTCGAATAAGCACCCACCTTAAGAAACGGGAGCTTATTCGAATTTTGGCCAAAAGGAGTTTCTGAGACATAAGTTTTAGTCTTACAGGAACAGGGAAGGTAATTCGCTGAAAAGGGGGTTGAAATAAATAAACAAAGTTAGTTCTAATTTCAAACTTGTCAGTCCTTGTTCTTATCTTTCGTAGCAAGGAAACTTATTTAACACGCTTTCAAATATATTTGTTAGGAGAAGAACATAAAAAGCGTGTTTTCGAAATCCCTCTTTCGCTTTGTGGTCTTTGCTTGGACTGCTTTGACAGCTAGACAAATCTAAATAAGTAACCCGCTCGAGTAAGCACCCCGAATATGCGCCCACTTTGAGGCCCTGGTGGGGGGGGGGGGGTAACTTAACTTGTCTATGGTACGGGGTTGTGCCATTTTCTAGGGTACCTTTTTCATGATTGTTTCCGGATTTATGGGTATGGTTTTCAACAATTTGTTGCATCTTCCCGATTTATGGGTATAGTTTTCTATCAGAATTCAGTTATTGGTGAGCTTTTTTGGCATTCCCGGATTTATGGGTATGATTTTCAGAAATTATCCAGATATATGGGTATACTTTTGAGAAATTTCTCCGGATTTATGGGTATACTTTTGAGAAAGTTTTCCGGATTTATGGGTGGTACTTTTACGATTTGAATGGCACAACCCCGTATCTTGGAACCTCAAGTTACCCCCCCCCCGGGTTTGAGGCTCAAAAGTTTAAAGAAGCGCCCGGGCGCTGATTCGAGGATTTACGGTACTGTTGTCAAATGCCAGGGTCATGAGTACCTTTTTATATTTCATCAAAACTTAAAAAAACTATTAAGGCATAGCAGATATGAACAACTTTACAACACTATGAGCATAAGGACGATATCACAGGAAGCAAGAACAACTAAATACTCCGTGGCCATGACATGAAGACATATGTCAAGACAATATTTGAATATACAGCAACAAAAAACTACAAAATTCAGACGATTAAAAGAATGCCTTTGCTCAACACGAAAGAACAAATTCACCTTACTGCATCCTAGCATAAAGAAAGTAAATTCTCGAGGAGACGTTTGCAATAATCTGACAAACTTTTTTGCAAAAGTCGAATTGAGCAAACTCTTCGAAGCAGAAACGAATTTTATGAGACCAAACCCTATTTTCCTTTCTAAAGTGTTGGTACACAAAAATTATCGACCAAGAATAGAAACTTCTTTTCAAATGCTCCTTTACATCTGAAGAAACTTCGATCAATTTGATTGGTCTTTTTACTTGTCTGACACAAAGGATGATGGCCAATAACTTTTAGCACGATTATCTGCTGGTGAAATTAGAACAAACATTTTTATATTTATTTCGTATCTTATATTCAATTCTTTTAAGAACGGTTTCCCAACAGATGAAGGCAATTTCACAAAAAGTTTAACAGGAGCCTATTGATAGTTGACAGACGTCGAATTGCAAATCTTGCTACAATAAGGCTTAGCATTTTCATTTTACGAGATTAAGAATTTTCGAATTAAGAACATCAAGAATTAAGACTTCTTCAGTTCAGAAAAAATCTAAGTAAAAGAATTCCCGAGAAACCATTAACTAATAAAAAATTTTGAAAAAATTAGCCACAGGGATTAAAAAATGCGATTTGTTGGGTGGGCTTGCACTCTAGGCCCTTATAATCCTGTTGGTCTTCAAACAAATAGTAGTTTTGTTCACTGCTTTACGGTGCAGTTATGCTTTCCTTGCATTAGGTCATGTATTCCAAAACACCAGAGGAATACACGTGCATGAGGCAAGTTATAAAAACCGGACCTTGGGATTCTAGAACCACTGAGACGACTAGAAATTTTGAGTACCAAAGATGACAATGAAAGCACCCTTAACACAAGAGGATCATCACCACACCACAGACAAAATAATATGCCTGCAAACAACATCAAGCTGTCAAACATGAGGCAGCGCATCACAAACTTCCCTCTTCCATCCTATGAACCCCTAGTCGTTAAAATCAACCCCCGGATGCATTGCATTGTAAATACTAAAAATTTCTGTAAAAACATTGTAAAAATCTGTATATATGTATTATACTGAATTAATCCTTATTTTAGATATATATGTATTTTTCTTTCATTTTGAAACAATTTTACTTTGTAGTAGGCTTGAATTAGCTTTTATTTTATAGCTATCCGTTATACGCCTACTTTAAATAAATAGATAATAATAATAATAATAATAATAATAATAATAATAATAATAATAATAATAATAATGATAATAATAATAATAATAATAATAATAATAATAATAATAATAATAATAAAGGAATCATGCAGAGAGTTTCAAGAGTAGTATGACAGAAATAGTAAAAATAGTACTTCTGAATAATGTAACCTCTCTGCATGATTGGTGGCGTTAATTGAACGAGCGGAGGTTTGTTGTACAAAAGAGGGAAAGTTTACGATACGCAACAGCACTGAAGGATCCTAGGGGTCTCAGATGTCCTACGGTCTGGTTTTTACAACATACCGCAGAAATGTTTGTATAGAGAGCAAGCTGTGCTCTCATAGGGAGAGCGACGCGTGCGGACATCGAGGCAATTTGAGAAGAGCGATGGGAGGCTCAAGAAGATCTCATAAGAAATGGAATCAAAAGATTCTTTACTGAGGCAAACATGTTTCCAAATCTATTCTTGGTACAATCGCCGGAAGAGCGTCAATAGGTGTGTTGGTCATTTTAACTGAAAATCAGCTTGGCCAAAAATTTCTTTTATAACGGCGACACTCAATGCACGTCTTTTTCAAGCATTCTAGAATTTTCTCCTCAAGAAAGCAAACCTTGCGAGAATCCATTTAAATTTCTATTTCTATCAAAGACAAACGACGTGGTACCAGCAGTGAACTTATTTCATCCTATAAGCAATCATAACATTCCTCCACATATTCATTCGTTTTTTTCATATGGCTCAGACTTAATTGTAGAGATACTGAGCATGATGGAGAAAGCTTTAAAATAGAGTAATTTGGTGCTTTAAGAGCGCACCATTTTGAAGAATTCAATTCAATTAAATTTTGGGAACAAATCCTTTATCTGCAACCTGCTTACCATTGCTGGTTTTGTATATCACAGAAAACACTGGGCTATCTTCTACCATATCTATGCTTCCACGCATTAATGGGAAGACTGCTCGAATTCAAGCACACCAACAGCGTGAAAAATTCTCCTTTACGTAGTAGGCAAACTGTATCGAAGAGTACTGATAAGTGGTTGAAGGTAAACATAAATTTTACTTGAATCTTGTACTGTGAAACAGAAAAAAATATCTTCCTGCGACATTTGGTAATACACCAGATAAATGATTCGGTCTTTCTGCCATCAAGCAAATTCGATTTCATTCTAAATACATCCAGTTTTCTTGCTACTGCGAACTTTGAAACGTCTGAACTTCTTTTTGGTGTTTTCGGTATACAGGATGTCCCAAAAATAAGTGTGCCCTATTTGTGTTGCTACTGTGGAGGAGCTGTTGGTTCGATTATCTCCAATTCTGCGCAATTGCTTAGTTCAAGCTTCAAATTAGAGTTTGAGACCTTGTCATTGTCAGAGGGAGATTTTCGAAGGCCTGATCAGCTTCCTTCTTTTCCTGATGTATTTGAAATTCTGGGAACAGTAGCAGTGCCATTTTCGAAGCAACCACGTATCTTGCCTTTTCTCTACCATCAATCAGCAGCCATGTGTCAGATTCACCCATACAAGGTCTCAAATCTAAGTTGAAGCTTCACCTATGCAACTGTCTAAAACCGAGATAAAGGAATCGATAGCTCCTCCACAGCAGCCACACAAATGGAGCACAATTTTTTGGGACACCCTATAATTTTAAAGATAGAATGCTCCAGCGCAGGAACGAGGCCAAATAGGTGTGTAAACAAACACAACATGGATCAGAGAAGGTTTGATCAGAGAAGGTTTGAGGACAAGGTTTGATCCAATGTCTTGTCAAGGAATTTGCATTTGGAAAAAGTCATGACTGAATTTTGCTGTAATTTTATGATGTGAAAAGACTATTTTTACATTCGGAAAAAAATTTACAATATTAGTTACAATCTATTATACAGTGGAACCTCCATCAATGGACATCTCTATACAACGGACACCTCCAAACAACGGACAGATATTTGAGTCCCAAAATTGAGTCCTGCATACAGTGACACCTCCATAAAGCGGACACCTCCCTACAACGGACAATAACATTGGTCCCACTGGTGTCCGTTATATCGAGGTTCCACTGTACTTTCTAGTTATAAATTTACGACAAAACGGGGACGATACCAAGAGGAGCGAAATGACGCGACTAACCCAAGGCTACATGACACAAAATGAGAAAAATACAAGAAACATCACGCAAAGAAACAACAGGGGAACAAAAACATAGACGGACAACATATGAGTAAATACGTCGTTAAGCTACGAATTAAGGTAGCTTGTAACCAAGAAATTGCAGATTAAAAAAGTCTAAAATTTAAACGCAAAGATTGGTTTAAAAAATGCTTACTACGTTGCAAGCTACTTCAAACTATCACACATTTGCAAATAAGAGCACTAAACACACAGAGAGTTGGGGTATAGGGGTATTCGTATGGATAGATTAATCAAGGCGTTCTGTTTCCATAACAAACTTAATTGTTAAGTTCAGGATTAATGCATTTGCTTCCAAAGGTAAGTACGCTGCCTGAGATTTTAGTACTAGCAAAGAATAGACTGCTTTATGAAGCTGTGATGCAGCTAGTCTAAAGAAACAGATTATGATATGATTTCATAAAGCATTAGGACGCAGTATGCAATCAGCCAACAGAAAAAAATTGGCTATTTTCGTATTGTCACGTCCTGAAGCGGTGAGCGAGATAAAGTCCAGGGAAAATGTCGGGTGGGCGTGTACAAATGATGTTTGATACACAAACAAAGGCTAATTGCATTGAAAAAATTAGTTTTTAAAGCCTTTTTATAGGGATCAGTTTTTCGGAAAGGTAACGAATAATCTGCATCATAATCAAACCCATTGAATATGTAAGTTTCTGGTATGAGAGCAGGAATACAATCGACGTCATATAAGAATTAGCCACCAGGCCTAAAATCATCTGCGTTGTTCTTAATGGAATATGACCTGCTGTTATTTTGTTTATGAGTTTGTTAACTTTTCGAAGTCATACTGTAGTACAAAAATCCAAGAGAACAGGCCTAGGCGCGAACTTCCCTGTTCTTAGTTGATACATTTCTGAAATCGGAATTGAACTCATTCTGATGATCTTAACCAACCGCATGTAAGAAAGAGATTTGATTGCAAAAGAACTTTGACGTCAGTACGGTATTAGCCATGCAGAGCGGAGTTATTTTAGTCTGCTTGCAGACCTCTCCCTCATTTGGATTTCGCCAAAAAGGAACAATAAGCGAAATGAAAGCAAACAACATTGATCTTCCAACGACCAGGAAGGAAGCCAAAGAGGTGCATTTACAATAGCTAATTGCATCAAAGTCTGACCAACTAGATCTGCTTTCAAAAGTAGCTAGAAATAGAAATGAATGAAGAGAAACAAAATGAATGGTCATCTTGATTGCACATCTTGGGGATGATGCTTTGCGGGCAGAATGAAAAGAAATGCAGAACGAACTTGAGCAGAAATAACTATTGTATCATACAAGGGTCAACTTTGGGCCGCAAAGGATTGTGATTAGCCTGTGTTCCATAGCTCTGGGTCTTAAATTTCTCTAATAGAAAAAAGAAAATGCAGCACTTACGGTATTTGTGAGACGTGCAAGCATCGGTACAACACCATGATCTGTAATGACTGCAAGATTTTCTTCGTCTTTAGCTATATTTGCGATGGCAGCACATACACTAGCAAGAACCTACAGAAATAGTAAATACAATTGTCATCACGTCAGTACTCTACTAGAATTATCACGACGAGTCTCTTGCTTCCCTGTGCTCTTTAACTTGATGGTGGCACTTTCTTAAGGGAATACTGTTGCACGCTCTCCATGGAAGTGTGCTTAGTAGTCAAATATAAAAAGCTCTTCAAGGCGTGGAGAATCACAGGTCGATAGCAAATACTTTTATGAATGATAGAATCCCTCCCACCCATCCCTTCTCTGTTTTTAGTGAGATTCAGATTATATGTATCGAATGAACATACGAGCGATAAAAGTAATGTATTTTCCCTGCTGCTTTGTTTGGCACACCTATGTAAAATCTTGCTAGACTGACCTTACTATTGCCTGTATATTGTAGTTTAGTTAATAAATAAAATTATTTAAAAAATTATTTTCAGTTGAATGAAATGAATTAGAAAATAAACCCAATCTGAATTAGTTAATGCACATTGAATTCTTTTGCTAAAATACTTATCTGGTTCAGTTAATGGAAAAGGGAGAAATGGGGGTTTTCATTTTCAAGATAGTGCTCTATAACTGATTTAAACTTCATACCTCTTTATCGTCAGATTTGAGCAGGCTCACAATCAATTCCAAACCGCCAACAAATGATCGAACCATTTCTCCGGCGTCCTAAAAGGAAGATTATTTGCTTAGCACATACAGGGTACCATAAAGATTGTGCGCTGTTTGTTTGGCTGCTGTGAAGGAGCCGTAATTTCTATTCTGCCGTTTTTACACAAATTTGAGATCTGGTTTCACTAAATCTCACAATGGTTACTGATTTATGGTGCAAGAAAGTCAAAATAAATGGTAACTTCAAATATTATCTAGCAATGTCGCAATCTAGAAAATCTTGGAAAGAAGGGCTTTACGTTGCACAAGTAATTTGCTTTTAAATTAAGAATTTGGGCCAGTACTGAAAGTTTTTTAAAATCATCAGATTTTCAGAACGCAGAGTTTCTTACGAGTTTCATAAAGGTCTCACAAAAATCTTCGTATTCACTACCTGTTCCCTCGTCAACATTTCAAAACAAGGTTTTGTGAAGACTTTCCAATGTTTAAACATTGCTCAAGTACCTTCCGGATAATACGATACTGGAAACAAGTGAAATCAAGTGAACATATGTTAAAGATTTCCTTTATAGAGATAAATAGTATCTTAAGTTATATTTTCACAAATCACAAGATTATTGAACGAAATCATCACACTTTTACCAGAAGCAACTTACCTTTGCATTCTCAATGCAGGGACATATTGCCCAAGCTGCACTTGCCTGCACCTGTAAAGACAGAAATCATTTTGAGAAGAATCAAAAAGGCGACCACCATGCCAAAGAAAGCTTTTAAAGAGGGTAAAGCTGCCTAACAAGATTATCAAATGAGCCAAGGCACATCTATTACTTTTGAGACATCGTTGCAAATGAATTATTTCCAGAAAATTAATTCATGTAAGTCTATATTTTCGAAAAGAAAATGCAGCTCGGCTTGTGGATAAATTTATTATTATCACTATTATCAATTTGTTTTAGGTTGGCAACTTACATAGCTAGAAAAGCTAATTCAAGCCAACAAAATTTGCAATACCATTTAAAACAAGAGTATCGAAAAATACTAATGGAACAGTCAGCTTCCATCTGACGTATTGTTCATTGATAACAAATCAGAAAGTTGCCAATTTTATAAATCTTTCCAAAAATTTAGTCATGTTGTCTATATATTCATGATGGCAGAGCAGGGCTAAATTCAGAGAATCAGCTTCCAAGATATTTCTTTGGCAGTTAACAAAGAAATCAGTGAGCATTTGCATCTTGACTTACTATGTTGTTTGCAAATGAAAGCTTCAGAACATGCTTTTTAATGAAGCTATGCAATGGTAATGCAAATCTAATCATTAAATAAAATAAAATCTAATGGTAATGCAAAAGATACCTGTGGGTTGGCTGACTTCAGCAAGGACCAAAGCAAACGGACACCATCAAGACGATCGATGATGCTAGAGGTGTGAATAAGATCATGTTAACGTCATTTTTAAAAATAAAGGAGCTGCTTTGAAGAGAAGATATTTTCAAGAAAATACTCAATCCAAAGTAATAAAAAGTGAAAGTTTCGTTGATGACAGAACAGTAAAAATCCGAATGTAAGTGCCATAACTTTTTTTAAGAGCCTTTTGGGTGAAGAGTGTGGAGGACAGTTTTCTGAACTTGGTGCATGATCTCATTAGAACTAAAGCAAATGATACTACGTACTGCAAGATACATAAATCCTGTATGGTTTGTGTACAATAATTCAACCTCTTATATGCATCATTCTTGAATTCTCTGATAAATCTAAGAATATTTGCTACGCTGAGCTAAAAAACATGGTTCTTGTCCGAGGGTTTTTATTGAAATCTCTTCACATAAAATGCGATGTAGTGAGATATAAGTCGTGTTAAAGATCTGCGCAGTTAAATACAAAATGGTGCCTGAAAATTATCAATGAAAAGTAAACTACGAGAAACATTGTGACTAGGACAGTCCAGTATGGTTCTGTTCTGCATGGTCACCAAGTTTCCAATCAACTCAAGAAATATTTCATGCCGAGATCAGAGCAACAAGAAAGGTAAAGATTTAAAAGGTTGTGCAGTGTTGGATATATGAATTACAATTTTTGTATCATGCAGGTTGCTGAGAATAGGTGGCACAAATGCCTTCAAGAATATTAACAGCTGCACAAAGCTTAATAATAGCAATACTTTGCTTTGGCCCAAACAAGACTTGCAAAAGCCATCATGCTGCGAAGGATAGCATGGAAGGTCAATAAGGATATCTCAAAATATTCCAATGTGGGAAGAGACTGATTTTGGTGTGACTCATAACCTGCACTACTGACTCCTTGAAAAGAGAAAAACAAGAAAGATTTGAGCAGAACAGATTAAAGACAGAACAAACAGAGCAGATTTAAAAATAGATGTTTACTTTCAGGAGAGAAATAAACAAGACACTAAGATTAAAAGCTGCATGATCTGTAATAACAGATATGAGACGATACAAAAAAAGTGATTTAAACGTGACTTACACCAGCGTTTTAGATCAAATGCGTGTCCTACAGGACATGTACAATCTCATATGGGCACTGTCAAATACCTCACGTATCAGGAAGAAAGTTTGTAAAAATAATTTAGCGTTCTTTTACAATTGAAGAAGAAGAAAAACAAGATGAATACAAAAAATGAATAGACCTTTTAGCTATTCTGAAAACGAATGTGGATCGAGCGATATTTCATTACAATTTGCAGAATTTTTTCGAAGTGCACAATTGCGCCTAAAGCTCTAACGCCACTCAATCGAACTTCGTGTATAAAATTATACAAAAAAATATCGCTTCAGCCAGGCTCTTTTGTAGAATAGCTAAAAGGTCTACATTGAACTGATGAGCGTGTATTGAGCAACACACAGAACATTTTCTGTTCCTTTGTCATTCGCATGACGGGCCTAGATCAGATCGTGTCAATAGTGTAAATGCAAAATTGCTAACATGGGGCTTTGCTCTCTTTCAAATGAAGTTTTACTCAAATTCATTTTGCATGACGACGAAAGGTTAACCGTTGACATCAATAAGAAGCTACTTGAGGCATCCCTCAAATTCATTCATACTACAGAATGGTTTTAAAAGCTCCATTGCAGAAAGCTCCCGCACATTAGCACACACTTTTTGCCAGTTTATTTTGTTTTTGTAATTAGCTGATTTAGCCTCAGCTACTTTTCCTTGTATTTCTATTTAACATTGTGCGTCTTTATGAATTGGCCATGGGGTAGTCATTGTCTTTCGTTCCACATGATATCGTCCATGTATTGTTGTCTAATAATTAGGAAAGTATAGTAGAATATAAGATGTATTGCGATATATTTTATATATTAAAAACAACAACTTGCTATGACACAAGTAACTCTATGATATAAGAGATAAAGAAGCTTTCTAAGGACTTCGGCAATACAAACCAGTCTCATGAAAGATGTTATCACATGAATTGCAATGAAATGCATAAGAACATGTTTGAAGGGCTTGCTCTTGTTTGGATTGGAACGGCAAAAAACTAAAAATCTTGTGCAGGGATTTAGTATGCCAAGTATGTGTGATGCTGTCAATCGATCTTCAAATGGTTCAAAGTTATGTTCATTTGTTGATGTGCAAGAAAATCATTGAAAACAATAGTGATGCAGGACAGACAAAATGTGTGATGACTCACAAGAGACTTCACCAGAAAGTAATAAAGCAGAAGGAACTGAATGAAGTGAAGCTGCCTATATAAGGCCCATATCGGCAAAGGTATGGCTCTTTGGATCAAGTCTGAACGATTACAGTTTAAAAAACGTTTTTCCAGGCCCTGTATCAAGCTCAGGTAAGAAGAATTCCCAATCAAGATGTAGTAGGAAAATGGTCTACAGCACTGGAAAGGACTTACAAGTAGGAACCAAATAACTTTAGTGACAATGTCTCTGCAATGCTTGGCAAGAATTAAGCAAAAAAGAAAATGAATTAAAATTGCAGCATGAAGTTTTAAAAATAGATATCCCAATACTAAATTTGGCAACTTTACTGATGTCAAACATGGTCGACCAGACTTAGAAACAAAAGAGCTCATGAAGATCCAGACAAAACTGTATGAAGGCTTATAAAGGCTTATATAGATGAGATAAAACGATTTAGGATATCTGGAAATAGTTTTTCAAAGACGGAAATGAATCAACATTACGGCAAGAAGCTTCAAAAACAGATATACCAAGACCAAATTTGGCAAAGTTATGAATGCCAAGAAACTACAAGTCTAGGCAACAAAAAAATTCTTACCAAGATCCAGGGGATAAAAAATAAAACGAATCAGGATGTCTGGAAATACTCCTAAGAAGAAACTGAATATGACAACAATAGAAAGGCATGCAACGAAAGATGTACAACAGTAAGACAGCCAAGTGACTAAAGCAGTCATTCATTCCGTCATGAGTCTGCATGTTTCAGAAATGATTTGCATGCACATATCGTATTAAATAGGGATTTTGAAACAATTTCTAAGATCAATAAGAAACTGCTAGAGATACAAAGCTCCCTCCACACTCTCGAATGAGACAATAAAAGATTGCGCTAAAGATGTCAGCAAGGAAATTTTTACCAAGATGCACTGCGCTCTAACTGCGAAGACTGGAAGATTCTATAGGAATTCCATTAAGAAACGCAAAGCATTTTGGTAAAAAATTCGTTGCCACAATGCCATCTTTGAGTACTAATGCCATCATTCGTTGCCACCATTAAACTGTCTGACAGAAAAGCCAAGGCTCAATCCCAGTCCAAACTACAGAGAATGAAAAGTTTGCTAAGCCAAGATCAAAATTTTCTTAAAGGATAAATGTCATTCACTTCTAAAACAGATGATGTAATAGTGGCTCGAAACAATGGTTTGAACTCCGACAGTCCCACATCACAGCAGAAGTTTATCAAGGACATAAGCAACCAATATGGGCATCGACAGATGAAAAGCGGATTTGATAGCTGTTACGATTTTGAAGTAAGTTTTGGTTTTGAAGTAAACTTCAAAATCATCTGGTGCAGAAAAACACCGCGTCTCGTGAATTTCACTGTTGTTGCAGTCACTTGCAAGCATCCAAAATCAATTTCAGTCGTGATGCAAATGTACAAGATGGAATTAGAATTTCAGTACCCAAATCAAATCATGGATATCAACCCAATATTGGCACACAGTTTGGTAATCAAGTAAATGAAAGACAAAAAAGTGGCACAAACATCACTTACGCCATGTTTTCAGCTTCCATGGCACATTGTCCAACGGCTCTTGTCACATTGACAAGGAGCTGTTGATTTGTGCCAGTCAAAAGATTCACCATTGGAGAGATTCCACCTGCTTTACGTATTGCCATGCGATTGGCTGGAATCTTGGCACATTCTCCAAGTGCACCAACGACGTTGATGAGAACCTAGTGAAGCATAATCAAGCAATGCATTTAAGATCATATGCAATTTTGTCAAGGCTGACAGAATTGCAAAATTACTCTCTTTCTGATTTGATATCAAGATTGATCGAATGAAGCACTAAAGATTGTATGCAGCCATCGCGTCGATAAAAAATGTTATCTTGTTTCCCATTTTTCTGTACAGATTTGCAATTTTGTTAACTATGTTTACTTTATCTATCAGAATATTTTACAGCTTCTCTTCTCTACATATTTTTATTTACTGTTTGTCAATAAGATCTCTTAGCTACCAAAAACTACATTATTGAAAACGTCTAACCCCATCTTTCACTGCTATATGAAAAATAACATCATACAGTTTCATCGTGGCTTCCTTTAAATGAGCAGGACGTCATCAGCTTGCGAGAAGTCAGATTTTCTCCTTCATTGATGGAAGTGAAAATCAATTGTGATAACAGAAACTGTAGCATTTTGGTGCAAGTCTAACAGCACGTTTTATTTGTTGAATTTGCAGACCATTTCGTAGCATGCTCCCTTCGAAAGTAAGGCCAACGAACCTTATCCCATATTCTCATCTGTATTACCAGGAGTTTGATTCAATATGATGCGACTGGAATTTGCTGACGAAAATCAAACAGATTAACCTTGTCCAACATGAAATTAAATTCTCCTTTGCCTAGCAAGAAAAAATAAATCTAGCAAGAAAAAATAAATCTATGCCTTCCCTACCAACTGTTTATGTACGTGTAATAGTGCGTTTAAATGAAGCAGATGTGTCTAAATGATAGGGGACTTGTTCTACCAGCATAAGAGGCATCCGACAAAGGAAGGATTACCTCTTCGGGTTGATCATTGAGCAAACCGACCAATTGTTCGATTGCCCTCAATTCTTGAAAACGCATGACGTTATCCTCACTAATTGCACATTTCCATATTGCGCCAGTTGCTGCTGCCAAAAGGTCTTTGTTTTCTGAATTTGCCAATAACCCAACCAAAGGATCAAGTCCTCCGTATTCCCGAACAAGGTTACGGGTTTCTGAATCTTCAGCACACTGTCATAAAAGAGAGGATGACAAAGTTAGTAGGATGACTCTATGAGATTGATAAATCTAAGACAGCTGTCTTCGTTTTCTATTAATTTGTCTCCATAAATTTTGAACCGAGACATAGCAACTGTATGCATAGTGTATCGACACAAGTGGTGAGCATGAAAGCAGAGCAATGTCATTTTCATTTTTCAATTCCATCAATATCTAAACATGAAACGCCTTTCAGCTATTAACTAATCATCAATTATTAACCTGTTAACAATATTTATTTTGGGAAAATAGTACAAATCGCTACTCTACCAAGTGATCATGTTTGGGTCCTGTGAATGATTCAAAAGATACTCTCAAAAACCTGTTCTAAAACAAGGGACTGATCCTTTATCTTGAATGCTGTCAGGGACATCATTCAAGTTTCTGACACCATGTTGAATTGAATATATTGCACAGGGAGCCCAGAAATAACTAGCACACTTTAAAGATAACTTGTCTGAAGCAAAAGCTGAGTAGGAAACTGCGAAGGACTTTCAGTGCTGAGAGATGCGAAGGATATGTGAAAAACGGATCTTTCTCGTTTTTCTCTCCTTCACTGTTCCACTTTTTTGCGGCTCATCAGTTAACAACGCAGCTCTTATTTCAGAAAATTCATATTTTGAGTTTGCTACCTATTCCGGGACTCCTTGTGGTAGCTTTTGTCCTTTTCCAATTCGTAAAAATCAATTTCTGATTTTCTTTGAAATTCACTTGATAGTGACAGAGGGCAGTGAAACTAAAGAAACATTAGAAGCTAGTAAATGAAATATGGCATCTCTTTTTAGACAAGCTCGCAAGGCAAGACGATAGATCTGCATTTTTAAAGTGCATATGAAGCGAAATGGTTTAATCTCTACCTTAACAAATATTAGGTCAAAATATTCCAAGTTAAACAGATCATCTATAAAAAATCTAGCTTCATAACCACTTTAAATAAAATTTTGAACTTTAAGAGTTGCATTACACAAAAAAACCAGCTCTACAAACCTTGAAGATAGCGCTTGCACAATGTCTTTGCAATTCAGGATCACTACTGTTTAAATTCCTCACCAAATCTTCGATCATTCCTTCCGTTCGAATCGCAAGTCGGTAGCCTTCCTGGAAAAAATAAGCTGGTGTCAATATGTAAAGGAGAATGATGCTAATTTCGCCTATTCAAAGCTGCCTTAGAGTCATCATGAGAGAGTGTTTTTTAGATAAAGAGCAAAGCAGACACTGTTGCTACTTTAAGTTTTCATGCAAAGAAGCATTTTTAAATTCGTAAAGAATATCGTTGGTTATATGTTGCTTCGATCATTTGCTCTTGATCAAGAACAATTAGAATTTTTGACGCAAATCGTAATATAATATCATGTAAAGCTAAAAGAGGTCTTGTCGACTATTCTATAGAAGAACTGTTTACAGCAAAGGAAACTCTTTCAGATAAGGGTCATTATATTTCCTACATATGTCATTGCTTTATTTTTGACATTGCTGGAGAACAACAGAAGTGCTGTTTTTTTGGAGCAACCACTAATTTTGTCTTTTCTCTGCCCTAAATCAGCAACAATATGTCAGATTTACTCAATAAGGTCTCAAACTCTAAGTTGAAGCTTGACCTATGCCATTGTGTGAAACCGAGATAATTGAATTTACAGTTCCTCCACAGTAGCCACACAAACGGGGGACAATTTTTTGGGACATCCTGTACATCTTTTAGGGAGATAAAATTGCAATCAAAGATATCGAAGGAAATTCCAATAGATGGAAGCACTTTCATGAGTAGAAAACCAACCTCCGTTGCACATTCTTGCAAGGTGCCGACAACAGGTATGAGCATACTCTCATTCTGAGATTTGAGTAACTTTGCAAGTAATGGTATGCCACCAGCTTTCCTAATAGCATTCTTATTCTTTGTACTTTTGCTACAACTCCATAATGCCAATGCTCCTGCACGAGCTACACTAATGTCAATGTCAGTAGCAGATGAAACTACTCCGCAATCAAGAAGAGCAACCTGAAAGGAAGTAGAACATACCAAGTTAGAAGATACATACGCCAGTTAGACTTAATGCATGTCGTATATTCACTCTTTGAATAAACTGATATCGCTACATCTACGACTCATGTCCCTATATTACGACCTATAGCAATGGAAAGAATTTTTAACCGTTTGAAGAAAATAAAGTCATAATCATGGTCTAAAGTATCTGCTAACTCTTATATGAAATCCACCGAGCTTAAAACGCCACAAAAGGCAGTGTTCCAAAACCGAAGTATCATAAAACTAGCGACCAATACACAGATAAATGTTTCTAAAATCACCATTGCAAAATTGCCTCCCCCGGAGCAATGTTCTCATCAGAACCAAAAGGCGAATTTTGTTGCCGAATGAGATTTTGCCCGCTTGTACAGCTCCAGGAAAAGAAGGTCCTCACTAAAGCAAAACAACACCAGCTCAATGAGATGAGCGAAAATTGAGAGTCTTTGTGGGGCAAGGCTTGACGCCAATATTATTCCACATAGGATTTTGCTGTTGACATGATCCATCAATTTTAGAGGTGCTAAATATGTTGTTCCTGATAGAGATCGGATCACAAATGATCTAATTAGAGCTGAATTCACAACAAACATAGAATAATTCCACTAATTTGAAGGCTGTCAATGGAGGACAAGAAATTAGAAGTTTGAAGAAAATCAAATCATCAAAAACGTTCAATATTGCAAAATTCTTTGATCACTTGGTGCAGAGATTGCTTACAAAAACCTGTAATTTTCAAATGAAGTAATCCTTCAGCATAATACTTCAACAGCTTATTCTATCCTGCTGTCTTTTGCTTCATACTTTTTGCATCATTTGAGTGAATTTAGAGGACAACTCTTTTCAAACTTTAAATATACTCTACAAGATCTGCAGCCAGTACATCATGTAAGCATTCAGGACCAGTGATTTAAATTTGATTTGATTGGCTTTTTAAATGATAATAGTGAAACCTTCCATCACTAACGCATACAAGTTAAAATTCGCGAAAATTTCACAATATCAAAAAAGATATGCTTGCTTCAAACTTCTTTCCAGAAAGTACTTGAAAGGGTAGGGTAGAAATTTTAACTTTAATTGATAAAGTCTCACCAATTTACGGATTCCTCCATACATACGAACAGTCCTTCTAGCACGCCTGAATTTCGCGACATTTGCAATCGTCTCTGCAGCAAGGCATTTAAGATCCTTGTGTGGTGATTGAAGAATTTTCACCATCGTTTGCAATCCACCGAGATCTGCAATTGCTCTTCGAATTTGGGTATTTCTTGAAATTTCTTTCAAGATTTTCAAAGACCCAATCTGAAAGGAATCAACCTTAAGTTGTAAACTTCATAAAATGGAATTTCAAAAATGAAATTTGATAGTATGCAAGTCTACAAGGTCGAAATATCTATAAAGCAAGCACTCAAAAATAGATAAGCATGGTATGGTATGAATGAACTTTGTATCGTACTCGTTCCAATCATTTTTCTTCCTTTCTCTGCGACACCACGCATTCACATATGCAGCTACGCTCTTTTCTGATGCCACGCCCCACGAAGATGAGACCGCCATGTTGTTTCCTCGCCTCTTAATCGCTGCTAGCCACTTTATCATGCTTTGATGAAAGAGATGCCGAAGATGTTTGGCCTAAATTTGCAGAATGTACAGTTTTTACACTTTTTACAAACGTCGTGTCAATAGGTGGAAAGAAGTTCATAATTCGCGGCAGCAGTAGGAAGGTTTATTTTCGAGCATTTATCATACCAACCAATACTTGTCTTTAAATCCACAATGAGAAAGGCAAAAAGTGGTACCTTGCATTTGATTTCATTGGTCTCCAAAAGATTAATCAAAACATCAAGACCACCAACATCTCGAATAGCCAGTTGACACGTGTCTTGTGCAAGGTTAAAGTCACGCATTGCACAAAGTGCTATGATTGTTGCCGTCTGGTTACCTCCCTGAAACAAAACGATGCAAAAGGTTTTAAATAAAGAAATGCCAAATCATCGTTACCATAATTCAAAGATTGAAATGTGACAAATTGAAACTCGAAATCTTAAATGATTGGTATTTGATAGAGAATTTGGAAAACATGGCATTTGACAAAGGAGGGGTATTTGACAAATCTGCATTGAGCTTAGATGCTATCTTTTCCACAATCGTCTACTAAATAGGCCATTCTGACGGCATAAAAGATGCAAGGTAAATTAATAGATGATATATTGATATTCATATAAGGTAGGTATTCTTTCAGGCTCGGTTACAAAAGAATTCTCCTTGCATGTAAATCAGTGTTATTCTGCAGTAAGCACCCTGACGGGAAATTTGATAAACGCTCTATGCAGTCACATTTCTACAGAAAATAGCGCAAATTCAAAATGAGCAGTAATGTACGTTGAAACTCTAAAAGCTGCGACGAAAGTGATAGAAGAGAGTCAAAATAATAACTTCCTAATACGTACCTTTAAGTATTTAACTAATTTCTGAATTTGCCAATACTCAGATGGAAGATCTGCATTCGTTTCCTGCAGAGAAATAGATTGTATCGAGATCCTACTTGATCTAAACATTGATGAATATTCAAACGAGCAAATAATTGAAAAAATATTCATACTCAAGGGAGAGAACTATTGCAAGGACAGGTTTCAAATCATTAAATCGATTTGGAAAGGTGGTCGCGAAATTCTATGACCTATATGAAGAGTCCAAGGGCAGAATCGCTCCAAGAAATGAGTGATTCAATTTTACATCAACCTTTTCAAAGAGCTAGAACCTATGCTACACTTGCCTAGAATGTTTGTAAAAATATAAGTCACGTCCTCATTCGTTTCTGATCATTGCACTCACATCGTAAAGAACGATAAATTTCACCTGTCTCCTGTCCTGGGTTTCTTCCTCTTCCTCACTCTCTGAAGAACTTTCACTAAAATCTTCAATTTCTCCATTGGATTTCCTATAGAGGAACGAAAATGCACGTGAATCAAATAAGTATGAAATCCAATTACACATTACCTTCCAATTATATGTCTGATGTCAGCAAGTGGCGTGACAAAGTCCCTAGAGTCCCTAGCAGCTGTAACAAATGCAAAAGAGTGTAGAACAAGATGTTTTGTCTGCATTCTATAGAAAAATGCAACTTTCTTTCTATATTCATATAAGATTTACAATAGACTAACGAACAAATTACAATAAAAGACGATAGTGCAAGAAGCATGAAAATACATTGCAGCCCTGCACTTAAAGAAAAATTACACTGCATGATACTTATATTATTACCTAGAAAAGATAGTTGTAATGCTACAAAAGCGATAAACGTACTTTTTTGACGATCTTCTTCTCGCTTTGTTCCTATGTTGTGTTTCTTTGCCACTTTTTTCTCTGCTTTCTTTCAACTTTTGCCTGGAATGAAATAATCGAGATTACGCAAATATATTCTTTAAGTTGAAGAAGTGAGTAGAATTACTTGATAGTATCATTGAATACCTGAAACTGTACTCGGAAAAGATCCTTAAACAGGGACATAGATTTAACTTTCTAAAGTACAAATCTAAAATTTAAAATTTTTGCCATGAAAGAGTGTGGAAAAACTAAATTTTCCAGCTGGACCTGAGTAATAAATTACAACATACAGAGAATTTTTCAAGAGTTCTTCTTGCACGGTTATCTCTGAGCCAACTTGCAAGAGAAAAAAGCAGCAGAGAACTCTAAACTATTTAGGTCGACTTCCGAAAATCAGTTGCTTATTTGCAGTATCGTACTGTGCTAAATTTCAATCGAGAAACCAGCCTTAGACCATGTTTTCACTTCTCTGTACTAGTACAATCTTGATCCGTTACGAAGTTGTTACCATTCAGGAGGATGTTTAACTTTCCTGTATAGTATAATTCCGTGGACACAGGGAGCAAAAGCGTTACGGATGAGAAAGGATAGTCCATACGGGAGGCTGATTCAGTACACTTTCGTTACAGATCCAAAGCCTATCCATATTTGAACCGGTACAGCATAAACGGGGTCTTAGTTGGTAAAGATACGTTCCCAAATTTTGCTATTTGAAGAACCTGCCAAGAGAGTAGCCAGATTATCATAAAAAGTCACCAATACATACCCGTCAGCTTCATCAACATCAACAACCAAATTGAGTTGCTTCCATTTTTGAGATGGTTCTTTTGAATCCCTTGACTTGTTTTCTTTCTTGGTTGCCTGACCTTTCGCAGCTTTACCCTTTTCCTTGCTGTAGAATGATTAGTAAATATTACAACAAGAACCAAATAAAAATAGAAGATTGCCTTGAAAAGTGGAGTCATTGTACCGAATCCATAAACGCAATAAAAACACCGTAATCTGTAGATACCATTTACTCCTTATGTTTTATACTACCTCATTTCTTTCATGTCAGGGTTTCAGATTAAAACTGTTTTCTGTGGAAGGATTCACCACTTTTTTCCCTCGTCACAGGTTTATTTTGGCTGTTGTTCTGTTACAAGAGTTAACAGTTTCTTTCCACAAATTACACTGTTTCTGTTGCGTTTAAGGTTTAGTACGGCGAGTCCGTTTTTCAAGGCCATTTGCAAATTCTGTACCCCGAAAAGTTTGCTTTGAATGAAAATTTGTAAGTAAAATGATTAGATGCCAAAAGCTGCAGTTTAGTGATATCATCCTTGGCACAGCTTAAGATTGAGATTCACCTCCAAAAATGTAGGACGTCCAAAACAATGTGTCTCTTTGTGCAGCTGCTGTGGACGAGCTGTGGTTTCTATTTCACTATCTATGAGAGATTTATACAGGATAAGCTTTTACTTACAGTTCTAGACCTCATTTAAGTAAATGTGACCAGTGCTTGCTGATTTATATATCACACAAGATAGCCAAGAAAATGGTTGCTTCAAAAGCAACAGCGCTTTTTGTTCCCATGTAATATTTAGAATTAAGAAAATATCGAAAGTAAGTGTTCTAGCATTGTACAGTACCTCAAAATTTCTTCATTTGAAAGAGGTCAATGGCTTTTTCCAACATAATATAAGTATCTCCCTTCTAGTCGTCAAATTAGATTTATCAAATAACGGCCTTGATTTTTGCTCATTAATGCATTCATGTGGCAATTTTCATTATTTGCGGCACATGAAAATACCCTGGCCACTTTCAAAGAAATACCTTTGAGATTTAGCCTCATTCACACTCTGTGCTCGTTTATCATCTTCCTGTTCTGTGATTTGTTGTTTTTCTGTACTCGTGAGTTTTACAGTTTTCTCTTCAGATGTCTCGGCAACTTGTTGGTATGCGAATTCCTGCGATAGATATTGATGGTTTAAATCTGATGATGAAACTGTTGAACTATCAATGAATTAAAGTACGGACTATTGCTAAAAACGATATCAATAATTGAATTAATCTTATATCTCAATAAATGTGCTGAAAATGGCCTTGAGTAACGGACTCATCGTACTAAACCAATCATGTAAAGACACTACGATCGCTACAAAGGTAACTGATTTTCGCTCGATCCAGCCAGGCTTTTTCGAGTTGCTAAAAAAATTCTGAGATGCAAGACTGACTGGAGGTCTGATGCTTTGAATTAGTGTGACAATGCAAAGAAATAAGACAGCCAAAATTTAAAACCCACCCGACCATTCCCTAAACTTGGAGGGGAGGGACGATGAAGGCAAACGGAAAATCTCCTGAGTCTTTCATTTTCTTTCTCTGCAAAGCCCTAAATTGTGTGCAAAAGCACTTGGTGGCATTTCAAAACAACTTTGTTGCAAAATGAAATACAAACAGCCCGCACGAAGATAAAGATAGTGGAATTGATACAGAAGTAGTGGAATGGATACCAGATTCAAGGTAACTTACCTTGCTATTTATAACATCCACAAAATGAGAACTCTTTGCTTTCAAGAGCAAAATCAAACTTGGGAATATATCACTTTCACGGTCATAATCGATTTCACCATCTTTCTTCATGCCTTTGTTGACAAAATATCCTGAAGTACTCGCAGTTATTGGGTATGTCTCTCCTTCCTTTGTTTTTATTTCAATGTATGCAATGTCACCGTGTACTTGACGCCAAGGAGGAGCACGGCAACCATTCGCGAAGACGTAAGCTGTGGAACATAGAAAAGATCAATGCAAGGAAAAACTGCTGATGGAGCATATCATATCATACATTGTGAATATGGTATCTAATAATCTAACACTGTGCTCTAGAGTCAGAATGTAAATAGGACAATTGATATTTGTGAAACAAAAGAGTCTCGTACAATTCAAAAGTAGTGCACCAGTTGCACAATCATGTAGGAATAGCCAATAAAAGCTAGAACTTTCATCAAAATGAGTGGTATTGCCAGCATTGCATTAGAGTTCTTCCTTGATTTGAACAAGGGTTCATAATTTTTGTTCGTTAATAGGATAATACAGGCCCTCTTCTTTCTCTTATTCAACTTCACTGATCAAACAACTACATGAAAATAGGTGCAAAACCCTGGACTGTTTCATTTTGGCGGAAAAAATGACCATGCTTCATTTTGATCTATGGTTTTGCAGATCACAAAATCACACAATTACTCCTTGCATTGTTTTAAGAGTTCATTAAGGAAATTTTACGCTCTAGCCTTGAAAGCTGGGTAGAAGGTCCACTCAAACAAAGAGCTTAACTCTTGGATATCGCTTATACAGTACAAATACTTCTTAGTATAGATAGAATCAAACTTACTCAACATCCATTCAATTTCCTCCACACAATGGTCAGCATCAGGACCAGAGAAACTTTTTATCAAATTGAAATCCGTCTGAAAAATGTGGAAAAATCAAAAAAATACTGGTGGCCAAAGGTAGTTTTTCTACAATCAATTTCACTTTGCCTATTTCGAAGCTTAACTGGCTTAAAATCGAAGGACCTAATCAAATGTTTTCTGATCATACAGTGGTATAAATAGATAATTCAATTATCTATGCTCCTATGATGAACTGTACATCACTCAAACAATGATATATACAAAACATACCTCCACAGTGCTTGCATTAACTCTGACATCCCTGTACAAAAGAGAATGCAAAAAGTATAATCAACGGACCAACTGAGAGAAGGTGGAAGGGGATTTCTTTCCAACAGACCCAGTCCAGTTGATCTTTTCTTAAAGTTATTGTGCACCGTTTCACTGCAGTGCAGTAAATGGTTGTTTCAGTTCAAATTCAGTGACATCATTATGGCAGCTATACAATATTTACGTGCAGTACCTATATTTTCATTGTTTAATTGCTAATAAAAAACAAAGTGCTACAGATACTGTACGAATGTTCATTTTGAAACTAGAACTTAATCAAACATAAAGATATTGCTAGCATGATTGAGTAAGATCTTGAATTCCCACTGAGTAAGTAATTTGCAAAAAGTACTTGTAAAGAGCGATGAACAGTGCCAAACCTAATTCACTTAGCTATAAACATTTTGAACTTGATGAATGAATCCAGCCTAGCTACCATGTGGCCCAGAAAAGTACTGTGACCTTTGATAAAACATCACAAAGAAAAGCAAATATACAGAGAGAGAAAAGTCTGTTGGACCTACTTTGCAATATCTTTGAGTGACGAATGCAACAGCTGAATATCAAGTTGATTAATAAGAAGCAGAAGGCGAAAACTGTTTTCCAAATCTGCTGCATCTTCTGATCCATCATCACGTGACTTTGACACCATTTCATGAGCCTTTAACAAGGCATCATCATTATTGTCTACTTTTGCAAATGCTGGCCCCATTATCAATGCCATTGGGTCTCGGTTTTCTGCAAGAAGAAGGTAGTTTGAAATGTCAGCAATACTGTTCAAAGCTAGATGAGACATTTAGACACCAGGGAAGAAACATGAAAAGAACCCTTCAGTTCGTAAGTTAAACCAGAAGAACATTTTGCCAGATTTTGTGATACCATCTGGGCTAGAATGTTCTAAAATTGACCATTTTATGACAAAATAGTTCACAAAACGCAAATCCCTCTACTGGAAAACAGAACCAGCCTGTATATGAAAGAAAATTTGATTTACAGTACCTTCTAGGCATGCTCTAACTTCCTGTAGCTTCTTTTCATCAGTAGCTTTTAAAATATTCCCCAGTTGCTCAAATGTGTAGGCCTTTGCAGTCCAGGTATCTGCAGACTAACATTCAGAACAAAACTTACTAGTGTTACCACAATTACTGAGCCAATACTGATTGCATGATATGACCTACATTTGGAATTTAAAACTTTCTTAACTTACAGGGTATTTCATTTGCTTGATGTAATATTGTCAAAGGATTGCTGTTGAGTAATACCAAAAGGCAAAATAGCAAATAATCTGATCAGTTTACTTAATCAGCAAGTACCAAATTGATAGTTGTCTTTAATAAAAGAGCCTAAAAAGTCTTTTGGAAACCACACTACAATTGGAGAGTTCCTCTGTGCCATGAATTACTTTTTATAAAATACTTGCTTGCAGAAATCTGTGCATGGCTACTTCAGTTAACTTTGTGTCTATTGAAAATGTAGGCAGAATGGGTAGAATCAGGTCCATTAGAATGCTACTGCTAGAATCTGAGTGGTAGAAAAAACTCTCGAGAAGGGTTTCTTCTCAAGGTCAAAAACAGTGATGAAAAATCAGGAACAGAAATCTGGTACCTTCTTCAGAGAAAGATGTGCTTCACCATTGGTGTTGCTCTCAGATTTTACAAGCTCTCCACTACAATTATAATGGAAAAATAAGAAATGAATAATAAAGTATAATCATGACAGTACAAGTCATAAAATACCAAATACTGTAAATTTTCTTCTATTATGAATGTTACAGATCATTTTGATTGTCCTGATCACTGACTTTAAATCACCAGCATAGTTGGTTGGAAGGGAATGTTTCTGCTGTTTACAATAGCTAAGAGTTACTCAGATCACATACTGTCAAGTCTCCTTTCTCACATTTGGATCTTTATGACTATGGAAAGATTGCTGGAAGTGGCGCAAACTGCACAGTCACTGTAATCCTAAGGATCAATTGTGTATGCTTCCATAAGATGACTAGAATAGCTGAGAGTCATTCCCAAGGATCAAAATGATTATAACAATTATATGAAAACCAGGGCCAAACATTTCTTTTCCTATCTTGATTGTACTTTTTTATCACCTACTGTACTTTGCATATCCATGAAGGCTTAATTGCACATGATAGAGAATTAAACAAACAGTCTGATATTCTGCACCTGATTTCATAGTTCTTTGAAAAACTTTGCTTTTCAATATCACTTGGTCTGATGTTTGTTTTCCATTGAAATGGTTGCTTGAAGACAACCTCAGCCTCTTTTGGATGTTCATTTGCAAGAGTCTCCACATATCTCAATATGTTATTGAGAAGAGTCTCATTTTGTGGGGAAAACTCTATTTTGCCATCATCTTTTGAATTTGCTGATGTGATTTCAGCTCTACTTGATAAAGTTGCACCCATCGTGATTGCTTCTCTTTTGCCTGAAAATATACAGATAAAGTAATTAGAGCAGTAGCAAGTGAAAAAATTTGAAGATGCTA
The DNA here is from genome assembly GCA_964019985.1 of Aurelia sp. 4 Dawson et al 2005. Lineage (NCBI taxonomy): Eukaryota > Metazoa > Cnidaria > Scyphozoa > Semaeostomeae > Ulmaridae > Aurelia > Aurelia sp. 4 Dawson et al 2005. Next base: position 1,861,428 of record OZ026501.1, on the reverse strand, counting down.
GCTACAAGTACAGTAGACTTTTTTTAAAAGCTGCAAGGGATGCAAAATTAACAATAGATCTTTATTATCTCATGTGAGAACCTTTCATTTTAGCTGCAAGAAGTGAGTTTGCCACAATTTCATAGTTGCGAGTGAATGCAAGTTTTGCAATCTGGTATAACATATCACCAAGGCATACAGGAAGTGAATTTTGCTTGCCCTCAAAAGTTTAAAATGGGGATGACAAACTTTTCGCATATAAATTGATGTGAGACTTCAGCTATGCACTTGGTATTCAGCAAGCCTGGCCTTGGCAATACTGGAAAACATGTATTTTAGGGGCCATCAACTTCTGATTTTCATACTTTTAAAGGCATTAGTTGTTAAGATTGAAACATCCCCCCTTCTCTCTCTCTCTCTCTTAACAGTCTAACACCAACAGTGCCTCTGATTGGCCCAAAACTTTGGGCCTAAGTAAGACTTTGACAGCAGCAAATAGATGTCTGGTGGAACTTGCTGGACTTTGGCTGTCATAGGATTTTTGGCATCATTTAACAATAGATGTGCCATACTGTGGAGAAATAGTAAAATTGTTCTATGCTTCCTTTTCAAAAATTCTCTAGTAGTGATATGATTTTTAATTTTCTTAATGGACAATTTTTTATATTCTTAATGGCTTAAAAGTAAGATCACTTCCTTTCCCTATGACAGCTAAATGCCATTAAAGGGAGTACAAAGACCAGCATCCTTTGCAATCGTTTGTTTTTGTTTTGTCAATTTTGTACAGTCAGTTATTCTGGAAGCCGTGGAGAACAACAAATTCATATAAAGCATGCTAGTCCTTTCACTCCCTTTAAAATATGAAAATCGAAAGTCAATGGTTCCTTATACCAAATATCTATGGTGTGGAACAACATCAAGAACAATGATGGTAGCACCAGTTTTTACAGCACACCCCTTTTTTTTAGATGAGTGCCGTGTCCACAAGTGAATCTTTCTTGTTCATATACACAGTATATTCTCCATTTTGAATTTACAGCCTACTCTTCTATTTTCCATCAAATCAAACGTCATGCGATAGGGTATTGGCGGGATTTATCAGGCACTTAAGGTTTGTAAACTTACCAATCAAATTCAATTCATCCAAAGTGACAAAAGATAGTTAATAAACATATTTCAAACATTCCGTACAAAGTTTATGCAGCTCATTGGTTCATCATTTCACAAACCGAAGTGTTTATTGCAAAGTATTTGATCACACAATGACGGAAATTATAAATGAAATTTATGACAGTGGTACGATTCCAGAAGATCTAAGCAAATCCATTTTTATAGCTTTACCAAAGAAACACAATGCAACAGAATGTGAGCTTCATAGAACGATAAGCCTCATGAGCCACGTGATCAAAATGATTTTGAGGATAATCATGTGGAGAGCAAGGAAGAATATTAAACCTGAAATAGGAAAAGAGCAGTGTGGATTTATGAAAGATACGGGAACAAGGAATGCAATTTTTACGTTAAGAATGATATGTGAAAGATCCATTGAGATGCAAAAAGATATTTATTTATGTTTCATCAATTATACCAAAGCTTTTGACAAAGTGAAACACGTGCAACTATTAGATATGCTCCAAGATTTAGACATAGATGGGAAAGACATACGACTACTAAGAAATTTGTATTGGGAACAAACAGCAGGTATAAGGATTGAAGATAAAATTAGCACCTACAAGCAAATAAAGAGAGGAGTGCGCCAAGGATGTGTGTTGTCGCCTGACCTTTTTAACTTATACAGTGAACAAATATTAAGAGAGATAAAAGATTTGAAGGGTCTAGTGATAGGAGGCTATAACATGAACAATTTAAGATATGCGGATGATACAGTGTTGATAAGTGACTCAAGAGATCAGTTGCAGGAGATTTTGGATAAGGTAGTAGAAGAGAGTGCAAAAAGGGGATTATCAATTAATTGCAAAAAGACTGAATGTATGGTGGTAAGCAAAAAATTGGATGTACCAGACTGTCAATTAACAGTTGGAGAAAGAGAGATAAAACAGGTTGAAAAGTTCAGTTACCTAGGGAGTTTAATTACATCAGATGGAAGAAGTGACAGTGAAATAAAGAAGAGGATCGGAATGTCAAAAGCTATTTTCGAGAAAATGGGGAAGATACTCAAAAATAGAAAATTATCAATGAAAACAAAATTAAGAGTATTAGATTGCTACATATTTTCTACCCTCACTTACGGCAGTGAATGCTGGACTATATCACAGACTATGGAAAAGAGATTACAATCAGTTGAAATGTGGTTTTACAGAAGAATGCTTCGAATATCTTGGACAGATCATATGTCAAATGAGGAAGTACTGGCTAAGGCAGGAACAAGAAGGAAACTTGTCGTAACGATCAGGAAGAGGCAACTGCAATTTTTAGGGCATGTTTTAAGAAAAGAAGAACTGGAAGATGTAGCAATAACTGGAAAAATTGAAGGAAAAAGAGCCAGAGGAAGACAGAGGCTCACTTTCATCTCAAGTCTCAGCCATTGGATGAAGATCAATGAAAAGGATATAATTAGAACTGCAAAAGACAGAGACTTATGGAGAACCATGGCAGCCAACGTTCTGGAAGAACAAGGCACTTAGAGAGAGAGAGAGAGAGAGAGAGATTTGATCACTCGCGGAGGTTAATTTCGTGCGCTGTCGGGATTTATCAGGCAGCTATCATTTTCATTTATTTGAATAAATATAGCCACTAGAAACACTTTAAAACATGAATTTCAAAGACTTAACATCCTATCTGTGCCATGTCACTAGCTATGATGCTCTTTAATTGACTTCAACATGCTGGATTTTAAGGAAGTTTCTTGCAACTTTTCAAAAGTTCGAACGTCGGCCTAGTCTAAGCGTAGAAAAAAAGGAAGCGCGAAGTTTTTGGCCTTGAGATACTCCGCTGAGCCTGGTGAGATGATACACACAGTAATTGGACTGATAATCGCATAGAATGATAGAACAATGATCCAGGAAAGTTCACAAAAACTTATTTTTGATTTTGAAATGTTTACGTCGTGTCTCTGGCGGTTGAAAGCTGCGTGTGCCTGATGTATCCCGCTGCCTGGATAAATCCCGCCAGTACCCTGACTTCACCGTGTAGCCCACCACACTTCATTCATCGAAAGTTGTCTTGTTAGTTCCAAAACTGGCAGATACTTTATGTGTTCAAGGAAATTTTGCCACCAGGTGCGGTACTGTATGAGTCGTCGTCCTGAAAATAAAGCATGGCCTAGAGGCCTAGCCATTAATTTAAAACTCACCTACTTCAACTTCAAAATGTGAATTCGTGCACCTCTTCAAGTGAAATGCTCTTGCTTCTACAGTTCTCTGCTAACTTTTTTGCTTTTCTTGATGATAAAAAACTGACGTTGCTCTTTTACTTTGTGGAAGAAAGCTTCACTTACGGCAAGCATCTCCAACCATCCTGCTGTGACTGGACGAGAGATCAAACTGAACTTGGCCTAAGTTACGTTGCTATGGAAATACAACTAAAGGAGGCTCACTACCAAAGGTGGCAAGGCTTATGACCAATTCAATTCACTTCAATGACAACAACAACAAACAATACGCAGTTCCTTTTTCTGGGGGCACATGGGTCAAAATTTGATTGGTTAATCAATGAATCGAAACCAATCACAACGCCTAAAACAACATCAAACTCTTAGGCCCCTTTTCCGTTGTTCTCCTTCGCTTGGCAGCCATTTTCTGCGGCAGAGGAATGTACATCATCATTATTCGCCTTCTCCGCCTTGGGCGGATTGTGCATGAACAAGAATCGGGAACAAAACTCAACCCCTTGGGATCATTCATGAATGGGACTCCAACTAATTTTCAAGCTGCGGTGCAAATTTAGCAATAATGACACGTCAGAAAAGTTTGATGATAAGCCTTTGTATCATGACTGTATACTATGACAATGTACCTTTGTAACATGACTGTTGTACCCCCCCCCCTTTACGACCTTTACGAAAAGGTGGGTATAGTCTGCAAGCAGGCTAGCACCTTTGCTTCATTACAGGAACTGGCCGAATTGACCAAGTTAAGGGATTCTTTCTTTTGATATCTCAAAGTCTGGCTTAATATCTGCGATCAAGATCTGCTATTTTTCAAAAATTAAAATCTTCTCTGAAAGGTATTCAATGTCGTGGTTCTAAAGCCTACAAGACGCAAAGCCTTTTGCAAAGCACAACATTGGCTAAGATAGATGATCAAAAATTCTAACCACCTTCAATTTTAAGGACTAACTCGCATAAAAAATCAATTTTCTAAATCTTCGGATAATACGAGAAAAAAAACAAAGTTTTTCTATCCGCAATCATCAGTTATTCTATATTCGTTCATCAATTTACAAGACCATCTTTACAACCAGATTAAAAGATGCATCATGAAAATCACAATAATCACTTTCAAGACAGCATAAAGAACTTTACGTTAACTTGTCCTTATATATTCTAAGTCACACTAAACTTCTATATACACGGATATAGGAAGAGTACCGTAAAAGCTCTATTGAGCCCCCTTCTCAAATAAGCTCCTCTCTTCTGAGCCAAAATCTTTAATAAGCTACCTCTCTAGTAAGCCCTCCCCCCATACATATAACAAACTCCAGAAGTTACCAAAGATTTTCAGTTTATCAAGTTTGCATGTTAATGTTGATATAGTTTGGAATGAAACTTTGTCGAATTTATGTGTTTGATTCGTAAAATTTTATGTTGAATCAGCAAAATATTAGGTAAAAGACTAATAAAGCTATCAAATACATCCTTTTCATCTAGCTCTTTGAATAAGCCCCCTCTCTTGTAGGCTCCCTGTGGAGTGTCCTGAATTAAGTAAGCCCCCCCCGGGGGGCTTAATAGTGCTTTTACGGTAGGTGATGTAATAACACAAAGGACAAAGTAGGGCGAGAAAGCAAAGGAATGAAATCTTCAAAGGATTCGTTGATGACCTTCCGTTTGATGCAGTGGCTTGAAGAGGCTCAATGTACTTCAAAATAAGAGATTATTGGCAATCTTTTGGCATCATCATTACTTTATGAAAAGACCTTTCCGCTATCCAACAAGAGAGCCTGGGTCGAGCTTCACTTTTATACATCTTCATATGGAAGGTTCGCTCAAATGGCATTAGAAAATTTGTCCATTTGTGAAGCCATCTAATTGCTAAATTGTGAACCAGGACAGCCACAGATTTCATGCACTTTCATAAACTCCTGGCTTTCTTGAAGATTCCAGTTTTAAAATGAATAAGAAACAACAGATTGGCAATGAACACCAATAACAAAATATCTGAATTTCCTTTCAAGTTCTGCAATCAAATGAAAGATCCAATAACCAACTATCCAATGTTTTTCAAAGATTTGATGCCTAAGCTGCTGGGAAACAGCAGTCTCCCGACGCAAGTATAAAAAAGCATAGGTCCAAAGGCTCTACTCTTCAAAAGCGATTTTGTCAATGGTCGTTACATTTTCTGTCCAAGGAATTACTTGAGAAAGGCATTAGGCAACGTAGTGTTATTTCATCAGGGATATTGTTGATATCTTTGCTGATTTCAAAATCGCAACATTTTCGTCGAAAAATCGCAACATTCTTGCAGCGTAAAAAGTCATTTTTGTAATCATTTTCATGCTTCTAATATAGTAGCTTGCAAAAAATTAAAAATTTTCACTGAATTTGGTCCTTTACACAAATGCGCATAAGGAAATTTCTCTTTGATTAGAAGTGATACCATCAAATTCCGACGAGTTTCGAAAGTTTGTACTTGTTTGGTCACCGGTATGAACTAAGAAAAGTTGAATCTCAAATTCGAAAGAACAGATGTTTGCAGGGCGCATATCGTCAAAAAGCCTGTTTGCTCTACATTCCATTCCCAAAACTTTGACAGCTTTCCATCACCATCCAAATGGCAAAAACCGGAGGAAAATCCCACCTCCACATTGCATTTCTTGAAATATTTGAAAGAAAATTACAAGCGTGAACATTAAACGCAACTAAATATGCATGAACAGCTGAGAGCCTGCTTTCCACTGATATTTGCGAAGCCACTGACAGTTCGGCAGGAAATTTGAATAACATAGCAACAGATCATTCTGCCGGGTGTCTCAAAATGATATGGCGGTTTTTACACGGCTGTACATTCATGAGTTACACATCGATTTCAATGAATCAACAATTATTTTGTTGCAGGAAGGCCAACTAGACTGCGTTCACACGATACAGACACAACTTGAAAACGGTGAAAAAAATGTGACCAATAGGCCTTATACAAGAAAACAGGACATTTTGTGCCGGGTTTCAAAACGTTAGATTTGAAGACGGAGACGGATCTCTAACCGGCACATTTTGAAAATGGACAGTGTGAACACTGGAAAACGATGAAAAGGGGCCATTTTGCGACGCCTTCAAAATGAGGCTGAACGATTCTTAAGATGTAGGTGTATTTCTCTAGAATCGAATTCTTGGGGAGATTGCCACGATATTATTACCTTCAAATTTCCTGATTTTTGCAAATTGTGCCGCCGGTATCGTGTGAACGCTAGCTACGATTTTGTTACCGTCATGTTTTTCGCCATCTTCAAATTGTGACGGCATCGTGTGAATGCAACCTTAGGTGTGACAATTTGTTTCAGTTGAATTAGCCATACGGTTCCGAAGTCCGACTTTCTTCTACGAAATGGGTAGGGTCGTACACAGCATAGGGGCATAAGAGCCCAGTAGAGGCAGTTGCTAAACTAAAAGTCCTTCGACAATAATAAACTTCGCTGTAATTTTGACCAAATTTCAGGACATTTTCCTTCTTTGTTTCCTTGAATCTTTTGAGCTGTGTACCGCCATGACAGGATCTACTAGCTTAAGTCATACCAGCTTAAAAGTCTTTGGAACTGTGTACAGGAGGACGCTGTTCGTACAACATTTTATACGGCAGTTGGTAACGACAAATTGTCACATTCGATGTAGACTTGCCCAAGCAACTCCATTCGAAGCTCCGAAATATGTATTCAAATGCTGTGTTGTTGAACCACAACAAGATGTCTCACTTTTCTCATCATAAAGAAATCATAAATTCTGAAAAAAGCAAAATGTCATTCTCCGTTTAATTTCGAAGAGGCTACCAAATACCCTGGCAGAGGATCACTTCTCGATTCCTATTTCACCATTGTCAAAAACTTACGCCAGGTAATTCCAAAATGTAGAAACAGATCCAAGAGAAATCTACAGCAACATGTATTGCATAAAAAATATAATATCTTACTACGTAAATACTTAATTTCTTGTGTGATATATGATATCATCTTGCTACACATATGATTGATCACAACAGCTTGCTTCGTTAAGGTTAAAACCAGTCGCTGAAATACAACGGGAACAGATACAGTTACTCGTGTGACAACCAAAAGATATATTGAGAGCCATTGTTACCTGGGGTCTAGACTGATGAAGATGAGTTCCTTGTATCCCTGCGGTAAACCTTGCTCAACAGGGACTCATAATGAAACAGTGACAAACCTGGCCCTATCTCCTGAATTCGATCGGTCGAATCTGATTGTAGGAATTGCAAAGTTTGGGCCTAAAAAAGGCCTGGTTTTTAAGAGTGATATGAGTCCGTTGACTGAAGTGCTATCATCAAGTAAAAGAGCAGAGGGAAACAAGAGGCTCATCGTCATAAGTCTAGCCTGAGTCTTTTGCAGACACAAATAAATTCAGACGGCTTAAAAATCAAAAGTGCGTTCACACGATGCCTACACATTTTGAAAATGGTGGAAATGTGAGGGATAGGCCTCATGTTTTTAGTAAGTAGTAGTTTTATAGTCTTTTATCTAGCCAAAGGCTACTCAAACGACTTTACACCTTACCCCCTGGTCACTATGCTTAGTAGCATATAGCAGGGTGCAGCCACAGACGGCCCTCATAACTACGGACCAGGTACCCATTTATACTCCTGGGTGGAGAGAGGCACAATTTGTGTTAACACCTTGCCCAAGGATGCTATCCTCAAATATGGCCAGTGTCGGTTTCGAACACACGACCCTTGGATCGTGAGCCCGACGCCTTACCACTGTGCCACCGAGGCCACTACGGTGACGATCTACGGTTTACGAAGACGGCACAGTTTCTTCCAGGCAGATTTTGAAAACGGACTTCTAAACAGCACATTTTTGAAAACTGCATCGTGTGAAAACTTAAAAATGACGAAAAAAGAACAGTTTTTTTTATATAATCTCATAAAAATACAACAACTACACAATTACACAACTACACAACTGCATAACTACGAAAGATTACAAAAAACGATGCCACATTTTTACATTTTTAACATTAACATTTTCACAGAACATTTTTAGCGCTTCAAAGCAAGGTTCATCGATTGAGAAGGTGCAGACATATTTCCTTGGCATCGGATTGTTGGGGATATTGCAACGAGTCTTTTACCGTCAAATTTTGCCAAATACCGTTTTCGTAGTGTTGCCGATATCCTGAGAACCCTGACTTAAATTCTGCTAGCGATACATTTTTCACCGTTTCCAAAGTGTGCCGGCATGGTGTGAACGTAGTCCAAAGTTGGCTTGAGAAGAAAATGTGAATTACACACTGCTGTTTTTTCAGCTGAATAAAAATTCTGGATTTAGTAGAACAAGTGTTCTTTTATTTCAGTTCTTTAGTTTCCATTTCGGCAAATTTGACATTCAGTATGTATGTCTAGCGTGTCCGCAAGGACCTTGGTGGCCTACGAGTAGATCCACTATTCAAGAGAAGATATGGTCTACGAAATAAAGAGCGAAAGCTTGCTACAACTTCTTCCAGATTTCGGGAAGTTTAAAATCATTCATGTTTGAAACATTGTTTTTCACTGTAACTATCGAATCATATTCTTCGCTAAAACACAACCAGTACAGTCTATGCTCCAAGCCAGCTCTGTACCTCGCTGTCAAAGAAACTCTGAAGCACGAAGCAGACAATATTTATTCAAACTTTCACATTGCAACCAGAAGGACTTTAAATGCATTACTAATTTCATCGAAAAGCTAGAGATTTGCTAACATCAAAATATGAAAAGCAAATGAAATGTAGCGCGTTCTGAAACTGAAGTTGCATAATGATAGAAGAAAAGATAGAGGACATACCAATAGTTCTCTAATCAAAAGCAAACACAACAGGAGCAGTGTATTCAGAATGACGGATTCCAAATGAAAACTTCGGTTGAATCCTCTTAGTGACGTATACCTAAAGAGACAATAGTTGCGTTCAGTATGTAGTCAGTATTGAAAACTTGTCAATTATTCATTGCATTTGACAATTTGGAACGGGTCTATGCAAAAATTGATTGAATTAAATAAGATGAAACTGAAGTTTGAGAAGGTACAATCAAGGATCACAATCTTTAAATGCTTTAAACTTGAGAAAAGACAAATGCCAGTTTTCCTCGAAGTATACGGTACTTTACAAAGTGCAGATTGCAGAACATCCAACAGTGCAAAAGTTCCAAACTTGTGACAGTTCTTCACAAATTTCTCTACATTAATTTCTCTGCAATGCTACAATGGACAGAGGTAGTTCCACTCCAAAGTTAAAGGAACGGCAACCTACAGAGCTTGCACCAATTAACTGTGCCATTGATAGTGGAGGATGCAAAGAACCTTAAACTAAAACTGAAACAATATCAAAAACTACAATAAATTTAATATGGAGTAAATGACAAAACTGAACTACTGTATGTGTGAAAATGAGTCAAGCTAAAATGTGCATAATTTACAATTCAAAGCATCAACTGTAATGTGGAAAAATTGTAAAAAACGATACTTACCTTTTCTGGACTATGTGCACCTGGTCCTGGCTTTTGTGTATTGTCACCAGGCATAACGTTTCTTCCACCCATTGAATATTCTGCATGCCTCTGTTTATATATCTTTGGCTCCACAACTTTGTAGGTTCCAGGACCTGGGGTCTAGAAGTAACAAGACAGTAAACATAAATGGCAGCACAAATTGGTGTCGAATCCTCAACAACAAAATTCTTGTCATGCATGTAATATGTTGTAGCTTGTATTTTAAAGTAGAACTACTTACTGTAATTTGTCTGGTAAATTCATATAGAATACAAAAAAATTGTTGTCATGCAAAGGTCAAGAAAAATTTACCCAGTGTAAGTAGGTGTAAAAACTTGGTTGAAACTGATCAAATGCAAAAAAATCTTGACATTCAGGGAAGGTAAAATATTTGGAAGTAAGGGTAATATTTTTTCCATCTCTATCAGCTTTTCAATTCAACAAACTTTGCAGATTTGTATCAAACAATTGAAGGTTTTCCAAATTTTGCATTCTGAGGATTAGGACCATGACATGTGGTATTTTCTTCTTGGGCAAAAGTGGCATAGGGTTGATTGAGGATACCTGTTAACAAACAAGTCTGTCCCAAATTTTCAGAGCAGGCAAGATCTCTTGAACACATAGAGTTACATACCTTCTGCATGTCTTCATGAAATCCACCAATTTTTGATCTCCCTGTCATTGAATAGCTTGGCATCGTCCTCTTGTTTGGAACTTTTGAAGATGTCAGGTTTGGAAGAGAATATTGGTTGGGGCCTGGGTTGTTGTCTTTCTGGGCATATCTTGTTCTTGAGCCAAATGAATATGCAGGAGCTTTCTTTTCTCTTAGAGGAACTACTTTTTCTGCCCGATATGCATCTAATGGGACAATAGTTTTTTTAAAGGATGCAACAGTAAATTTGCTGAGGTTAAAATTACAAAACCAAACCCCTCCCCCCTCCTCCATTTACGTATTACATATGCATTTGGATAATGGGGCAAATTACACTCAAAAAGTAATATCAATTATTTTGTTCTATTTCTGATCCAGTTGTAGTAATTTTTACATTTTCAAGACTTGTCTTAAAACAAAATGTATTCTTTAATAAGAAACTGCTTATAAGATTAACTTTCAGATCATTAAAAATAAGGAAACTCCAGTACTGGGCAATATAACTTAAAAACTATGAATATTTCTTCAAAATCCTTAACATACTTTTTCTTTATTTCCTCTTGTTTCTTGTGTATTTGCAAGGTACTTGAGTGATTTGTAACATTGAAAAGGCTTCAAAACAGTGTGCTTTGAAATTTTCCCAAGGGAACATGTAGTGAACATGAAGATTGTTTCCAAGACTTTAAGAAACTCATAAGAAACTTGAGTACTTGAAATCTGATAACTTTGATAAACTTTCAGTACAGCTCAAATTATTAATGTCTTATAAATAGATTGCGTGTAGCTTTTAACTTGTACAGACCTACTGCAAGCCAAACTGAAAATTTTTATTTCGATGGCAAATAAAACCTCACTAAAAACTTACAATGGTAAATATCGTTCCTGATTTGCCACATTCAAAGAGTGGGTATACTAAAAAAATAGGGTGACCCCTGCACTGAATATTTTACAGTGAGAAAATTTGCTCCTTTTATTACTTTCATCTATAGATATAGTCTTTGTTTCTATTATTCAAATATTGTTGCAAGTCCACAAGAGACTTGTAACAATAAACAAAGGAGCACTGTATTCAGTTTTTGAAATTAACATGCTCAGTATGTATATATGAAGTTGCCATAGAGAGGAATGAACTTGTGTCAACTAATGTCTTTTGCCTGTATGGGAATCATAAACATAACAATGGGCTACGATCAAACTCGATCAAATAATTGAAACGGCAGGACTTTTTCACAGGAGAGCTGTAAGGGAAGGGGGAAACAGATTTCCTATCACTTAACGGGAAATAAAATCATTTCTCTGCTCTCGTTGGGTTGTATTTCAGGAAAGTCGTCTGGTGATTCTGAGGACGAAAAAATCAACTGTTCTGTTTCCAATCACACGTATAATTAGGAAGATCTTCAGACGATTCAATCCCGATTTTGAAAAAAAGCAGCTGGTAGGTTAAAGCGTCAATATAACCCCTTTTCACTACAGACAAATAACTTCAGAGTTGTATCATCATATCGAATTCTTACCCGGTCCTGGCGTACGGAATGAAGACTGTATATTCGGTCTTCCTTTGAGCGAATATTTCGGGGCTCCATCGGGGCCCGATCTTGTCAGCTTTTCAGGCAGAAAATACGCCGGGCCAGGACTGCATTCGTCTTTGTCTTTAAACTTCCCTTTCAACCCAAATGTGTAAGCTGGAGCCTTTGACTTTGTGAAATCATGTTTTTGATAGCCAAGAGTATCAGGTAGGCCATAAGAAGGTCCTGGTCCTCTGAACATTGCTCCGATCATAGGTCTCGATTTCTCTTCGTATCCCGGCATCTTGACTTTAAATTTGCAAGAATTGTAGCAAAAGTTGCATCTATGTTTAAATGCTTCAGATGAGTTTTTGTTGTTGATAATCAAAGGTGAATTAAGCTGCCCGATGGCCAAAGAAATTTAGCTGCCTTTCAATTATGCATGTGCTTATAAAAATCTGTTCAAATGCTATCGACGCGAAGGCCCAAACAAATGTGGTTTCCATGGTGATCCCTCTTTCCGGGTATCGTCTTTCAACCGCACAAAACCGGCGTTATTTGAGGTGGTTCGGCTCCCCTCATCTTCACCGTGGGAGCTCCCATTATCCGGTAACAAATACAAGAAATAATCACCGCAATCAATTCATCTTCTCACAGTCTTGATGGTAAAATTGACTGTAGAAGGCACATTGCGACAGGTGGCACTAGGGAGGTGCAAGATGGTCTCTGTCACCCCAAGGGTAACAACAATCCATTTACATACAGAAACATTATGTCAACGTAGCAAATCTACGTGCTATTTATGAAATGAGAAATATTCCATCATTTAGAGGTCACAAAGAAACAACAGAGTCTTCGCTCCCTTGTTTCCTTGTGCTCCGTCGACAAAATACAAATTTCAAAACTGGCGTAGTGATCGGTGCAGCAAAGAGGGATACATTAAAAAAAAAACTATCGTGTGGGCTTGCCTTGCATGAATTTTAATTACAAGATATAACCCTGAAGTCTCTATTTATACCGTACGCTTTAGGACGATGCAGTCGCGCACAAAGCACCTCAGGTGAAAAAGGACCTTGTCATTTGTGAAAGCTTCGTGCCTGTTCAAAACATAAGGCTCACCTGCTTCCAGGGGTAACTTCTAGGAGTAAGGATCCTCCCAAAGTAAAGTCGACTTTCAAATGAAGTTGCTGAAATTCTTTCATTTCATCATCATACGAAAACAAACTGACTCTAGCACTTCATAATATTTTCATGAATAGCGGAAATCAATATGGGTAATTTGTACACAAGTAGTCAAATGGAGGAAAACATATTCTAAACTGTCTGCTTCTGAAATCTACACTAAAATCATGAATATAATAAAGTGCAATACCTATCTACAAATAAAAATGCGCATGCAGTTTACAAACTGTTAACTTTATATAATATGGCTTTTCGTTGAAAAGGTATACAGTGCGTAGTCCACAGTCTGATCATGGGCTGTGTTTGTAGATAAAAAATCTATGAAGTTTATTTCCCCTATATCACTGTTTTACTTGGTTGCTTTCTCTTCGGCTTAAGCCTAACCAATGCCAGGAATCAAATTCAGAGGGCTTCTGCGCGTCTGAATAGTTCACTCCTATACAGCGTTCATCCTCGTTTCAACCTTCCTCTCGCAATAAATATGAGATGAGAGGCAGTTTGAAATGAGGATATGAACGCTGTGTAGGAGCCAACGGTTCAGACGCGCAGGAGCCATTTGAATTTGATTTCTAGCACTGGTTAGGCTTGGGCCAAAGCAAAAACAACGAAGAAAACAATGCCAACTATGTTAATATCGAGATATAACAGCTTTAATTTCCAGGCTACAAACATTGTGCATTATTACCAATGGTCTGATAGCTGAGTAGCGTACCGGATAGCCTAAAACACGTACCGACCTAACTTTTGGCCTTCACTACTGTGTCCGGCTGTGTCTGGAGTCAAATGCAAGTAAGGGATATATATTTGTATAACCAATCATTAGTTCTTTTTCATCTCCCATTTTTCAGTATGCACGCAAATTCTGCCAGCCAGACATCTTGCTGAAAGGATGATTCTCTTACGGGCACTTCTGACCTGAATCTTTTGATTAGTTAAATTCCACTTTTAGAAAATGAAATTGAATGAAAAATCTCTTGAAACTTGTAGAGAAGATGTGGAGCATTCCATTTCTAACGCACTAAAACTTCATGCCAAAAAGCTTACAACGATGATCGTCTTAACTTACAGGAGCACATAAACAGATGAAGCAGCAGATTTTCTCAATCGGCATAAATTTCAAAACTTTCAAAACTTTTAAAAATTTCAAAATAGCTTGTTAAGTTCGAAAGAAACACGCCCTCTGAAATCCCAGCCGTGGAGAAAGGTGCTTCTCATCGCCTGCATTATGATATCGAGAAAAGCCTCAAGAAAATTACTTTGAGTCATATATATGACCATGGAGATTAACTTCTCACTAACTGCTTCCATCTTTATGCACAGCAAGGCTTCACGTATTCCCTCACTCGTACATGTTTTTGGCCACCCAGTATACGCTGTAGGTAAAAAATAATAAAGATATTTATATTGTACCATGTTCATCTTGCTATATTTTTACCATAGAGGGATACATTATATAAAATATGTCTTAAATAAGGCAGCCAGCGTTCTTCTGTATGCTTTTACTTTCCCCGTGATATATTGGAAATCCCAGACATTTCCTCACTACTTGATAAAATTCTACATCGACTCCTGATGTTTAGCCTGAACAAGAGGACGGCCTAAAGTCATTGAAAATAGGCATAAACTTGACCTGGAATTTGTCTTCCTTTCTTGTTGTTGGAGTATTGTCACATTTCTTTATAGTACAACAAAAAGAAACGAGGAAAGTTCTAAATCAGGTTCGACGCTCCTTCTCAATATATTCAGGGAGCCTTGTTCCACATGGATTTAAATGGTACATACAATATTTCTTCGCCAGTTGAAAATTTAAATTGCCTCTGCCTGTCCACTTCCAGTGATTCTCTTCCGAAGGACATTTACTAACCGTTCCAGCCTATAGAAGGAAAGAATTTACAATTTGATTCCGAACAGTGACATTGCAATGAATGAATAGCAAATACAAATGACTTTCAAAATTACATTCAATAACTTGAGAATAGACACAGGACTCTTTATAGAGGTAGAAACATTATTAATGACATAGTCACAAGAGAGAACCGACAATGTTAATGATAAAGGAAGTGTTACAATGCAAGGAGACTAAATTTCAACATGCATAAGCCCAATGAAACCCGGGGAGGGTGCTTAACTATAAATTCATACGGGGGTGTGTGCCGCAAGGATTTCTGCTACGACCCAATCCCAGAATTTTTGTCAGATATCGATACCCAATCCCAGAAATTTTGAAGAAGTAAATAAAACAATTCGACGTCAAAGGGATAAGGAATCGAGGGCTGTGAAAGACAATTTTTGTCCCAAGTGGCCATTGGAACGAAGCTCTGATCTGAGCACGTTTTCAAACACAAAAAATACTTGAAATCTGTTCACCTGAAACTGACCACGTGTTGCTCGAAGAATTATCCAGTTGTACTTTCATTCAGCACCCATTACCAGAATTTTGAGTATAACAGTAAACTCCAATCCCAGAAATTTTCCAGTAAAAGTATATCCCAATCCCAGAATTTTCAGGCCAAAAACTACCCCAAAAGTACCCAAAACTGGCGCACATCCCCGTCTTACCCCATAGTGAAGTACCCCCCCCCGGGGAAAGAAACCAGTAACTCAGAAGTTAACGATGTCACTGTTGAAAGCAAAGCTCGGAAAATGGTCAAATCTTCCTTCATATGAGCTTTCGTTAGTTAGGCCTTCTCAATTTCACCAGATCCAACTAACCAGATTTTGCAAATTCCTCGTTGTTTATAACTAAAGGAGTTTTAAGCCAGTCGCTGTAGCCAGAAAACCAAAATCTATAATAAAGTTTTCAAGGAAACTACTAAACCACCCTCAAAACGTTTAATCGAAAAGCAAAACCTTCTGTCGGTTCACAGACGTGGAGACCGTGGAGCCGCGAAATTTTGTGGACTCTGTTTGAAAGTAACGAAGCTGACAAAATTTTGCTTAAATTTCAAGAAAAGTTTGATGAGAAAATAGCAAAACTAAGAATTTTTCGCAAGTATAAGACTTTTTTCCCAAATTGTCCCGCCCGAAACATTGTGTTGTCAATGTAGCAATGAATAGACAGTAGAACCCTCATTAACGGACACGGTACAAACTAGACACCTCTGAACAACGGACAATTATTTTCATCCTAAAATGCAGCATGATAAAGGATGACACCTCCAAACAGCGGGCACCTTTCTGCGACGGACAATAACATTGGTCCCACAGGTTTCCATTATATGGAGGTTCCATTAGCTATACTTACTTATCAGCTCGCATTTTTTCTTCTTTCACCTGTTGAATACTTTCTTGTAACTGTGAAGCCATGACGCTTTTTTCTCTCACAACAGCGTTCAATTTTGCGACAACTTCATCGTAACTTCGCTGTGCTAATTGTATCTCGCTTTCTTTCGTTCGTAGTTTTTCCTCAAAGTTGTCCATTGTACAGTTAAATTGATCCCACAAATTTTGCTCTTGCGATAGTGATTTATGCAAGCTACAATAAGCAATGATAAATAAACTAAGTATGATGTAAGCATGGGAACTGATATGAGCACAACTCTTTGAGCATAGGCCGTTCCAACGGTTCCAACAGATGAGTTTATTACGCTAAAGATGGTGGCGAGGAACTTTCTACCACGATGCATTGCATTCTTTGATCGAATTCTTATAGAACCGTTAAAGATTCGTTATTCGAAGGCAATGCATCTTGGTCAAATGTTCCTCGCCGCCATCTTTAGCGAAATCGTCTGCAAGCAAAATTTGTGATGTATACATGTTAATAACATCGCCAAATCAGTTTTCTACTTGAACCTACTTGAACTAAAAAAGTAGCATCAAAATTAAATCACAATGAGGCTTCTAAACATACGATTTATATGATCTTCATCCCCAGGCGAGCAGGAGGGACGATCTGCCCCCAGGGCCTCGTGGTCTAGGGGGCCTCATAAAGTAACGTACTCTCTTGTCATCTGCCAGCCTCACTTACAAGGTGCCTCATTTCGCAGTTCTGTTCCTGGGCCTGGCCTCCAAATCACTTGGCGGCTCTGTTCATACCATGTTTGTACAAGATAGATATCACCTAAGTTGAAAGTGATTTAGTCATTTACTTGGTTGATTGAAATTCATTTTATCGATTACCAAAGTCAAGCCCCTGACCCTAATAACAGTCATAACCCTAACCATAACCGTCAGTAGCCCTAACTGTAAATGTAGCGCTCTTACATTTCACTTCAGTGATATCCTCTAAATCTTGTCCACTATGTTTTGAATAACTAACTTATCTATTCATTTCTTCATTTCTTGACTCATTTACTTTTATGTTCGATTTAGATTTGTTGTATTTGTGTAAATATGTAAAGCTTGTTTAAAATCAAATTAAATCAAGCTAACAGACAAAAAACCCATACGGATGTAACAATCATGGGATAGAATTAGGTAAAGCATCCCCCCAACAATCGTAACATTCGTGGATTTCCAGTTTGATCAGTTTTACAGGACAAAGAATGCCAGAAAAACATTATTTCAATTGAATGAACACCAATGAGATTCTTTTCAACTTCTCACCTGTAATAAACCCGTAGGTTCTCTAATTCTTCTTTCAGTTGTCGTGCTTTATTTTCAGCTTCTTCCTTCTCTCTGATGACCGACTTTAATTGTGCCTGATAAAAAGTGTAAAAAAAATGTAGAGATCATCCGGACTTAATTTGACTCAACGGCCAATACCTCCAGATATATAGCCTGGTAGTTTGATTGAAAAAGACAGCGCATAGATTGAAATCCAAAAGTTTTGGACGGTTAAAGTTTTAGAAAGAATTGTATTTGAAATGCTATTGTTCAAATTGCAATTAAATGTACCCGAAAACTTTTCAGGCTACATTATTGTTACTGTTATTGTGATTATTTACCAGTACATCTGTTTGAGGCATTCTGTTGCTCGTCAGTTCTTTGTCCTTGACGTTTTCCTACTTAAATAAGTACAAGAATACACTAGGATCTCACCTGACATGCTTTCAATCTCGTTCTTTCATTATTTCGTCGATTTTCTTCAGATGTGTCTCTTTCTTTTGTAATTTTTGCAATTTCGTCTTCCAATCGCCTCACCTGTACAAGATGTACCATTTTTTACAACAGAATTACATTTGGCTACGTTATCATATTTGTATTAACTGCATTGGGCGATTTTCATAGCAGCAAATTTTCTAAACGTCGCACAAATTTGGCTACGGAATAATTATTGAAAACTTCGTGTCCACATCAAAATAAACATCTGAAGAAAAGCGGAGTCTGGTGATGGACCGAACAGCAAGTACGACGATAAAAAACTCATGGTTATATCTTATAAGTATGGTATCAAATTGATATATTTCTATTCAAGCTACAGTCCAAGATTCAAGATATATTTCTCCTAGACATCCAGCCAGCGACGGTCCAGTCTTAACAGTCCAAGTAATTATATTTGAAACTTTTGATCAATACATTAATAATTGGAACGTTTCGGACCTTTCTATTATCCATTATATTTTAAGAAGGGGTGAATCACTCTAATATACGGCAACGATGAGAAATGACACAAAAGGTGAAGTGAAGGTGAAGTTGCGTTTTTCAGCGCCGAGCGCTTGGATCGCAGAAATAGAGCAGACCTAATCAGTCCACGACCACTTGTCATGACACTCAAGTGGCGGGGCCCTACCGGGATTCGAACCCACTCCGCCTGACTGTTCTGGCTGCAATGTCAGAGGATTACACCACGGCACCACAACACCTTCAAGGCAAGGCACGTATGGTCTTCAAGGCCCTTGATTAAACTTCTAAGTTAAAAAAACCTTTTCTCTTGCATCATCTCTCTCCTTTGTCAATTTTTGTTCATCGTCGATAAATTTTCTTTTATTTGTTGACCTCTGTGCTTTTGCTAATCGATCTGCAATGACGATCCCATGTCTTTCGATTAACTTTCCATTATCTGCCGTTTCAACTTTTCGAAGAAGATCATTGAAGCTCTGTGGAACGAACGATAAACGTTTCTTGTAGTTTAGTTTCAAATGAAAGGAATATCATCTCAGAATTGCGACCAAAGAGGAGAGGTGGAGTAAAGTCTCTCTTCCGTGAAATCATAACGAACTGACAAATAAGAATCAACGGATGATTTCAATTCACCTCACCATACAGGTGGTGTTTTTTATACGGAAAAATTAATATGGACAAAACAAAATACAAAGGATTCAATGCGAAGGTGGAATCTTACCTCTCAGCCCCGGGTCTGGCAAGTGAGGTGTTGTTTCCTCATATAAACAAGCCCTTAAAGATCCATGTGCCATATTTCACAAAATCACTTGCGAGAAAAGAAATACATCAAACAACATCTCTTTTAAAGTATGGCAATGATTAATGGGTAGTCACACACATATATAGATATATACCATTTCATCGTAATTAAGAACATCCATGTCTTCATCAATAACAGAACCCGATTCTACTCCTGAATCAAATCTGTGGAGGAAAATGAATCCAAGGATTATGATAATGGCAACATTTGATTTAAATAGATGAGTTGAATTATGTATGGATGTACATATGTATATGTATGTTAGCTAGATTACATTTCAAATGAAAAAAGAACAAACAAAAAGACAAGCCAAGCAAAGAAATTATTGTAGCAGCAGGTTGCTTACCAAATAGATCTTCACATGACAGCTCAAAAACCATTCTAGATGTAGCAATTTACTGATGCCAATGGTTAAAAGAAACCCCCTTGTAATAATGTTGCTATTTCATATAAAATGCAAAGAACTTACCCACGATCCCTCTCTAATCTTTTCAGTCTTTCAAGTGCCTCATTTCTGTCATCTGTAGCTAGCTTCAAACGAGCCATTACTGCTGCATCTCTTTCTTTCTGTGCAGAATAAATTTTATCCACCAAAGCTGTGAAAAAGCAAGTCAATCATATTTCTTTATCATCTTGCAGGCCATCTGTCTATTTTGACATTGCTGCTTACAATAAATTTCCATAATGGCCCGTTAATTGCTAAGTCTTCATCATTCACTATAATTATTGCTTCATCCTGTTTTGCCCCTATCACCCTCAGGCTCAAAATCTTTTTCAATCTTTCTGATCTTTGTCCAACCCTTGATTCCTTGACACATCTCTGAGCCCTCTTAAAGGGTTTGTGCAAGGCTAAAAGCCTGCATGAGCACAGAGCAGAAAAATCCAAAAATAACCCATTGAAATTGATGGCCAACACGTGCTGATAATAATCGATAGCTAAAGAAACAATACTGTGTTTGCGCATTTTCTTTGTTCTATTTATAGAGAAGCCTATTTACCATTGCACACTTCCTTTAATGTAATCCTTGCATGTATGTTCTTTTGGAATCTGAAGAGCTGCGCTCATTCCATTCAATCTTCCCCAGCCTTAGCTGCATATTACCATTTCAACAGAATCAGCAAGCTGTGATATTTCTCTTTCTTTCTTACTTTCTGTGGGTTTGTCGAAATATAGCATTCCTGCAATTTGCTTTGCTCTTTAATAACCTATTTTATCATGCATACAATAAGGAAAATGAGGCAGTGTCACCAAAACCTTTATTAACCCTATTTTGGTTGGGGGGCAACTTTGCCCCCCCCCCCCTAGTTGATTTTTTTAAATAACTCTGCCAGGAAGATATTTATAGCCACGAAACTTCTTCACTTTTTGCAACTACTTATTGTGCAACTTCTCAAAAAGTTTCATTGAAATATTTTAAAAAATGCGGGGGCGGGAGACAATTTTCTGGGACTGACCCTGGAAAAATCGCATATTCTCAAGGAGCATAAGTTGAATATTTTGCAAATTTCTTTTGTAGTGTAGTGTTATTTGATGCATTCTATCACAGTGACCATGTTTGGATGTACTGTAAAATGTGCTCCAAATTTAATTTAATCGCAATTTTCCTGATTTTGGCCAATTTTGCCGCTTTTATTGACCATGCAAAGGAAAATGCTGATGTGAGCAAAAATGATGGCCCAATCTTAGGTTAATTTTTGTATTTTTGTATTTACAGAAAGTACATGCCTGAGGCTATTAGCACACCAAATTTGGTTGCTTTACCTATTACCAGTCAAGAGCTAGGTAGGGGGGCTGCCTGGGGGGATACTCCCATTATGGCCTAACAGGGGGGTCCGGTCGGTTTGAGGGTCCTGCCAAATGGCTACCAAATGGCCCAATTTAGAGAAATAACGCTACCACTTGGGGGTATTTCTAGTTGTTACTACCCTTTAGGGGGTAATTCTAACCGACTGCTGAGCTGAGACCCAGACTTACTATAACAACGATGAAGATACTTTTAGTTCTTATGCTACCATTTGGGGGTTATTGTAAAAGAGACACTACCATTTGAGGGTAATTTTTAACTTTTTAGCTTTGGCCCTATTAAACCCTGACTGGACCCCCCTGTCAGACTTTAATGGGAGTACCCCCCAGGGGGCTGTTTTGCCCCCCAACCAAAATAGGAGTATCAAATAGCCCAACCACTATAGGGTTAATTGGTTCTTATTATATGAAATGAATGCCTGTTTGTCTGACTTTTTTCTAGTATTGAGACAGTGGGGGGGTTGGGAGCTGCGCAGTCATTTGTGATGCAATGCCAACAGTGTAATACGGCTAATTTTGGACACAAGGATTTCCCTTATAAGAAACTTTAGGTTTAGATTTAGGCCCTTGTTTGAAGAATTTGCTTAGGCCCGTTTGCGTCACTTTTCGTAATCTGCTGAAAGTCGTCTATTACGTATGCCTGTTTGTATCAAAAGGAATCCCCTGTTGCGTCAGCAAGGCATTAGAATTACCGCCTGCATTCCCCCGACCTTTGTTTCTTTTGTTTACGAGGATTAGAGATTTGCCCTACCTAAGCTGTTTTATTGCAAGGTCATGATTACCCTGTTACCCAATTTGGAAACATGGAACCTTCTCGCGTTATGGAAACCATATTTGGAAATATCTGGTCTCTCCCATGTAACATTACAGTCTGCGTTGAAATATTTTAGAAAACTCTTTTTGTATAAATAGTGCCTGTATGATTAGATTTAGAGAACAGCAATGGATTAGAAAGGCTAACGTCGGACGAATTGGTTTTGGGCGCAAGAGGCTTGAGAAAGCTCTTGTTGCCCACATTTTAGGTGTCACTGAGGTTGGCATGCTAAGGCTTTGGAGAAGCCCATAGAATCACGTTAGTTTTGGGATTTAGTGTCATATGAGAGTTTGTCTTAAGATCGATGTGCAGTGCCAAATTCATATGTGTATTTTCTGAAGACAATCTGGAGCTGCTTCTGGTTTATATTGCTTCTGGAAAGATTCACAGTTTACAACAGAACAGGACTGCAAGAATGAGGGGTTGCAAGACGTTTGCTTCATCGTCGAGCCTGAGGAAGAACTATTTCTCAAACAGAGTAATAAACGAATGGAACAATTTGCCAACAACCATAGTCAATGCGAAGTCAGTTATCGAATTCGAGAAATTATATGACAATTTTTGCGGCAACGAGAAGTACAACTATGAATGCGCTTAAAAACGAACACTAAAGGGTTTGATAGGCCAATGGCCTCCTTATCCCTCATCATATCATATTATTATTATTATAAGACAGGGGAGAAAGGCATCTTGTAAGGCCAACAGAATGAGAAAGGCCTATTACTGTACTGTTACAGTATTCCATCCCAAATGACATTTCAGTTTATGACCATTCCCAAAATGCTGCACTCACTAATTTTATTGCTAGTTTGCTAGAACAGTATAATAGTACAGTATAATACTTTTGGTTTTTATATTGGGTCACTTGATATTGAGAATCATATTTCTCAAGGAAGCTTGGAAAAGTTAAGATTCTTAAATTCATTTAGAATTCATATGTTAGAGAAATATGCCCAATGCAATGAATGTTGAGCTATATACAATAGGCTATATACAATAGGCTCATGTTTTCAATGTTTTCAAAATTTTACCCTTCAGCCGATCCCTGGCTTTCAGGCTTCAGATCCCGGAGTTATGTTTCAGATCCCTTTCAGCCGATCCCTGGCTTTCCGGCTTCAGATCCCGGAGTTATGTTACAATGAGGCTATACACTATGAAAAAAATATATATAAATTGACATAAATTGAACTGTAAAAGGCTTATAGCCTAAACAGAATTTTTGATATGATATGATATATACAGTATGGTGTATAGGAAAAGAAAGCATCTGAATTATACCTGCACCCCTGGCAGCAATTTTTGCTTCCATCTCAACCTGCATCTCTTCTTTTGATCTCTTTGCCATTTCCAGCTCTGATTCAGCTTGTGCAAGTTTCTCAGTGAGCTGCAATTATGAAAAAATAAATACACATTGTACAACACAGGCCTCAAGCCTCTCCTTACCAAGAAGTAGAAACCCTAAGTGACTCCTTGCTCAAAAACTTGTGCAGCCTAAGGGAATTTTTCCACTCAGCTTAAAGATTACTTACTGAAACAAAAAGGACCTTTCTTCATTTGTTGCAAAATCTTGAGAGGGCACACATCCCAGTTCCTTCATCCCTACTTATTTCAACAATGTCCACATATATATACTTACTGATCTGTTTAAAGTTCTGGCAGCTCTCAGTTCTTCCACTAAACCTGACATGTTCACATCTCCAGGTTCTAGACGACTATCAAGCAGCTGTGATGGTGATTTCACTGGTGAAATTGATTTGCTCAGCCGATCTCTGATTGATCCCATTCTAGACATCTTGTTTTTCTCTTTCAAGCAGCCAATTTGTGAATTCTAACAAAAACACACCAAAATTTACAACTTTTGCTGAGCTCTGCAAGAGCACTTGGTGAAATCCCAGACTGGAAAGTTTGCAGAATGTGTGGGGGATCTCTCTTACATCCAAATAATTTGTGTGCAGCTATATTTGCCAGGGTGCATTCCATGTAAAGCCTACGCCAAAGTTACACCAAAGGTATGACAATCTGCTGGCCCTGGTTGCCAACAAAAAATTTAGCTCTACGCCAAAGATCTTCGGGCCTAAGTGCATGAAATGCACCCTGGCATATTTGTGTCACTAAAACAGTTCCATTGTTTCCTTTTGTCATGTGATGGAAATCTCATGGCTGGATCCGCAGCTGAAAGTGCAGAGCAGAGAAAGAAATCAGCCACCTCATGCAAACTTTCCAGTCTGAGCAGAATCTGTATATGTCAGTTGTACACCATCTACATAACTGCTAATTTCTTTCATTTTCTATATCGTATGGCTTCTGTTTTTACACACAAATAATATGCAAATGAAAGAAAAGGCTACATTGCTAAATCCTTTTCAGTTCTTTCCTAGGTACATTTTATACCATTCCTGAAGCGAAGCCCAGTGGATGTAATTGGATTTTCTGATTCATTTACAAGACAAATCTTAGGTTATTAGGCTAGGCCTATCCGTTTTATCTTCATTCAGTTCACTTACTTGACTGTTTTGTTCCTTTGCTCGACTAATTGTTGCAGGCTACCTGATCTTGACTGCATATGACTGGCTTAAATTTGACACTAATGCTTTCTACTGCCTGAACCATGGGCTCAATTCCGAGCCAAAAGCCTCACTTTATTTGCATTCAATCCATACATGAATGGGCCTAATCTCAAAACAGTTAGCAACTAGAACACACACAAGGTTGTCAAATATTTACTACCGTTTCGATATATTTCTCCCGTCTTTTGGTGCAGTTTGGCTTCAATTAAATTTTCGGTCCTGCAGACATCTGTTTTGGGAATTAACTTGCTTCTCTCCGTATTAATCTACGCTGCGTCTCATTTTTACTTACACACTCCTCAAAGCTTGCCTTGTCCGCCATTCACCATTTTGAAATTGGTTGTAGCGGTAGATATTAATCAAGATAAGTCATCATTACGATTAACCAATCAGATTGAAGAATCAGTGCAAACAGATAACTTTGAATCTTAAGCGATTTATAGGTGATTAGTGATTCATAAATAACAACAAAGGACGAACTTGCAGCAGCGCCTTGAGTTCATATTTGCCATGGAAACATTACGGTAACAACTTTGCTTCCAAAAATTGTGAACTTTTTGAGGTCGTTGGATGAAAGCTAAAGGTCTTCAAATCCTTCGCTTGTGCTGTAAGGAAAACATGCATCCAACTATTTGAGATTTGGTTTCTCACATGTGGTTTCTTCCTGTGTGGACACCAAAGAACATCTGTCTCATTACTTGTTTTATCAATGGATTCCACCAAAAACAGGCTATGAATGTCATGTAGTTGGTTTCTTTAATCTTTCGCCATAGAAAATTTATTTTATGCATGAAACTAACAGGATCACGCGGTTAGCAAGGTTCAAAACACAGAAGACAACGATAATAATAACACACAAAGCTGCGAAAAGTCTCATTTAATTATTAACATATTTTGACAAAATACATATTAAAAATCCTCTTCTTTCAGCTGTTTGTTGTGATTTATTCCTGATCTGCCAAGCTTTTTAAAAAAAATTCCAACCAAATTTTGTAAAGTAGAATATTTGTCAGGGTAGACTTATCGGGTGCTATATCATCAAATGTTATAACAATACTGGATCATAAACCCAAGAAAACAAAACGTAGGTGTCTTTGGCTTTGCCTATTAGAAAGCAAGTATTCCAGACCACTCAGGCACAAAGGCATCTGCGAGACGCCAACCTTGCTCTGGGTGTGAACGTGAAGGTGAAGTTGCAGTTTTTAGCGCCAAGCGCTGGGGTCGAAGAAGTAGCTAAGCGCTAATCGAGTCCAAGACCCCTCGTCATGACGATCAAAGGGTGAGGCCCTATCGCATCTCGAACCCACTCCGCCTGACTGTTCTGGCTTCAAAGTCAGAGGATTACACCACTGCGCCACAACACCTTCAACAGTGCATGGAGTGATGCATGGTGTGATCAGTGCATGGTGTACAATGATGAACGCAACAAGAACGTTTCTATAAAATAACTACCCATACAAATATAATCGAATTCCCATCTGTCTACTCTTTTGCCATATCTGGTGACCTTATGCTGTGGCTACTGTCAGACAAAATACTATACAAGTTGTGTGATCCCTTTGGTCGGCATAGAGTTGTGCGAGTTGTATTTCATTTACTGTTGGATTGTAGGCTCCGTTGCGATACTCCAACATAAACGAGCAAGAATCGTTTATAAACCTTGGAGGAGGGGGAGGGGTTGTTAACAGCTACATGTATAAAGTTCGTATGGAGCAATGTCTGTCTATCAGCAATGTTTCCTAATTCCTCGCCTGGTAAAGGCTGTTTATCATGCATTGCTAGTGTGTATGATGTTTGACCCAAGTAGGTCTCGTCCATACATTCAATGTGTCTCATGGCTTTCCTCTGTTTCTTGTTCCCACCAGTCTCCTACTTTTATTGTGAATCCTATTCATTTCAAAGCGGTTCGAATGCTCTCTCCTCGACTAAACGTTCCTTTTCAATGCATTCTAGTATCCAGTCTTCAGAAACAATATGAGGCTTTCGGTGCATTTTTCTTATCATATCTCTTGCGATCTGTAACCTTGATGTGTTGCTGAAAACAAGGATGGAGAAGAGTGAGCGATAGTGTTCAGTCTGGTAGCTCTTGTACTACTGACTGAATTTAGCGGCAACAAAACAAACAAAGATAGCTTTATCCAAGATGCAGAACTACCTGTCATTAAGAGCTTATTACTTCCAAGTGTTAAGAAATATCGTAAAAATTAAGAGTTACCTTTTGTCAACAATGACATGTGTAGTTGAATCGTCTAGTCCTGAGCAGACTTTTCCACCATAAAATTGATACTCCAGCGAAGGAAGGTCTATTTTCATCGTTGCTTTGTCCTAGAAAAATCATGCAAATTGTTAACTCACTTCTAACCCAGATTTGATAGTAAAATAGATAAGTACTGGTGTCGGGGCCTCTCAGAATAGACGATTGCGCTAAAGATGGCGGCAAGGAATTTTTCACCAAGATGCATTGCATCCTTTAATTGAATTCCCACAGAATCGTTAAGGATTCGTAATTAGAAGGCAATGCATTATGGTAAAAATTTACGACACGCCATCTTTAGTGCAATCGTCCATTCAGATAAAGCTTAACAGAATCACAGTGTATAGTGGAACCTCCATCTGACAGACACCCGTGGGACCAATTTTTTGTCCAATGTAGAGAGGTGCCCGATGTGTGTATGTGCCGTCTTTTGTCACACTGTATCTTGGACCAAAAATATTTGTCTGTTGTCCGGAGGCTTCCGTTGTATAGAGGTGTCCGTTAATGGAGATTGCACTGTTTAGCAGCCTCGTGAGAAAAGAAAAAGATTGTCGAGATAAAACAATATTTAACCAAAGAAAATCTTTGTTTTGTTTAAATGCAGTACATAGGCCATTTTCAGGCCAACTCTGACCTGAAATCAATGGGAGTTGAAATGAGGAAATTGCCAAAATCAAAGGATAGCTTTGGGCAATCAAACAATAAAAATTGATACAGAAAATGTCAGATGGACGTGAATCTATTGACAAACATCAGACCCAATGAGCATCTGCTATCATCATACGCCAAAAACGATTAATTTCTACTGTGAAGCATCGTTGGGGCAGTGAAGAAATCTCATCACTTAACTTGCTTGCACAAGGTGGTTCACTCGAAAAAATCCATGTTCAAATCAGGTCTTCTCAACTGGTTGTTATTTTAGCTCCTACAATTTATCCAAATTTCAACAACATAATGTGAAGAACAATACAACTTACGCTGTGGGTATTTCCTATCGTTGACCACATATCCATGTATGCCCTAGGACGTAAAAGTCAAAGTTGCACCTTTATGCAAATGCAAAAGCCTGTGTTTCATTTGCCTAGTTATACGTCTTCTGCATATTTATGAAAGAATCCTATCCGATACTTCTTATGCAAATTACTCATGACACGAAGGGGTCAAATCCATCAGAAGCTAATAAAAAGAGCTACCTTTAACTCAATAACCCCAGCAGGGAAGCTACATAATTTTCAAGGCGTAGCTACCAATGAATTAGCCATACCTGCATTGCCGGAACAGACCAAGTTTGGAATCGTTTGGAAAATATCGAAATTCGATTTCAGCAATTTGATCATCATCGACTTCTACTTTATCCTGCAAGGACAAAATAAAAACAATCACAATGAATTTTGTAAACAATCACATATAAATTGCGGCCAAAACTTCCAAAGGACAAGTCCGGGGTCTACAAAATTATTGTCAAAAAGTAACCTTACCAACAGCCGAACACCAATCGTAAAGTCTTTTCGAGTTGTGACTGTCATTAATAATTAAAAGGATTTTTATCAGTTAGGCCAACTGTTGTCGTCATTTTGTATTTCGTACGAGTGCGCGATAACGAGGTGTGAGTGGCATATCAACACATTTGGCAGCCTCGTTCAAGTCGAAGTGAAGTGATATCATAAAACATGGCGTCATTTGGCACATTTTGCAGATTGACATATGTAATTTTGCAGAGAAAAGAGAGAAAAACTTGTAAAAAAGTACTACACATCATTCCCAAAAGTGAAATCTTTTAAACAATCAACAGTTATACCAGCCGCGAGCTGTCCTCTAGGAAATAGCAATTTTTGGAACGTGGCCAGTTTCACAAACTGCAAATCTAAAAGACCTGATTGGCTCAACATTTTGCTGAAATGGTGACTGTGCAGTTTGTTGAAAGGCCATGTCACAGATATTTCATCACTTGCAAAATGAAAGCGTTACCTTGAAGACAGCTCTGCGTGATTCTTAGAGAAACAAACCAAACATTTATATATCTTGCTACTGCTCGGACAACAGTGGGATTTTTGACAGTCACTTTTCGCAGGCTTGGCCAAAGCCACTAAACAAACTGCAGAAAAAATCTGCCTAAAACAATGATGTTGACAGATTTGTTTTGAAGCTTACTTCATCTTTGATATCGTTGAAAATCTGACGTAATCGTTCTTCGCTGACGTCAACTGTGAAACTATCACCATATTTATCATATTCAGTCCTGAACTTTTCTTTCGTTTTCTCTGATGTGAATATCATATCATGTGGTTTGTACTCAAGCACCTTTCCTTTATCCTGAAAGAGAAAGAGAGCGAGATAAGTTGCCAATTCCAAGTGAGAAAGAATGTTCTGACGTCCTTTAATCAGGAAAGAACAACAGTCTTATTTTGCCTCAAAATGTCTCTTACATGTATCGTAGCAAGGAATTCTTTGCATTTCTCTCATCAGCTAAGTCCCAAACTTACTGGGTTACTGCATTGACATTTTATAGAATTTGAAAAAAAACAACCGCAAAATTATTGACGATAAAGAATGACTTACCAGACATGTTACTAACCATGACACCGAAACAACGTCAAGCAAACCACGGCTGAAAATACAAAAAATAAACAGATCAGGCACTTTACCCCCGAAGTTAGAAATTTTAAAAACAAGAGCATCATAAATAGGCATCAGCTAAATCTTTTAATAATTTTTAAATTGTAAATTTGAAATTTTGTAAGATTTCATGTTAATTTAACAACTTTTGGAACAGAACTCTGGTGACAACAGTGCTTTTTGCGCTGACAGATAATCCTGTAGAAAAATTCGAGTAATTATAACATTATTATTGCCTGGCCTGTAGGAACCATTCTTGCAAGAGCTCGGAAACAATATTTGGATCCAATTTTGATGTAAAAAGTAATTGAGGTTGCACATACCTAATGACATTTTTGACACGCAGGTTGACTTTGTCAGCTATAACGCAATGTGTGTCAGTCCCTGGATTTTGGACAAATTTACCACCATGCTAGGACAGAAGATGAATAAGGGTTATACGAAAATTCGCACGAAGCAATTCATCAAATAAATCGTTAGAGAAAATATTCAAGTTAGTTATTAGCCATAAGGAAAGAAGAAAAAACCTTGATTGTACTTCATACTGGCCAAATGATCGTTTGCTATTTTACCACGTAGACAGACAGGATCGAGCCATGATTTTCTATGCTTTACAGAAGTCAAAACTTTCGCATCATCAATTTAGTAAGAATACAGTTCCCGTTTGAAAACAACTGCTCTCTGGCTATCAAGACTAGGACATCGGCAAGTTTACTATTTAATGTTAGGCCGCTTCAAATCTATTTTGAAATGTACATGAAATGAGATCAGTCACTCCGTTCTGAAACTATGAAGCATTTTTGCGAGAAAGATAATCTCCATCAAGAAACCTTCAAAGCATACCCATAGATTACGACTAATGGTCCCGATATTTCTTGTATAGATAAACAGCCTGGCAACAACTTCTACCAAGTTTATAGATACGTTATTACCCACATATCAAGCAAATTTTATGCCGAAGGTCCCCTCGTATTTCAGTTCAACCTATTTCGCACTTATCAGCAATCGTCCTTTGTAAACAATGACCAGAGGAAATAGAAACACTGTATTTCTGAAAGAACGCCTGTGATTGATACTGATGCTGACAATAACGAAGCATAACAACCCACCAAAATTACAATGTGAAAACCATGCACATAAAAAGCATCAAATGATTGTCTCCACACTTTCACACTTATTCTCACATGAGTCACATTCTTGATGGAATAGATCACGAAATAACGTCAATTACAATGAATTCAAACAATACGGACACAAGACAAGCTTGCTATGCTTCTCATGCTGGTGCAACGTGCAACTGCGTCATGTTGTGCTCTTGTGACGCCATCCACTTAGGTATCCTAAATCCTAAACCATAAAACTTACAGACGTTACAAAAGTTACGTGTTACCATCACGTAGAACTTCAAAAAATTAGCATTTCTTGTAAACCTTTATATCTAAGCAAGCATGTAGGTAGAATATTTGCAAAAGTATAGCATTAGCTGAGTAAAATGTCACAACCCAATTCTTTGGAAAAAATTGCAAGGAGGATACTTGAAGTAATATGCCACAATAGACCTTTAGCTATTCTACAAAAGATTCTGGATACAGCGACATTTTTATACAATTTAATACGCAAGATTCGAATGAGTAGCTTTCAAGCTCCTATCACTATTGAGTGCACGTTCGAGTGCACGTTCGAAAATTTTCTAAGATTCAGCAAATGTCATTCGACTCAAACGTTGCTGTAGAATAGCTAAGAGGTCTATTCCAATGAGTGGATTCTTGATGGCATTTTTGGAAGCGCAATGTTCTTATGTTTTACGAAAGAATGTAAGAGAGGAAGTTCCTAGAGCTTTGATAAATATTGGGACCACCGAAAATTTGAAACTGACTCTGGAGAGCCAATACGACCAACACAAGAAATGCTCAGTTTGTTAAGTTCTTCGAGATGGTAACCCGTAAACGTCTCTAGCCTTTATGGCTCAGGATATTTACGTGGATGTCGTTACAAATTCAAAATTAGCAGGAATTCTAAAAACGACGCTTTAATTTTGAAAATATTGAATAAACCTCTTCAAGTTTTCTTCAAGCCAATCATTCACAAGAAAGGTGCGATGACACTTTAAACAATTAAAGCTAATGTGCAATGGTTAATAGGCTCCTCTATAAATAGAACAAAGAAATTACTCCCACGCAGCATTGTTTCGTGGCGAGATAAAAATCTTATTGTGATACTTCCTTTGTTGACTCTGTGTGCAAGTTCGATTTGAATGAGATATTTTTAGAATTTCTGCTCTGTGCAAATGCAAGCTTTTAACCTTGCACAAACCCTTTAAAGTCATACTTCTGCACAGATTCGATGCCTATTCTAGATTATCAATTGATGTATGTCTTCATTCGGTACTTTTGTGACATGTCTGAATAAAAGATCGATACAGAAAGAGTGTCTACCTCGGCTATCTTTTTCTCTAGCTCGTGCTTGGTGAGATCTACAGAGCCACTCATCACACAAAATTCGTGGTCTTCAAATAAACTTGATAACTAGAATAACAACAAGTTTGACAAAATATTTCAAAATAAGAAACACATGAGTAATCTTAAGTAGTAGTTCCGTAGAAGCTTGAAGTTTTCCAGGCGGAATTTGTAATAATTCATTATCCCTTTATTCATTCATTACTTTATGTTTAGTAGGCTGGAAGATTTCTACAGTAGTTTTTTACAGCCTGCGAACAGACTTTCTGGCTATATTACAGCCTACAAACAGACTTTACTTTGTTACGGAAGAGGATGGGGAAAGAAACCATTCGGAAATTTTGGGTCGCCCATTGGAATCTCGTGCGCATTATTGTCATAAGCAGTGGCAAGTTCGATTTCGAGACCACTGCGTGGGACAATAATGTGCAGCAGATGCCAATGGGCGACTTAGGCCCAACGATTCCGAAAGGCACATGTGACGGAGCTCTGCAGTTCAAGGGCAGAAACTATGGCTGAGAAAGGCTGCAAATGTCAAGGAAGAGAATTTTATGGTATTTCAAGGTAGAAAAAGAATCTAATCAGAGCTAATTCAACACAATTGTGTCCTACCGCTCATGTTTACATCTTCAACGTATGCCGCGTCAATGAATGGGACCGCCTGTTCAACGTTCCTTCCGAAAGACGGGGAAATAAGCTCATTCTTGGGGACATTTGAAACTTTATTGCTCTTTTTACCAACGTTTTCTCATTTCCTTCCATTGCTGCCTCTAATTTTTCAACAACACTAGTCTGACAAGTTTTTCATAGAAGTTTCACCTCTTTGATTGTACTGACATCAGCTCCTTTCAGATGTTCTGCTACTCTCCTTGGTAGCTCAACTCGGGTGACTGCTCTCTTTTTCTTCCTTATTGGCTCACCGCTGTCATCTTCTGCAATCGCTTTGTTGGTCAAATAACCACCAGAGATCTATAAGCAAGCAGAAACTATTGAGACATACTGTAACGAAGTCACCACTCTTAAAAGTAAGGCCACTATCCTTTCTGGCAATATCTTTTCCAAAATCCCCGATCAAGTCCTAGAAAGGAGATGAAAAACAGGTGTCGCTGAAGCAGCCTCACAGATAATGTTAAAAATTTCCCTTGATACAGAGTTTGCAAGAATTCTTTCATTCTGAATAATTTTGAAGAATACACAAATAACCAAAAATTGTAGCTGAAACGAGAAATTCAAAGTGAAAATATTTTTGGATAACAGAAGTAATAGCCTTAAAAGTAGACACTTACATACTCTGACTTCCGCTGGAGAAAATTCTGGTCTTTGTAAATAA
Source organism: Aurelia sp. 4 Dawson et al 2005 (assembly GCA_964019985.1). Classification (NCBI taxonomy): domain Eukaryota; kingdom Metazoa; phylum Cnidaria; class Scyphozoa; order Semaeostomeae; family Ulmaridae; genus Aurelia; species Aurelia sp. 4 Dawson et al 2005. The sequence continues at coordinate 1,828,096 of OZ026501.1, read as the reverse complement.
TATGTCCCTTTCGTTAACAGTATTACAGAACTGTTAGCTGTTGGAGTCCTCGTGCACAAAGCTACAAACTGCGCTTCTTGCAGCCCTCTTGTATTTTCGATAGAAACCACAAAGTAGCCATTTTTCATCCTCTCGGCTGCCATAATTTTCAACATCAGATATACACTTATGTACTTACATCTCGAAGCTTTTGTAATTCATCTGTATCCATACAATCATACCAATCTTTATCATCACGAATTTTATCAACTCGTGGAAACCTTAAAGTACAACCACATTTGTATTTTTCACTAGCTGTAATTTCTGCAGCTTTGATCTGGATGATTTTCGACTTTGAGGGCTCAATCCATAAATCTGGCTTTTCCTGAAAAAAGGACCGACTGGATATGAATCACTGCTTGTTTATTCAAGTCAATGGCCATTATTCACGCTCAAAAAGAGAGAAGCATCCACAACATTTGTCAAAAATTATTGTCAATAACAAAGGCAAATAAAACAAATTGATTTGATGGGAAGTGCACTGGTGGAACTCAAAGGGTCTTTATTTTTGTCAATTTCTAACGAAATGCAGCCTGGATAATATCAGAAATACGTCTCCTTGCATAAAACGCTTTTAGGTGAGAAACTTTGCAGAAACAAATATCACAGAGCTTGCAGAACTCAACCAAGCAAGAAAATATCAATGGAAATTTAAATGTTATAGAGATTGTTGAATGAATATTTCCACTACAATTTGGACATCTGAAATTACGTAGATTTGAGGAAACCAACCTTAAATCCGGGGGCAAGGATAATGTTATCTGGTGGATTTTTAGTATCGTACTTTCTCCAGTATGGATGAAGTGTATTACATAAATCGTTTAACTCTTTCATCGTATATCCTGAACCAACCTAAATAGAAACAGAGAGAAGTTTAGAAAAATTAAAGAGAAGAAACAGAAAGCTACTCCAAGATTTATCCTATGAATACCTATACTTCTATAACATTTTAAAACAATGGAATTCGTCGATTGTGAGGCAAAATTTATGCGATTTGTTTCTAAGTCTGCAGAAATCTCATCTCTTTTTAAATTCATCACAACCCTGAAATGTAAGGCAGAATCTAGCACAATATCCGTTATTTTTCAATCGTTCGTAGTTAGTTGTGTGTTGATCAACGTTGCTTGTCTTTACATATTATTTTTTCTATCCATCTAAAATGCTACAATACACGGTTACAAACTACTGTACTTGGTACTTTCTAATTACTATACGACCATACCACACTACAGGGACGATACCACAAGGAGCAACAGACAATGACTACCCTGTGGTCTTAACATAGAGATTATCCAACCTAATTTAAGAACGAAATATACGGTTACAGATAGATACGCATAAACAATCACTACAAACTACAGGTAGATACTAACGCCTGCTTCATGTTACATGCCAGGCCTTTCAGGTGTACTTTGCTCAATATGTAGGATTAAGGTGCCTTCAGCAAAATATGTATACTTAAACATCTGTATCAAATATCCTACACAGATATTGAAATTCACCCAATATATGCCTTGCATCTTGCTTGTCTTTGAATATAGACCATGGGGTAGTCATTGTCTTTCGCTCCTTAAAGCGTCGTCCTTGTACTGTTGAACATAAGGCTCAAATCTTTCCAATCTTTAAAAAGGTGGGTGTAAAATTGCATCTCATTTTTCTTTGAATTAAAGTGCTTAGAAGGAACTTTGGGTAATTTGCTGTATATCTACCGTGGCAATTTTTTGATATATTGATTATTTTCAAAATGGCGGCATTTTGACTTATTTTGCAAAAATTCATCGAAAATTTTGAAGCAATTAAAATCATCGCAAATCTTAAATCAATCGAGAGAAATTGATACAATCTTCAAGAAAACCATAATTTATGAAGGTCTACAACATGGTTGCAAGCAGGAATCTACAGCTCCTCTGGTTAAGGATTTAGAAATTATATGACGTCAAAGCCTCGAAATCAATATATGCCGCCATTTTGAAAGTAATCAAGGTATCCAAAAATTGCCACGGCAAAATTACAACAAATTGTTCAAAGTTCCTTTAAAGCACTTTAATTCAAAGAAAAATGTAATGGAATTTGACACCCATCGTTTTAAAGATTTGAGCTACTGTTGTACACATACACTGTAAAATTTTCATATGAATAAAAAGATCTATCTCGTTTGTGATGACTTCCGAAAGGAATTTTCGATCTGCCTGGGTAAACTACATCCATGTTTCGCCAGTTTGTAGCGTCGATGGAAATAGCGAAAAATAGTACGGATGTAGCCTAGAAATTTAGATATCAAGCTCATTAGTCAAATCACTCATTATTGTAGACTTCTCTATCATGTGTTACAGATTTTCTTCATTCAAATTTTTAGGTCCAACTGGGAAGGAGACTGTATGATTCATTCATATAATTCAAAAACAGTGAAACTGCTTACAGATTGAAATAGCATCGAAAATCGAGAAACTTACTTTACAGAAAGAATGAAATACTGATGGATGGTCATTTGTTCGCTTTGGTGGAACTGCAACTGCACAAAGAAAATGTGATATCTGTCCACCACGACGCTAGAAAATAAAAATGGTATTTGAAAAAGGATTAAAATAGATTAAAATAGCTTGAAAGTTGCACAGTACGTACTAAGTCAGAAAAATGTATTAACTGTTTGAGAGAATGTACAGGCTTATGAAAGAATGTACAGACAACCATTTAGTGAAATTTTAACTCCATCATCTAACAGAGGCTTCGACTTCATTTGGAAGATTTTCCCCGTAATTTCAGGATGATTTCTATTTCTGAAATGAGTAATAATGAACCGATCTGTACATCACGTATGAAGTTTGAGTGAAACATTCAGTTGCCTGATGATCGCTGTATAGCGTGAAACTCCGGATGACAACAAAACATGTAGCCTTTTTTATTGTCTTACTCTCGTTATAATTTGCTCTCTGCCTGCATGGCATGTAAGACATCTGCAACATTTTGTATTTCTGAAATCAAAATTATCCAAAGGTCTTATTTCTTGATATTCCCAAAGTAACTAAAAATTGCTTAATCAGATCCAAGAAGATTTGGACTTTGATGAACTGCATTTTGGGGAAGCATGACAGCATTTCAAGAGTTCCCGTGTTAATAGGAAGCAATGCACGAGCTGGGTAAAACATCATTTCCCATTTAAATTGAGCCATTCATTCATAGTTTTAGTAAAAGCTAATAGAAGCTAGTTTTCAGGAATTCTTTAGTACAATTAAGATAATACATTTCAAATTATGAATAAATTCTCAAAATTAAGTTAAATCATCAATTAACCAACAGATTTGTAACTTTTTCGAATTGGAATTATAGTTTTTGTATTACGATGCTTCAGAGAGTTCTGCTGATCTAGCAATTGAGAAGAGAAAATGTATTCATTGAACAAACATGCATATGAAAACTTGCAGTCACAGAAACTTGAAGAGTACTTGCACAAAGACAAGAGTAATCATTATCGAAATAACACCAGATTGTTTAGGAAACTTACTCCAACGCCGAAGTAACCACCAACGATCAACAGGTCAAGCTATGAAACAAAGATACAATTTAGAAAAGAACCAACAGAAAAACGTTGATGTGAGACAAAGTTCTTTTCTTTTCTTGCATCAAATGTAATTAGGATTAATGTCCTTCAAAATTTTATTATCTTCGATATTTTCTTTTGTCAGTTTTACCAAAAATGTATCTATCATATGAAGTTTACTACGAAACAATATCCTTTCGTTTGTTTAAAAATTCAGAAGCTTCTTTCAGTTTTCCCAAAGGTATTTGCCTTATTTTTCATGTAATCCCTTCAGAAGAAGGCAGTCTATGAAATTTACCACAAAAAAAATCATAGGGTTAGTCTGAAATTCATAAGTAAGTCAGTTATTTGGTATAGAATAACAAAACTAACAACAAAAGTAAGCTATTGACACCAACTATATTCGCGATCCAGGTAGCAATTTATTCCATAAGAATATGTTTTAAAAAGTTGATAAAAAGGACAAAATTTACCTGGTCACTTAAACTGTCTAGATAATCAGGTTTGATCTTCAACCATCCACTACCTGAAAAAAAAACACAAAAAGTGAGGCCAATTACCGACAACATAAATTTTTCATTATAAGATTCTGAAAAACAGTTCAAAGAATATTTCATTGCCTGTAGTTTTGTAAAGAAAATACCTGCATTTTCAGACCTTTTTGCCATTCTACAAAAAAATCTGGACGAGCGATATTTTTATACATTCTTATACGTAAGGTTCACTTGAGTGGCGTTAGGGCTTCTTTCCCCTTTGTGCAAATTCGAAAATTCTACGAAATGTCTCAAAATATTGTTCGATCTAAGGGGGTCACGTGAGTTCCATGAAACGGGGTTGTGTCATCCAAATCGTGACAGTACCACCCATAAATCCAGAGAAATTTCTAAAAGTATACCCTACCCATAAATCAGGACAATTTTCTAAAAACTATATGCATAAATCTGGAAATTCCGAAAAAGCACATCAATAAATGACGTTTTGCAACAAACCATACCCTTAAAATATAAAACATTGTTGGAATCTAAATGGCATAATCCCGTACCATGGAGAACTCAAGTTGCGTCCGACTCAGACTTTTTTAAAAATAGCTAAAAGGCCTATAGAAACATAGAGAAATCTTAGTTTACGGATGGTTTGCAAAAGATTTTGAAATGTAGGATCGGATGATTTTGCTTTACCTTTTCGCTTGCTAGGCTTGTAAAGTGATCCAGGATGTTTGACGACAATTCCTTCTTCCCTTTTATCGATAGCATCATTCAAAGCGGCTATCACTTGCTCCCTAGGAGTAAAAACAGTATCTTGAAAAAAAGAGCTGTACACGTTTTTAATAAAAAACTGGTTTATAAGAAACAAGTACTAAGACGGCCAAAATTTTAAGAAACTCTAGTACTATGTCTGAGAAGTACCAAGAGATTTTCAAAAGTTAGCCTATTTATGTAGCTGTCAATTCCAGTAAACGAAAAAAGCATAGAATATCTTACTTTGATCCAGCATCCACTCTTTCAACAAATTGTAATCTTCCTGGTATTGGCTTTATCACACTGAAAAATGAATGAGTTGAGGAGTATAATAAGTTTAAAAAATTATCAACTATCGACTAGAGTGTAAAGGGCTATACCGATACTGGTTAATTTTGAATGATAAACATTTGAAAGAGTATAAAACTTGAATGCAAGGATTTTATCACAGAACGAAATCTCCGCAAACTGACAACCACAATTTTCAGGCACAGGCACCCATTGTTTTGAAACTGACTTAATTTTTACAAATGTAACTTGATATCAACATACGGTCATCAACAAATAACTAAAATTCAAAAGCTTCCTGAGCGTCATAATCAAAAAGCTTTCTAAATAACAAGTTTCATACCTTTCAAACCTCTCAATTCTTTCTTTCAAGGTCATGCTTGCCAATTTCTCTTCGTTTATCATAAGAATGTCAAACACAACGAAGCATGGGTGAACACCTAAATTGCAGAGAGAAGAAATGATTCAGACATGCAGTTTGTCGAGTTTCGTAATTGCTTGTACTGGGGTAATTACTAAACTAGAATTGATTATCGCAGAGAGTGAAATAATCTCAATGCAAGCTTCACATCTTTGATCTACACCGTGCATCAAAGATTTTAACAACAGAGTGAAATATCCTGGGAAAAGCTCCTACTTTTGAAGGCTGCCAAACGAGTTAAAGACATCAGAGCGCAGAAGTATTAAAGTGAATTCTAACTCAACTGACTAGTTTTGCCAGGATGATACCAAGGAGTACCAAATACGTACCATCTAAAGTGTCAGCCTTAATATCAACATTGCCTCCTTTTGATCTGGAAAGGGAAAATATAGAGCAACATAATAATTTGCTAGAAGAAAATAAATATCATTATTAAACAACTTTGTTCCGTGATTGTCATAACCGATAGAACAGTTAACATCTCTGACAAAAATAAAGGTCTGCTAAAAATAATAATAAAACTGCAAAATAAGAAACTATGGCCCAAAAAACTCTTGGAAGAGCAAAGAAAGTACAATAAAATGATCTGATTTGTAACAAGCCTGAAACTAAACTTCACTTTATTTACTGTAACTGACGTTCCGAACTATGATGAGCAGCACATGAAAAAGTTTGTAAGTCAAATCGTGGTCTGTAAGTCAAAAATGTTGATCTCCAAGGCTATCCCCGATGTTTTCATAGCCTGATAAGCAGTCTCATTATTTGAAAGAATAATTGGCCGCTTATCAGCCCAGTGCTATCATAACCTCTTCTAGTATATAAAAAGCAAACATTGGTGACAACTTGAAGTTGTTAGGAATAAAGAAATGGCACTTACACAAAGGTTTCAGAATTCGGATCATAGGCGATCATCTCTCCATCCAGTATACAAGATTTAATATTCCTTGTTGAGAAGATAGAGACACGAAATCATAGGTTGAATGATGAAAATAAAGGCTAAAGCGATTTGTAAATTTGAGTTCCAAGACAAAAGTGTTCAACCAATATTCAGCAATGGCCTTCAAGTTTCTGACGGTTCTCTACCCGTTTGTAGCAGACTAAAATCAACACCACCTTCTAGGTAGGAAACTATCCTCAACAGCCAAGTAAGTGAACCACTTACGTTGGAAATGCAGAGTGAATATGAGGCGTCATCGTTCCCCTGAAGATAGTCGTTCCAAATGATTCACTGTAGTCATGACATCTAGCGAGAAAAACATGAACATATAACGGAACAGAGACAAGGTTTTTTGTCGTCATACTCGCCCTAAGATTTCTCATCAAGCTGCGTTTTCCAAACGATGTTCCAATTTAGACAAGGTAAACATGGCAAAAATTTCCCATCATTCCGTTCAAAATTGCCATTCATAATAACAATAATGATAATAGACTTTGGGAAACGCAGCAAGAAGATGAATTTTATGACAAGTGTGATGATGAAATGTTTCATTTTGTATATTAATCGTTCTTTTCAAGATGACAAGATGAGAAACAACCACATTGATTTCGATAAGTCCATTAATTAAAAGGCAAACAAATCCATCTTAGTGACAAAGCCATCTTAGTGACAAATCCATGTTAGTGACAATCCAATAAGTTAGAAAATAGTAATGCGACATCTCCAATTAATCAGTACGTTTCGGCACTAACTTGTGCCATCCTTGTGCTGATCTTATAGCACTGATTATAGCAATTACAGCAATAATAATAACAATATTCATAAATCTTAGGCAAGAACGACTACAAAAACATTATGTTGGTTTGCTCTTATTTCAATTATAGTTAAATTACGTGGACAAATCCATGTGATGATAAATTAGTAACAAGTCCATGTGATAATGAATAAGAATGTTGGCAAGTCCATCTTATAATTCATAATAAACAAGTGACATAAATCTAGTGGATAAGCCATATTAGATTAGTATACGTTTCGAACCTTCCCAGGTCCATCCTCAGTAAGTTAACTGGGTGGAATTACGATTAAAAACTAAATAATATACACGCTGGTGAGAATCGGGAATAGTCCCAAAGAGGGCAAAATTGTCATACAAAAGATGTTCCCATATCTCTAGCTTTTGCTAACAGCGAAAATTGTAATCTCTGCTTGAAATAGCAAAAAATTATACAAGGAGCTCAAGGAATTAACTACAATTTACCCTCTTGAAAAATATCGATATTCGTCTCCTTTTTTATGAAGTTGTATTCTTTCACCATCTACTTTTGTTTCAATATAAAATTGTTTATGGTCCATCAACTTCTCAACCTAAAATAGAAGAAATGTGAGGAATTCATATATATATTTATGTTTACCTCAAAAATGAAATCTTATCACAATCATACTTCAAAGAAACCGTTTACCGCTGCTCTTTTTAAATTTTACTACAAAGAATAATCTATCTATTTTTGAAATCATAGAGAAATCTTTTCCACATTTTTTCCCAAGAAGTAGACAGAACAGACGAAACATTAAATGAAAGTATTGCCACATACCCTCATTTTAAAAAATTTTATCCAAGATAGGTTCCTTTTCAGGTATTTGGGAGCTGGCTTTATCTCACAACTGCTGCACAGTATGAAATGATGAAAGGGCACCAACTTAGACTGAAAGGAAACATTTTGATACATACCTCACCGAATGAAGCTCTTTGTCCAAGCATTGGTCGAAAGGGTGAAAACAACGTGATTTCTGCTTCACTTAAACTAGACTTTGGGTCTCGTAAATCCAAACATACCTTGAAAAGAAATGCATTATTAGTTGCTTATTGTCTTCCTGGAATGCTATACTGATAATGACCTAAATTGTCAGAGCTGGTGTGGCACTCAACCCGTTGTGAAATATCAAAATTGCACGAGAGTCTGTAGACAAGTTTGATCAAGCTACACAATAAAATAGCAAAGCATGAAAATGCAACATAAGATTAACGGTTTTCAGAGCAAAATTCTTTATGATCATTATGGGTTGTTTTCAGGACAAATGAAATTTCAGACAGTTAACAGATGGGACCGTTAGATCTCGACATGATTTCTTGTTGGAAACATCTATAGTGCGGAATATCCTTGTGTTTAAGGTACTCCATGAGCAAGCACAAACAATGATACAAAATAAATCACCTTTGATAAACTAGAACAAACGTTATACAGCTCCAAAGCATCTGGATGGAAGATTGAAAAAATGGAGTTCTCGCTCAGACCAATTTTGAGATCCTGGAAAGAGAAGCAAGAACCAGATTGTATTTGTTCGAATGAAACAGTGTAAATGGAAAATACGCTAAACAAGATTTAAAACTAAATGATAATATTGTTAAGTGAGTGCAGCTCTAAGATTGAAAAGTTTGCCTTATACCCAATCTACCGGGAGACCAAAAACTTTACCCATTGTCCTATGGTATAAAGAGAGGCAAGAATCAGATCTTATTCATTTGAAGCATTAACAGAAATTCTGCAAAACATCTTTCAAAATACAGTGGCCTGCAGGTACATTGCATTCCCGGTTACAGTATCGAATTTCAAGACAGCACATCAACCATCTAACAGAGTCATTTTTCAGTTTTAACTACTTTTTTAACTGAACTGAGTCATTGTAGAGAAACTGTGATCTTTAACCAAAGCATCAATAGGGCTTACCTTCAGTATCATTCGAATCAACCATTTCTGGAATGCAGAAAGACAAGATAAAATGCTGAGCATCTGTACCAGTATTCATCAGTAAAACAATTTCAGTAAGTACAGGTTATTCAGACAGCATTATCTAAAAGGCAAGATTATTGCAAGATCTCTGCTAATATGAAATTAAAACTGTAACACTTTAAAAATCAGAAAAAGCCTCCTCCTCCGCATAGGTTTCTATTTAGTTAAAGGGAGCTTCAGCAAAGAAGAGTAAGTACAAAAAGTGCTTGATACACCAAAAGAACTAGAGGTGCAAGCCTTGATGTTCCTGCAAAAAATTAATCTTGTGCATCTTACACCATTTCTATCTTATTAGATGGATCTCCTATATTTGATACTGTGGGACTATGGAGTAAGAAAATACTTAAAAGTAACATCATCAATTGTGTGAGGGTGTGCCTGGGTAGGAACTTTTATCCTTGCAAACAACAAAGACCTTGACTTGTCTTAAACGGCTTTCAAAATTCCTTCTTTCAGCAGTAAATCTCAAAGTGACATGTCAGAAAAAATTCATTGCCTAGGATCTTGACACACCTGCTCAAGGGCACTGGTATTCCTGATAAGTTTATGAATTTCTTTCTTCATAATATCACGTTTCTTTTCAACATTAGCCTGTGCCATCGCATCCAAGCAGTTATTTACATCTGCCATAGTAAGGCTAAAAAAGAGCAGAAAAAACCTTCTCAAGAAAACAGAAGCATGCAATCTTGAAACTGAAATAGGATAGGTTGTAAATAAAGATGGCGAAACCACCTCATGATAGAAGATTGGAACATTTATCTAACTAAAATTTTTCAGTAACTTGATCATTGTCTCATGCTGTAGCTGCATACTGTATCTCTGGGTAACTGAAAATGGTAGATTTCTCAGAGAAAAAAGGCTAAAACTTACCAAAAGCAAGCACCTTCTAAAAAAGGTAGAGATTGCAAGAATACACATTCTGAAAATGGTAAAGATCAGAGAGGTTATAGACAGAAACACTAAAAGAATTCCTATTTTGGAAGCAATTTGAAATTTAATGAGTTTGAATGTAATGCTCAGCTAAAGGAATTGAAGCTAAAATGAATCAGACATACAGTATTGTAAATTTAGTATACAAATCCCAAGAGGAAAGAAATTTAACCATATTTCATTCTCGTTCTGAATGATTTGGAAACTTTTTCATTCCTGTAGAAAGGCTCTTTGTCATCATCCCCTTGTCTCCCTGCCTCAAGTGCAGGAAACTTCAGATGCTTGGAGAGAAAAAGTTTTGTAAATTTCAAACATGGGACTTACCTTCCTTTGTCTGGACAACGATCCTTGAGCACAAGGTAGGCAACAGCACCAAAGTCTCCAGCATCCTGAGACAATGAATAATCAAAATAGGATACTGCACAATTCATCATAAATAGGCAAGCAAGCCTAAGAAAAGTTTCGTAGTTTCCTACTTCAATGAATGAAAATACTGTAGTCAATATACAAAGTGTAAGATTGCTGATAAAGAAGGAGCTACTGTGGAAGAAATTTTTGTTATTAAAATCAATAGTCTTTGTTATCAATGATTACTTTAGCAAAGCAAAGTTGACCTTTTGATTGTTTTCATCATCTTCTCCTACTTTCAATCAATTTCATTTTGGTATAAGAAAATTTGGTGCAAATTTTATTGAGCTAGCTATAAATATTGTATTCATAATGTGAAACTTACATGTTTGGCAGAGGATGGTGCTCTATAATTCAATAGCTTCTTTGCATCTTGACTCTCTTTGGCAATATTCAGGACATCAATGTAATATTTAGCAAGCACAACCTTGAAATAAAACGATAATAATATACTATCTTTTCTCAGCATCTTGATCTAACTATTTCACTTTCAAAGATTTCCTGCAATGAATATTGCATCGCTTTGAAGACTTGTGCATCAGCATGGTCTGGAAATCCTTATGAAATGCACCAATGATTTTTCAATTGTTACCAGTATTTTGTGTAAGCATGTTACCTCTTTCATGCCATAAGACGGTCTTTCCTTGTCAAGGGATGGTAGAAATAACCTCATAGCAGCGAAGAATGTGTCTTCCTACAACAGAGAGAGGACCAAAATGAGAGTAACAGTTAAGAATTCCACCATTGCTGCATGTACAGTGCACTTTTTAATGAGAAACTGCTTATAAGAAACCCCACTCTCAGATCACCAAAAAAAGCAGGAAAATCTACTACTGGGAAAAAATATATAATTTAGAAACAATAAATTCATTTTGACAAAACCAATAGTTAGCAAATTTTCCTTTATTTTCACTTTGTTTCCTGTATCATTGTACTTGTAAGGTACTTTAGTAACGTCAAAACAAAGGATACCGTAGGCTTAAAAAACCTCTGCTTTGAAATGTTCATGAGGGAACAGGCAGTGAGCACGAAGACTTTTATGGAAACTTTAAGGAACTCACAAAAAACTCAGAGTACTCAAAACCTGCCAGACTGCTAATTATGTCGTGCACGTGAAAGATCTTCAGCATCCAGTTCCAGGAAGAACAACAATGCACAACCAAAGGTCCAACTGTGCAGCACATCATCAGCAACATATAGGTAACTCTGTGTTTTCTTATGCCTTTCTTGCCATAAATCACATTTGCAAAATAGCATACATGTTTCCAAAATAGGCTCATTATCAATCTCCTGAATTCTGGTTGCGTCTTAGGCATCTACTAGTAATGAAGCCCCAATGCGTAAGGTATGCACAACACAAACGAGCTTTCTTGCAACCCCCTGCAACTGGCCTAAATAGAGGCCTAATTTCCTTCTTCCTCCATCATACCTTGGTATCAGTCGTGCCATGCATGCGATCATGTGTTTGCCTCCAATGCTCCAGAAACTTCTCAAATATCTTCTTTTTCTTGTCCTTTCCTTGGGTGTCACTTATCTTTTGCATCACCATGCATAAATCATAAAATGGGACGTGGGCGGCAACAACATGACTGCTCTTCGAGTCCGCCATTTTTGAATCTGAAAAAATAATGCATTCAACAACATAAAGTTGCTTATGTCAGCAGAATCGATCCATCGGGTACCTTCGCGCCTTCACAGTGCCTTCGCTACAAGCGTTCCACAAGTGCGTAAGAGAAAAGGGAAGATAAGATCTGGGGACTGCCCTATGAAAAGTCGGTTGTTTACTAAGATTTTTGCCTGTATTTTGAATAGAAAAGGCTGGTTTTGCAAATTTTTCCTGTTGAAATAATTCTTGGAAGACTCCTCCCCACCCTTCATCACTCATGCCACAAGAGTGAGAAAGAAGAATGGCGAAGCACACTTACATTGCTTCATTTGCAAGCCAACCTTTTTCCATGATCGTATTTGACTTTCCCTGAGTTTTTCTTCCGTCGTTGTCGTTTCACTGAAATTTTTCAAGCCATGCCTACTGTTTGTCAATAATGTGCTCAACAAACAACAAAGAATTTGTAAGCAAATAGCAACAATACCTGACTTCCTTGCCTTTGAGAATTAATCCAAGCAATAAACAATGCTATAATGTCAACAAAACTTTCTCATCTCCAAGGTCCCAAACAAACAAAGAAATGCAATGGCGCAGGTACGTCGAGGGAAAAGAAATTCAGAGGAAGAGAGTTTCTCATTCTTTAAAAGGTAAGTAAGGGTAATTACTTGGGACATCTGTTTTGACAAATTTTCCGTGATCAATACCTTGGAAAGCCGATTGGCTGGACTGGCACCGCCAAGAAGCATATATCTATCACATGTGGGAAGCTTGGCAGTAGGGTCAGCAGAACTGGGGAAGATAGCGTCAATTCATTATGCTTCGGAATTTTCTACTTGGTTTTCTCATGCCTACTGCTGTACTGCTCTTTTCCCCACTTGCGCTCGTTGCTGAGCCATCCAATAAGTAGAAAAATTGACATTGACTGACTTTGATAGTTTGCGCTTTATGCGAAGTTTCATGTCGATATGACCATGCTGAAACTGCTGTATCTGAAGGAATACTGTGAACAACAAGTTCCGCAAAATTTATCCATATTGTTTGCCCTACCCATTTTATCTCAAACTTGACCAGTTCACACCCCCCAAGTACATAATATAGACGCTGCGTTCTATATTATGTACTTGGGGGGAGTGAACTGGTTAAGTTTGAGATAAAATGGGTAGGGCAAACAATATAGATAAATTGTGCGGAACTTGCCGCAGTACAAAATGCTGCTTCAGACAGTAGCCCCTAGACTTAGTACGATGAGTCCCTTGCATCCCTGCGGTAAATCTGGCTCAACAGAGACTCACAATAAAAAAGTGAAAAACCTGACCCTAATTTCTGCAATCATCAATGGGATTATGATGGAATCACCGCTTCGAATCGCGTTCCCGTGGGAGCGTTTTCAATCCTTCAATCGAATCGAAAATTCTACCACATTGACACCGTAACGATAGTAATTCACAAATCTCGCAATACGATCGGTACTCAAGGAATCGTAGAGTTTGTGCATAAATAGGGCCAGGTTTTTCAGAGTTATATTGTGAGTCTCTGTTGACTCTCATGGCCTTGTCTAGTTAGACTCATTTATCGTTCCATGATGAGACTTTACACTGTGCAGGAGAGCCAATGCAGAGATTTGCGTAGGCTCTCCTTCGCAGAAAAGAGTAAATTCTTACATGCAATCAAACATCTCCTCACTTTCATTTCAAAGACAGCCGAAGACTTCACCAGATGTAGAAGCAACATTAAAAAGAATCAAGCAACATAGCGGAGTTTTAGGTGTAATTGTCGTCAACAATGAAGGAATTGCAATTCGAACTACTCTGGATAACCCCACAACACAGTTATACCTTCACCATAGTAGACATTTGATACACTTGTCAAGACACACAGTTCGAGACATCGATCCAACAGATGACATGAAATTTTTGAGAGTACGAAGTAAAAAGAATGAGTTAGTAATTGCACCAGAAGATGGTTACACCCTTATTGTTATTCAAGCAGCTACGTTTCCAGCTACCAAGGTGCCGTCTGGTAACTAGCCAAGATACAGTACGCTTCTTGTAGTTGAACTGCAAACTTGTCAGCTTGTTTTGGTTTTGTGGAAACCCCTTTGCAAGCCCTCATTGATTACTATCGTTGCCTCGTGTTGCCACTTGCGACATTTTACCAGACATCCAAAAAAGATCTTTACCATAAGAGCTTTCTATCCCAGGAGAGGGGGTACTTCACCATCTGATCGTACTGGGATGTGCGCCGTATGATTGGTTGGTTTTTGGCACGAAAATTCTGGGGATGTGATGTACTTTTTGAAGAATAATTCTGGGATTATGGGCTAATATTTGCTAGAAACTCTGGAAATGCTCCAGTTTGGGATAATAGACGATTTTCCTATCAGTTTTTGTGGTGCGAAAACTGGATAGAGACGACATCCATATTCTAGGACTGTGTCTCCAAATCCTGCAAAAATTTTGGGATTGAGTCACAACAGAAATTCTTGGAGCGCACACCCCTGTATGACCCAATAATGAAATGCCACCCTGGGTTCTCTATCAAGCCCCCGTCCCTGAAAAGCCCTTCCCTTCATAGCTAAGATTTTGAATAAGCCCTCCTCTTTTTCAAGCCCCACTCCTTACCAACGATTTTCCATGTACTTTACCGAACTAGTTTGCATGTTACTTTTGATATTGTTTTGGATAAAGAATGTATCGACTTGATGTATTTGTTTGTAAAGTTGTATGCTGATTCTGCAAAATAGGAGTAAAGAACTATAAAGTTGTCATTTATCTTCGTCATCTGACTTTGCGAATAAACTCTAAGCCCCCCTCCCTATAGTGTATGGTCCTAACAATTGATGTGTCGCTTGTGCACCTGGCTTAGACTTGTGCCTTTTCATCATTATTCCCCTGCGTTGTTTGATTTGCTGATATCAGCAAATCACGCGAAAATTGATATATCGCGAACTCGATTTAGATTGAGCATCAAAATGCAAAACATTTGAAAAAAAGATCAGTGACGAAACTCAGACCATAGGCAATAATGCACCATATTTTTAGCTTAGAAATTAAACGTCATTACCTCGATGTTACTGCTTTTCTTGGTTGTTTTCTCTTCGGCCCAAGCCTAACTTGTGCTAGAAATCAAATTCAAATAGCTCCCGCGCGTCTTAACTGTTAGCTCTCACAAAGCGTTGAACGCTGTGAAGGAGCTAGGGTTAGGCCGAAAAGGGTTAGGTCAAAAGAAAACAACAAAGAGAAGCAGTAATATAGAGTTAATGAGCTTTGATTCCTAAGCTACCTCCACGGTGCATATTGCCCGTGCTCAGCCCAGTCGACGAAAGAAGCACCCCCCCCCCTCCCAGTTTATTCATTCAGTTATTTTTTGGGATACAGCACTATGCCTTGGTACATGGCTAAAAACTAAATAATGATAACGAGAACACCAACTGTTAACAAAGGAAAAATGGAAAATTAAAGGTTTATTGAACTTGTTTATTGAGCTTTGGGTTTATTGAACAAGGTTATTGAACTTGGGTCTGGTAATCAATTTGTGACGTAACGTGCATGAAAAGGTATTGAGCGTCAGATGAATATCTGCTTTGAAAGAGAAGGGTGGTGAAACACAGACAAAATTGCGATACCTTACATGAAGCAGAAGGTAAAAAGACTGCCTCACAGCACAATCAAATTAATCAACGGACAAACAAGGCAGAAGTACATTGAGAAATATCAGCAGGTACATGGCATCAATAGAAGTAAGTTTTTCAACTTCATAGTTTCATTTCGATCAGTGTTTAGTAGTAGCTCAGTTGTAAATTTTCGTGGAGTTCAATGTAAAACAATGCTAAAGTCATTTTAGCTTTTGTTTAGAACAAAAATTGTGCGGTTCGTTGCATCGTTATCTTGTTCCCTGACAGAAAGTCTAACTGGAATCGTATGACAGAATAGATCAGAATAGATTCACGAAGAAGAACACAAAAAAGCAAACATTATAGACATTTGGCGGGATATTTTGTAACTTGAACACCACACCGAAAGGCTGCTGCTAACGATTAGTTGATTTATGGAAAATTTTCAGTTACAACGAAATGATCGGCTCTTCCACAAGAAAAACAGCAAAGCCACACCTCAACAAGGAAGTAAACATGGCAGGCCACCAAAAGTAAACAAGGTCATCAATACAAATATTTTTGTTGTATGAAAACTAAATCATCCTACTACGGTAAAGGTTTGAGACTTCACAACAGTACACCTATGAAGGCACATCATTTAAGACACTTTTTGCTACTTTTTGTGTCGGTGAAGGAAGATTTCATTCTTAGACCTTAGAAACTGTATATGCTGACGAGGGTTTGTTTTCAACTTCCGCTAGCGATGACCCTGTCCCCGTTTTCCTTTCCCGTATTTGTTCCCGTTACCAGCCATTATTTACATTTACACTCTGCGTCCCTGTTTTGTCTTGGGAATACTTGCACTAACAATAAAAATGTGCTTACCTGCAAAACAGTTTTTGAATAAAATGCAACCTTTTTCAAGCGTTCACAACAGGTCCTATCAGGCTGTTACATTTTACGGAACACGGAAACGCCAGTTTTCCTTTGCAAGGGGGAACACGGGAATCAGAAATATGTGATAAGGAAAATGGGATAATCATAATATGTCAGACGCCTTGGAAGACAGAAATAATTTATTTCCAGTAAGAAATTATGGCAAAAATCAACAAAACTAGTAAGAAGCAAGTTATGCTCTCGTGGAAGAGGCACTTCGTCATTTCAGAATAGGAAAATGGAAAATCATGACGACATCAAATGGAAAACGGATACCGGGCCCCCTTCGAAGGGCACTCTCACCATAAGTTAAAGTTGAGTGTTTTATCAAAATCATGGGGAGAGGGGTTCTTGGCTACATTTTTGCTTCAGGGTGTGCTGCACACCCTTAAAGGGCACTGTTAGCTGAACCAGCTATTGACAAATAGTTATTTCGTCTGGACCAATTCTTGCTCTTTTAATTGCTGAATAACCAGAACGTCGCAATACAGAGAAAAACTGAACTGGCTGCAAGTCTTACTCTTGTCTCTTGCCAGCACAACATGTTAACAAGCATGAACGCGAAGCAGGAAAAGAGCTTACGGGGAAAAGAGAGAGAAGAGAAAAGGAAAGTGGAAAAAAGAAAGATTTACGTCCTTCCTTCTCCTTCATTCTTTTGAATCTTCGAATTACATATTCCACGTCATCTGCTAACGAGAAAGGGGGACTTTTGCAACAAGTCCAAGAGAGACAGTACCTTTGGTTTATATGCATATGCTTTTACTATCAAAGGCTCTCTGAAGTTTGGCAAATGACGTTCGTAGGACTAAAGTACCCTGTCATCAAGGTTGAACTAAAGATATGGATGCGAAGACACTTGGTAAGGTATTTAGATGCAGAAAGTTTTGATGCAGTCCAAGAATGCTGTCGACATAACCTCGAAAGGATTCTTGTACGAATTCAAATTAGACTTTGATCCGATTAAAATTTGTACAATTTCATTTTTCTTGCAGACCACAATGATCATCAAATCCGTTTTCCCCATCATGTGTATTTTGCTGGCGTCATCAATCAAAGCTACTCAATCTGCTGTCACAAATTGTACATCAGCTCCCTGTGACATCAAAACATGTTCCAATACGTCGACAGCATGCCAACAGATATGCTCTGCAACACCATGTAAAACAGAATGTAGCTCTCCAGGTGGCTGTCATGCAAAATGCCCAATAGGAGGCTGTTCCAAAATGTCTTGCAATATCAAAGAAAGGTCTCCTGCAGTTCGAGTAAGTACTGCAATTCATTTTGTTTATGCATTGTTCCTAGACTGATTGCATATTCGTAGTTATCGCTATTGATAGACTGATGGACGCTCAATCTATCAGAATGAGCAAAAAATAAGAAACGTTGTTGTTGTTGTTGTTATTGTTGTTGTCGTTGTTGCTAGTTTTGCGATATCTGGGACTATGTCGTGAGGCTACATTGTTCTTTCTAGCCAAGCAATTGCAAAACCGTACAAAACAAACTCTGAAAACCCATCAGTAATCCTATAGCACCATTTTGAGTTTTACGGGTTTCAAGCATAAAATGAGATGATATTTTTGGGTTGCCGAAAGATTTCTCCAACTGACCCTCCGTCCTTCAGATGTGTATGTGCTGAGTGTCACCCCTGGGATCTGGCTTTAGATGTGGCATGGTACTGCTTACGTCTGAATTGACCATTTAACGATGATTGTCTTTTTATTCACAAAGCTGAATCAGTGACGTTGTGTCGGGAGAGAGTTTCCTATGGTCCAACTTTGTCTCGCTTTCCAACAACCATGATGCTATGCTCCATTTCAGTGAAGTTTTACCTGCAGGTATTTACCCTCACAACAAAATAGATGGATGACATCTGATGTTTTGTCTGTCTAGCGTCTATTATCAAAAAAGGTAGTAATTGTGTCATAGCCAATAGCTGTTATCCACCAAAAAAGGCGATACAAAAATATGTAATGCAACTCGGTTCATTGAATGCAAACGTCGGAAACATTGCAAATCATCGAGAAATCGCATTGCTACTTTTTCGAGTAAAACTGCCACGCTACATTCACTGACTATTGAAATTTGTAATTTATGAAGAAGGCTTGATACAGCATGTTATTGCGTTGCACATCATTAGTTTTACCTGTTTTCTCTCTTTCCCACAGTCGGATGAATGTGGTTTATCTTGCAAGGAAAATTGCCCGGATATGAATTGCAATGCTTATCAATGTTGGCCAAAATGCCTCAAAGACAACTGTAAGATGACATGCGAAGGAAGAAGTGTTCGCAGGCGCTGTTTTGCGAAATGCCTTGGTAAAGGTTGTGAGATCAATTGCAAGTCAAACAACTGTGAGATGGAATGTCTTGGTGGATCCTGCAAAGTGAAGGTTGGCAAGAACAGTACTGGATATCTTGAATGCCCTGGAGGAAGATGTAGTATCATTTGTGCCAAAGGTTCCAAATGTGGCTATGTAAAGAATGGGCTCGTCATCAAGAGCTGTCCAAATTGCGCTCTTCCTAAATATGTTGACGATCCTTTCGCCAAGCCAAAAGGCAATGCTATAACTGTTCATGCAGCTGTGAATATCTTTCTGGTTACTGCTGTACAAAGTTTCATCTTGTTATTCTTATGAAATGTGGCTATGTTAGAAAGTGGCTCATCGAACGCCGTCCAAATTGCCATCCCTCTAAATATGTGGACGATACTTTGCCAAGCTAAGAAGCTATACCATATACGTTCATGCAGCTGTGCATATTCTATTTGTTACTGTTATACAAAGTTTCTTGTAGTTAAGAAAGTGCCTTGTCAAACGCAGTCTCAATAGCACCCTTCGTCTTAACTATGTTAATCCAAAGGCAACACCATGATTGTAATTGTAGCCGTACACTGGTTACTGTTATACGAAGTTCTGCGCTGTTATTTTTGTGAAATGTAGCTATACTAGAAATAGGCCCAAACGTTGTACAATTTGCACATTCGATGATCCTAAATGTCGTTGATCCTTTTGCTAAGCCATCAGATAGTTCTACGACTAAAAATTCTTTCCGTTACTGATTTATGACTGTATGCTGAGATAGCAATGATTAATGATAGATTATTGCATATGCCCATGGAAATAATGGTGATGAAATTAAAACTTACTATTAGCTTAGGAGAAATCTTGAATTTGATGATTTCAAAAAAATGATTTCCTTGTTAATCTTATGGTTGGGTCGGTATTCATGACCTCCCAGCCTGGGATTAAAGATCAATATTCTTATCCTACTAAGTACTAAATCGTTTAATTGCTACGTGAAATGAGAGTTATGACCGAACGAAATTAGTCATTTCAGTGCATGTAGTTTGTTGAAGATCATCGATCAGTCAAGAAAAGTGAAACTGCTACGTTGTGTTTTTATATGTAGTCCAAGAATACAGTAAACAAATAAATTTTGCAAGACGATGTCACGAGGAGCATGGAAATACATAGCAACACTGTGACCATAACATTTAACATAGATATATTCGCATTAATATTTCATCTAAATATTACAAATAGCACGTTACAAATAGTAAATAGCAATTAACAATTAGAAATAATCTAGCAACAAAAGATCCCAAATAATGAATTCAAGAAAATCAAATTACACGAGAGAGGAGACAACAAACTTAACAAACTCATTGAAACCATTCTGAGGCCTGAACGTCAATATACAAGATGATGTTGTGTTTACTTGCATGTGATGAGCTCCGTTAGAGCATTCCTCTACTAAGTTGCTCTAGATTTCATTTTTGTTGCAGACCCTTGTTATCAAAGCTTTTCAACATTTTTTCATTAGCATAGTAGCCCTAAGCCCCAAGCGTATACTGTGGTCTTGGGCTGACTGCCAGTTTCAAATGATCGACTGAATTTTCGTCAAGAATCAGAATCAAAATGCAGTCAAAACTTGAAATCTTTCCTGCCTTAAACAGAAGTACTGAAAGACGTTTAGTTTGGAAGCCACGAAAATTTGCAGATTTCAGACTGCAGAAGATTTTAGGAAGGTGCAAGAGTTGAATTATAGCCAAATAGCTAAAAAGCCTTTCGGGCTTCTCAGTTCAAAATAACAAGGCATAGAATTTACAAAAACCTGTTTGAAGATTTGGAACCAACGTCGCAATGCTTCCCCTGCGAGGAACCAGAACTTCAAAAGCCCGCGAAAGTCGAATCGAACTGCTCGCGCCATATTTCGCAGACGCCATTTTGTGACATTTTCTGTGGCTTTCGTGAACAATGCAAGACATGATGATTTTCAAAAACTGTCAAGAGGTTTGTATTGGTTTTGCTTCATTGATCTATCCTTGAAAATACGATGAAACAAATAAAGTCCTTGTTCCGTTTCTGTTTCTGATGTATGCCATCTGGAAAGATATCAAACACAGACCCTTCTTACTTGAAATGTAGGACTTGAAGTTTCCCTAAGGTAGGCCTACCCTACCTAGTCATCAAAGAACATGAAAGAGGCTTCTTGGATGATGAAATTCTAATCATCTTTATAAGTCACCTCTGAGTTTCATCCTGTCAGTGAAGTGATAGCGAATTTGAAAATGCTGTAGGAAGCCTTACCCAAAGTAAAGATAAAGGTATAAGTTATAAGGCCAACCGAACCTATTTAATTGTAATATCTACACTGAACTCCTGCCTAGATAAAAGGGCCTAAATTTTGCAAGTCAGCTTTGGTTCCTGTTGGATTAGTTGTTATAAAAAGGGGTCTACTTTGTCCATTTCAGCCGGCTGGAGGTGCTGGTGATTAACAGATTTTGTGGCATATTTTCTGGAATTGTTTTAGATAGTACTTGCCTTTTGCACTGACGTTATTTATGCAACTGTCGGGGGTAGATTTCGCATGGCGGTTGTTTTCGTACACAGTAGTTTCACGATGCGGCAGACTGTACCAAGAACTGTCATTTTTGATGGATATTTGCATGTTTTCCGTTAATTGTGCTTCATTCCATTCTCAGTGCTATGTAACTTTTGTTTGTTAATTCTTGCTCGAATCCTTGTATAGACGCTTCTGAAACCTGCCGAAAGCCCTGGGTGAGTATTTCATGGAATTCTGTATAATTTCATTTTTTTCTTACAGATCACAATGACTATCAAATTAGTTTTCCCCTTCATGTGCATTTTTATGACGTCATCAATCAAAATTACTCAAGCTGTTGACAAAAGTTGTACATATGCTCCTTGCAACATCACAACGTGTACCGATACGTCGACCAAATGTAACCAGCTATGCTCTGCTATACCATGCAAAACTTCTTGCAGCTCTCCTGGTGGCTGTGATGCAAAATGCCCACTAGGAGGTTGCAGCAGAATGACCTGCACTGTTAAAGCAAGGTCTCCTATTGCGCCAGTAAGTATTTCGAGGCATAGGTCCGAAATAGATAGTTTGTTCTTTAAGCTTTGTTTTTCTATAATCTGATACTACCCTTGGCTTTATACTACCCTGGGTACCAGAGCCAAAAAATAAAGTAATAAAAGAAATTCCTTGTTCCTTCTCACTTTTCCTCTTACCAATTTTCCTTTCATTTGAATTTTGAGGCTCTGGTACCCAGGGTAGCTTTATACCAAAATCGCCAGAAATGATACCCTCCCCGAAGGCTAGTCTCCAGTGGTCAAAATATACATCATGATAGCTGGCTAAGTGCAGACCTGTTAGTGTCACCACTTTATCAGCGTCACAAACGTCGATAGGGAACGGGGTAAGTAGTATCCAACTTGTCCCTGTCTTTGCCCCTGCTCCTGTCACTGCCCCTTCGGGTGCGGTCTGCAAACATTGATCATCTCGAAATGAGCCTGCAAGTGCACGGAGACCTGATTCAGCCTAAGACTCGACCTGGCTCTCGAGGACCCCTGATGGTAAGAAAAAAAAGTTCTAAATTCATCATTTAACAAAGATTCTCATTTCTTCTTACAGTCAGATCGATGTTCTTTAACTTGCAACAAGAATTGCCCAGATATGTATTGCGATGCTCATATATGCTTACCAACTTGTTCGAACGACAACTGCAAGATGACATGTGGTGGACAAGGTCCTGCAAGCAGATACTGTGACATGAATTGTAAAGGTAAAGGTTGTGAAATTAATTGCAAGTCACCCAGATGCATGATACAATGTGATGGTGGATCGTGCAGAGTGAAGGTTGGCAAGAACAGTATTGGATTTGTCTCGTGCGCTGGAGGAAGATGTAGTCTCATTTGCGCCAAAACTGCAAAGAAATGTGCCTACACCAAGATTACAAACAGCTGTCCAAATTGTACAGCTCCTGTGTATGTAGACGATCCTTTCTCCATATCAAAAGGCAATGCTATAACTGTTCATGCTGCTGTACGCTGGTTACTGCTATATAAAATATTGGAGTCATTCTTGTGAAAAGTGGCTATGTTAAGATAGGCAAGTCATCGCACGCTGTTCATACTGCAGCCTTGCTAAATATGCTGATTAGGATTTATTCATGAGGGTAGGGTTTCTTTCATAGTAATGATACCAGATGTACTGCCCTAAATGGTGAAGATTTTGGATCCAAAATCTAACTAAGACCAAGAGTATAGTTTCTGGAAATTTCGTTCTACGCAGGGGCAGGTGTGGTCTAGCAAACGCAAATTTCGTACAAGTTAGCCCCTACCACATATGTTTTCACAAACAGTACCTACTTGCTCTTCCAGGAGGGTACTGAAATGCAACACTAATGCAATCTTATATAATCAATCGAACCTTCCGTATGAAATGTATACAAATGTCGCTCGATCCAGACTCCGTGGTATGTTACAAAAGAGTCTCTTGGCTGTATGTCAACAGGCGTGTTACTACCGCGTGAGTCAATAAATGTAAAGTGAAATAGGAGATTTTTGGAGAAAGCCCCTTAAAAACCTGCAAAAACGAATGCAAATGAAAAGCCAGATTTCTTTTTGTTCCCCCGCCTGCAATGATGCACTTACATGTGTTCAGCATTTCGTCTTCTTGGGAGAATTGATCCCCCCCCCCATGAATAAGTTGTTCAAATTGGGAGGAAGTCTTTTTCATTCTCATGTGGTAAAGCGTGGCGTGACGTGGCGTGATCAAGTCCTCGCTATGCGGTACACATGTTGCGGAAACTTGCTCTCAATTATAGCATGTTTTTTAAGGTTTCTTGCAGAGAATTTTGTTTAAAAAATCCCTTGCAAAATTTGAACGAAGTGACCGATTTCAGCCAGAAAGAATTCTGAAAATAACCAAACATGTCAACTAATCAATCAGATATTGCTAAGTATCATTGCTTGTATACTCAGGGAGCCGTAGGCTTTCAAACGCCGGACCTCTTTTGACTTATACGGTAGAGTCGAGACTTAATTAGTTATTTCAGTATATGAAGAGTTAGTCTTACGTTGAAGATTATAGTTAAGAGGAACGATTTGTTGTGCTGTCTCTTTTGTCATGGGCCTTAATTCTTTTAAATAATCTCATGAAAATTCAACAACTACAGAAGATTACAAAAACGATGCCACGGGGAGGATGGAATTACACCAATCGCTGTCAATCGGTGGTGTGGGAGCATACAAGTGAAATATTTCAATAGGGCCAGTGGAATCTTTGATCTTTCTTCACAAAAAATCAAGAGGCCAGCCAAATTCACAAGCGCAAAGTTAGCCTCTGACCTGTTCCCAGGGTGTACCAAGAGTTCCTTGTTCCATGTATCCGTGCATCATCCTATCGTCCCGCGTGCGAAGCAAAAGCATTCCCAAACCTTTCCACTTTTCAGTGCGATACTGTACATTTTCAGAGAGTTGGGATACTGTATATTTGAAGATCTCTGTGATACGGCCTATCAAAAATACTGCAAAATCGTCATTTCGAAAGAAGTTTGTTTATATTACGTGACCCTGCCCCTTTAAGGCTAGCTACAAGTAGAAATTATTTCATTAAAATCAATAAAACGGCTTTTGAGAAATGGTTATTTCACTTTGGAGTCATTTCAAACTGCTTCGAACTGGATTTTCAAAACTTAGAGAAAGGAAAGACCAGTGTCGACTTAAGATTATGCGAAAGTCGACTTTGGCGCCGCAAAGGATCATGGTTAGCAGTGGCTCTTTGAAATAGCACCATCGTACAAGTCTGTAAACACAACACCCTGGTTTCGGGCACGTGTTTATTGTCTTCTTCACTTTGATTGATGGCTTCGCCAAAGCCGTATTTGGGTGAAGCTACCATTCTCAATGGTAGATTTGAATATGGATATTCTGGCTCAAAGTATCCGCAAAAATTTTGTGCGGTTGGCGGGCCTTTGAAAAGAGTGAATGACCGATGTTCAAAACTGAGATGCTAATCTATAAATCAAAATCTAACTTTGATTTGAAAATTTTGTTTGGTAAAATCACTCATCTTTAAGAGTCCATGATTTATTTGGCATTGACATTCAAATTTAATGCCATTGTCAGTTTTAGAAATTCATTTTTTTCATTTCATTTAATCTTTTTTTATCCACGATATCCATTCAGTTACAGCATACAAAAAAACTAATTACAATACAAATTTCCTAAGGTTACTCTCAATCATTAAAATATATTGCCTGATCTTGCATGGATTCGTGCGGAGCTGATTCCGTTAGCTCAAAAGATGAGATTTTATTTTTTTTAAATCGTACGATGGAAACGGTACCTCTAATGGATGATATACGGGATATCATTCCAAGCAATTGGGCCAGTGTACAAAAAACCTCTTTTGGTGTACTCTAATTTCAGTTTTTGCACATGGAGATCCTTCCTATTCCTTGTATTATTATTTTTATTTAAACGAGTTTTAATTTAAATAGCAAGTAAATCATGGACCAGATTGGAATGTGGAATTCTTTGTTCCCATACGAACCACTTTCCTGCATTTTCCTAATGATCTGGATCTATAGGTGAGGGATATTACCAAACAAAATTTTCTCATCTAAGTTTGCCTTTTATTCATAGCTTAACATTCTAGTTTTGAACATCGGCGACATACTTTTTATTATACAGCCCTCCCTACGCATCACCTTTTTTAACTTATCCAGTATTTCCATGGGTCGCAGGAAACGAAGTAATAGTTAAAAATGTAAACGCAAACATACCTGTGTCTTTATCGTGGCTCGTACCTAAGTGACGGGGATGTGCGGCAAATCTCTCCACACCCTGTACCCTGTCGCATAAAAAATCGCCCAAAAGTATACCCTGTCGCATAAAATTTTGCCAAAATCCATCGCTTCAAGAGAATTCTTAAAAAAGCATCCTTCCACATGATACCCTGTCGCATAATTTTCTTATCAATTCTAATACCCTGTCGCATAATCTTTATCAGAAAAGGACACCCTGTCGCATAATTTTCACCGTAAAAGGAAACCCTGTTGAGCGGCACATCCCGTCAAGTCAAGTATGGGAGTACCCCCCCCCCGGGCACTCATTCCCCAACGCTTGCAAAAAGGATTACTTCCGTACTGAAACATTTCAGCTGTTCAAAATAAGGTTTTAGCTTTCCTGCATAACTACCAGTAGAGTTATGACGATGAATCCCTTCTATTCCTGCGGTAAACCTTGCTCAATAGGGACTCATAATGAAACAGTGAAAAACTTGGCCTTATTTTCTTCAGTCATCAATGGAATTATGATGGAATCACGACTTCGAGTCTCAATCCCGTGGGAGTGTTTTCAATTCTTCAATCAAACAGAAAATCTATCACATTTACACCGTAACAATAGTAATTCACAAATCTCGCAATCTGATCGGTACTGTAGGAATTGCGACAAGAGACTCATCGTCATAAGTCTAGGCTACCATATATAATCACTTGCTTTCGAAAACAGTTTAGGACAAACATCGTCAGTGGCAAATCACGTTAAAATTGCTCATCAAACTGAAGAAAAAACAGCGGAAATTTGCTATCATGTACCGGGTGTCCCCAAAAAATCTTTCCTCTATTGAATAGCTCCACAACAACAACCACTGCCTCGTTTTGAGCGATGTAAACGGCAATCTCTTGCTTAAAGGCTCACATGGATCCATATAATTTTACGCAATTTATTTGCTCATCAAACAACCTCCAAAATATCGATTTTTCGAAAATCGTATGCTGGACAAATTCTTGAATAGGTGGGAAATCTAGCGATGGAGATATGTTCCATTTCTTCCATGTTTTATATCACAGGTGTGAAGGCATACAACCGCCAACCGCTTGTCAATTTGGTATTCATAGTCGGCAATACGCTAAAGTGCGGACTACAGGATCTTGTCTTATGTGTACTATACTTTCTCTTCGAACATCAAGCATAACAAAGCAGACAAATATGACTTTTCTTTGGTCCCTTTATGGAGTTCAAGCTCCGTACTGTTGGAATTTAGTTAAAAAACAGAATTTGCATGGATTTTGAGGTGAGGGTTTAATGATATTCTTGATAAACCACGTATTCTGTTTTTCAGGAGAAAGATTATAGAAAATCAATGCGCGCAGATACAGAAATGAAACAAATACTCAAATCTAAGTTGAGCATTGTGTAAGAGATTTCTTTGAAAATCTTTATCAAATAAAGCACTCTTTTACTAAAATAACAGCTCAAATAGGGAAAATTTTTTTGGGAAACCCGGTATGCTTTAAATCACTATAAAATACAAACTAAATCAAGCTTATACATGTCATACACATATCTTTTTGACAACAACTTTATATCTGATCACGTAAACAGCTAATGCATAAAAGCAACAGATTTACATCTAGAATAGAAGAAAATAAAATCCGGTGATTCAAACAATTATCTCAAATCAGATTCAAAATCAAGTGCGCAAATGCACAGTTGCATTCTTCCAAAATAGTCTCGCGAGATAACCCTCGGAAGACTGCGGAACTACTGGCGTCTGCAGGCAAAACAAAGCTGTGGGAGAAAGTTTGCAGAGGCTCGACAATAGGTTGCAAAAACCGGGCAACAGGTGAAGTACTTGGTGTGAATGAATTAACGCTAGCCGATAATGTTAGAATGTCAGGAAAAGCTGAAGAGGTGGGAAAGCAAGCCATGATTGATTCTCTCTTCAAGGACAAGTACGGGTAAAACTTGCCCCTTATACCTACACAATGCAAAAAGCCCTTAATTAGATGTCTTGTGAGGCGTGTGATAACGTAAAATCACTCATAGAGAACACTTCATTGATTTTTGAATAAAAAGAAAGTTAAACTTCAGTTGTTTTAATTGGGAACATTCTCACAGGACATCTACTTTGCGTCAAATTTTAAACTGACTTTGGATACATTCAAAATCAGAACGTGCGAAGCTGTAGATTATGTTAATCTGAGCAATTCATGCTAACCCGTCTAGGACAGAGCAAATCTAAATACAGTCAACTCTATCCAAGCAGACATTTTCATACAATGGACACCTCGATAAGGCGGACAGTGTGTTTTACAGATTTCAATTGAACTTCTCCCTGTACGGCGGACAGCTAAAGTTGACACGGTCCGTTTCTTCCGAAGATCTGCACTTTCCACAGAGTTGACTGCACAACCAACCACATGAATGCGAAAACCAATTGGTCAACGTGCAGCCTAAATCGTGTTCCTTGAACTTGGATGAATGCAATACAGCGCTGTTAACTAAAGAGCTAAATGAAATTTTCCAGCACAGCAAACTTGAAACTAAATTAGGAGGGAATCATCTTAAGTCGACATCTAGTAGGTATGACATATTCTATTGCAACAAATCTTAAACCGACTGTCCCAAAAAAGGCTTCCTTATTCGAAAACACAGAACAGCATCCAGTCCCGTTTGGATTTCGCCGAATATTTTTGTTGATTAAAGACCTCTAAAAAATGGATTGCGGGCAACCTTTAGCGTGATATTTTTGGGGATACGAATCACCAATGTTGAAAGCAACAGTTATCTCCCAAAAGAGAAACCTGTAATCATGCGAAGAAAGCATGCTTGGTTTGTGGAAAGAAAATAAGCCCTCGAAGAGCAAAAAATCTAGCGATAAAGTACGTTCAGTTTCATAGACTGGTATTCAAACTCGACAATGTGTACAGTGCTGACTCAAAAGCTATGATTTTGGTTCCAGCTGTAGACTATGTAAATTGTATTGATAACTCAGGCTTTTTATAGTTGCAGTTTTGATTATAAGTTTTATAATTTCTTTGTGATCTAAACATCCAGTTTCATTAACAACATGCATCATTTGAATTTGGTTGGAGAAATTAGAGCATATTAGCCGGAAGAGAGCCAACCTAGGATAAAAGAATCATTAATATAATTTTCATGGCAATGTGAGAAGGGCGCTTTCCTAAACTTTTCTCCACGAAAATATCGGCAGAAATCTAATGTGCGCAGGTACAGAAGTAAAACTAAAGACCCAGACCTAGGCGATACTCCCTAAGTTTCATTACGGGGAGATTCATGCCACTCTTTATTTGCTGGAACCCAAATATTGAGCCTACTATTTTGGAGACTCCAAATATTGCTATCTAGTTCTGGGCCCCCATGCAGAACGACATTTATAGAATGTACTTTCCTTTCTTCAGATTTTTGGGCCCCAAATCTCGTATTCTGTCTATGTTATCATTCACATGCCCTAAATGTTTATTTAACGTAAGATTTCGAGCCCCAAATATAGGCATGGATCCCATCCCTCCGTATGGAAAGTTAATGTACATCCCCTTTGGGGCCCAGATCTCTAAGTTGAGCAATGTATAATCTTGCTTTTTACTGACAAAAACACTTCTACTCCAATAACAATGTGGATTGGGAAAGTGTTTTGGGACACCCGGCACGATGAAGTTTGCGTTTTGAATGTAAAATAATCTATTAGCAATATATACAGACTGTTTCCGAAAAAAATGCAACCCAATTATAATTTGAAATCTTTGAAAATCGCCATTTGAAAGTACAATTTTTCTTCCTTCAAATTATATGCAGTTTGGATACCTGAAAGGAATTATTTATCAATTGATTTATATTCTAATAAGTATACGCAATTTCAAATGCAGCATCCTGCAAAAGCAAAATTAGCCCCCTTTTTCTGGTGAAAATTATGAAAAATATTTTTTCGAGGCACTTAAGACTTAAAAGCACTCGATGTGATGCCTTGAGAAGGGAAAAGACAATTTCATCCTCTCACAAATTTGGATTATCGTATATGCAAATGCCCTGTCACTTTCCAGCAACTAAAATATGCCATAGGTACGAAGACGTCAAGTAAGCAATGAAAAATTCAATTCATCCACACAACCTGGATAATATTGGAAAGAAGATAAATTGTACTTTCAGGTGATATGTCTCATATTATTCAGGGTTGCGTTTTTTGTGACAGACCCTGTATATTTGGATAAGAGAATTGGCAAGACACGTATCTTTTTATAAGAAACTGCTTATAAGAAACTCATCTCTCAGATCGCCAAAAATTAAGAGACTCCAGTACTGGGAGATTATAACTTAAGAAACTGTTTATTTTTACAAAGGAAATCCTGAAAATACTTTTGCTTTATCTAACTTGTTTCCTTTATCATATTATTGGGAATGTACTTGAGTAACGTATAACAACTGGAAAGGCCTTAATAAAAATCGTTTTATCAATGGTCACGAGGGCACAGGCAATGAACATGAAGACTGTTATGGAACCTTCAAGAAACTCATAAGAAACTCCGAGTACTCAAAATCTGATAATTTAAAGAAACTTCCAGCACTGGCCTAAATTCTTAGTTTCTCATAGAAAAAATACGTGTAGCCGAAATATTTTCAAATCAAGTAGTATGATGTAACATTGAAAAGTATATCGCAAAATCGTCTATGCTTACTTGCGTGCATCTTTCTGAGGCATTGAGTAAAACGATTGTTGCTTACAAGAACAAGAGGATGAATGAGTGCATGACAGTAACCAGGAAAATATCAAAGGCAGCATTAACTACTCCAGCACCGCCAGTTGCAAATGGATCGTCAACATAAGTTGGCCCCGTGCAGTTTGGACATGCATTGTTGTAGCCACAAGTTCTTCCCTTAGCACATACAAGACTGCATTTTCCTCCAGGGCATGAAGCATATCCACTGCTTTTCTTACCAAACTTGATCTTGCAAGATCCGCCAGAGCACAAGATTTCGCAACTTTCCGACTTACAGTTGATTTCACAACCTTTACCATAACATCTTGCATAGCACTGTGGAGTTGCACCTGATCCATCACATGTTAAAGTGCACTTGTCTTTAGCACATTCTGGATAGCATAAGTATGCATTGCAGTTCATGTCCTTACAATTTTCTTTGCAATTCAAGTAACAACGAGACTGGAAGAACAGAAAATTAATGATGTCAATTTCTGCATGATAAAATATATAAACATGTGATCTATGATCCAGAATTTGAAATTGCCTTGAATACAGTAAAGTCCCGCCTTTAAGAAACTGGTTACACAAAAACAGCCTGATTGGTTTCTTATGTCAAGATATACTTCTTCAAGACAAGGTGTGCATACCATGGTATAAAAAACGCTCTCTTTACTTTTCTCAGAATTTTCGCTGCCCTTCGGCAGCCCCCTCAGTGAGAACCGATCTCGATCTTGGTGCATGGGTCGCAGGAAACGAAGTGATAGTTAAAAATGTAAACGCAAATATACCTGTGTCTTTATCGTGGCTTCTTTTGCCTTTCTTGGCCTTACTTTGCTTCGCTGCCACAGCTCAATTCACTGATTCAAGTAACCGCAAACGAGCGCAGCCTCGCTTTTGCAGAGAAACTGAATTAGGCCATGAGGCCATTAGGCCAGTACAAACTTGAATCAGTGAATTGAGCTGTGGCAGCGAAGCAAAGTAAGGCCAAGAAAGGCAGAAGATGCCACGATAAGGACACAGGTACGTTTTCGTTTACATTTTTAACTATCACTTCGTTTCCTGCGACCCATGCTTGGTGTTTTCACAATCTGAGAACACGAAGATCGAAGTCAGTTCTCACTGAGGAGATAAAGTCTGATTCTTTGAAACTCATAGTAGGAATAGTAGGTATGCAACTACCTCAATACAACAATAAATTTCAATTTAAGAATTGTGAAACGCTACTGGCCGTTTACAGATGAATTGCAATTTTTCACAATAATCAGCTCAAATAGTGATGGTGTAAGATTGAATTAAATTGAGTTGTATTTCACTCATTCAAAAAACATAAGAGACTTTATCGTAAAAAAGGATTTTTACCCAATTTTTGATTCATTTCTCGTGAAAACAAAGGGATTCTTGCCAAGGGAGTATGAAATATTTTCAGGATGAAATGCCCCTGGGTTAAAAAGCAGTCGGACTGAACATCTTTGAGTTCATTGCAAAAGTTCAGCACTGCTAGATACTACGCTTAATCGAATTTTCTAGCATTTTCGTGTAACACGTGACCACCGCGATGCAGGTACCTTGAGTTTATGAATTGGCAAACACAGCAAAGTCAATTGATCATTTCTTGGAAGCTGAAGCAATAAAGTGCCTAGAATTTTCGTCATTTCCATGATGAGTGGGAATCTGCCATTGTGCGGAGGCGCAGATAGCAACAATAACTAGCTGTATGATCAAAATTAGACGTATCATATAGATGGCTTGTTTCCATGGTGCTGTGCCGAAAAAGCCTCGGCAACTGCGGTGATATGATGGCGCTGAGGCGCAGCAATACGTCAGCAGTTGGTCATCAATTGCATTCCTTGGGTATTCTTTGCATTCGTTGGCAGTATCAAAGAGAAAAGCGTTCTTCATTCATGAGTTAGTTAGTTGGTTTGTTAGTGTATTACAATTCCCAACTCTTACATGTAATTCGGTTTACTTGCTTACTTCGTACATGAAAACGTGTACACCAAAAATTCAACCCCCCCCCCCCAAACTATATCAAAATCAACATGCAAACTTACTTGAGTGCATAAACAAGAAATATCTTTGGCAATTTCTCGTATTTTATATCAGTAGGGGTTGGGTTAAAAGAGAGCGGTTCAATGTGAAATGTTCAAGACAGGGTGCCAAATAGAGCTATTATAGTAAGTCTACTCCCTTCAACAGCCGTTGTTTCTGTCCGGGCTCAGAAAATGAAAACAAAATCAAGAAACAACGATTCCTGGAAAATTCAGATAAAGGGGTAAATATTCTTCCAAGCTATTAAAATTTCACTTGGAACCGAGGGTATGAATCAGTTCTCACGAGGCAAAAATCACACTGTGTTGTATTCAGCATGTCAAAACGTGTAAGATTATGGAGCTTTATACGAAGGCTTACCAAACCACCTTAAGGCATTTAACTTGAGATTACGCAAATACAGACAGACAGAAATGAGCCAATGCTACTGTGGACATATTTTCACGTACAGTTCTTAGTCCTTAATCGATCGCACGTTGCCCTAGTGAAGTAAAATCTTTGATTTGAGCAAGAATTTGTACACATATGCCACGGTATGTTTGGCTGATATTGCTTTTTTGGGAAAAATCTCTTCATTCCAACCCAAAAATATCAGCCTGTTTTATACTTAGCTAAATGGAAACGAACACAAAGTATCATGAATCAAAGCACATTGAAGCCACGGTTGCCTCTGAAGAAACCAGAAATACAAGGATAAGTGATGCCAGAGGAATTAAGGCCATAATTCTACGTTAATTGGATCCAAAAACATGATTCTTGGCAATATTCTGACCTCAGAAATATCAAATTTGCATCCCAGTATACGCATTTGCCAAGTGCCACTCCCCCCCCCTGGGTCCCGCCAAATAAAACCTTTCACTCCGAGTTGTCTCCACTCAACAGAAAGAATAGTTACCCCTGCTCAATTACTCACTTGTATCGTTGAAGCTTTTGTGGCAATATTGCAGGCCATCTTGGTACAACCTCCTACTGGGCATCTAGCGTCACACCCAGCTGGAGAGCTGCAAAAAGTACTGCATGGCGTAGCAGAACAGACCTGTCTACATGTAACAGATGTATTTGAGCAAGTTTTGATGTCACAAGGAGCTGAGGAACACGTCTTCTGGTTGGCAGGTTTACTTGTTGGTCCGCTTGTCGGTGGCTTCATTGTTGAGAAGGGATCATCAACATAAACGGGACCACTGCAGTTCGGACACGCATTGATGTAGCCGCAAGTTCTTCCCTTAGCACATACAAGACTACATTTTCCTCCAGGGCATGAAGCAAATCCACTGCTTTTCTTACCAAACTTGATCTTGCAAGATCCACCAGAGCACAAGATTTCGCAACTTTCCGACTTACAGTTGATTTCACAACCTTTACCATAACATCTTGCATAGCACTGTGGAGTTGCACCAGACCCATCGCATGTTAAAGTGCAATTGTCTTTAGCACATTCTGGAAAGCATATGTATGCATTGCAGTTCATGTCTTTGCAATTTTCTTTACAATTCAAGTAACAACGAGACTGCAAGAACGGAAAATTAATGACGTCAATTTCAGCATGATAAACATACCTAAACATGTGATTTGTGATTGTGATACAGAATTTGAAATGGCCTTGACACAGCCTCCTACTGGGCATTTAGCGTCACACTCAGCCGGAGAGCTGGAAGAACTGCTGCATGGTGTAGCAGAGCAGACCTGTCTACATGTAACTGATGTATTTGATCAAGTTTTGATGTCACAAGGAGCTGAGGAACACGTCTTCTGGTTGGTAGGTTTACTTGTTGGTCCGCTTGTCGGTGGCTTCATTAATAGAAAGGGATCATCAACATAAACGGGGCCAGTGTAGTTCAGACAGGCATTGATGTATCGGCACCTTCTACCGTAGCGCAAATCAGATTGCATCTTCCCTCTAGCCATGCAACAGCACCACCAGTTTCCTTTCCAAGGGTCACATTGCAAGATCCACCACCACAACTTACTTCGCATCATCCACATGACTTACAGTTGATTTCACAATCTTTGCCATGACATCATCTGGCATAACACTGAGCAGATTTTCCTGAGCCAGTACAAGCCATGACGCAATTGTCTTTATTGCAAGTTGGAAAGCGTCGAAAAACGCAGAGCAGAGTGAGGTGAGTGGCCGAGTGGCTTATACAGGTCAAACTCCGAATGGATGACCTTGGAAGCCTGGTACTCGGGAGCTTCGGAACATTGAAACTGGTCTATGTGTCCTGTTTCTACGAAAAACGTTTGGCTAAAAATGCTTTTTATGTGCGAAATAAAACGAAGTACATATAGGAGTGAGGTCGCGT
Organism: Aurelia sp. 4 Dawson et al 2005; assembly: GCA_964019985.1. Lineage (NCBI taxonomy): Eukaryota > Metazoa > Cnidaria > Scyphozoa > Semaeostomeae > Ulmaridae > Aurelia > Aurelia sp. 4 Dawson et al 2005. The sequence continues at coordinate 1,793,203 of OZ026501.1, read as the reverse complement.
CACGCACACACGAACTAACAAAATAACTAAGGAACCAAGAACACTTTTCTTTCGACTACCAACGAATGCAAAGAATGCAGTCAGCTGCTAACTGCTGACGTTCTGCTACGCCCCCACACGATCACATCACCTGTAATTAAGCTTGAAGGTGGCTCACTACCGAATTTTAAAGCTTGATAATCAAGGTGGATCTGCATTTACGGTGGTTCAATACCGAAAATTTCAGAATTACGAAACAGTGAGAGGTGCTTGTATACCAAGTAGAAATGAATTCAAAATACAAAAACGCTAAGTTAAGATGGCTCGCTTCTGATATAAACTTCAACAATCTACACAGCGGGTATCTTATCGCTCATACTCCCGCTTGTTTAGGCCATTTTGAAACGTTGGCCCACTTTTCAAGCGTAATATTATGAGCCCCTGTTGACCAAGTGATATCAACAAATCAAAGCACCTAGGGAAACATGGGACGACAGGCACAAGTCTAGACACCAACCTAAACAATAGTATTTACATAATTGTTTACAATCTGGCAACGGAGCCCGTTAAACCTCTGCTCTTTCTAATCCACTTTCTAGGATATCCGTGCGAAAGGCGCTGTCGCCTTTTCCAGTGACAAATACTAAAATACACCAAAAACCCGCATATAAGGAACCCAAGATTTTGAACTCAGCATTTTTAGGTTCTCATGCAATGAGGTACATTCTACAAACATGGTGTAAGTTCTTAACATACGGTTAGGGCTAGCCAAATCTAGACAAATTCATTTACATTCTTGAGCATACTCATTTCACCCCAAGCTTGCCCAATCTATCCCTGCCTATCACAGTTCTGTACGCAATATTTTAGAATCCATGAAAAAGGCTCATTGGCAAACGGGTTGCATTTTTCTCCAATGAATAAATGAATGAATGAATGAATGAATGAATAAATGAATGAATGAATAAATAAATGAACTAATGAATGAATCAATGGGTTGATGAAAGTGTGGATGAATAAAACCCTTCATAAAGAACCTTGTTAAGATATGAGCCCAAAATGATTGTTTATGTTAAACACTTGGTCCAATCGTAGGATCGACAATAAACAATGTCTTTCCACTCAATACTTCATTGAACATTCAGCTTGACAAATACACGGTTTCTTTTGAAAACATGCGGTCAAAAGCTTAGGTCTTTCGTGCAACAACAACTACGAAATTGAATCGATGCTACTCGATGACGTAATCAATATAAAAAGTATCTCTTCTGGGGGGCAAACATAAAAAACAAAAACTACTAGCCTGTGTTCCAGACCATCACCAACACAGGCTAAAACTACATGTATCATAAAATAATGAACAATATCATTGTTCATACATTTCACATTTATTAGGTGCAAAATAAATAACTTCAGGCAGTACGTTCTTGATAAATGAATATTCTTATGTGCGGGTTTTTTAAATTAAGAGAAATAGAAAAAACCTACCGTTCCTGGTGGACTTCCAACAGCAACATTGCAATGCATTTTAGAGCAGCCTCCTAATGGGCAACTTGCCCGACATCCCGCAGGCGAACTGCAATCTGTCTTACATGGAGTGGCAGAGCATATCTGGTTACATTCCGTGGCGGTGTTTGAACATGTCTTGATATCACAGGGAGCTGATGTACAATTGGTAATGGCACATTGAGAAAGATGGAATAATGACGTCAGCAAGATGAACACGAAACAAAGGATCGATTCCATCGTGAGTATCTATAAGAAAGATAAAAGATGTATTGACAGTAGAATCCAAAAATTTCGGACGGTAAAGTTTCGTACAGTAATTTGCCGGAAAAGTTTGTTTCAAATTGCCTTAAAATGAGTATCTTCGGAAACAACTATGTTAGCTCTATGCAAATGTGCCACATAACAAGCAAAATGAGCAAACTTTTTCCAAATTTTGAAAAAGTGTCCAAAACTCATTCGTCCGAAGTTTCCGTCCACAACATTCTATACGCAACATCTGGAGGTGAAATAGTTTACACGGGAAAGGTTCTAATTAAACCACATCCAAATGCTTATGTTCAGGTTATGCGTAAAACCAAAGCTAATTCAAAAATTTCAATGTAACTGCTCAAAATAGGTCCAACATGCAACCGTTCCAAAAAGGGCCTGGTGGGGTGGAACAGCTGCTGATCGGTTCTGACAGGAACTACAGTTGAAGTGTATTACTTATTGTTATGTTTAAAGAACAAGAGGCTGTAGCATGGGGATTGAATTAGCCCCCCCCCCCTATAGCCTGCTTGGGGGACTGGATTAGCCCCCGATATTCTGCTTGGGAGGATATTTTTAAGAGAAGCATTCGATCAAGGGATTCTAGCAGTACAGTTACAAAGAGGCCCCAGACCGACCCCAGACCATCACGGAATTGCGCAGAAAACAACCTAATAACGTGACTGAAACATATGATGGCAGAGAACTAGTTTTGTTATCGAAAACATATGCCGAGGAGGCGAGATGATAAAATCTTCATTCTTTACAGAACAATGTAGGAATATTCCTCCTAACCAGTAAAACAATTAACTCGCTGTGAACTTTTGCGATGGTTTTTAAAACTCTTTCCAGCTTTTGACCACCAGTTTTTACTGTTGTGTTTTATTCAGGCAACTCTTTTGTGTTGCGTCGTCTAACAGCGACTCCCATTCACAGAGCAAGTACAAGTTGGCAACACCGTGATAAAATGGCGGTTTTACAACATCCAATATAGTTGCTTTATCATCAATAAAGAAGGTCCTAACGAGCCTCGAAGGAGTTTTAAAGATAGAGGCAAGGTGAGTCGATCACATTCATCTATCTTCCGTGAATCACACTTCAGATATAGTGGAATGAGGCCAGGCAAATTTTCCACGTAACGCTAAGCCCATTGTCCTGGTTTGCTAATAATAGGCTGTTGGCGAAGCGCAAAGACGATTTTAAGCTCGCGATGGCCTGAAAGAAAATTAGAAGCTAGTCGCCGCAACTGAAGGTAAATAACTAAAAACATTTGACACTCTTTATTATGTGAATCTGTCAGCCACGTTTCCCCATCACCGTCGAAAAGTAAACAGAAAAGTATAAAATTTGATTGCGGGAAGCACACATAGCCTGGCTTTTTAAATCATACTCGGCAAAGTTGTAGATGAACAAACCTTGCTAAGGAGCCAAAGAAAACAAATAAAAATGTTCAAGTAGTTATGGCAATGGTATGGCGAGCCCACTCTACCTGACTGTTCTGACTGCAAAGTCAGAGGGTCACACCACTGCACCACAACACCTTCGGCAAAAAAGTGGTTGCTGCAAAACAAGCATTTCTCCGGCAAGGACAAAATCTGGTAACTGCTGAAAGAAAGGTTTATAGCATCAAATTAAAATTTTCTCTTAATTTTGAAAACAGTTGACAGTGTTTTCTTTAAGATAAACACCACTATTAGCCCACTTAGAGGTATATAAAAGATTTGAATAAAGTGCTAGAACTCTTCATTGAAAATTTACTTAATTTTGACATTGATAGAGAACAACAGAAGCGTTGTTTTTAAAGCAACCACTTATTCTGCCTTTCCTGTCATGAACCAGCAAGCACTCAGCCGACTGACAAATGCAAGGTCTCAAGCTTCTAGTTGAAGCCTATTCGACATTACTGTGCCAAGAAAACTAAAAGCTGCAGCTCCTTCAAATCAGCCACACAAACAAGGGACAAGGTTTTGGGACAACCTGCAACAAAAGAAGGCCAAGTGTCTTTATCTGTCCAGTTGTTTTGATAATATTTCGAGATCATCACATATGATGGAATACAACGAGCTGTACGTATATCAATTGCTCCAGGCCCCTAACTTGAGTTGCCTAACATCTCTGTCATTTGTCTTAAACAAGTTTGCTTCAAATTATGATATTTCAGACAACCTGAAGTGAATTTTCTTTTTTGCAGGTCAATGACACCATGAAAATTGGAAAATTTGCAGAACTGTAGCCACCACAATGAACCAAACAGACTGTATGTTCCTAATGTATCGTAAGACTTGATGATTGCAAATCCTACCTTGATATTGGACTAAGGTGTGTCAATCACTTGCTGAGCCTATAGATTACTTGGAAAATAGCCCAGTTAAGGAAAACAGTAAAAAAGTGCTTTTAGGCCCATTTTTGTAACCATGTCAGACCCTCTCCCATAAAACAATACAACACAAAAGATACGCATATCTACAATATGATCAAGCAATTTGATGCTCACTCCTAACTAGCTGTTAAATGAGCTGATTTTCTGGAAGAAAAGCAAAACCAATGTCTGAGTAACAGGAACAAAATAGATAGTTGTGCTAAAGACGGCAGACAGGACATTTTAACAGGATGCTTTGTCAGACATTGAATTTTGATTTATTTGATTGTCTAATTTCTTCAATACCACATAGGATCTTGGTTAAAATTCCTTGACATCAATTTTAGCACAATCATCTTTGTGTATCTTAGAGCAGCCAGAGATCATACTTTATTCTCTTTGTTTTCTTTGAATGAATGAACTCATGTGTAAAATATCTATGAGTGTATCAACTGCATCAAACTGCCTTGTCATAGCATAAATGTGCATCTTTTTGCCACAAAATTTTCACTTGTAGAGAATACCCTCTGCAGTCAGAGTCAAACAGTTTCAAAATTTCAAAAATCACTAAAATTCAATGTATTTAACTAACTTTTTGAATTTTCGTTGTGAGGATGATGAAAATGAGAGTCCTGGGCAAGATTTACAATTTCTTCCATAAACACCAAGACAGGTCATTCAAAATACTGTATGAGATCTTTGAGCAATCATCTCAAAAGTATTTTGCGCATAATATAGTATTTCAATAATTATCAGTGCTGTTAAAATAATCTAACTTCTATGATAGACTTTTAAGATAAATGAGAAAACAAAAGTTTGCTCATTTTTCAAACATGCGGCATACCTTCACAAAAATGTAAGTACTATAGAATTAAATGACAGCCTTTTTGTAGTATCAATACATATATATATACAGTTTTAATATATATATATATATATACAATACAATTTTACTAGTCAACATAATATCAAACAGTTTTATCCCATAAAAAACCAACATTGCTACATGCAAACTTGTTAAGCAAAAAAATAGAAAATCTTTGGTAACATCTGTCATTTGATATAACACGTGGGGGCTGGGGTTAGCTTCTTATCTAAAATTTTGGCTTAGAATGGAGGGGCTTATTAGACAGGGACACTAAATAGAGCTTTCAGGGCAATCAACACTTTAACTGACATACTGTATTTGGTAGGGTCCACAGGGGTGAAATGGGTAGGCTGGTAAAATAAGGTGTTGATGGCTGGAAAACAGCACATCGGGAACTGATAAATCAAAGTTCACTATGTCAAGGCAGGTAGTTCAAGCAGTTCTAGCTAATGGAAAACTCTGAACAAAGATTTAATTAAAATTCATCTCCAAGCCCTTCCCATCTTACCCCAAACATTTTCCCCAGTAAACCCTCAAGGCCATCCATCACTTGCAGTACTTATGGTTGACGGTGGCTGCCTTATGGTCATGCTCTTGCTAAAGACAATGCACACCAGGCAAACATGCACATTGCTGACCAAACTATTGAAATGGAGATCGGCCTTTTAATGATTCCTCGATGACATAATCAACCCAGCTTGCAGCAGGTTCTTACCTCCTGAAACAATTCATTCCTGACCCAGCTTTACTTATGCTGGTTCATTATCATTGTTTATTTCATTAATTATTGATATGCAGTAGGCATAGCATCTCTGCACATTTCTGCATGTTTTCTCCTACAGCAATTTTGCTTCTTGTTTATATGAGGAGGGATACCCTTCCTAAGAGGGGTGGATTTCAATTTGCACTGACATGGAGAGCCAGCCCTTCTAGGAGGGCTAGACATGATGGTCCCAACCACCCAAATCCTATTGTTCTGCAATGGTTCTATTGTTTCCACCCACCAACCCACCTGGAAGGCCTAGCCCTCCTCACTGTATTTACATAGGAAACTTCCAGCTCTTCTAAGCAAGATCTCAGGTACTGAATAGTGAGATTTCTCTACCCAGGCTACCCTTTCTTTCACAAACAAAAGAGCATTGTTAAGGACTAGACCGGAAGGTGAAAATACACGAAAATATGGTTTAAGATCTGTTAGATTTGCAGGTGCCACATCCTGGAACAGCATTAATGATATCATAAAAATTCTCCTCCGGTTTCAATTTTTCGTATTAATCTCAAATCTCATAATATTCTCCAGAAATACCAGGGCCACATGTCTTTAGTCTCATCCCTTACCAAACTACACAATAAAGATATTACAACCTTAATTTGATTTTTGGCAAAGGCGGTGCTCTCTCCTCAGTCAGTTTATCTATTGAGAGGGTTCCTCCTTAAGAAATTTCAAACATACAAATTCCCTTCAAACTATTTTCTACATTGTTATCATATCATTTGTTGATATTAATTGGCATTTGTATTGTTTTTGTGGAATTTTAACAGTGAAACTTGAACTTGAACTTGGTGAGATTATTTTGAACATTTTCAAAATGAATCTTTATGCTTCAAAGATTGGTACTATTTTGCATATCCTTGGATTCCTCTTTCTTAACCTTTGTATATGGGTTTAAAAAGTCACTGGGTTTTATATCATAAAGCTTACAAAATCCACTTCTCATCAATCCTGTGAGATTTTTGTCAAAAACATTGGGTTGAAGTCTTCATTATTGAGTCAGTTTTACAGTCGGAACTAGGAACAGTTGGAAAGGTTAGCTAGATTCCCAGTGGCAATAAAACCATTATGGAGGAAGGACCTGGTTGTGTATGGCATACTTCTGTGTTCCAAGTGCTTGAAAAATAATAAATATAGGCCTAGGCAGGCCTACTGATTTGTTCTGAAAATGATCGTCGTAACTTCCGAACGAAAAAGTGTAAACTTGCTCCTGAGCTAAACTTTGTACGCAGAACACGATGTTACACGCAAAAATTCTAAATCTCCAACAACAAGAAACTTTCGCTTTCACGCCTCTTTTCTTGAAAAGGTGTACTAATCTCTTTGACTAGCACCCAGTTTAGCCTCTCTGCTTAGGCCAAAGCTGCCCTTGCCAACCTTGCCTACCGCCCAATGGTATCTGTCTACATAGGTACCGCCAAATTCTCGAAAAGAACAAATGACATGAGGCTGTGCGTGGCTTAGTAGGCCAAACTATTGGCTCTGATTCAATGCTGAACATTACATGTACAAAGATACCAAGATCTGATGGATAGAAAATGAAAACCTGCTCACCTTCGGCTCTTCTCCAGCTTCCCCCTCGCCTTCTAATTTCTGCTGGTAGGGCTGATGGATCGTGTTTCCTGCTGCGTAGTGTTGACTTTACTCGTTTCACCTTCGCCATTATTTTTCTTGTCTGTATTGTTCATTTGTAAATAATCACTATTGTTCTATTTCGCAAACTTAATGGTCTTGTTGTTGATTGTTGATTACACATTACTCATTCCACAAGGGTGGTTGGATTCCTTGCTAGAATGCGGACTTTCTCAGGTGGAATGGACAAGTTCGAGGGGCAAATCACTCTTAACTCTTCAAAAGTGGTTTTGTGAGGCCTGGTTCACACTGCTCCGTTAGCTCCGTTTAGTTATGATGCGTTTTTGCATCAAAGCTACCCGTTCATATTACTCCGTTTTTGTAAAAAAAAGGAGGGAAAAACATCCATATGTAGGGGTTCACATTGATCTGCCTGATAAGCCAATTAGATATCCATTTTTGTGCGTTCACATTGATCAAGTGCGTTTTCGAAAATCTCCGTTTTCGTGGATATCCACTTTTGATAGCGTGTCCGAACCTCTGTTTTTTTGGCGTTTTTGTGCAGATCAGTGTGAACACTTTCACAAAAACGGAGGTTTTTCTCTCCGTTTTTGTACAAAAACGGCACAGTGTGAACGGGGCCTGAGATTTTTGCCCAGATTTTCTACGATTTCAAGAATGTTTTAAGACTCCTAAGGTTATCTGAGGTTTATGGATTTGAAGTCTTTGAAATTCTTGTGACGTTTCATCAAGTGTTGTAAGGCTTTTGATTCCCACGATTTTTGAAATTTCAGAGAAGTGCCCAGAAGTGCGAAAGGTTTTTTGTGAATTTGTATCATTTGTTGAGGAGATTTCTGGGATTTATGGTCTCTAAGGATTTTCGAAGGCTTTCTAACGAATCTCTAAGACTTTCTGAAGAATTTCTACGAGTTCTACCCAACAGATTTTCAAAAATTTTGGATTTTTGAGGATGTTTACGATTCTCTACGAAAGAGTGCAAGATTTTTAGAAAGGTTTACCCCTGGGACAAGGCATTCCTCAATGCCCAGGGTAAATAAGGATGTCCCACTAGCATTTTCATAAAGACGCGGCTCGATAGGGACTCGGGTGGGCCAGTTTTTTGAAAAAATTACAGAGAGTAGGACCAGATCCCGGGGGTGCATAACATGGGGCAAGGGTATGTGCCGTCAATATGGGTGGGTTTTTGGGCCGAAATTCTCTAAACAAGGGTCCCTTTTTCGGCAGATTTTCCATAAACAGTGGTGAATGTGGGTTAAGCCCTGGCAAAACGACTGGAAATTTGTACTGAACATTGACTGGACATTGCTCATCTTGTCCAGTGAGTGAACACATGAAAAATTTTTGGGGGTGGCAAAACGACTAAACATTGTCCAGTGAACATTTTCTCCGCAGTCAAAGGTGCGCCACTTAGTTTTAGAAGCCTGCTGGGGGAAACTGATCAAAGGATGCTAAGGGGATGGAAACATGAAATCTGCCGCCAAAATTTTGACATTAATAATCATCGATTTCAAGAGAAAAGTTGAAGATCGATTCGGCCTGCTGCTAGACCCATCAACATAATCGTATTCTTGTTCTCTGCGATCGCTTTGGGTTCTTCAGAACTGCAATTGATCTGGTCAGAGGAATCCTCGTTACTGCCTAAATATTTTTCCCTGCTTTTCATGAAACTAATTGATGCTGATGACTCCATTTCTTCCCTGTAATCACGAAACTCTCCTTTCTTGAATTTGCAATGCGCTTGCACGATCTGGACAAAATACAGTGGGGTGGCAAAACGACTGAACATTTTCTTCAAACAAAAGAAATTTAATCTTGTCCACTGAACATCTTTGACTGCCTTCAAAATCGACTGAACAACCCTCAACATCACTGAACACGACTGAACAAGATTGGACAAGGTGGCAAAACGACTGGACATTTTGCACTGGACATTTGTCCAGCGCATGTTCAGTGCAAATGTCCAGTCGTTTTGCCAGGGCTTTATCCAGAAATTGGCGAGCAATAGCCAAAAACTTGCTCAAGTCTCTCCCGCTCTTTTCCCAAAAAACTGCCACCTGAAAAAGTTGCGTATGAAGGGAGAGAACATTTCTTCGAAGGAGGGAGAAGAGAAAAGCAAGACGGTTTTTCAGGGAGCGCTTCCCATTTCTCCCTCTCTCCCCTTCGCAGAGGCAATTCATGTATTTCATGTATGCGAAAGAGGGTTTTGCAAGTCCATGCTATCTCGTGATTCAGGTTGTTTACGCAAATTTTAAGAGGAAAATTTTTAAGTTCTTCAAATGGCTTCCCGTTCTTTTCAAAGGGAGTTTTCCTCTTCAGGTTTCGTAAGAAGAATATGGTATTACGAACGAGACAATTGGCCGTATTCCTGGCTTTGAACTCGGGAGTTTTCAACAAAAGAATAAACATACAACCTGGTTGCATTTTTCAAATGATTATTGAAATCAACGATTAATTTTGCATTTATTCAGAGCTAAATTTGGGTTTAAAAGCATTCTTGCTCAGCATTGCTTGGTGAGAAGTTGGTGCAAAGTTGTCTTTGACATAGGAAGATATATTTACAAAGGCGTGGCAAATCATACGGACGGTGGCTTTTTCACATTATGCACTTATCAAATATGGCTCTCAGAACTGCTAAATACTAGCATGCAGTAGGAGCAAAATGTAAGTGTATTTTGTGTATTCTTAATTTTGCATTTTGATCATTCACGACAACGAAATGTGGCACCAAATGAAACAAAACAAAGATTTTTTAAATCGGAATTATGGATCAAGAGACCTTTGAAGTTGGACTGAATTTGCGAATCTTTTCCCCTCAAAAAATTCACCAACTTTTTTAAACTTTATCTCTTTTCAACACAGTCAGTGGCTTCAAGATGTATTTTAAGGGGTCTGTTTCAACCAGCATGCCTTGCACGTGTCGTCTATTGAAATTCCTTTGTTGTTGCCATTTTCATGGTGTTGTTGTAGCCTCACGACATAGTCCCAGATATCGCAACAACAACAACAATAATAACAACAACAACAACATTTTTTATTTTTGCTCAATCTGGAATTGATTCTGACCAACTAGCATTTTTTATTTTTGCTCATGTAGGGTATGTATGTATGTATGTATGTATGTATGTATGTATGTATAGTATGGTATAGTATAGTATGGTATGGTGTGGTATAGTATGTATGTGTGTATGTATGTATGTTTATATATAGTATGCATGTAGGGTATGTAGGTGCTGTATGGTATATATGCCCTATATCTATTCATGCCACAGTTGGGTATGTATGTAGGGTATATATGTAGTGTATCAATGTATGGTATGTATGTAGAGTATGTAGTTATGTAGTGTTTGTATGTTTGGTTTGTATTGTATGTATATATGGTATGTATGTATAATTAGCGCACGTGCATTTTGCTCAATCTGGAATGCTAGTTGATTTATTTTTGCTAGTTGGAGCGTCCATCGGTCTATCAATAGCGATCACTACGAACATGGCATCAGGCTAGTGTTGTTGCCATTTTCATGACCCATGAAAATGGCGACAAACAATGGCAAACCAAGAGACGGCACGTGCAAGGAATGCTGGATGAAACAGAGCCTTTAAGCTATCTACATGTGCAATATGTTTTCACAAGGACTCCAAGAAAAAGAAATCATCGTCAACGTTTTTAGTTTATTATGGCTTGTCAAATTTAGATTTACTCTGATATCGCAAGCAAAAAGCAAAAACCAGACCAGCTTGGCCTCTCAGCAAAAATATGTTACAGTCAAAGCAAAAGAAGGGTGACCAGCATAATCTTTTTCTCGTACACACCCATCCCCTGAACTTTTTTCCAACTGCCACAGCGTAAGGGCGTTCAATAGAATCAAAATATCGTTGTACTGTGGTTCTTCAAAATCAAAATTCGACTATCATGCGATTAATATTTGAATAATCCATTCAAATCAGCCACAATACTCTTGCCTTGAATATGAAATTATGTTTGATATCTTGGAAAATGTTTGCCAACGGAATCTTGCTGGTTTGTGCAGAAAAAACTTTGACACCTTGAAGATTCTAGGCCCTGTACAGTTTGAATGTTAAGCAGATCAGGTATCATGCAAGCCCATGGGGATGCAGTCGGAATCAAAGACATAAATTAGTACATTCTCCTTTGCAAAGACCGTATCACTACAAGCATGGATTTAGTAAGCAAAATATTCCCTCTTCCTCTGTTCCCATAGAAATACAGTCTCTGTAAAAGAGAGTACGATTGGTAACTGAAACAAAGAAAATTCTCTCAACCAGTAATTCAAAAGTTGCCCTGAAACCAGCAGGGCAAACTATCGCCTTGTGCACGCGGAAGGTGGTTTTGAGAGAGGTTATGAGCTTAGAGCGCTAGAAGAAGGTTAAATCTGCAGAGCTGCCAAACGGATTTTGTTAATTGATTCAGACGCCAAGCAGAAGGTATTGCAATTCTTGCACGTTTATGGGTTGCATGAAAAATTGATGAAACAAACAAAATCGAGGCAGATGCACCACCTTTGCGTAGAAAAGGTGATAAACTGCCATGCTACTAGTTTCAGGGCAAGTTTTGCGACTTTCTTAGCTGTTCTGAGAATTTTTTCTCAAATCACTAATCGATTTGAATTGCGGTGTTGAATGGTTGAATAAAATATTTGTAAATTCAAAGGAGGATCACGAGATCCTCTCAATTCCTACCACTTAGACGTACTATAAAACTTGTCCCAGTATTTGCTTGTGGTACACCACTTCAATTCAGCAGCCTTGTAAATTTCTTCCTATTTTCATATGACAATTTAAAGCTCGGGTTCGGATTCAGCATCCAAAATTTAGTCCATTTTCCATATTTTTAACTGCTGGCAATTGTGAAGTTGATTTGATGGCAAAGTAAAATTCAAAGAGTCATAAGGGATTTGACCGTAGAAAATCGCTCTCAAACTTTACATCGTCATACAATTAACATTGCGACCGCTAGAGACATGAAAACTCACAGTTAGTCTGAAGTTAACGTGCTGAATCCGAATTTGGTCTCTAAAATTTCATATAAAAGAATTTTGAACCATTTCCAAAACGAGGCTGTTAATTGAAGTGGTAGTGGTATATTAAGAAAACTTTTTAAATACTTTTCTACTGAGTTGAATTGCTCGTTCAAACTGGTTGATTCCGCGAACATGGTCAGATCAATGAAATAGAAATGTTTAAGTTAAGGAGCGAAATTTACGACAAATTGTAGCCAGTGAACCTCTACTAGGTCTGCGTAAACGGGTCACGTGAGGTATGGTCAGGAGAAGGGAGGCGTATCTTCAGTCATGAGTATATGACTTCAAGTAGCTTGTTTTTAGAGAGGAGCATGAGAAGACAGTGCGAGATTCGATACTTTACACTTGACATTCAAGATTTTTGAGACAGCTCAAATGGTGGCAGTTCTAATTTTGTAACTGGCGCACAGACTTTGGTAACTAGGGAGGACAGGAAGAAGAGACGTCCTAATGACCAAAGTCTGCGTAGGCTATCTACAAGCAAATGTGAAGTTTGCTTATTTTCAGCTCCACAATCAATTAACAAAAATAAAAGAAGATATTTCAAAATTGAATCAAATCATTGTAGATTTAAATGTACGCACTGTCTGGCAATGAATTTGGAATGATTTGTCTTGACATTTTCAAACTTGTTGCGTTTATTCAGACACTCGGTTTAGCTTGAAATTCAATTTTTCAGATTTAGAAAACACCGATCGGAAGGCATCGTACAAACAAGACAATGGAGCAAAGACAAGACATTATAGAGTGCATAGGAAAACTGTTTTTAAATGTGGACGGCATCTCTGAAAATATAGCTAATTTCATAAATAAGATTGAAGGGGGCTCTGATATCGACTACGATTCATTTGAGGAGATGCTGACTATCTACTTAGCAGTACGTAAATGCAGTGATCTTGCCGAGCATGGCTTTTCTGACAAAACCTTTTGTCAAGGATACATTATACAAATAGAGGAAATTGAAAATCATGCAATTGGGCTTTTAGTTGACAATAGCAAGCAGGTTATCTACGTTTACGATGCATTATCCCATCTTCATGACGTTTCATACTATAAACATATCGATGCTGCAATTTCCAAAGATTTCTGCAACTATGACAAGATTGCAATGCCCTATCTTGAGCATGATGATGTCAGTTTTGGCTCAACGTTAGCATCTATCATAATACTTCCAGGTTTGCTGGGGATCCTTGCATGGGGGATTTGCATTCGCAATCAAAATGACCACGTGTGGTATGTTTTGTTGAAAGAAATAGCCAAGAATCCGGGAGTAACCCATGAAAATGCAGCTGTATTCTTGAGGTATGTAAATGAGCTAAACCCAGAAGAGTTTACATACATTGATGCTGCGAAGGAGGAAATCACTGTGAAGGAGATAATCAAAAGGTCAGTAAAGAACCATCTACGATATTCTGACATAAGAGAGAGAGTTTCTTCGCGATATTGCCATCAGTTATCCAATGTAGAAACCAATTTCATCAATAAAAAGTTCCTAAAGCAGTGCAAAAAGCAGTTTTACGAAGAACTGCCAGGATTTATGACCAAGAACATTGATAAAATCTCCTCAAATGTTCAGGATTTCGTAGATTGGTTGAAGCAGCAAGATGATGTTCCTGATTTGCTGAATGAAATGAAAGTGTACCCTTTGTTATTGGACTGCAAGCAATTGATGACCGCTGAAGAATATGATGCTTTCGTGTCTGAATGTAAAAAGCACTGTCTAGACTTACTGCTTTCAATGTCTCAAACACTGAATGCTGAGATAGAATTCTTAAATGAATTAAAGGATGTCATGAGGAACTTTTTCACATGCATGTGTTCACCTGACGAAGAGGAGCAGAAACATATAAGAAAATTTGTTGAGGATTGTTCGAAAGGAAGTCATGAACACATCTTAGATTTTGTGAAGGGAGCCTCGATACCTGGTTTAGGCCAACTGAAGCAAAAGGCAATGGCCCTTAGCAACGTGGCGGATCTCATAATCCTTCCCAAAGACTTGGGTAAAATGTTTAATAAACTGAAAGATCCTTTCAAAACGACACAAAGGAATGACTGTGATGGTGCTTTGCTTACCATTGAAGGCAGTTACGTCAGCATGAAGGAAATTAACAAAGTGATATCTGGCAGACAGTTTTATGAGGTCCAAATCATTGCTTCAGAAATGCTGTGTATTAATGCAGATTTTACCATGCCAGGCACAAACCTTGTAATAGTGAGTCCCGATTTGTGCGTCATAGGAAAGCAAACACTGAACATATCAGGACGTGATGGTAGAGACTATGATCAGGAGCCAGGTAAGAATGGCGTAAAGGTAGGCGAGCATGGCTGTGCAGGCCAAAATGGTGGAGATGGTCAAGATGGTGGCAACGTATTCATTCATGCAGAAAGGATTGAGAAGGAAGACAACAGTTTTTTGACTATTTGTTCAAATGGCGGGAAAGGAGGTAGAGGTCAAAAAGGGGGAAATGGCGCAAATGGACAAGATGGCAAGGATGGTGCTGAATTGACCCAATCTGAGTTTGATAAAAAGTTTCCTAAAGGTGCATCGTTAGGGAAATTTTTTGGTAGTCAGCTCATAGGATCCATGGGCATTCCAGGCTTGATTATATCAGAATCTATTCGTGATGGAAACTACACTGAGGCGACTTTAAGTAACGGATGTAGAGTCATCTCTAATGTCTACGAGGATTCGTTTTTTACAACTTTTATTGCATGGTTTGGGTATCCGAAGTTACAAGCTTATTGCATCCACTTTGGTGGCCCAGGAACGAAACGTGTAAAAGGAGGAATGGGTGGACGCGGTGGAGTTGGGGGAAAAGGGGGAAATGGAGGGAATATTGAAGGATTCTTAGAGGGAAGCGCAGTGTCAGTTGAACAGAAGAATGGAAAGCACGGTTCCAAAGGAGATGATGGGGTTGGTGGGGTAAGTGGGGTAGATGGACGACGAGGATTCGATACAGGTCGAATCGAGCCAAGTCAGTATAGAGATCCAAGGAACTATGGACCAGCGCGATTGTCACTTTATTATGTATCTAAAGAAGATTCCGATGTCAGCAGTGCATATTGTCCACATATGACTAAAATAGCTGGTTCCAAAAGATACGCAAAGATCAGAGTTGTTGATAATGCCAGAGCGAAACATACCCGTGCCCGTGAACGAAATACTCATAAAAATGAGAAACAAGAGAAAACGGTCTTTGTTGAAAGGCAACACACAAAGTCCGTTCCCATTTCCAAACACATTGTGATGCAAAGATACAAGGCAGTTTGTAAAACAGAAGATAATACAATTGCACAAAAGGTTGACTTGAAAACGGTCATCACAGAAATTAGCCGAGCTGAATCTGCAAAGAAGACATTTCATGTGAAATTTAAGACTCTTACACCCGCAAGAGCTATTGAAGCTGATTCCGATGAACGGCTAGGGAGCCACGCTTTGACGATCAAAAGCTATCTAAATGCAAAACCACAGAGGAATATTTCAGACGAAAAGAAGGGAAGCGAAAACATAGAGAGCTTTGAAACGGAAGACAGTCGCGCTGGTAGTGAGGCGGCAGAGCATTACGACAAGATACAGCAGGGAATTGCAGAATATCGAAGTAAGAAGACTGACATCGCTGAACCCGGTGTAAAAAGCAGTCGTGGCCAAAGCTTTGAAAATTTAAGTCAAAGGATGCACGGAGTACAACAACAACAACAACAATCTGAGCAGCCAAAGAAAAGAGAAACAGAAGGTGATTTATCCATTGGTGACAGCACAAATGAAGTAATAGATAGCAAACAGTCTTACAAAGAACCTCCCAGTGAAATATTCAGTGTCAGCGAAGAAACCAAGGCTGGCAGAAGAGATCCTTTGAAGGATGCAGTACATGAAATGAAAACAATAGAAGAACGATTGAAGAAATACCCTGTTGAATCGATTGATGGGCTTATGAACCTTCATGCTGAAATTTTAAACATACAAGAGTTTACGTCGAATTCATGGAGTAGAAGGTTGTGGAATTTGCTTTCAGGAAACAAGTCTATTTCAAAAGAAGCTGCACACAAGCAAGCTACACTTCTCATTTCAACCATCACAGCCAAATTGCATTACAGTTGGCTTCAAAAGTTTGCTTTCGACCTGAGAGAATTCGAGAGGGATCAGTATCAGGGGAATGATATTGCAATTCTGTTCATAAAAATGCGTTTGTTGCACACAAATTATGAAGCATTGAAAGAGATCTTTGGCATCTTCGATGTAGAGGAATTGAGCAATTGCATCGACAAGCATATGGGTATGACAAAGAAAGTCGTTAGTGGGATGTGTAGCAAAATAAGGCATTTCATTGAAGGAGTAGCTGATACAGAGCAGAAAAGTGAGGCTGCGGAGAAAACAGTGACTGATCCACAGGGAATCAAAGGAGAGGAAATTTCTATGATCAATAGCAGTAGAGCAGAGGAGGTTGCTGACAAGGAGGAAAACGACAATAAATATTTAGTGCGGAAAAATGATCAAAGCACTGAGAAATTGGTGAATAACAAAGACGAGGGTGACAGGAAGATAGAGAAATTTTCTGAATTATCAACTGAGAGGCTTCAAGCAGGAACACAACAGCAACAAGGTGTGTTGCATGAAATGAAAGGTACTGGTATTGAAGGGCCAATGCATTCAGAATCTCTGCTACAAACGAGCACAGATGTTTACCCACAAATAAAGGAAGGCGACAAACAACGAAGTGATGGTGGGCACGAAGACAACAGTGAAATTAAGGAGAGCAAAGGGAAAGCAAACAGTACCAACAGAGAAGAACCATTTCCAGATAAAGAAACATCATTTCCCAGCGAAGAAAGAATAAAGCCTTCTCTTGACTATGACTCCACAATAAAGGAGATACTTGATGATAAAGGGCAAGAAATGACACCAGATAAACCAAATAACAGGAAACATGGAGCACAGATGTCATACAGCGAGGAGTCAGTTTTAGACAAGGAAAGATCAGTTCTCAGGAAAGAAATCGTGGATAATTTATTAATCGATTACGACGAGGATACCAACACCGATGACGCCAATGATGTTGTTAGTTCACGTATACAACAAGAAGGTAACAATGATGACAACTCCAAGAAATTGTATAAGTTGCAGATTGAGCGGAAAAACCGTTGCAATGATATCATAAGAAAGTTTGAGTTGAATGCAAAAGCAAGCAAAGTACAAGGTCTTAATGATGAGCTACTTCAAAGTATAAAATTGCTGCAATTTGTTGACATCGATGATATTGAAGTTTTACTCGAAACACTGACAAATAAAATTATCATAGATGGAATCCACATGCCCCAGGAGTGCTTGATTTGGTTTATAAGTAAACTCATGCAGCAGACTGAGTCAAAATGGATTAAAATCTTCACGTGGGTCATTGCTACAAATCCCATGACGAAATGGCTCGAAGAATACACTGTAATGTTTTGCTTATTCAACTGCAAGCTTGATTTAAAGGAAGAATTCAGCTTGAGAGAGATTCTTTATGGGATGAAGGATTCGATGTGGATTCCAGTCATAATCGATATGACAACAAAAACTGCTGACGTTCTCTCGGTTTATCCAGCATTGAAGATGCTGATGGGAAATCCATTTGAAGATTCATTGTCAACACGTCTTTCCAGAGTGGCACCGTCACGATGGGAAGGTATCCTTAAAGATCATTATGCTTTCAGAGCACTTCTAAAACTTCCAGTTGAATGGAATGAAGAAGAAGTTATAGAAGCTGATGCCTATCTCGATGAGCTAAGAAAGATTTACGGCCATACTTTGGTTGACAGGTTAATTAAAATGCTGTCAGAAGGAGGGAAAATCACTGCTCAGTTCATTCTGAAGTTGCTCAAGAACTTTTATCACGACTACTGGCAACTGACAGATTCTGTGCTTGGTTGCATTGAAGGCAAGCCAAGCAAAGATTGGCTGGATGTCATTGAAAAGGAATGTTTTCCAAATGAGGAACACTCGCTTGAACGCCTGATACAGATGATTGCAGCCGATTCTAATAACTCTCACCGTTACCATGACTGTGAAAGCCAAGGTCACAAGAAACCCCCGGTGGGAAAGCATATGGCATTGAAGGACATACAATCTATCCTGGAGAATACACTTTCTAATGAGAAGGTCATTGCAACATTTGGTGAAATGTTTGTGAAGGAATGGGAAAGTGAATTTAAAGAAAAAATCAAATCTCTGAGTGGAGACCAAAAAGAAATTCACCTGACCCAGATCAAAGACTGGACATCAAAATTAAAGGCAAGGGCTATGGAATACGGAAAAGACAAAAGGGGAGAGTTTCTCGAAGAGAACATAAGTGAGATTTTCGCCCATGTTGAAATTGGTATATCTCTCATTACAGGCTACAAAATGAGGCAAACACAACGTCTGTCCGCATTGCTCATGTTGCTAAGTAACGATCGTGGTCTGTTGCAGCAAGTATCCACTGGTGAAGGTAAAACAATTATAATTGTCTCATTTTGCATTGTAAAGGCATTGCTTGGCCATACCATAGATGTAATCACAAGCTCATCTGTGCTAGCAAAGCGTGATGCAGAGGATAAGGACAATGCAAAAGTCTACAGCCTATTTGACGTGTCAGTATCACACAACTGTAGTGAAGAAGTAGAGAAAAGAATCGAGGCATACAAAAAGAGTGTGGTTTATGGAGACATTGGCTCATTTCAAAGGGACATGCTCCTTCAAGAGTTCTATGGCGAGAAAGTTCTTGGTCGCAGGCAAATTGACGTTCTTACAGTCGATGAAGTGGACAGTATGCTTTTAGATAAAGCTGAAAATGTTCTTTATCTCTCTCACGAAATTCCAGATTTGCAAGCCCTCGAACCAGTATTTGTATTCATCTGGAGCTTTGTCCACGGAAAGGGACTGTTAGGCACAGAAGATGATTTTCGTCTTGTCCAGGCAGCTATTGTGAATGCGATCTATGGAAGCATTAGGCGCGAAGACTTGACAGAGAAATTGTCGTTTCTAGAGGATTGCGAAGCAAAGTCATATCTTATCTGGAATCACCTGATTGATAAAGAAATCATTGACAGGAGAGGGAGAATACTTGACCCAAAAAGGCTCCTCGCTAACAACGTAACGCTTGACTTTGCTGATGAAATCAAAAGAGATACCAAAGATATGGACATGGAAGGAATTGTCCTTAGTGCTTTAAAGGATACAGTGAGAAGAGGGACACAGATAACGGTGCCTAGGTATCTCGACCATTTCATTGAGCTGCATGTCATGGAGTGGATTAGAAATGCTTTTAAAGCGAGATATATGGAAGAAAGATGTCATTATGTCATCGATATCAACAGGGACGACATAGCCGGCAGTCAGAGTGCTAATGTAATCATTATGGACACTGATACAGGGAAAGAACAATTCAACACTCAATGGAACGAAGGACTGCACCAGTTTCTTCAGCTCAAACATGGCTGTAAATGCTCTGTCGAAAGTTTGAAGGCTGTGTTTATCTCAAACACTCAATTTTTCAAGCTTTATGAAAGATCTGTGTACGGCCTAACAGGGACACTTGGTTCAAAACAAGAAAGAGATCTTTTACAAAGCATGTACAACAGTGATTACGTCACAATCCCGACATTTCGTCCCAAGAGGTTCACCCATCATGATGATCGCATATATGATGAGGAAGACACTTGGCTTCACCAGACCATCACAACGGTAACAAAGATTGCAAGCGAGAGGCCTGTGTTGGTCATTTGTGAAACCATCCAAGATCTAGAAAAATTTCAAAGTGGGTTCCTGAGTGACCTGACGCCAAATATTGGCTTGCATGTTTACAAGCATAGCTATCAGAGCCTTGATATTGTAGAAAACGACGCAAAGATTGATAAAGGATGCATAATTCTAGCAACAAATCTGGCTGGCCGGGGAACAGACATCAAAATATCTGTCGATATTGAAAAGAAAGGAGGCCTACATGTCATTTTGACATATTTACCAAGAAACCTGAGAGTGCAAGAGCAAGCGTTTGGTCGTGCTGCAAGAAAAGGTGAACAAGGCAGTGGGCAATTGATGGTAATGGGAAATAGCAGCAATGATGGGACACACAACGACATACTACGAATGTTAATGATGATCAAAGCTCGCAGTTCAGAAGAAAAGGCTCGTTTGAACTTGATACAAGAGCATTACGAAAAGAGCATCAAGCCGGAGGAATATTATTTTGGGCAATTTAAGAAGGTTTATGCAAAATTGAAGGATTCACTCGCACAGCTTGAAGAAGAGCAAAAAAGCATTGTACTCGATGCGTGTCTTGATCAATGGGCTTTCTGGATAGATTCTTTGGGCAAATACTCAGAATCAAGCGAAGGAGCTAAAGCGAGAGAGAGAAGTTGGCTTGAATTCAAAGATAGCCTTCTGGAGAAATCTCAAACTTCTGATTTCCTATGCATTGCTAATAGTCCATCATCAAGAGTAAAGCTTGGAGAATTCCTCTTAAAGCAGAAAAAGTACTCTGAGGCAATGACCGTTTTCAATAGAATCATCTGCGATGAGCCAAATTTTGCTGAAGCTGCTCATTACTTCATGACATATGCAATCGTGAAAGAAACCAAGCTAGAAAATGCAGAAGACAAGCAACGACTAATGTTGCATTTGTTTAAAGCCCAAGAGATTTTTAAGTCAAGAATTGAAATGTATTCTGAGCTTAGTAGCATGGTTGATGCTGTGAAATCTTTATATGGAAAGGGAATACAAAGCTTTGTTACACGAGAGGCATATAAACAACAGAAGAAAGTCTGGATCGATTTGCTATCTACTATTGACAACACAATTGCTGATATCCTAGGACACACAATAGAACAAAGCAATCTTGAAAAGGCTTCAGGAGACACACTGTTAGCAAAAAGAGTGTTTGAAAGCGATGAACTGTTCCAAAGGCCTGTATTTCTCAAACCTAACAAGGGTGTATCAACAGAAATGGGAAAAGATCTCACTGATTTCATTGACGATCAAGTAGAAAAGACGTGCGAACGATACTCTCTTTATGCTCCTGAAGTGAGAGCTCGGATAAAAGAATTGAAGGAAAAACCTAGTCAAGTTAAAAGTGAAGATTTCTGTGCTGTTTTGCCAAGTCGGGAAGAATTTTGGCAGGTCCTGCTAAGAAGTAATATATTGTACAACCAGGCGAAATATGTGATTATAAATTTGGAGAAACTGAAGAAAATATCTGCCTTGAAGGATTCAATGGAAGAAATACTTAGACAGTTGTCGGAAATGTCAGCAAAAATCGTATTTGAAGCAATTCGCAAAGATTCTACACCTGAAGAAAGTCTTCAGAAAACGGCCCAAAAAGACGAAATCGAGGAAAATGGTGCATTCAAGGTTTGTTTGTACCCAGAAGACACAGAAGATATCATTTCTGGTCAGACCATTGCTGTTGATGTTAAAAGAAAGGAAGAAATAGATTCACGTTACTGGGATGTATTTGCAAGTCATGACATATTATCTTCCAATGAGATTGCATTTCTTAAAACCACCGGTGTAGACGCAACAAAGTTATCCAAATATGATGAAATAACATGTGAAGACCTGCTGAAGATTCCAGGCATGGACCAACTAACGGCAGAGGAAATATTCAAAGTCTTATCTCAAACGGTTCTGACGTGCCCCGAACCGTCAAAAATTGGCCTACTGGAGCTAAAACGAAACAAGAAATTCGAAACAGAAGTCAAGAGTCTGCTTACCAAACATTTCAAATACCGAGAAATACTCAACAAAACAATCCAAGATGGTTGCTTGCCGTTTGAGATGCTGGAATCGAAGCCCCATGAGAAAATTTGGCGTGATTTGATAGATTTTAAGGTTGTCACCCCAACATTGGTAAGGAAAGCTGTCACAGAAGATGATATTCAAACAGTGATTGATAATGAACAAGATGCTTTGAAGAAAGGCTTCAACGACTTTTGCTATTTCTTTGGATTCAAAGATAAATCTCCTTTCGCATCTACAGTCTACGAGTTGAAGTCTGCTATGTTCAAGTATGACTCTGTTGATGTGAATTTCAAAGACATTGACACGTTACTGGATGAAAAATTCAGAATAGAAGCAATAGATGAACTGTCTGTATTATCAAGCAAAGGGTTCGGTCACGTTGTTGTCTTAGAAGAAGAAAAATGGTCATGGTCCACAATTTGGAAGATAATTGGCATTATTTTACTGGGAATTGCACAAATATGCCTTGCAGTGGTTGTTGAAGTATGCACGTTAGGCACAGGGACAATCATTGCCGAAGGATTAATCGGAGAAGGCATTGGGGATATCATGTTTGCTATTGAATGTGCAATTTCTGGTCATTGTTCCATGAAAGAATATCTGAAGCAGAAGATAATCAGTATCTGTTTGACAGTGGTGACTTGTGGTGTTGGAGCGTACTTTGCAAGAACAGCCAAATTCTCACGGTTCGGCTTCAAAGTGGCTGATGAGTATGCGACGGTTGCAGGAAAACAGCTAATCGAGAAAGTGGGCAAGAGGCGGTTGGCAAAAGAAGCGATAAAACGTGTTGGCAAAAAAGTTGCGGAGGCAACTGCCATGGGCCTTGCGAATGCAGGAATCGACAAAGCAGTTGAGAATTTACTTAGAACAACATTGAAAGAGGGTTGTGGCAGTATTGTGACTGGTATCAAACACGTCCATGGGTTTGAGCAGCTAAAGAAATCTGTCACAGAATTGTACGAGAAAGCAGGGCCACAACAAGCTGCTGTGATTGCTTCACAAGCATGTGAAGAACAACTGAAGCTCCAGTTTACTATGTTCATTGATGGTGTAGTAAAAATTCTTGATGCTTTTAACAACGGATGCAGTATTGCTTTGAAGAAGCTAAAAAAGTTGGAGAGTGGAGACCACAGGATTGATTTGCTGGCAAAGATAACGAGTACTTTATCTGAATGTTTGAAGTATGCACCATACGCTGAAGGTTTGCTTGAAATGAAAGAATCAGTTGACAGATTCATTTCTACTCTTCCAAACTCACTAAGTGAAAAGACAAAAAGCTTTCAAGAAGGAAATTGTTGTGAAGCTACTGATGAGGGAGTTGAGGCTATTATGGATCAACTTGAAAACATACTCACCAGGAAACTTGAAGAAATTCTCGAGAACAAGCTAGTAAAGCCTGCACTGAACCATCAAGCTGTCAAACTTGTCCATTATGCTGGGTCAGAAATAAAAAAAAAGTATCGAAATCTGGAAGCAACATTTCACAAAAAGAAGTTCGAGACTTTGAAAGAGCAGATGAAGACAGAACATGACCAAAAGCCACTAGACCAAGAAAGGCGACAGAAAGTAAAAACGCAACAGGCAAGTGAGAGTATGCATGATGAATGCTTAGAATCTGTTAGCCACCTTCAGAGAAGAGTAAAAAATCCTGAGCTTTATGCAGATATGTTACGTGAAGGAATACCAATGGGTATACACGAGGCACAGGCAATTTCAAATCTACTCAATGCCCCAATTCACATCATACAGTGTGATGAAGGAGGGAAAGTACCCTTCCAACAAGAATTTATTCCTTCTTCAGGCCAGAAAACTGGAAACGCAGTCACAGTTTATTTTCAGCCAGGCGCGAATGGAGAAATTGGTCATTTCTCAGATAAACCATTTGACACAAAGCAAACAGCAGTTTCGGTCTCGGGTAAAAATAACTGTCTCTTAGATGCGGTGAGTAACATTACTGGAAAAAAATTGAGCAGAGAAAAAGTGGCAAGTATCGTAGAGACAGATCCAGAAATTAGAGAGAGAATAAAACGGGGAACACATAGGCACTACATTGAAAAGGGAGGCACAGGTGGTGCAGAGCGCGGTCATCAAAGGAGAATTAATGTGGAAGCTCTGAGGAGAGATTTGGAGAAAAGAGCCAAGGCCGAGTATGGCAACTGGTTTTGGAGAACGTTTGTTGGATCAGAAGGTAGGATAACCTTGGCAGAAAAAGATGTAGATAATCTCCGAGATCCAACTAAACCTACTGGGTACATAAACAGGCTCCGACAAGAAATTAGAAGCGGAAATCATGAAATCATTGGCATCAGACATGTGCCAGAATTACTCCACCGAGACCAGAGGCTGTTTAGAAACACCTCAGCCATGCAAGATTTTTGGGTTAAATATGAAAGGTCAACTGGAATACGACCCTTTGGTTGGTTTGATTTGAATCTCGAGCTAAGAGTAGATACGCGGTATGCTGTTTATCATTTTGGAGCAGAGAGAATGCAAGGGCATCCAGTTTCAGTTGTATCAGATCCTTCATGCCTTCCACAGCACCAACTGACGGCTGGTTCAGCTCAAGTGTTACATGATGCAGTGGCTCCAATAAGCCTTGAATGCAGCACACCACAAGAATGCGCCGTAAGGGCATTGCAGGGGCATTTACAAGCTATTGGAAGTAGAGTACAATTTGAAGAACTATTGCGTGAAGATAGAAACTATTTTAAAGACAGATACACATCAACTGGCCATAATTTGAGCAATATGCGTCATCGTGAAATATTTTTCACTGGCCTAGAGAGAGAAAGGTATGCTTCAATTTTTGCTTTAAGATATGTAGGCCATAATTGCCCTTTGCGTAAAATCACCTCTTAGACTGATGATTTTCGTCTAAGTTTTGCTCCATTGAATTGAATTGTTACTTGGAGCGAAAACAAGGGTTCATGTAATAAGTCTAATCATATTTTGTGTCAACAAAGACTACTAAAGAATATCAGTAAATGGCGTTCCAAAACATATACCTTGTTAATGCAGCTGTTGGGGAGAAACTTTGACTTCAACTGTCTTGTTTTCACACATTTGTATAGACAGGCTTCAAATCAGAGTTTAAAGATCTTGTTTCAGTGAATCTGACAAGTGGTGGCTGATTCATGGCGCAATAAATTCAAAATAATTCCGTTTTTCCAACCATCTCCAAATCAAGCTAATATGGCAAGAATTGGTTTTAGCACAGCGTTTGAATTTGCTCTACATATTTTCCTTGTTCATTTCGAAGCAGAACATTTATTATTTGACTAACACCAAAAAGTACAAAAATTCTAATGCCCTTACTGTTCCGGTGTCCCGGACCCCACCTCGAAAAAAGGCTAAATGCTCTGCCTGATTAAATGCGTGAGGAAATTTTTCAGATTAATACCTTTTCTTTCAATAGATTCTCTCGACTTCTTTTAATAGCTCATTTTCGCTTGCACAACGAGGCAGGTAGCCATTTTTGTTTAGGACATCTTTGCAGCTTCGTTTGTTTTGGTTTGCAGCTTGAGAGAATTCACTTTGTCTGCAATTACCACTTGCTTTTGTATTGGCATGTCAATCAAAACCAACTGGCGTTACTGTATTGTTGGAAAATATTGTCACAAAATTTGCCATCATCATTCATCCTTCCTGCCTTTCCAGGTACAAAATAGGAGCTGCGATAGAAAAACTTGATGGACCAAAGAACAATGTCGTGCTGGAAGACAACGCAAGAAATAATGCATACAAGAATGATGTTGACGCTCAGATTAGAAATTCAAGTTCTCTTGGACATATTGGCGAGATCTTGAGAGATCCGGCTCCTTACGAACGGTAAAAGAAGCACCCTCACTCATCCTTGTTAGAAATTGATACAAAATATGTTTTGAATAACGATGGACTCGAACTTTTGACATTTTTGCATTCTGCACTTTTATAATGTATTCATAAAAGCTCATAGAAATTTTACGAGCTGTTTGAAAATTTCACATGTTGCTGTTAGCGTTGAATTCGAACATTTACCCAAGAGGTGTACTCCTTAACTTTTATATTAAATCAATACAGTCCAGTCCTGCCTTTAAGCAACTGCATCATAAGAAACTCGGGCCGGATTTTGCTGGATAAAGTATTGCTTGACAAGAAGCCAGCCAGGCATATATAAGCTCTTTACAATGGTACATATTAGTATAATATCACTTCTACTATTCAAATGTACCCAACTTGTCTCAGTAATGTCTCAGAAATGCCTCAAGAAACTTTCAGAAATGATTCAAATTCTTAGTTTCTTTTACAATAAATGAATATTCTTAACAGAAATGTTCTCTTTATAATCATGATAGATGTGAGAAATTTACTCTCTTTTGAAGAATGATGTTTTACATACGAAACCAACCAGGCTGTTTTTGTGAAAAGAGTTTCTTAAAAGTGGGACTTTACTGTATTTGGAGTATGGGGAGAATCCAGCAATTGGGCGCACAATTCATCATAGTGACCCGTTTCATATCATATTTCATATGCACCGTAGTTTGGTGCTCATCCATTCATAAATAAAGAAATGAATAACAATATTTGGAGTCACTCAAACATTAGCCTCGTCATTTAGGGGCTAGCCGTAAAGGTCAGCAAAGAAATACTAGCATGGAACCCCAGTACTGAAAGTTCTGGAGTACCTCCCGTCAAGTACCTTGCTCCCGTAAGATATTTATACATAGAGAAAATGTACCATTCATTTAGTCTCCTTTGGGGAGCAGAGGGATTTCAAAATTCGCCGTAAAATCATTTAGCCGAATGCAAGAAACAGAAACTGTTTACATGGCCACTACATTTATGGGATCCGGCATAACGTTCTAGTAAAGGGAGGACCTGAAGATAGCACTGTATTAGAAACGCGATGGAGGACAATATCAATGACCAAGAGAGGACTGAAATGACGCTGACATTGTTTAAATATCTGTCAAATATTGACATGGATCCAGAAATGGATGGCTTCATCTGAAATGAATGGATAGAAATGGATGTTTGTCACTTGATGTACTTTGTTAGCGCAAATTTTTCCATCCAAAACTGTATCTTTGTTTATTATGGTCACAAATGTCAACAAGAAACGCAAACTAACGAGGTAAACGATGATAAAAAACTTCTATCTATATCATTGTTTTTAGGCAAGATTTACGACGATGCAGCTTGAAGAGTATAGCTCAGAATAAAATCTTCAAGGTGTCATTTTGAATCCTTGGAATTAGGAAAGCAAAAATTTTGCTATCTTCAGATACATTTGGATCATTGACAAAAGAGACAAGAAAGAAAATGTTATGACAGGCTCCATGATTGAATTTTGGTGACTATTAAACGGGAATACCTTTTTTAAACATCCCGTACCTTTTTATTCATTTATTCATGATATTGCTGAGCGCTTTAATTTTGATAATGTTTTTGCCTTCATTCTGCTATCAACTTCCACAAATCAGATTCAAAACTTCTTTTCCCATCTCCTTTGACGGCCATTTCCTACAAAGGGAAAATTCTCGTTGAAAAACTTTGGAAGTTTGACACAAGTGTTTGTTGCGAAGGGTAGTTTGAATTTCATCCGACAGATGGCTGACCTCGAAAGTAGAAGGAACTCTGAGCTCTGAGAATAATCTAAGACAAAAAAAGGAAAGGAAAACGAGATCGAGATGAGTCATAGTTTGCTTTATAATTTCTTCGAAAGGAGCAGGATGAGGACGCTTTGACAACAGTATCTAGGTCACTCCAGACCTTAGCTCCTCTGTAGGCAAATGATTTCTGACCAGTAGATGTTCTCAATAGTGGCAATCTAAGGTCAGTTTTAGAGTTCCTCAGCTGACGGTTTGTTGCTTCAGATACCTTTTGAAATATGTTTCACAAGTAATCTGGGGCGAGGGCATTCTGAGATTTATAGACCATTTTGCTCGTCTCCAAGTCGATCAGTTCTCTAATTGTCAGCCAGCCGAGACTCCCTATCAAGGGCAAAGCTGAGGCGTCATAGGGGCTGTTTGTGACAATTCTAGCAGCTCGATTTTGCAGTTTCTGCAACTTATCGAGGGCTGACGCACCGCAAGATCCCAAACAGGGCAGCAATACCTAAAGTAGGGCTCAACGAGACTTCTATACAGCAAAATGAGGCTTTCCTTTGGTAGGTATCTTTTTGAATACTTCAACATGCCGATACCTCTAGAGACCTTCCTGATTGTTGAGGACAAGTGGGTAGACCATTTCAGTTGATCGTCAACCTGCAGATCTTAATACTTGGTGTTGTTCACCATGGTGATCTCCTCGCTACCAATGTTAAGGTCAGGTTTGGAAGAGCTAGGCAAGTCTATACTAAGAAGCTTGCACCTGCTACCTATTATCATCCCTTGGGTCTTTACGACATTAAGCGATAGCTTGTTGCCCTCAAGCCAACCTCGAAGGGCTTCAAGGTCTGCATTTATTGCAGTATTGATATCGTTCATAGAAGGAGAGGAGTAATAGATAGTGGTGTCGTCAGCATACATTGCCACATCAGAAGTCTTTAAACAGTGGGGGAGGTCATTGACGTAAACTCCACAATCTACCCCTTCAGTTACAGATGAATGACCATTTCCTCTACAAACTGATTCCTATTGAAAAGATACGACCGAAACCAGCTCAGTTCTTTACCCCTGACGCCATAGAAGTTCAGTTTGTTCAAAAGGATTTCATGATCTACAGTATCGAAAGCTTTTTTAAGATCGATAAAGACTGCAGCAGTATACTTCCCCTTGTCAATGTTTAAATACCAGTCATTAGTGCTTTTAAGTAGACACGTTAGGACTGAATGTAGTTTCCAGAACGCCGACTGTAGGAGAAAGATGAGCTGATCACTCCACTCTGCTCCGCTCCAATAGCCATCCGATATAGTGTAACTCTAGCCTTATACTGTTTATGCAAAACCGTCGATCTACAGAAAAGTAACGAGATTTTAGCCTGTGTTCCGGACCATTTGAAAAGGATAGTAACAATACAGACTACGACACCGTGAAGAAAAAATGAAACGATCTGGGGAAGAGCTTGAAAGCAAGGTTTGTTGCGTGAACGCTATTAAACCATGACAACCTTAAAGTGGATCAAAGTGGGCCGGTACAGTGTAAATTTGGTCTCCAGTATTTCCTTGGACATCCAGTACTTCTTAGGCCTAGGCCTTGTCGTTTCTCGTGAGAAATTCTATAAAAGCTACTGCTTGGAGGCAGGCCCGTAGCAGCTATTGGGGCCGGTCGGGCCCGGGCCCCACCAATAATTTCCAAAAGTTGCATTTTTTCATTCATCACGTTTAACGCAGAAAGCTGACTTAATCAACTATAGAATTACTCTCCAAAAAAGTGTTTCTGGTGTCCTCCCGCTATCAGTCCTGTCAACGTACCCTAAGTGAGATTACCCTGGGTACCAGAACTTAATATGCATATATAAAATAAACAGAAAAAAGAAAAGGCGAGATTCTTTTTTCTTTTTCGTCTTTATTTGTTAAATTTTTTAATTAGGATCTGGTAACCAGGGTATAGGTGAGATAAGATGTAACCACTCTCATTGAGAATTTAAAATTGGGAGCTTCTTTGTACTTTTCTTTCCTAATCAAACAGTTCAAACAATCACCATTCTTTCGAACGAGCTTCTGAATGAAGTGTGTATTTCAGGTCAAGACCATATTTCTATGGTCAAGACCTATCTCAGGCTGGCAGCAACAACCAAAGGGTGCTACATGTGCACAAAAGAGACAGCACTGACAGGGCTGTCGAGAGACGGCACGTGCCCCAGGGTGGGTGTGGATTGAGCCCCTGGCGCCAAGACCTCCGGAAAATTTTGTGGACCACGCCTTTTTTCTTTCGGATCATGCCCTCCTATGCACTGGTAACAGGGCCTAAAAGGATGCTTTTAGATGAAAACGCCCTCCTATAAATTATTAAAAAGATTTTTAGATGGAAAAGTTGTTTATCTCGTGTGTAAAGACGAAGCTGAGAATGCCCCCCGCGAACCAAGAAACGTTCCTGAGGAAAAGTGAAGACAAAGAAAAAAGAAATAGTATATATTTGCCGGGCCCCTAATGGCCTCGGGCCCCCTGGTAACTACCCTGGCTACCCCCCACTCTTGACGATCCTGAGCATTGATAAACTAATATAAACTCAACCCTCAGCATCTCAAAAGTGACGCTGTAGAATCCGATGCACGAGAACTTAATTTTGGGTCGCTTAGCCCTTTTGGCATGAGAAGCCCTTTGTCAATTGAGATGAATGTACTCAGACTTCAACAATCTAAATCACGCACATCTGAACCACGAGAACTCGCGATGCTTTCGACCTGTCGTAGTTTAGTTTCAGGTAGCCTGTTTGCAATATATTTGGATGCATATATTTCCTATTTTGCCCTCAGGACCTCCGAAGATAAAATTACCTTTTGGCATTCACAGAAGCGTGTTTCCAAGAAAATAAAGGCCACGGCTCGAAACATTTTTCCGGGAGCTCCGGACCCCCAAGTTCTTTACACTTTCAGCTTCTGCACAAATTGGTGCCCCTCCAATCTGGAAAACGCTCCTACGGGCCTGCTTGGAGGAGATTTCAACGCATAGGAAGAATCCGCAAATAACGCCAACGTACCATCTTAAGAGGGCTATTTCATAACATCTGCAATGCAGTGACAAAGTCAACTCACTGAAGGTTTTCTTAGAAGCCCATTGGCCAAAAAAGATTCCTGTTCCAGACTATATCGGGGGCTTACTTTACTTAATACTATTGTTCTGAGTCGCAATATCCCCACGTCCATCAAAGAGTTTGTCCTCGCAAGCAAGTCCGCTTTTTAGCCTTTACTCATAATAGTACCCGACCTTCACGCACAAGCAGCGTGCGATGAAAAGTAAGATCCTATCTATGGTATTTCATCACACTGTGAATGCAGACAGGTGGACACAAGAGTCAATAAAGCGTGAAATCAAATGAAAAGCGACACTGACACATACAGAGAAAAGGCGTAGCAAGTTGCATCGCATCGTGTATACTGAAGGTGAGCAGACGTTTTTATTCTGATTTCTCAGATTCTGATTTCCCACCTTAATTACTTTCGCCTGTCAAAGCCAAGGGTGGTATTGGGGCGTAGCACGGACTACTTGAAGTGAGGAGGCCACAGCCTTTTGATGCTGGTAGGATCTGCAAAAATCTTTCAACGCAACGGGCCTATTTCCGAGTAAAGTTTCAACAGCAGTCCATTACAATTTGCAAAAACAATACTATGAATCTTGGCAATCCGACCTCATACCTTTTCCTTTCATGTTCATAGTCAAAGTGTCCTGTATGTACATTGTAATTGTCTGTGTCTATGTGGTAATGCTTATGTTTCTAAGATTTTTCATGTCTTGTTTATTTATTAGCTGGAACACGAAACCTGTCTGGGCTGTCTGCTTGCAAACAACAATGTTGGTTGGGCGTAACAGGTCTAACAGGCTGTAAACTGTGATGTTTCTAAAGCATCTGTCATCGTTTCGCTGTCAAACGTATCTGCCCAGCTGTAATAGAAAGATAGCTTTTTGGGTTATGGGCATTTGAAGGTATTCCCAAAACTAGATGAAAGAAAACTTTTAGGTAGCCTAGTATTCGGTTAACAGGCTATGTTTTGGGCTGCAAAGTTCGTATTTCGCATCATCTGCTTGGATGAAGTGTGGACCTATTATTCATAGGAAACTGCTTATAGGAAGCTCAGACTGCAAAAAGTTGAGAAACTCCAGAATTGGGAAAATTGTTTACATCTTCACTTGATCGTTTCTTGATTACATTATTGAATAGCATTTAATTGTCATCGTATATCTGGATATACTGATCAAAATGTTTGCTCCTCCACAGCGTCGTACCAATTTGTCTTTTGCAGCCCTTGTGTCACAAATTTGTCCATTTTGCTTAACCTATCAGAACTCTTATTTTCACAACTGGTTTCATTTAGTTTTATCTGCATTCATTTTACGAAATCCGACCAGTGAATCCGACGCATGCGTTACGAAGGAGCCTGGATCGATATGGCTGAATAAAATTGTTCATTCAGGACACCCAGTGTGTGGCTATTTGAAATTTATATCAGAGGCGAGCCACCTTAATTCATTCCCCTTTTGTGTTTTGAACTCATTCACAGCAAGAAATACCAAAATTTCCCCATAGTTCTTGGATGGAAATTTAAGGGAAATGGACAAGTTTCCATGGGAAATTTAGGGGAAACGGAAATTTCCATTTCCCCTTTAGAAAATCATGGGAAATGAGTCCGTTTCCCCAAAATTTCCCCAACAAAAAATGTGGTGAAATTTCATCATTTTTTGCAGTGATTTTTACTTGGTATACAGCCACCTTTCACTGTTTCGTAATTTTGAAATTTTTCGGTAGTGAACCACCTTAAGTGCAGAGCCACCTTTATCGTAAAGCTATGATTATGGTGGCTCACTACCGAAAAATTTCAAAATTACGAAACAGTGAGTGAGTGGTGGTTGTATACCAAGTATAGATAAGTTCAAAACACAAAAAAACAATAAGTTAAGGTGGCTCGCCTCTGATAAAAATTTCAAGCTGCCACACACTGGATGTCCTATCGCTCATGGTCAGACTCTACTTTTGGGCTACGTATTTTGCAAAACATGTTAGTCCTGGGGTTAGTAGCTCCCATGTTTCCATATGTAGAGCAACGGGTACGTGCCGCCCGTAAGAATGTATTTTGAGCTTCAAAATTCCCTATGGATGAGTCCCAAAAGAAATAGCTCTTGCATCATTACAAAAATTTTCGGCATTTTTATACTTACCGTTGGATTTTCTTGGTCTTTGTTGTGAAAATTGGTTTGTAGTAACCTTATCTTCCATTAATCTACAGTCAAATGAAACTTGATTCGTGGGAATTTCAACAAGCTTTTTCACCCAAAGATCCTTGAAAAAGGCATGAAAGTCAACCGAGAATCCTTAAATTTGGGCCTTCCCCTAAACTGTTAGGTGGCACGTCCCCGTCATCCTAAGACTTGAGTTACCCCCTTCAGGACTTTGGTTCGGTTGAAAGCTGCTCTCGACAGGTCATATGTGACATCATTCCATCATTCGTCGAAAATTTTCAAGCTACATATCTTGTCTTTTAGGATTCACCATGAAGTCAGTACTTTTTGCTGTACTCTTTTTGTGTGCATCATCATTCCAAATTTCTCAGGCTGTGCTCTCCAACTGCACATCAGCTCATCAGCTCCTTGTGACATCAAAACTTGCTCAAATGTAACCACAGAATGTAGGCAGATCTGCTCTGCAACACCATGCAAAACATCATGCAGTTCTCCAGCAGGCTGCCGCGCAACTTGCCCATTAGGAGGCTGTTCAAAGATGGAGTGCAAGAAGACAACCATTGCAGCAACGCCCGGACCGGCAGCAGTAAGTTATTTGTCAAGTGTCATTTCAAAATGGATCAATATTGCACCTGACGAGTTCCTTGCAAAAAGTAACCGTAACATCAAGTTTAGTTTCATAAGCTCGGTAAATTTCATATCAGAGGAAAGTGGGTCAGAATTTAGACAAATAATTTCTAAATTTATTTACGCGCATTTTTAATGACTTGTTGTTCCAAATCAGGCCGGTCAGAACGAAACTCATATTGGTTGGGTTTGGGGTTGGAGGGGCTGAAGCCACATGCAAGCGGAGGGAGCAAAAGCCCAGCAAAAGTGGCACCTTTTGTGACCTACCCTTTGAGAAAACTCCCCTGTGTGAAGAATTTATCATTGAAAGGAGCAACAGATCACGAGTAATGGCAGGTTTTCGTGCAAACTTTAGAAAAATTGGATTTAAAACTAATTTTGATGTAATCCACACAAGTAACAAATAGATATTTTCTTTGCTGTATGAAATAAAATTGCGATAGTTTCCTTGATAACTCTGATAATTTCCCCAAGTTTACCTTGGTTTGGTTGCCACTCAAAAGAAAAGAATTGCTTGATCAAGGTTGCGGCTGGCGGCAGTACCGGAAAAAGTTGTTTCCGGTACTGTATTCGTTTAATTCAAGGGGTTCAAGGTTAAGCTTGGGAATATGGAGATCTTTATAATTCCTCGTACTATAATTTGTTATTACTTGACTGAAGTTTCACAAACGAGGCAATACAGAATCCCGCAATTCCTATTGGCTAATCGCACCTTTCCAGCGGGTTTCGCGTAGCCCTGTAATAGGATACAAGGACGCGTTTTTGTCGCCACAGGAACTGCTTTAGGCCTAGGCCTTTGATATTACAGTGAACTCAAAGCTAACAAAATGTGTCTGATCAAATGCGAGTCAAGATTAGAAGATGTCAGGTAATAAAACTCATACTAACCGGTTTTATTGTTGTACAGAAAAGTATAAAGCCGTCGGTCTTAATGCACAGACCTCGCAAGCTCGGTCTGTACTTTGAAGAACTCGGGCTTTACATTTTCCTGTACAACACAAAACCGGTTGGTATGCGCTTCATATAGAACAAAATCTTTATAAAAATCTATAAAATCTTTTCTTTTCGTTACAGTCTGATGAGTGCTCCTTCACTTGCAAAGAGAATTGTCGAGACATGAATTGTTACGCTGGGCGATGTTATCCTACATGCACTAAAGACAACTGTAATATGACATGCGATGGGCCAGGTATTCGTCCACTCTGCTATCCCAGATGTTATGGTAAAGGCTGTGAAATAAGCTGCAAATCATGGAGATGTTCAGCGACGTGTTCTGGTGGTTCTTGCAACGTGAAATTCGCCAAGAGAAGCCATGCAGTGCTGTTCTGCCCCGGAGGCAGATGCAGTCTTGTTTGTGCTAAGGGTAGTACCACATGTGCTTACCAAGGTGCTTGTCCAAACTGCTCCGCCCCTGTGTTTGTGGATGATCCATTTGGAAAGCCAAAAAGCAGTGCCAGAATGATTGATGCCTTTCCTGGTATTTTATTCATTGCTGCTATACATACTATTGGCTTGCTCTTCTTGTAACGCATTTTTGTCGTCAAAAACCTTGGAAAGTTCATTTTCAGACTTTTTTATTTCCGGCATTTTCTTCGTTGCTGCCATTGCCAATATTGCCACGCTATTCTCGTAATGCATTGCTATTGTCACAAACCTACAGGGTATCTTAAAAAAATTGTTCGACGTTTGATTAGATTGTATTAAATGAAATGAAAATGAAATGAGAATATGATTAAATGCTGAAATATAAGGATACGCTAAATAGGCAGTTACTTAAGTAAACTATATCCTGAGATTTTGAATAAATTTTGGACATCAGAATCTTGCAAATCCGCTAAAAATTCATGGAGTTATAAGCCTTTGAAGTTCAAGTTTGTGAGAAAACTGAAATCAGAGGCCTCTTAAATGGCATTTTTGGTAAAAGTCCCATGGTCCATCCTTACCATTGTTTCTCAATTGTTTCAGGGCAAACCAAATGGGATTTGAACAGGTCTTTGATAACCTAACTTTCAAGCGTATGACTGCTTTGAGGAAAAATATTGAGTCTGTTATCGATCATTTTTCAAACTACTGCTTTTGGGTACATGCAGTCTTACGCAAATTTTAACGAAGATTGTACCGATGTACGAAAGATAATGGACAATATAGTAACGCCAGCTATGACATACGGTGCAGAAACTTGGTCATTAACCAACAAATTGACATCACAGTTGCAAGTTGCTCAAAGAAGCATGGAAAGAGCAATACTAAATATTACACGACGGGATAGAAAGAGAAATGAATGGATACGGGAACAAACTAAAGTTCTAGACATCATAGCCAAGGCAAAATCATTGAAGTGGGAGTGGGCAGGTCACATAGGAAGGATGGCAGACAACCGATCGGCAAAGAAATGCACGGAATGGACACCTTATGAAAGGAAGCGCAGCAGAGGACGACCAAGAAAGAGATGGAGAGATGAAATCGTAGAAAAAGCAGGAGTCAATTGGATGAGAAGAACTGGAAAAAGACTAAGCTGGAAAACATTGGGGAGGCCACCGGCCTGCAGTGGCCTGAATGGCTGATGATGATGATGATGATGATGATGATGTACCGATTAAATTACTTTATAAGTGTTATTTAGTTGCTCTGATATCAACGAGAGGTGTGACATTGGATAACCTTCTTTTACCACGATCTTCGACCTTTTTTGCATTACAAGTAATCCGGGGGTCTCTGGTTTCAGCTGTTGCATACTTTTTATCTTTGAGAGCTCGCAACTCAATGAATTTTTAACCGATTTGCAAGATTCTGGTCTCTAAAATCATTTGAAAACCTTAGGCACAGGTTGATCTCTCCATTTTATCGTTATTTTTCAGTATTCAATCAAACGTCGAACAATTTTTTGAGACACTCTGTATGGTAAATATATTTTCAGACTTAAAGAATATCGAATGTCTTTGATTTCTGGTATTTTAGTCGTTGCTGCCATACACAATCATCGCCTTGCTGTGCTTGTAACGCATGGTTATCGTCACAAATATTTGGTACAGTTATCTTTAGACTGTAAGACCATCCATTTCTTGAAAGCACTAGAGCCCATTTAAACAGCACTTTGTGGTCGTACAATAAGAACAAATATCTTCAAGAAATTTACTTGCTTTAACACGCTAACGCTGTTTAAAGGTCGAATTTGCCAGTTGTAAATTCTGGCCTAATTCACCCAAAAGTAAAATACTGCAACAATAAACAAAAAACACGGGTAACCGTAGTTGTGAATCAGTTGTATTGCATACACCACACAGCTAATTACAAAATCACAGCGATTATTTGATTGTATTTACCAGTTGCATTACTAGAGTAAACTTCACAAAATAGGAACAAAATTCATGTTTACTTACCTACATTTCACATCACAGCAGAAAAATCGCGTTCGTCTAATAAATAGAAATACATTTTTGAATGTAAAAATTAGCATAAACTGGACTACACGCTGATATATATCATCAAAATCTGCAGATTGTCCCAAAGAGTTGGGGCCCCTTCATATGGCAATAGACCTTTTAGCTATTCTACAAAAGAGTCTGGATCGAGCGTTATTTCTGTATATTTTCATACGCGGAGTTCAATCGAGTGGCGTTAGAGTTTCGGTCATTAATGTACACATTCGAACACTTTACAAATTATGGCAAAAAAATCGTGCGGTTCTGATTCTTTTCAGAACAGCTAAAAGAATAAAATCGGAGAATACCTTCAGAATAAAACTGGACGAGCTGCAGCTTAAATTGGCCCCTTTTTGCACAGTTGCATAGCATAGACTACAAATTAGAGCTTGAGACCTTGTTTGAGTCGATCAAACAAGTGGTTGCAGATTTACGGCCTACTCTAAAAACAGCACTTCCATTGTTCTCCATCAGTCAAGCAAATTTAGAAAGAAAGGGCTCTGGGGTTGTATTTAAATTTTCCCCGCAGTATGAAATAGGTTGACACTGTTTTTTTAACAATAAGACAACAATATTAACCCTTTGGCAGATGTAAAAAAACTTTGAAAACAACGTTTGATCCTTTCTTTCAAACTCGGTCGATGTTGATATCGCTGGAGAACAAAAACAGTGCTGTGTTTGAAGCAACCACTTATTTTGCATTTCTTCCGCTTTCACTTGTCAAATTGACCAAACAAGGGTCTTCAATTCTAACCTGAAGTCCAGGCCATGCAAATATGTACAAAATGGGGACATCTCCTCCACAGCAGCCTTGTAAACGGGGCACAACTTTTCAGGGATAACCTAAAGCTCATACAAAAAGATGTGTGGATAAGCAATTTGACGAAGTAGCATTTCATTCTATGGTAATTTCAATATCAAAATAAAAGTCTCCTTGCGGCTAAGCATACCGGAGGAGTCAAAAAAGTATCAGTGTTTGAAAAAGTGCGCGACATGCTATTCACCAATTTTTGTCATTTTATACAGGAATGGCCAATTTAGAAGCTGAAAATAATTTCGCTATAATCTGTTATATCTTGCTAGATTTTTGAGTGAGTAGCTTGCAAACTATTTCTTAAAGAGATATTGTTAACCACGATTCTTCGTAGGCACGCTACAGTTAACTACTGTCTAAGAATAAAATTTGGCCTAAGCAGAACCATGGATTCATGCTGCAGTTCCTGAAGTAATAAGAAAAGTCAACTAAATTCAAACTTTTCCTTCGCTTCAACGTTCAAATACGTTAAAATCGAAAAATTTCGGACGATCAAACTTTGGAACAAAATTCTGTCCAAAAGTTAAATTGTCCGAAATCGGGAAACGTCCAAAGTTCTTTTGTCCGAAAGTTTTAAATTCATTGAAAATAGAAAAGTACAAACAAATGTAATATAAAAAGTTAATTAAATATTGTTTTACCAGTAGTGATGAAGTTCCTCACTGTTTTTACCTATAAGTTTGGTTCCCTGAAGAGTGCCTGGTAAACTGTTCACATTTGGTAGTAGCTTTTCAATTTGCTTTGAATTCGATCAAATTTACGATCATTCATTCTAAATGCTCTTGCAGATACGATGATGATCGTACACGTCAGCTTATTTCTAAGATAGAATCAAAATTAGTTAAACATTTATCTTGGTATCATGCTCGTATTTTGCTATCGTGTTTGTCCGAAAATTTTTTGTCTGAAATTCCCGAAAAAGCGTCCGAAAGTTTTTTGTCCAAAGTTGTTTTTCCGAAACTTTTCCAGCTGAAAGTTTTCGATTTCAATGTACTTGTGTTGATCCAGATTTTCTGCGTAGGCCAAATTTCATTGCAGCGCGCTCGCAAAGAACCCTAGGTGACAATGACTCCTTAAATGCTCCAAGTTCCTATTTCCAATCATCCGGCAATATTCAATTTTCTTGTTGTTTCCAACTACAACTATTGCATGTTGATTTTTTATGCTAAATAAGATGCTTCTGGTAATAAGGTGTATTATCTTTGTTTTGGTTTTTCTTTCGTGACTGAATTCGTGAAAATTGCATCGTACAGTGTATTATCATGACTTATCAGAAGTCGATTTCTTTGAACCACGGAAATATGACATCAATCCAAACCCAAAGCTCCCAAAATCATCTTGAGCTAATGCATTTCCAAATCGATTCATTCCACTTTCAAACGAAGCAGCTGACCCCCGTCCTAACCCAAAACTTGTATGTCCATCTCCCTCGTGAACACTGGATGGCCTCTTTGGTTCCGGGGCATTACTTGTCGATGAAGAACCAAGAAACAAACTTCTAAGGAAACCGGTCGGTTTACTTGCAGCTGTTGTCGTTGTTGAAGTTGTTGCCGTTGTTGTTGTCATGGTTGCCGTGGATGAGCTATTAAAACTTGGTGAATAGTCTTCGATTCCGTAGCTGTCAAAGCTAACAAACGGAGCTGTCTTGGGCGGTGAGCCGGTTGCAGCCTTTATATCCGCCTGCTTGATCAGATCAGATAGACTCCCACTGCTGTTTGAGCGCTTGCGCATTCCAAGTCCACCGAATGAATCTTTGTCAAGGTTTGCTAGCGAGGCTGAGGCATTTTCACCGCTACTGTTTCTTCGAGTTCGGCTTGCGTCCGTTTGATTCAAACCAGGATTTAACGAGTTCAGTTCAGCAAGATTGTCTTTGTTGAGGGCCTTGATATCTCCACTACTCCAGGAGCGTGTTAACATTGGTTTCACAGTTGTTGAATTGGCATTTGCTGCACTGATATTGGACGATAAAACTGTGGATAACAGAGGCATTTGAGAGGAGCTTTGTAACATGTTACCCAGCAGACCAGGACCCCTTATCGTGGAAGAACCAACCACCATAGATGGAATTGCCAGTGGTTGCGGTACAGCTGTATCAATACTCGGTCTCTTCTCTTCTAATTTGTCAACACCAACGGTCATCGGTGATATTTCTTTGTATGAAGATATACCAGCAGCTTTCTCGACTAGCATCTTTAACGGCGTTCGAACTGCATCTAAATCGACTTTCCCAGTGTCTTTACTTAATGCTAGCTTTTCTAGCACCTTGCTTAATCTAGGCATGTCAGGGTAATCCTTTCTTCCGGGTGTAGACGCTGCTCTGTTCCGTGAATTACTCATCGACACACTTTCCAATATTCTCTGGCCTGTCTTTGCCTCGACGTTAGCCTTGTTCATTGCGTTTGCAAGAATATCAATGGCATTCGCTTTCGATTTTGCGCTGCCGTTGTCCTTACCTAACATAGATCTCGCTTCTCTCATCGATGCCAAAATCGAAGAATTGCGAGTGATAATTGATCTATTTTGCTGTGTGGCCTCAGGTGCTGTCAGAGTCTGTAACACAGCAGATCCAAGGCCTGAGCTATCGCACTGACTGGATGATGGCCTGTCAGTAAACATCTTCTCCATTGATTTTGGATGCACTTGGACAGGTGTCGATTGCTTTGTTTTCAAATCATGATTTGATGATTTTTGATTAATCTCATTCCTTGATTTGTCTGCATTGAAAGTTATCCCAAAATCACTATCATTATCATCATCACTCTCAAATAAGTCATTGTCAAGGTCTTCCAATTTTGTGTCCACAGAGAGATCAGTCGCGCCAGCAGTGGATGAACATTCAGTTGAAATCTGATCACCTGTATCAGTGGCCAGTGACAAATCTCTCTCGTGGCTATGTGGAGTTAAAACGTTACCTACATTTAAACCAGCAACGACATTTTCCGATGCTAAATGATGCCATTTATGTAGCGTCAGTGAACCTATGATAAAATGAAAAGGGCGTGTTCAGTGTAATTTTATCCATTCTATTAGTAGTTAAACTATATGTCTTATTAATATGTCAAGGATATCCAGGAATGGCTGGCAAAACAACACTTTGTATCAGAGATACAACTTTGCAAAATTTTTGAACCGAGTTCGTGAATATCGCTGGCGTATGCTTAGTCATAATAAAGCTTTTAGCTATTCTGCTAAAGAATCTAAATAAAGCGACAGTTTTATACATTTTTATTCGCAAGGTTCGATTGACTGGCGTTAGAGCTTCTATCGCTTTTGTTTACATTTGAAAATTCAACAAATTGTAGCTAGCGAGGCACTATCTTATTCAGATTCTTTTGTAGAACAGCTGAAAGATCTCTTTTGAGCAGTGAAATGCAACAGCTCAGTCAGCAGCACTGAAATTCACTATGGAGACTGATAAGCTACGAGAGACAAAGGCGTAATTCATTCACATTAATAAAGAACAATTTGAATCACTGTAAATGTACACTCTGGTATCAAAATTATAATAATACTTCTACTTACAACAAATTATCGAGGTGAACCCCCTCGCCCCCTCCCCTCCCCCTAAGGTAATTATGACTATTTCCCGAAATATTAGTCTCGAATTAAAACTGAGCAATACCTTCCATTGGTTTTACGATTTGTAATTTTTCAGCTGGAATGAATCCCCTTCTTCTTCTGCTATCTATAATTTTAGAAATAAATCAAAATTTAAGGACATGTAGAAGTGTTTCATAGCGATTCTAGGAAGTCTCCCTGAATCCTCAGATTTTAGCCTCGTCTGACTATTTGCAGTAACACACTAAGAATTTTTGAATTCATTAACATGGAGGTAAAGGTGAAGTTAAGGACAAAGCGCTGGGAAAGCAGAAGTAGAGAAGACGTAATTGAGTCCACGGTCCTCATGACGCTTAAGTGCTAAGGCCCTACCAGAGATCGAGCCTCGTCCCCGTGTCTGTTCTGCCTGCAAAGTCAAAGGATTACGCCGCAGCGGCACAACACCGTAAATTCAATGAA
Organism: Aurelia sp. 4 Dawson et al 2005; assembly: GCA_964019985.1. Classification (NCBI taxonomy): domain Eukaryota; kingdom Metazoa; phylum Cnidaria; class Scyphozoa; order Semaeostomeae; family Ulmaridae; genus Aurelia; species Aurelia sp. 4 Dawson et al 2005. Next base: position 1,751,388 of record OZ026501.1, on the reverse strand, counting down.
GTCCTTTAATCAAATCGAACATACAACATTCAATGCAGTCAGTCAATATAGCACTTTCAAACTCCTGTAAAATAATAACAGTGCAGATCTATCCTTTGATTTTAGCTTCTTATCTATTTTACTTATTTTTTGTTACTTAGTTGTATGTCTTTACGTAATGGCTGCAAGGTTGTCACACTTGTCGTTTGCTACTAGTGCTGTCGTTCCTGTTGTGTTGTAGGGTTAATTCACACGTAGAAAGACAATGGAAAAAAATCATACGTAGTGCACAGTAAACGATGAGTCTCTTGTTTCCCTGTTCTCTTTGACTTGATGATGGCGCTTCAGTCAAGAGCAAGGTTTACCACAGGGATACAAGGGACTCATCGTCATAAGTCTAAGTGTACAGGTGGTGTGTGTATCAAGTGATTCGCACTGTAAATATTCAGCTGAACATATTTCAAAAAATACAACAAGTCTGTTCAATGACAATGTAAAATCTACAAACATAGGTTTGGGATGGGTTTGAAATCTCTCGTTGTCCATTGATCTGCTTGTATCGTCCAATATACCAACCTCAGTTTTCTCTTTTACATAAAAAAATAATGCCAAGAAGGTACTTTTTTCTTCCGGGACATATTTCAAGCTCTTAATCCTAGAGTGCTAAACGGAATGACTTACCTTTGCAAAGTAACCATCAATAAACTTAACAATCCACAGACAATATTTCTCTTGAATATTTTGCACCAATTTCTTTGCGTCTCAAAATATCGGCTTTAATTTCTAGGTATTCAAAGTCTGTTAAATATGATGCAAGATTTGCTGTCACACAATACCATTCACGCAGAACACTTCAATTGTAATTATTTGCGGATATTTTTCACGTTACATCAAATTTGAGAATAATCCAATAATCTAGAAAGGCTACTTACCATCTAAGTCTTGACTTTCCGCCATTGATCTTCCAAGAGAGCATAATGACCGATCATCGGACTCTACACTTCCCTGAGATTTTACTGACGCTGCAGAGGACATGTTTCCAGAATTTGAGGCTGAGTAGTTACTGCCAGGAGACAGGAACTTGTTCGCTCTACGGACTTGTTCAAAAACTCTCGATGTTCTTTCTCGACTACGGCAGAAGATGAATGAAAATTAGCTGAGTAGTGTACCATGAACATCACAAGACGTGACGAACTATATTTTATCCTCATATCTTATATATTATTAGAAATCTAAAAACAACCAATGGCAAAAACAACCAATAACAATGTTTATTCGTCAGTAAAATCAAAGAGTTTATTTCCAGTCTAGTCAAACTTTATTTTCCATGAAAAACTCTTAATTTATCAAAAACTTTTCTTTCTTTTCCTTTTGAAAAGCACTCCTGGAGGGACCATTATGGAAACAAGGTTGCATTGACCTTTTAATACTATCCCTGCCATCTATTACCATGGGGTGTTTTAAATTAGATTTTTAAGTTAGATATGTAGTTTTTGCCTGTAATCATTTTAAATTTATAGGTACTGTAATTGGATTTCTTTTCTTTTATAAATAGTTGTTTTAGTTTTGGTGGCAAAAATATACGTACATCCATACATATATTAAGCGTACAATGCAAGAGTCAAAATTAACTTAGAGGGGGCTTGTGAGTAGAAAATGATTGTTAAATGACATGGCACACTTATATGTCTCCAGGAATCCTCACAAGTTTGTGGGAAATAGATTAAATCATGAGTTATTTCGGGTGTGAATTCATCTGTACAAGAATGATTGTAAAGCACAACTACAAAAGTTTATCTAAACACGAACAGGCAGTCGCCAGCCTAAATAAACTTCTACTAACAGGCTGGAGAGGTCTTGGGCCAGCTGCACAACAGTGGCACAGAATTAAACGTCCAAAAGTTAATTGGTGCAACCAAGACCAAAGCAGATAATTCGATTTCCCTGTTGTGAAAAATGATATCAACTTCTATACATTAATCTACTAACTTTTTTTCATACGATGTAAGCTCTCTCTTCACTGATTCCTCGATTTCCATTGCCAATGAATCATGCTAAAAAAGAGGCAAAGTGCTTTAATACATTTCCCTTGTTCATCTTTGATACAACATTAATTAATACTGTGCCATAGGACCCACAATCATGAGCTCATCCCAACAAATATATACTCATTCTTGCATACACTTTTTGAGTACAGAGCAGTGAAGAGGCCATGCACAACTCATATCAATAAATAGCATAATCAAACCCTATTTCTATGATCAAACCCTTCAGCAACCTATAACAACTTCCTACGTTTCTTGAATTTCGAAGATTCATAGCAGAAGTAGTGCTTATTACGCTTTTCGTCTAACTAGCTACGAATTCTACCAAAAAATTACAAATGATCACAATTTAGGAAGATTCACCTTTCCAATGCATCTCTTTAGCTGCCAAATCGGCATAGCAAACGATAGCCATTGAACTGCCATCCTTCATAAAAATTTGACACTGTATCTCTGGTATTTTCTCTGGTATATAAGGTGTTTTCTTAAATCGATCTTTTTACTGTGGCCATATTCTCCAGCACAATCATTGCAGCCATAGGCTTTTGGACCCTCAAGATGACATAATATAATGACTCACCTGTGGAGGTATCGGAGATGGGTGCTCCATGCTCCAGCATTCACGTTCTGTCGACCTACAAAAGAACGGCTACTAGTAAGAAGCAAATGACTGTTCAATGCAGGAGAACCTTTCGATGTATATCCTACCTTGAATTTGTTCCCCTTTTTCTATACTACGATCCTTGCCTCTCGCTCTTCAAATTCAACGAGAATCAACAGAGATAAAGCCCCGCGAGTAAGGAGTCGGGTATTCTACTGTTAGCCCATTGTATTTGATGATTTCCACAAGTGCGTGGTAGTTGGTCCTTACTGTGTAGCTAGAGGAACAATAACATGCTAGAAGTACTGTTTGTCCTATTTACAGAGCGCCTTCACTGATCTCCGTTCATTCCCTTACATATTGCTCTGAATCGTTATACTAGAATTGCAATATTGTTCGCCAATTCATGAGAATATGATACTGAACTCCAAAAAATTCATCATTTATGGCCCAAAAATTGGGATCTCGTGATAATATCCAGATCCGTTTCATTTTCAATTCTTTTAACTTTTTTAGGAGTGACAGTTCCTCAGTGCAGATAACTGCTTTGAAAGGGGGCTATACAAATAATTGCCTGCGTGACGTGTGCCCATTCTTCAACTTCACAATCCAGGGCTTCTAAATGAAGTACCCCCCCCCTCGGTTAAAACGAGCTCTTGCAATCCGTACCTTTAGGAGATGGCATAGACTTGAGAAAGAAACGTCCAGCTAATAAAAAAGCTTTGCAAAATCTAAAATGAAAATGATATTTTACTTACTCGACCCTCTTTCGAAGAACTTTCACTTCATCCTGTAAGCAAATAAATAAATCTAAAAACCCATAGCTAACCATGAGCCTTTTTTACGTCCATGATCCCAAATTCGACTTTCGTACGACACAAATGATATTTCTGGCCTCGGCTCTGTCCATCTGCTTTCCATTCGACGCGCAAAGAATAAACGTTACAAGTGAAATGCATATGAGGGCAGAAATACATTTGTCACTTTATTTTCTTTTTTGGCGATGAAACTTTGCTTATATTCCCAAGCAGCAAAGTGGATAAACTGTGGTCGGTTTCTTAATCCATCCTTTTTCAATCTTCTCCAGAAACTTCTTTGAAAGAAACTTTCCCTAAACTGCAAATCAGTCGAAATGATCATCGTGAAATAAATCTTGATAATTTAGTAACCAGTAATCTTTACAAAGTTTTTCAATGTTGATGATAAGTTTATATCCACATTCAGATGATTCAAATGGTTGCCCCATTATGTGAGAATCGTTTTTGACATTATTCAGACTTTCGCTAGGAATTTCTAAACCAGTCCTGGTATTGAGTAAAAGCGGAAATTCTCAGTCATATTGTGGTAATTTAATTCACTCGATCTACATTACGTTAACTCGGTATTCTCCAAAAATTGAGGATTTTCAAACTCGAAAACCTACCTGGTTTTCTCTCAGCAGCTCTGTACATTCTTGGAATCTCCTCTGCATATCAATAAGCTAAAATTGAAAATAACAGTGTCAAAAGAATCGCAGAAAGTCGAGCTGTTAGTGGTGAGTAGGGTCTTCTGTGACGGTTCCTGAAAAACAAGTTACTTTTACTGGTCAAATAGCCATTTTTACCCAGGTTTCTTTACGAGCATGCTGCGATTCCAGGATATCTGCAAATCAAATTTGGCCGAAGCGGGAAAGATGGATTGACACTGTGGCAGGTAAGCCAACGAAAAGTTAAACTTTCCTGTCAGTTTCAGTACTGCAATGTCGATCCCTATACTCCACTTAAGCCCGATTTGATTTTCAAACAGTCCTGAAATTGCAGCGTGCCAGTAAACGAGGCTTTAGTTCTTGATATGTAATTACAAACCACCTACCTGTGATCTTAAACATTCTTGATTTTGTTGCGACTCCTCAAGCTGATATTGCAGGTCTTCGTTTTCTACTGACAACTGCAAAAACAGTGATAGTATTGATACTGTAGCTGGAGGGTATTGGCAACCATGCAGTCAGAATGTAAAGAAATACATGAGGCGGTAAAGGTTGTAACAGAGTTATTAATAAGTCATCAGTTTAGAAATAGCTCTCTCCCAGGAGAACGATTCACTAGGAATTACAAAGAGAGCAATTTACCATCCTCTCCCTGCTCGAATCTTATAGCCAGGCCTGATTCTACCACCCTTTGTCACTGCAAGCTACAAAGACCTCGAAATGAAATTTAGGTGAGCTGGAAGGTAATTACCTGTTTATGTTTCCTTTGTAGTTCTACAACCATGTTGATCAACTCAGTTATTTCTTCCTGTTTAAACAAAAAACATTTGAATATCAGTTTATAATTATTTAATGAAATAGTACAGGATTTACAAAAAGTCTTGGAAAAGGTGACACTTCATCATCACTTCATCTGACTTCAGGAAAGAATAATTGGGGAAGAAGACCTTGTAAAACAAGTAAAAAACAAGGCAAACTTTGAAATCTGTGCACAGCCATTTATTACTGAATGAAGGATTTCAATTCAAAACAGCCAATCAAAATCATAAAATTTTTAGGAAGTAGTTATGCTTGAAGGGACCTTGCCATACTTCTTCCAGCAAGAAGCCCTTTAAAGGGAACCTAAGTATATAAAGCCCCCTGATAAAATGGCCGTGTGAAGATAATAGACCATGGCACGTGCCGCACCATATATCGAAGTCAACAGGAAATAACTCCATGTGATTGGCTAGAGTTTGGCAAGTGGCTTAAGCCAGTTATATGCTTACAATCCCTTTAAGGGTCACCTCTATGTAAAAATATGAAAGGCATTACTGAATTTAAGCACATACAAACTTTGATAAAAATGTGAAAGCAAACAATATACCTGTTGGGCAACGTTATCTTCAAATTTTAAAGCGATTTCGTCCGTTAGATGAGTTATCTGTTCTTTGGCGAAGGCTACAAGCAAAAACAAAGGAGTTTTAATTCAAAAATTGATAAATACTAAATTCTGTGCAATCCGAATAATGAATGCACGCAAGGTTTGCCGTAGGGATATAAGAAACTTCGGCAATCAGTCGAATAGGTTAGTTAAATCCTCACTTACCAAATACTAAAAATAGCTAATAGACGATAGCGCAAAAGATGGCGGACTGGAAGTTTTTAACCACATTTCTTGCGCTCCACTGACTTTCATTCTTCGATTGTCTTAATTGGCTGATTTATTCAAAACCGCAAAGAATCTTGTTTAAAAATTCCTAGTTTTGGGGCTGGGTGGCGAGGAAAGGAAGGAAAGAGGAAGGTTTGTGACTGAATTTATCAAAAAAGCTCTTACCAAGATGCTGAACGCAATCCACAACCAAGTCTTGTTCCTGTTCTTCAGCTTCATTTGCCATATTCTTCAATCTCAAGGCCTAAAGAAAGGGTCCTTTAAGTTGATAAAACTCCTCTCCCAGCATAGATTCCAGCTCTGTGTAAAACACGTCGGTGTAGCAATCTACGACCTATCTCTTTCTTGCAACTAATACCCCAAATTTGCCCCAAATTCACACAGCTAGTTAAGACAGCATAAACTAAACCAGGTTATCAACTGAGGCTTTCTTATTGGTCAGGTCAACAAAGTGAATGCATTTGATTGGCTGAAATGTAACCTGGTGTTGATAAAGCTGGTTAAACTGTGTCCGTATGAATGTGGCATAAGCTTTGATTCAGTCCAATACCTAAAATATTCTCTGAGTGTAAAATGAATGTGAAATATACATAAGAAGAGTCAAACAATTAAAGTTCTCTCCGTTCCATCGCATGCGCAAGAGTCGGACACTTTGCCAACTATTAGGGGGCTAAAATATTGTCTCATTAAAAAGCATCGTTTATTTCTATTGTTTTCAAACAAAGAATTTTTGTTCTAGCTACCCATCGGGGGCATCGCACCCCCTCACCCCCAAGTATCCACCACTACCATGCACTAAAATAACAGACATGAAAGATTGAATCACCTCATTGAACAGCTCCATGTTTTGGTCTTCCAACTGCTTGCATTTCTTTTCTAATGAATGTATTGACTCATCTTTACAGACATTAAAGCTAAAACAGAGAAAGCTTGCTCGTTATCAAATGAAGCAATGAATGAATAAGATGGCAATTAGAGGGAAAAAAGGGATGCATTCAAAATAACGTGCTGTAATAAGGGACATTTAGCCCCACATTAACCGTAATTATTCTACCAAACACCCCCCAAGCACCTCTTCAAATAATTACCCCAGGAATCACTTCATTAACTAAGCTTTATGTCTGTGATGTTGAGAGAGGATAACGATCTCAGAGTTTTGGGAACTGGAGATTGAATTAAAACTCCCAACTAAAATGAATTTGCTTCTTTTTCCGTAGTACGCACTGCTCAAAGAGAAACAGCCATTTCCAAAATATTATTTCATTTTGTCTTGGCTCCTTCAGATAAACAACAAGAACTGACGAATACTGTTCTCACAACATCAAGATAAATAATTTTACCTGTTCAAATAATCGTCCTCTGATCGTGTACTTTGTACCTCATATGTAGAAGATTCTTCCCGGAGCATATTTTTGATTAGATCATTTTTCATAGCCACTTCATGTCTCATTTGGTTTTCCTACGACAATAATACAATAATCGTGAATTAGTAGTACCGTGATGTAAGTAGCAGCAGTACCGTGATGTAATGAAATTTTCCTTGAAGCGGTTCAAGGTAAGAACGATGTTTTTTACCACCTATGAAGATTAGATGTCCAAGTTTTCCTCCCTGCTAACTAATACAGCTCAACAGAAAAAAGAGAAGTTCTGTTACCTGTTCACTAATACCAGCTACATAATCTTCCATCGCTTCAATTTTCAGCAACAAATTCTTGTTTCGCTGCAGTAGAGACTAGAATGAAATAAAAAGATGCATCAGTCTTCGAAAAGAAAGGCTGTCAAGGGTGGCAAAGGGTCATCATCTCAAGACTTCTGGTCTTATTTGATTGTGATGAATTCCACTAGAGTTTCTTCAGAAAGCATTTCTAAACGAAGCATGAAACAGATAACATGATAAGAATGCATTTTCCCATTTCCATGGTCCCCTTTAAAGTAAAAACTCGCCTAAATGGACCATCCCTTCTTAAATTCAGCTTAGCAGAGGTTAAACCTGGGATATAAAATATAAAAAGGTTCAGTTTAGAGAAAACTCTTACAAAAAAACCCTGTTAATGACTTGCTTTCAGCATTTTGGACTTTTAAACATCGTGCTTTGCTTCTTTGCTTCAGAAAATTTCCTACAAAACTTTAGTACCAAGGCTTCAAAAGTGGCCGTTCTTATATTGGAATTTGTACTGTACACTCACCTGGCCAATTCTTGCTGCCAGCTCCAGATCTTTTTCTTTCTGCAATTATAACAAAATACGCATTAACGAGCTAAAGTGGCTGATATAATCCTGGCAGAATGGCATTCTATCAGTCTAAAGATTTTCGTGAGAAAATATCCAGAGGAACATTTTACCAAGATGCATTGCGTTTGAATTAAGAAACCTTAACGATTCCATAGGAATTCGGTTAAAGAACGCAGTGCATCTTGGTAAAAAGATCCTTGCCGCCATCTTTAGCGTAATCGTCTGTTGGGGTCAGGAATCTGAATGACGTTATTTTTGCTTTGATTTACAGCAAAATATCATGTCAAGCGGCAGATTACCAAATTGTGGGTTGGGAATACCGGGTTACTGAAGAAGATGGGCACATCTTGTATCATAACGTAGAAAAACGCTTAAACATTTTGATCTCTGCTTATAAGCAAGACCCTTATCAGTTCTTTCTTTAAGGATTCACATAGTCAAGTTGCACGAAGTCATGTTTTTCAGGCTCTCCTTCGTAAATTCATCGACATAAATCAACATATACCTCTTGAAGAAGATCAGATATGACATCAAGATCATCATGATGAGTCTTTGTCAATAAATTTGCTCGCTCTGCTGTCGATGCTGAAATAAAGAAAAACGAAATTTACAAAGCTGCAGGAACTCTGCATCCTGTCCAAACTCAATCAAAACACCGATTTAGCACTTTCTTGAAAGGCATTTTCATCTATTTTTCAAAATGAAAGGGCTACTTTGAAGATAAATGCTAACACTTCACAGAGAGAAAAACCAAATATTCATATCTTCTACGATTGCTCGGATAATAGTGGATTGTTTGGAGGCTTAGGTGAGACCACCAAACCAACTGCAGAAACAACTGACACGTGGTCTGTTTACAGTTTGTCGATTGCGCCCTTTTGATTTATCAACGTCCCGGCTAAAACTCTGCATTCCTCTTGAAGGAGCCTTGGACGAGATGAGAATCGTCAGAACTAGAGAAACTCACAGCTCCACGGAGTGTGAGGCGGGTGAAGGCTGTGCCTTTTAATGTCACGTTTAAGAAAGGTTTTCTAATCTTAGTAAGGAATGAAGGAGGAAGACTTCACGAACAAAATTAGCATCCAGAGGAAGTTTTGAACTTCTTATGGAATATGAGAATCATCATCACTGACAAGAGAAGCCAGGCTTGCCAAAGCAGTGTCCTGGTCCTTCTTCTCGATATAAACATCTCTTGTGATTTCTTTAGCCTGGAATTACAGAGTTAGCGACTCTGCGCATTCTACATAGCAGGTTTGGCAGGGCGGTGACCCGAACCACCAACCCCGCACTACCATTGAGCTATCCCTCAAGGTTAAATTCATAGACTTGTATGACTGCATGTATGGATGAAAAAAACAGACTACAATCATAAATGAATTAAAACCAACAAAAAATAAAAAAGCACTGTTTAAAAGAAACCACGAGCTATGTTGATAATATTGATAATGACAATGACAATGACATTGATAATGACAATGATTTTGAAAAACACATCTGCTTTGACTAAATACTGACTAACGCTCTTCCCAAAAGATTGTGCAACTCTCTTGTAAATGGATGATAAAGGAATGTTGATGCATAACAGAGTGAGAAGGAAGTGAGAAATTTGATATTGTAAAGCCTGCGAACCATGAACTAGAATTCACGGCGAAAACTGTATCGAAAAAATTTAGTAATGTTATACACAACCTGACAGTAACGCATAGTATCAAAATAGAAAGAAACTATTTCAGTAAAACATTCATCTTACACTAAGTTTGCAACATAGTTGCATACATATCATAAAGAAGATATACAATGTGTACCTATATCGAATGAGCATTCCAAATCACATGAATAAAGAGAACAAACTAAAGATACAATGTATCGCTAAATACAATGTCTCACAACCAGGCCTATTTAGCTAGTTAAACATAGGATCTCACCCATAGCAAACAGCGTCTCCATAACATGCTGTACCTCATGCTCATTCATGTTATCCATGAACAACGAAAATTCTTCATTTGTTAGGCCCATTTCCGCCAGGACATCCTCGCACACTTCCCAATTACTAGCCATACCAAAGAAGCTTACTGCGTACTTGCAACAGTACGAAAGTAAATCGTCGCGTTTCTTCAGCGACAACCAGAAGAGAGTGGCTGAAAATGACTTAGGTCAGCCAAGAAAGAGTATTTAGCATCGAAATTCTGAAACCTTCCGAAACATTGCATCACAAAAATGTGTTATCAGTCGCTCGTTCTTATTGCAAGAAATACGAATTTGTACGATAATACTCCACTTAGAGATTTGCATGAGAACGAAGTTGATTAATAATTAAACAGAAACTTGGCTGGATTTAATGAAACGCTTTCAATGAATTTCATCTTGTAAACAGAAAAGTACACTTTATAACAATAGAGCTCTTTTTGAACTGAGAATGGAAAAGGATCTGGTAGTTCAAAACGGGTTTTTAAGAGCAAGAAATAACTTTCATTCACTATATCTGAACGTTCAAAAGTGTGTTTTCCCATCACAACAAATGCTTGTTCTCCAGAGAGCAGCTGCAAATAAGAGATCCTATAGACTTTCAGTCTTGCAGCGAGTACAAATCCGCACAAAACAACCGAAAATAATATCTTCGAACTCTTCTTTTATGAATTACCATGTCACTTGTTATGCACAGGCCTAAAGTTCACACGAAAACAGCATATGTTTTTGCCAGGAACATTTGAAAACAGAACTATAATCCAGGCTCTTTGTCGTAAGGCGTGCAAATCAATTGCTACCCTCGAATTTCTCTGTTGTTTTAAAATTGTGCCTGCTTCGTGTGAACATCACCTAAAATTATTTGCCGTTAAATTGTCCTGACAGCGAGGGGAGCTCAAACCACAAGCCCTCAGATTGGCAGTCAACAGTGTTACCACTCAGCCATCCTTGCTCTCGCAGATTCCATGCTATATCAAAAACTGCTTGCAAATTCCCTGGTCATTCGTCAGTTTTGAGCCACATTTCAAAGAGCTTTCTCTGAGCATTTGCCTACATAAGAATATTGTCATTGGGAAAGAAATGAAAAATCTCCACCTTTTAAAGAGTGATGTCAACTTTCTAGTCCTTTCATGAAAGCAGTCATATGTGTGTGGCATTTTACGTCTGCAGTTAATTTTGCTTGTGCAATCACACACGCTGGGAAAGCCATCATTTCGATAGTATCTACAAACATTGTTGTCCCATGATTTACTGTTATGCAAATGAAAGTCATGGGGCTCTCTGACATCAAATAAAAATACCACAGTGGTCACCCCAGATTCTATCATTCTATTCTTGCCCGTTTACAAAACTAAAAGATCATTTTTGTCTTTTCATATAAAGTGATTATATACAATATATATCTTACATTCTACCATACTACCCTAATTACTGTACTAAACTATGGGAATGACACCATGAGAAGTGAAAGACAATAACTATCCCATGGTCACTACATAAAGACACATAACATCAAACAAACTAGAAAGAAATGGAACTAAACCAAGTAAACTAATTACAAATATAACATAAACCAACAAAAAGTAGGTGCTAATGTTTTGGAGTTTGCAGCAATGGAACATTTTAAAAACCGTTCTTAAGCAGGAATGAATTTGAGAATTGCCTCAAGTAGCTTCTTATTGGTGTCAATGAATCACTGTTCATCACCATACAAAATGACTTTGAGTAAAACTTCAGTTGAAAGAGACAAAAATCATGACGGAGCAACATTGCATTCACACTGAGTAGGTCTGGCCTGAACAGAAATATCTCTGCACTTATTTGGCTAATGTTCTGAACAGCTGGTCACAGCATAGGCCTGATAACTATGACAATACTGCTTAAATGTGACCTAATTGCAAACAAAGAAATAGTCCCTGCCACCTGCAAGCATTTGCTTGTCTATGAACAGGATTTTACGCTAAATACAATTTATATGCATAGCCTGTCGTTACAGATGTGTCACTGACAGACCTTGTAAAAGCTACAGAAATTTGTGTACCAGCATATCCTTTACCTTTCATAAACTATGACATTCTCCATTAACTTAGGATTTACAACAATTTTCATATTTTCAAAGCTTATTGTCAAGCCTTTCAATGCATTGATTCTGAAATATATGATGATCAAGATATCCAGAATCACCAATGACTGCTTAAAGTATATACCTAGTGTTAATTTCAAGCCATTAAATCAAACAAAAATGTATCAATTAATTGAACCAATTGTGCAATGTTTTTCAAAGACTTGGTTCCTACGCTCTTAAAGTAAGGGGTAGAAGACTTACTGAAATAGCGTAAAGTAGCCATTGCTTGTTCTGCAGTGATATCAAATTCAACAGATTCACCAATATCTTGAAATATCCATTCATTGGAATCTGGTTCAACACCACTTTCCGCATCAGCCATGTCGTTATTAGCATCATTTGTGCTTTCATTATTTGTCATGCCATCTTTCAACTGTGCAACACTCACATGAGAGTCTTGGTTGTCCATGTTGAAGTGAATGTTTGCTTTAAACAAATAATCACTTGAGAGATGATGATATTCTGGCGCTTACTTGGTCACTTAAAATCCATTTTGTTTTGTTCTGCAAAAAAGAAAGCAGGTGAAGATTATAGAAATAAAGCACAGGCTTTGCATATATCAACATCTCAAAGAAATCAAGAAATTCTTTACAATTCTCTGAATGCAGAGCTATTCTACAAAGGAGTCTGGCCCCAGTGCTATTTTCATAAATCTTTATACAAGAGCTTCAACAAACTGACCTTAGAGCCTTTGTTCCCTTTGTGCACATTCAAAAATACATCACTCAGCAAAATGAGGTGGCTTTGGGGTTTCACAGGTTGTGGATTTGGCAAATTTTAGCTCTTGGGTAACCGGTTTTACCTTACAAGCTTTTGTGTGTGGCCCAGGGTGCATTCCATGCAAAACCTACACCAATGGTACGCCGGGCCCTAAGCTTTCGTACGCCAGGTATTTTCAGGGAGAGAAAGCTGCTAAAAATCTGAGTAATGATGTTTTTAAGGAACTTTCAGTACTGGCCCAAATTCTTAGATTAGTATCAAAGAAATGCATGGATCATCAAAAGAAACTGCTAAAAGATCCAGGATGACTTCACATTCACGTCAAGGTAAGCAGATTTTGAAACGCCCTCATGCCAGGAATTGATTTTACTCAAAAAATGATGCCCATACACCAACAAAAACGTTAGATCTACATTGAAGATCTTCAGGCCTAAGTGCATGAAATGCACCCAAGTTTGGCCCCTAAGTTAAATTTTCCCAGAGCTGGAGTTTCTTGATATTTTAGCGATCTTAGAGTTGAATTTCTTACAAGCGGTTTGTTACTAAGAAACACATGTACTACTAATACTATGATCAAAATTGCCCAGTGTGGATACACATTGGAAACAGTGGAAATTGTGCGTTAGTCCCGTGCAGAGCCCTTTCTTTTCTTTCAATAGGGGAAAATTGCTGCTTTGAGGCTAGTACTTGGTATAAGACCAAACGAAATGTCCTGAAACCATATGCTCCATGTACCTTGTACACTATACAACGAGACTTATGCTCCTTTTCATCTAACTTCAAACGTAATGTCCTGAATTGATTTACATTCCCTTCTTTGATTTGTTTTATTTTCGATGAACATGGTGTATTTAGGTATTTTGCTGTATATTGGGGTATCACTTTGTATTTAGCTGTATTTAGCTGTATGCAGAGTATTCGTCATCTTATTTCATTTCGATGATCATGGTGTGTTAAGGTATTTTGCTGTATATTGGGGTATCTATGGGTATTTAGCTGTATTTGGCTTTATGCAGAGTATTCGTCATCTTATTTCATTTCGATGACCATGGTGTATTTTGGTATTTTGCTGTATATTGGGGTATCACTTTGTATTTAGCTGTATGCAGCGTATTTGTCATTTTATTTTATTTTCGATGAACATGGTGTATTTGGTATTTTGCTGTATATTGGGGCATCTATGGGTATCTACCTGTATTTAGCTGTGTACGGAGTATTCGTCATTTTATTTCACTTCAAAAATAAAACAAATCGAAGAAGGGAATGTAAATCAATTCAGGACATTACGTTTGAAGTTACATGACAAGGAGCATAAGTCTCGTTGTATTGTGTACACAAGGTACATGGAGCATATGGTTTCAGGACATTTCGTTTGGTCTTATACAAAGTACTTGCCTGCTTTGATAGTTCTCGTTGCCTGATAAATCACACCATATTTTTCTAGCATATGTTGCCAAATCAAGACAAGGCCTAGGTAGGCCTAATGCTTTTATCTTCTCGACGTTCGTTTATCTTCAGAATTATTATATTCTTCGGACTGAAAAGTCAGTCCTTAAAGTTGACAAAATGTGCCTGATTAGATAATGCAGGTCCACACAAAATGTAAACAACATGGCTGATGATGATAAATGAGACGCTGTTACCAACTGAGGCTAGATCCACGCAGCCAAGGTGAGTTTAAAACAGGTTTATTGAGGTTTATTCATTGCACAAAAATTTTAGGCCCATCATGGCCGGTCTTCGATAGTCAATATTCTCGACAAGGCTGTCTTCCATACATACCTTACTTGGTTTCTTTGATAACTCATTTATCTCTTCAGAAGACTGAAAGGTCTTTTTATCGATGAACCGAGCATAACAATATATCTATTGGACAGATTCACGAGCTGTTTCTATCGACATCTTGAATTGACTTCTGGGCTCTTGAGCAACTTCCAGCCGTCATAATTTGTAAACCATCAAAAATGCCGCGCAGAGGCAGTACGCGTGGCGTTGAAGCTGGAATGGTAGTAGGAGCGGTGGAATGGCTAGAATAGCGGAAAATCATGAGGTTAGGACCTCAGGAGTAAGAGCATAAAAATCAGGCACGTGCCACAAAGTGAATAGCGCTTTTGCAGGCGCAATTGATTTGATGTTGCCGCGTGCAAAAATTTGATTAGCTATCAATCGCTTTGTCGTGCTAAGTCGACTTTCATAGCATATGATAGTTATTTTTGGCCTTAGTTCTCTGACAATAGCTTTTTGAGCAACGGAATTAAACATGGCATATGCCACTTACTAGCCACTTACCTATCTCCAGATCAAAAATCATGGCAAATGGAACATTGTCAAACAAAGGGGCAATTGGCCTTTCGACCACTACCCTGGGTACCAGAAAAAATTTCAAGATACTGAAAATTTCAAAATCACGAAATAGTGAACGGAGGCTGTATACCAAGTAAAAATAGGTTCAAAACACAAAGAAACAAAAAAAGTGACGGTGGCTTACTACTGATATAACTTTCAAACTGATGATCACTGGGTGTCCTATCGCTCATGGAGTCTTCGCTGTACTTCGTAAGTCCAAAGTTTTCGGCGTTCAAAAATCAACAACATTTTGGAACATTCTACTGTGTCGAATTTCCAGAAGGCAAAAATTCTGAATCACACAATAGAAAAAAGAGAAAGCACACGCGAAAAATTCACACTCTAAGTATCAGGAAATTCCTTCTTCATAATTCAAAAAAGTTAGATATAGGATTGGAGGATCTAAAAAATTTCTTCTAAAATCAAAAACTACGAGATCTGAGACGGGATGAGAAATCATAGGAGGAAGCAGCCAAAACATGAGCACAGCTCTGTTGCTCCTAGCATCCAATGAGATCTCAATCTACTTGACAAAAACTAAATCGAGTTGAACTTTGGAATCACACCTATCGACGTTTTCGTGATCGGGAATTCGATACTGCATGCAACAATTTAGGCTTTTATCTGTGTAGGTTTCTGATGGGGTGTCGGCTTCTCTGATCAGTTTGACGCAGCGCAGAACAAACAGTCCATCATTACAAACAAAAACATGGTTCTAAAGCCTATACCTAGCCTTTTACCGTGTGATAAAATTTCCAGACATTGACTGCATAATGTTTGCCACTCGACGGATAAAGAGTTTAAACTTTAATTCGGCCAGCATTTTTGTGGTGATTCATTTGAAACCGAAGGACTCTCAAAAGCAAGATCGATTATTAATCTTTTCAGCTGTTCGAATCTTTGTCAAACTGGCATCAATCGAAAAATTCTGAATAATGCTTTTAAATAGTGACAATATTTGTACCTTTGAGCTCAGGCCGATGTGTATCGTCCCTTCGTGGCTGCATCTTTTGCTGCAGATAGATCTTATCTCGTGAAACAAATTGGATTTTCTTTGGCATTATGAGAAACTCAATTACGAAATTGAGATGAAATTCACGATAACTTGAATTCATCACGAATCATGTAATTCTAATTAAAGAAATGACAGTAATTAATCCATCTAATTTTATGGAAGGAACCAGTATATTCGTAACTATCTATCATCAAAAATCTCTCGATTATGATACAAAAAAGTTATGGCAAAAGTGCAAAAGCAATAATTTAAATGCATGATATAACGTGTTAGAATATAAATTAAGTATAAAGAAACGCATTAAAGCTGAGAAGATGTACTTGCGGTTAGGTTATCAAAGCATAAACGTGAAGCAAAAACTGAAATACAGCTGCATATATGGGAGATTTTAAGTTACCTAGTTGCAAGTGAGCACAGGCGTAGGAGACAGCGAGCTGGGAGCCTGCAGCCCTCTCGACGTTAGAAAAATCTGCAAAAATTTGCCGTAATCAGACAAAAGATCGGGCTTAAGTCGGGCAAAATTTTCGCAGACAATGAACTTTTTACAGGGCAGCTCATTAAATGTTATCTCCCCCTACGCTCATACAAGCAAGCAAAAAAAAGTTCCACTGCAGTCAGTAAATATCAGAGAAAAAATATGATCATACATGGTTATAACGATTTACTAATAAAGTTTGTGAAGGTTTTCAAGGCATAATTTACTTAATGTTATATGTTCTGGTTCCAAGCAAAATTTTTGTTCATTTTTAAATATTTCTCTTATAATCTCTGAAATCAAACATTTATCCAGCATACAAAATATCTGCAAAACATGAGTGAATATGTAACAAGAATCAAGTGACATTTTTCAGCCAATCATGCTCTTACTCTGTCATCAACTCTGTTGTCATGACTATTATCGTCTGTTCGATCACGTGTTCTGCTTCGTATGTCCACATACGTTATTTTATGGATGCTCCTGGAAACAAGAAAAGTATTCCAATACTTAACTGGCAGTCTAAAACAACACCTCTATCTTTCTACAGATGAGCAAAGATCAACGGAGGTTCCAAATCTTTTGCCAGGTTGGCGAAAAATTTTACGACCTGCCTCTTTGAACTGAAAAGCTTCAAAGAAACTTCAGCTTTTTTGCTATATTCAATTGTTGGACTTTTCAGACTTCGTCAATACTGCTGGACTTGCTACAAGTGTGCTGACTGTAGCGAGTCCACAATATTTCAACAATTAGAGGATCTTCTCCTTCTTTAACAATTCAAAAAGGATTTTTGGAGAAGAATTAGAATAACGGTAACTTCTAAACTTTTCTGCAGAAATGTCGAATAATTTCAAGAAACCCGTTTTGGTATCAAGCAAAATTCTGTCGCTCTTCTGGTTTACAATTCAGACTTTGATGAAGTCACATCCTGAAATAAGTTGAAATGAGGGTCTAATCAAAATCTTAGTTTCGAAAGGAGGAGCTGATGATTACGTAAACACTTACGGTACAAGAACATTTCAACAAATAGGATTTAAAACTTACTCGTCAAGGTACTTAATCTTGAAATTAGCTTTGTGTTTGGCAGCTATTTTGAGCCACTCTGCACTGAGACTATGCTTCCAAGAATGCACCTCCACATTCCATCCATGCTCCATCGCTGCTGAGACACATTCTGGAAAACTGGTTGCACCACTGCTTTTGCCCTTGTTACCATCTCCAGAGGCAAGTATCAGTGTCTGTGGTGGCATCTCGATGATTGCCTGAAATTTCATACATGATATCGTTAACTCAACCCTGATCTGACAGCATACGTTTGCCATCACGCGCCTATGCTGGCCTGACATCTAATGTGGACAGATTCCACTATGTGTTAGTATCTAGTCTAAATTTACTAATTGCTTTTCTTTTTGCATGTCTTTATGTTAATGGCCACAGGGTAGTCATTGTCTCTTGCTCCTTGTGGTCTTGTCCCTGTAGCGTTGTATTGTTGTAGAGTAATTAGAAAGTATAGTAGAACGCAGATGTAACATGTATTGTAATTTTTTATATGGATATAAAAAAATTCATACAAATCAAGACATAAGTCTATCAGCTACAAATACATCTGAATGTTCGAAGCAAAGCCTAACATTTTTTCGCTTTCCTCTATAGACGTTTTAGCTATTCAGGGAAAGAATCTAAATTTAACGATATTATGATGCAATTTGAAGAATTTTCGAATATACATAATAGTGAAAGAACCTGATCGAACCTCGAGTACAAAATTGTATAAAACTAACGCTCGATCCAGGCTCTTTTGTAGAATAACTAAATGGTCTATTCTCGCATATGTAAATTAATTCAAGCGCATAGCGCTTAGACAACGTTTCAATTTTTAGCTTTGCAGAAAAGAAAATCCATGAGACAGTTCAGTTATCGATTTTTTCACGTAGAATCATGAGCGCTAGGACAACTAATGTGTAGCAGTTTGAAACTTATATCAGAGGCGAGGCACCTTGACTTACTGTTTTTTGTGTTTTGCACTTATTTTTTCTTGGTAAACAACCACCTTTCACTGTTTCGTAATTTTGAAATTTTTCGGTAGAGAGCCACCTTCAGTGCGGAGCCATTCAAACTGCTACACACTGGGTGTCCTATCGCTCATGATAGAATTCGGGTAGAAAGATCCCTTTGCACCTTATGACCACAAGGGCAGAGCAGAAACTGCGTAAAATGACGTCATCGAGTAATCTCTTAGATAAGAAAGTGTTTGGATTAATAGGCTTTTTTAAATGATAAATCAAGGGCACAAGGCCGCCCAAGGAACAAAATATCAAGAGTCACTTGATTTCAGGATGTGTTGCCGGGAACTACGGGGATCAAAGTTACGAGTTTTCGCGCATGCGTGCCCAGCTTATGCTCGGTCGCTTGTGCTTACACGGCGTCCACATTGCAGTTCCCTCTATTTCATAGTTCTGCACGATTTTATCACGCAGTGGGAAGTTTTGGGACAACCGATATAAAAGTCACCTTGTAAATGCATAAATGTAACTGCTCGTCTACTCTTTGCTCATCTTTTCCTCTTCTGTCTTCAAGATCAACCGTGTATCCAAGACGTCTGAAGTATGAAAATAACATAGCAATTAGTTAGATAATGAACAGGAAGACAAGTATAACAAACAAACATCTTAATCGGGGTGAGTGGCCGAGTAGCTAACACAGTCTTCGTCAGGTGACTGAAGTTAAGCTCGGTCGAGTGAGGTCTAACTCCGGATGGGTGACTTCGGAGGCCTGACCTCAGAACTCACCTCATCGTCCTTCGGAAGGGACGTTAAACTAGGGATCCCATGCCTGGATGCGGCATGCACAGTGGGCCTAAATTAGCTTTCAATAGCTAGAAATTCTGACAAGCCCACTAAAAACAGATTTAAAACAAACAAACAAACAAAAACAAACAGTATTTTTCCGTGAAGCCTAAAAATTGCTAACTCGCGACCACTTTGGGCCAAGCTTCAAGATATCAACTATTTCGGTTCTTTTGATCAAATTGGTGATCGACTGAGTGAAACATATGTTGCCACTTGTCGAAGGAAGCCTAGACGATCGGGAGTAAACGCATTAAAATTCCTCTTTATTACGATTCTTTATCAAACTAATGAAGAGGGAAACATTTGGCACGATTTTGATAGCAAGTGTAAATTATGTAAACTGTGTGTTGATAATCTAATGTTACATTTGTGGATTGATATATTCTTTGTAATCTAGCCGAAAAAATCTTACGCTCTCTCGGAGATAAACCGTATATAACATGGAGTACGATGCATAGTCAGTGAATATGGCGTCAAGTCGATAATGCACGGACTTTTGCCGCGAACAATCTTTCAAGCCCCAGGACATATCAATTGACACTATAATATATCCAACCGTCTGAGATCCACCTCTTATTCCTGTTAAAAATCCTGGAATTTACGTCAGTATCACTTTATTACAAGCAATACTATATATCTTCACACGGGGAAAAGAGTTGTCGGCATTTACATTATCAAAAGATGGTGGAAAGAAGATCTTCTTCAAAAACACAGGATTGGAAAGATTTTCGACGTTTTCCAAAGCGAATTTGCGTCTCCTTGAAACACACCCTGGAAAGATTACTACACAATATCATATGTTCATGGTGGACTATCACTCTCCCCAGAATCAAGGAAATATTGGGGCCTTTTCAGGGAGTTTCGGTAGTTACATTTACAACTAGTTCTCACTGAAATGGACACCTTCCGAACCAACCGCTTGTGTCCGTTATAGCACAGAAATTTAATGTGAAATCTGTCAACCAGAACGAAAACGTAGTGTCTGCGTTAATGAGGTGGGTGTCCACCAAACAGAGTCGCCTGTTTAGAGAGAGTTGACCACAGAAGTTTATATTCTCCTACCTGTAAACATCCCACACATGTTCATTAGCTGGAGGTGATGAACCACATGCAAATCTTTTTGTCACCTTTCTCCCCTTCTCTAAAACTTGCGCCAATGCTTGTAGTCGGACTTTCACATGTCTCGGTCGAAGCCTCGGATTCAGGGCGCAGGCAGCCTCGCGGGCACCTATAAACACATTACTGTTATCTATAACAACCAATGCTTCGTCTTTCAAACGAGGTTCAATCGGCAGCTGTTCACGACGTACGTCACTTTCAAGCCTCTTATTCAATACGTCTCCTTCCGAGACTGAGCGTATCCTTCCATCTGTTGATCTTTGCGCAGTTTTGTCTTCAAGGCTTGAAGCGCGACCACGCTTTGACTTAGGAGAGCCGGGTCTTGATCTTGGTTGCTTAGGAGATCTTGGTTTATTGCTTGGAGACTGAATGGGAAGAAAAAAATCTCGGGTTCATCCTATTAAATCAAGCATATGCATAAATTCTTAGGGTTTATTTCCACTCAGTAGAATTTTCCGATTGGCAGGGAATCCTTTGTTAACGTGTGAAAATGTTGCCGTGAATTTGAATATAATTTTACACGTGACTAAGATTTTATGGTCTAAAATTTGGTCCGTGCAGAAAATTCTACTGAGTGGAAATCAGCCTTTGAAACTGACTGCATGGATGGCCATTGGATATGCCCTCTTACTTACATAAAAATCCAAAATTCTGCTGTGATCTCTGACAATAAATCTTTCAGCCTGGAAAATATCGAACATTAAAACTTTCGGACGTATGAAATGTCGCAAAATTCTAATGTCTGAAATATTTTACTTTGATGTAATGGCTTCAAATGAAGGTGCTTCGCGATCACTTTTCA